>JAGVSL010000001.1:1250000-2500000 GCA_022494535.1 Himalopsyche phryganea | reverse complement strand
AATCTCTTAACTGTACCATTACATCCTTACCCTATTTTCAAAAAACATAGTGAGTGAATGTAATGTAGCCAGTTCTAGTACCTAGTTAAATTATTTTTAAATTTATATTATCATTATGAACAAATGCATTCGTCTCCAATTCACTAACGGATGAAGGGATCTTCGCGCACATTCCATAACTTCGATTCATGCTCTTTTGCTATATTATTTCTTAGCCAATATTTAAATCAATATAACAATCATAAAATATATAATTACATAGTATTAAACTGTATCAAAAATTCAATGGATGAAATTCGTTCAAATTACGTAGTTAGTAATGCCACGCATATTAAGTGCCGTTCAATAAATCAAACAAAAATTGAGAAAATCTTTCAATATAGAAGTATCGAATACAAAAGTTAATATAAGGTAATCATTATTCATTAGAAAATATATTTTATTATAAGTCATAAGCACTATTATCACTTATCATTTTACGGTACCTACGTTAATTTTATTATGTTTTATTTTTACCAAGAAAGTATTCATAAAAACGGCCATAAGTTGTCATTGGGTTATAACACATTTTTCAAAGCATGCGTAGGTGGATTTAAAAAGATTCGAATACCGAGAGCTGTGGTTAGTAAAACGGTCACCCACAAGAAAGTCGACAAATTTATCGATGTATTCGTAGAAAGTCAAAGATAATTGGTTGTAAATGAGCATTTTCAAAGAGACGTATAATTTTAAACAATTATTTATCGCTGTTCTTGCCTAAATTGGAAACATAGGGGTTTATCAATTATTATTCAATGACTTTATTCAGTCTTTACTAATAGATAAAAAGTAGTGACTGCTTTTATTCGACTTAATACATCTTTAAACATTATACTGTATTTTGCATATGACATATATTTTTCAATAAAATACATTGTCAAAAAATTTCTACCCATTCCATAATGCTTTATAATTAATATAATAGTATTATTTTGTAACATTGTCTTCTTCAAATAAAAAAGAGCTTTCATATTCTTGTTTCAGAATATAATGGTAGAGGGATTGGGCTAAAAACCACAAATAATTAACAAATTATTCTCTCAGTTTTATTTAATTACTTTGAGTAAAAATACTCAGTAAAAGTTTATATTTTTCATACGGAAGTAACGAAAGTAACGGAGGTATGTCCCGTAATTTCCTTTCATTCATTTTCTATATCTGTTCTGAATCTAAAGTAAAAGCGTACATATCAAAACAACATAGAATAAAAGTAAGTATCAACTGACATATCCAGCAATGCATTATACCAAGTCAAAACGTATCTTCTCGATGTGTATGGCTGTAGTTTTATTTATTACATTTCCCTTTTAATAGTTCAAAAATCCTTTTCTCATATATGTAGTAGAATTAAATTCACCTCAGCACCCACATTAAACAAAATACTCTATTGAATTTTTGTCAGTATCTCGTTTCGAAACGGCAAGTAAACTGTTGAAAGTGGATTTCCAAATAAATGACCACAAATAAAGAGGACGTGAGAATCTCATCGTATCTGCATAAAGTATCGGTTTCTCAATAAACGGTATTTGTAAATTACTATTGACAATAAGATACTTTATGGAAATTATTTTGTTGAATTTTTGTTATGCATAACTTTTTATTTACATAAAGATAGATGTAACTGCTAAAACTTGTATGTCATTTTAAGTAAGCAAGCGATTAAGGCGAAGTTAAGTAGTAAGTTTATATATAAATAGTGTTTTATTTTAGATATAATAACTTGGAAAACTAATTAAAAATTACAACTTACTACCAAACATTAAATAAAATCCAACATATAAATTTAGACATCAGAATTTATATCAGGTTTTTCCAACTTAGAGACTGTTTTCAGTATCATTTATTACGTTTAAGAATATAGCTTAGTGTGGTTAAAGTATAAAATAAAAAAAGATATTTTCAAACGAAAATGAAACTTGTTATTTAAAATTGAAACATACAAAATCAGTTAAAAAATTACGACAGAAATCTATGTCAAATTAGTAAACACCAATCGAATAGGAAAGTGAATATTTTAAATTGATGTTTCCTAGGAGTAAGTTTTTAGGTTAATCGAGTTTGTAACTCAAATACGATACTGTAAATAAATATTTGGCATCTATATATTTATATTGCAACGTCTGAGGGAATAACCCGTTTATGTAGTATATATCTTAAACTAATAAACTATAGTATAATATCGTAATTTTTTTGGAAGAAGACAGTAACTAAAAGTATAATTAATAAAAATAAATGTATTTTTCCGTATGATAAAGTTCAAAATTTGAAACATTTTGGTATAACTAACTCTATATATATATATATATATATTATTTAATGTTTTCTTCCAGATCAGTGAAGATATATAACATTAGGTAGCATTTCAGAAGTTAATGAAAAAAGAATTTGATTATCGATCATTGAGAACACTCTATATACATTGGACAGGCAAAAGTTTCTTTCAATATCAATAAACCCATGCCTGCCGTTGAATCCAAAATTAGATGATTGCATATTAAGTTGTTTATTTATAAACAACTTAATATGCAAACTCTTTAATAAGAAAATAAAAAATAATTGCCACTGGATCATTTGGATTGTAAATTCAACACTTTTAGATTAGTGTAATATATCCTAATAAGTAAAAATCTTACTCTTGAATTTAATAAATTTCATCTCTCTGGGCGACTTTAGGACATTCTCCACTCTGATGCAGTCATCTTAGATTATATAGGGATAGTTACGCTGCAAGTGCCATTATAATCTACATCTATTGTGATGTATTATGTTACCGTCATAAGAATATATCCATATTTGAAAATATGTATACACAAATAAAAACAACAATATTCTGTGACTGAGAGAACAGAGATATGCTAAAACATCGTTTTGTTGACACAGTTTGTAAGTGAAAATTCAAATGACAAATAAGATGGTGCTTAATTTGTTGACCTTTGTCGTAAACTCTGAGTGAATGTTAATACCTAGTCAGAAAACGCGATTAAAACTCTCTTAAAGTTTCAAACGTAACTTCAGAATGCGATATTTATTTCCTAGAAAGCTTAGAATTTCTTATTTTATTACTTTGACGTATTGTTAAAAACTTATGATTTCTTGAACAAAGAGGTTTTAAATATAGTTTAAAGGAGCAATTAAAATTATAATTCTAAATTTAAAATAGTAGTCAACTATTTTAAGTGTATGTTAATGGTAGCCAAAAAAAAAAACTTGTATTGTTATGAAATATTTTTTTTGTAGTTATAATATATCTGATCTTTTTGTGAGAAGTATAGGCTTTTTATGGTGTATGTAACGGAATTATCATAAGTGTGGTTACATTAGTAAATTGAGTATTTGACTAACTTACATATGAAAATCTAATCTTTTTCATAATATTTCAATACACACTTGATACTGAAAACACTACCACGGCAAGATGTTTCGGATTCAATTTCCAGCTGGATAAAATTTCGCTACAATTATTTTTTTTGTTTTGGATATAAAATTGAAAACTGACAATGAAGAGAAAAGTATAGCTGAAAGGGGCTAGTTATTTGCTGTTGAAGGGATGAAAACATTATTATGATTAATGTTAATGAATAATATCTAATACATTTGTGTAAAAAAATCGTCCGAAAGCTACATTAAAAAGGGTAGAGCTTATAGCTTACGTTATATTGCAATAAGAAATATGAAAACAATACTATAATAGAAAAGTAAATTAGATGTAAACTTATCAAGGAATGGAGCAAAAATATTTTCAATATTTTTTTCCATGTCCGCTCCCAATGTGGAGCATATGGTCTCCTAATGAATATTTTTTTTCCAACTCCAAAATGGAGATATTTCAACAGATTTTTTCTACAAGAACTGTTTGTTACTCAATTGCTCAACCTCTATTTATCGAAGAGAGTAGGGATAGAAGGATAGGGCTAGGACGGGACTAGTGGTCAGCTAATCGCTCTCGCTGCGCTCCGTGAGGATGGGATGGGTGAGTGAGGAGGGAGTTTTTAGACAACACAAACACTCAGACTACAAACATAAATCGATTGAATGATCAATTTATGAAAACTGTCCGCACCGGGACAGTTTTCCAGTTTCATTGAATCCGAGACATCCGTAGCCGTAGCCCACGACGCTACCAACTGCGCCACGAACGCCGATGATTGAATAATGAATGCTCAATCAGTTATTTCATGATTTTCAATAAATATAAAACTGTGGTATATGGATTTCGTATGTACTTTGATAAATAATGTATATCTGTCAAAAATTTGTCAACTACAAAGTGAATGAAACTTTTTCTTAACATTTTTCTTAAAAATTTTTCTTAACATATTGATTCAATAATATACATTATTGATATCAAAAAACATTATACGTTTTCATCAGTATCTATGTAGAGGTCGTATAGGTTTATTAATCATAAATTATCATGTAAGAATAGTAAGGTATATGTCAAAATTTAATAAGCACAGAAAGTTTGCAATTTTTGATTCGATATATTATTCTACGAAAAAATAGAATTGTGTAACTAACGATAAGTTGTCAAAACTTATCGTTAGTTATCACATAATAGCTTTTTGAAAGTCTCTTCATTGATTTTTATGATTTATTTATATGATTAATAATAAAAGAAATTTCTAAATATTTCAATATGATTTAGAAATTAATATCGATTTAAAATCCGCAGTTGTAAATTCTAGTTTACAATTTTGTGAACTTTAGTATTTTGAAATTTAATTTACGACTTACTAATAAAATACATGATAATTAATGATTTTTGGTAATTTGAGAGAAAGACTATGTCACTTCACAGTTGCATAATCAAAATACTTAATTAATTATTGATTATTTTTAGTAGCTGGATCATAAATTAATTTATAATGTTTGTTATTTTATTAAAGTTTAAATGTCAATATGATAATTACGAAAATAGTGTCTCTTCTCAGGTGAAAGGAACAAATATTTATGTCCAGCAATCAAAATAATATTGAAGATTGAAGCTGTATTTTAATTTTTAAAAAGTTTGTTATGCATTCGAATTTCTTTCACGGGGCAAATTTTAATTTCACCGCACAAATAACTTCACTGTTATGTTATGGTTTAAGCACACAAATACATTTTTAATACGGTACTAAATATTTCTTGTGAGAGAAAAAAATAAAATTAAAACATTGAAGATATTTTCGTCATAGCTAATAAAATTGCATTTCAATTTTTAACTGTTCTATCACACGTGTTTTGCTTTTTGTAAAGCATTTTCAGAAAAAATTCTCATTTTTTAATCATTACTGTATCGTTTAATTTAAGATATAGACTTAGGGTGCTTCACACAATTCCAATATCAAATTGGAATTGTTGAGATTCTGTAAATTTCCATGTATTTCGTCACTAAGGACCCGGGTTTCGCTTTTCGACATCTTAAGACATTCGAGCACAGTAATGTTGAGTTCAAGTTCATTAGTGTGCTTGAATGCCTGTACTAAATCTCAACAATTCAAATTTGATTACTGTATTGATTTTAATTTGTTAATTATTGGATACAGGTACAAGTTACAATAAATTAATGGAAGTACTCGCATTACAAATGACTTATGATTTCTTAAGCGAAACACATTTAAGATGTACGGGTTCTGCTTAAAATATTGTTTACTGTTAATTTTATTTTATTAAGAATATATTTATTCTTATACTCTCATTCTTTTTACTTCTAATGTGTTAAGTATAGTGGGTTTTTCTGTCATTTCGCGAAAACCGTTAATCGTATTGTGTCACCTGAAAAATATCAGACGTCGAAATAAATTTTATTTCTGAAAGTGTTTGTTTACACTATTGCACTTTTATTTAATTGAAAATAGTAAAGTTTTCAAGCCTTTCTAGCAAAGAGTTATCGCCTGTTTTTGAGAAATGCTTTTATTTGCTTTACGCCGTGACTAGATTAGGGTTTGTTGAAGGTTATCGAGATTTGATGTCTGAGACAAAATCGTAGAAAAAAGTATTTTTAAGAAAGTGATGAGAAGATAATTAGCAATTTATTTAATATAACGATTCTATAAAGATTTTCGAAATGTACCAACAAGTTCGTTTTCTGGCACTTTTTCTGACAGATATTAAAATAGAATTATAATTTTTTAACAAAAAAATCTCAAAAAAATAATAAGAGTAATAAATAGTAATCATTTTTCGGGGATTTGTTTTTATTACCTTCCATTGTGATTAAGTCCGTCGTCTATCTGGACACTATACTCGTTATTTCTTTAGATTATATTTAAATAGTGAATAAGCGGTAAATAATAAGTATACTAAGTAAATATGTAAATAGTAAGCGGTATAATCGGTAAATAATTTTACAAAATATTATTTACCGATTATAATAGCGCCTACACTATTTTCATTCAAATAAAACTGCAATTGTGTGAACAAATACTTTGAAAGTGTAATTATTAAAAAAAAAAAAATATTTTGACGTTTCATATTTTTTTGGCGACGCAAAACGATTACAGATTTTCGCGAAATAACAGAAAAATCTACTTTATCCTCTTAACCGTCGTCAATTCTTGGTAGAAAGGCATTATATTTTAAGAACAAAATACAATTTTTTTGTACTACTTCCGCATGTTTATAACGATCAGAAACACCATTATTGACTGATGAAGAACAACTCATTATTTTGATTTGAGTTGAAAATGTTTAGTTCTTCAGAAAGCTTAAGATTCACAATGCTGAAAAGGTCAGTTCCGTAAAGTTCTTCTTGGAGAATCCATGTGATGATCAAACTTTAGTTTACTGTAAATATTGTTGTAGAACGTGGCCACAGATATTTAAAGCGTTAATAAGTGAAGGTGTAGAGAAATCTTGTAATTACATTTAAATTATTTTCCATTTCCATAATAATGTGACGTAAGAAGTTAAAAACTTACGTTTCTTTATATGTAAAAAACTATCATTGTTTACTAAGCTTAGCATCATTTTTTTTTGTGGCACACATTTCTTAAAGCAGCCTATGGCATCATGGTATTGGGATCTATTTTAGTTTTCATTCAAAACTGAGAATACTGCACACGTATTATGATAACAGTCTTCAAAACGCGTGCAATGACACATGCTTTATTGTTACAGTTGTACAAATAAAATTGAAATTCCGGTAAATGTATGTTGGGCGATATGAATATTTAGATTTTTACATCATTCGTATACGTAGGCGGTTATAGTCAGTGGTGTAGTGCCAAATAAAAAGTCTTAGAGCGCTGATTAATTACAATATTTTAAAACAAACTACCTGCAGTGATTCAATAACCACACCAACAAATTTCCAACAAAACGTTTTACCAATGCATTCTGTTTTATTACTGATTTAATTTAAGACATCGACTGAGAGTACTTCATAGAATTTCAATATAAAATTTGAATTATTGAGATTTTGTTCACTTCCATGTATTTTGCAACTAACGACCCGGGTATCGGCATCTTCAGGCATTCGAGCGCACGAATGGACTCGAACCGACAGACAGTAAACAGTGTCTGATACCTGTCACACTGATACCTGAGCTAAAATTTCGAGAATCGCTTTAATCCTTATTTTGTAAACAACACATTAACAGAGTGGCGAATTGCCGCTTTCCAACTAATATTAAAATTACCAGTGATTTTACAATTATAATAGCATTGTGGGTTTCGACGGGATGCAATTCAACGACAAGATAAATATATACAATCATTCCACATTTAGTAGCCCTTGTTAGGTGATTCAACGTATAGGATACAACAACGGGGAGTTTGAAAGATTCAGCTGTTCGTTCAGAATTGGCAAGGAATTTAACTGGGCTCAATTGATTTCCAAAATGTCTTGATAAAATAATTTACTATCCCTCATGTTTTGATGCAACAATTGAATGCGGGTGATGGGATTAAATTGTACTTAAAGTAACGAGCCAAACTCGCACATTTCAGTTAGGGACTGGGCATGTCTAAAATAAGAATAGTAAGCTCTTCAAGCTTACGCTGACATTACGAGCAATTCTTGGTGAGAATTGAACTTTTTTAAATGATTCTCGTAAGGGGTCTTTTTTAAGTGTTTTCCCCACACAAAAGCCCTCAGCTGACAGAATCTTTTTAGATAGCAGTACTTAGCTAGCTTACATGCGGGAAAGGGATATAAAGACTTAGTCTGTACCCATCCTGGCACAAACTTTTGCCAGGAAACTAGTAGTCCGCTTGGCGGACTCCACATAATAGTTTTAGTAAGAAGGCAAAGGTAGGAAAAAGAAAAAAAAATGCTGTCTGTCAGTTCGAGTCCATTCGTGCGCTCGAATGCATGAAGATACCAAAAGGCGAAACCCGGGTCGTTAGTGACAAAATACATGGAAGTGTACAAAATCTCAATAATTCAAATTTGATTTTTTATTACTGATTTATTGAAAACTCAGATTTATTGCTTTCGTATGTTATTCTGCATATTTTAACAAAGAGACGTCCAGTATCTATGAGACCGATAATTATCAATTTTTCCACTGAATTGCTTGAGGATTGAGCTTAATTTTTTCATTAGTTTTGAACACGAGAATGAAAATGATTATAATAATTTATCCCATCGTGTATTTTATGTTTCGACGCAAATCATGTAGAAATATATATCGTATAACGTTTTTTACATCTTTTAAATAAACAATATTTTCAATATAACACTTTTTGTGTCCTAAAAAAATTTAAATAAGTAAATTTATAATAATAAAGCGGAACGATTACTAACACAGCAACAAGATTGAAATATTTTTAGATGTGTTGCTTACTTGTGGTAAAAAGAGAATTAGAATACTTAAAGCTTTTAGACGTTGTATTCTTTAACTCACCAAATCCGTATTAAAGTTAAATTGGATGTTACTGATCGATTATTATACGTTAAAATTTAAATTACTTGGGATAACAGGAATTTTTTATCCAAATATTGGATACAACAAATATCTAATAGCATGTCGTCATGAAACTTAATTAAAAATGAGATTGACCGATTGTGACTTACTATTTTACCATATCCGAACACTAAGTGGATCATATCGAATTTCAATTTAATACCTATTTTAGAATAAATCAGTCATTTAATTGATAATATAAATGAATTTTATTTTCAAAACATAGTAAATAATTATATACAATTAAAATAAATTTGTTAGACTATGTTTGAAGCATGCATCCTCTTATATTATTACGCTTGATATATAGATACCACAGTTGAAAGTTTTGCTTGCATAACACTAAAAATGAATTTCTGCATCGAAATCTAAATATTAGACGATGGTATTCGACGGAACAGGTTTTGTGTAGGTTTGTTGTGTTACCGTGCGTTGATTTTTTAGCGTCCGAGACCGCGCGTTCTGTCAACACTGGAAAATAAAACCATTCAAAACCGCCTAGACAACGAAATCCATTCGTTTTGATACATTCTTCATTATGGTAATATAAAGTTTATCGAGTCAAAGCTGGAATCCAACATTGCAGCAGAGGACAATATATTTGTAGCAATATTTTGAACGTTAATAATATTTTCAATGTTTCTGTACACTGAATAACAAACAATTTATCATGATATCAACCTCTGCTGAGATGCTCTAGTAGTAATGCATATACTTCACATTGGTAGTGGACATATTTAATTGCACAAGTGCATTTACACTACCACTTTGAAATGATAATATTTCGAGTTCTTTGCCAACACAAAAGAAGCCCGTGCTGTTAGCATATTGACATCATAAGGTTTTTATCATAATTGAAACAATAAATGATCTTAAATTTGGATTATTGAGATTTTGTACACTTCCTATTTGTCGTATTTGTATCTTCTATATAAACGTTAAACACTGTTTACTGTCTGTCAGTTCGAGTCCATTCGTGTGCTCGAATGCCTGAAGATGCCGAAAGGCGAAACCCGGGTCGTTAGTGACAAAATACATGGAAGTGTACAAAATCTCAATAACCCAAATTTAATATTGAAATTCCATCAAGCACCCTCAGTCGATGTCTTAAATTATAAATAAATGATCTTTCTCTAATCTCTACGTGATAGAGATTTAGCTTCAGAGACGTTCTTTTCATATCATGTAATTAAAAATATAAAGAGCATCTCCTAGTATTGCTGTCATCTTTTTTATTATAAATTATCAACATGTTATATGTCTACGTTTGTTTTACAATGTCTCATTTACGGATAAAAGTGGCTCATTAAAGGTATAGACAAATATCCAACAGTGCTAGGATAAAGACTCGAGATATATATCCTTATTCAAACAGCACGAAGATTATTTCGTCAATATTACACACGTCACTTATGATTGACGAAGTCTTACAAAGTTACAGAAAACAAGAGCATCTGCTGTGTGACCAGTGTAATAATATGTATTTTTTCTACGAAACTGGTTAGTTCAACGAAGTTGAGAGTATGATCTCGACTGACGGTTACATGCATTCGTTTAAATCAGGTTTATTTCGCATTTCATACAAGAATAATTCTATAGATAGTTAAATGTGACGTAATGGCTTTGAATTAAAATATTTATCAATTTTGTTCACATTTTATAAAAAGTCTATTTTTATAAAATTAGTCAGACTTAGATCATAAAAAAGATAGAAACACTGCCTTGTTTGATAATGTGATTTTATAAATAATAAAAATTTTACGTAATTTATTTCTACTGTATTTCAAAACCTTCCACGAAATAAATTGGTATATTATTAATCGGCGCTTAATGCTTAAATAACCGTGGAAGGTGTTGAAACGAAATACTTATCTACAACGAAACAACAAGACGTTCAAAGAAATTTGAAAACGTTTTATAAACAAATTATTTATATTAAATTCATCAACAATAATAATACATTTAGAACCCTGAATAAATACTCAATTTGGAAAAGAAGACATCAACAGATCAAAAGCTACTTATGCTTAGCAATTTGAATTGACATAACTAGCATGACACGATTTTAAAACGTTCTGAATATTTAACCACAAAAACCGATATATTATGAATGCAATTTGAACAAAATAGTTGTTCGTAAGAACATTTTCTTCCAACGTTCGCACATGACAAAACCAGAGTAACGATTTGTATCACCCCAATCTGTACAGTATTTATTTATGAAAATATTATTTACATTAGTTAAATAACTATTTATAACGAATGACTTTTTGGTTTTTGAATACATTTTCAATTAAAGAGGGCGTGTTTCATTTATTTCTTACGACATAATAAAACTGAATTATTGATACATATTATAATTTATGTTGATGGTTTTAATAGTAATGAAAAAAATATAATTGTATGTAGGATGATTGCGAATCATGAAAATAATCTTCCTTAAGGCGTTAAAACATAAAGTTAAGTGAGAATTACTTATATAATGGTAAAACTCATAAATACATGACGTGGGTTTATTTATTGTGGGTGAAGCAAAGCTTCTCACACAAGTCCTTCCTTTAGCACCCACTTATGGATTTACTTTTATGGAAAGAAAAATAATTTACTTTGTCTTATCTTAAAAAACGCTTGTCATGAATGGATCCTTGTAAGATATGGAACTGTCACTATTATTTATTTTATTTTAAAATTAATTTAGTTTTTTCTCAAATAATAATAAAATAGTTACGAAATATTCTCAAGTATATTTATTCGTTAAGTAAATGACTAAATATAATGTTTTAGTGCATTATAAAATTTTATTTAAAATACGGATATATTCCTTCAAAAGTATTCCTTTAGGTGTTAAAATGATATTTAAAAGCAAAAGATAAATATTTTATAAAATCTTATTACGTATTTTAGCACTTTGATTAATAGATACTACTGTTATCTACCGAAATGGAAAATTTATCCAGAAAAATTCAATGTATTAAATTATACGAACATTATAAATTGTTGCTCACTATAAGTTTTAACACTACAGTGATTTAGAAGCATTAAATGAAAGAATAAAAAGTGTAAAGTTTATCTGACAGAATTCTGATAATAGCAATTCAAAAAGACACTTATTATGAATTAACTAATACAAAGTCACTGAAAAAATCATTTTAATCATATCTACTGTGTATTATAATGAATAACAGAATGAGAAACCAGTTGTACGATATCTGACACGGTTAAGAGGGTGTCTTGTTTGAAAGGGGAATTGAAATTTCATTTCAAGTACCACTAAAACTTCATCATGACGCCAACCGACAAAATGAAGGGTCATTTGAGTCAACCTTTATACTGCAAGTGGTCTGAAGTAAGAAACGAAAATTATTATCGTTTTAAATTTTAATTTAACGACTAGGGTTCCTCCAACATGGCTTAATAACAAAATGTCTTGTATTCAAGTAAAATATGGTTACTATAAGCATGAACGGAAAATTTGTCATCCTTAAAATACCTACCCCTTACCAATACTTCAGGAATTGAATAGAAATAATAACTAACTAACTGTAATATGAATAATTTCCTAACTCCATCGTTCATTTGTTACCCTCTCCGAAATAAAAGTATATCCAATTCTTGTAGACTACGTCTTTTGGAAGTGTTGTTATTAGTCTAGATACTTTAATCAGCAGTGGGCATGGTTAAAAAAAATTAATAACCACTATTAGAAGAGTAGTAATATTAATAAATTTAATTAACTACGAAATCATTCACGACTTGTATATCCGAGTATATCAATTTTTGTTTTCCTAATAAAAACGAATGACAGAGCATCATTTCAACATATTAAAAATAGTAAATTAATAGACCTGATATTAAGACATAAAACAAATCATGTCTTATTTTTTTGCACACTACTTATCTCAGTGGAATATATCTTCTGTAAATCTCAAAATATACAACAAAAACCTGTGGCCTTCTATTTTTCTTTCTATTATTGAGTCAAACTGATTTAGCTTCCACAAGTAGGCAATCGAATAGCATTTATAGCGACAGCGTAATGCCTATTCCAGTTTCCGTTTGGTCTATTCTTATCTGATCGAAAACACTTTAAAATGTCGAGGTCTAGTTAGTGCTAACATTACGCCGAATTAAAGGCATTTATACGCACTACAATATTCAATTTTATCAATAGCCTTCAGCGTATTAAAAGATTATTCATAGATTTAATTCTGCACACATTTTTTTATGATTTTTATTCGTTTTGCTTTAAATAATCTTAAAAATTGATTAAACATAAAGTAAAGAGTATTAAATTGGTAAATATCATTACAAAAACTCTTCGTTAATCAACTTCCTATTTCAATCATGTTTGAACAAAAAAAAATGATACTTCTAAATCAAGTCAATATCAACTTATTGAAGGTTGGTAAAAATCATTAAAGTATTCATATAACTATGTGAGTTATTCCCCGAATTAGCGATTCTGGAAGAACGTTGTATGTAATTGAGACATAAGGTACGACAAAAACACATATTTAACCATATCAGCACGACGCTGAAAGCAGACATGGTTAATAAATGTTTGTGAATAATGCCAAAATTATTATCAATATAATTCAGAAAAATGTTTCCAATTTGATTTTCGAATTGTGCAAGTACACGACGATTGTTTAAATAAATATATTGTAAAACAATCGGAAATCAATTAAACATTGTAACGGGTAGTCTGTTATAATAAACTTGCATTACCTTTACAAAGATATCTGAGTATTTATTAAAAGAATCTTTTTTTTTCAAGCAATGAGACAAGTACAAGTGACGGATCACTGAGACTTCAGCTTGAATCAATATTGCGGATGTCCTCAAAAATACCGATGTTGTTTTTTACAGATGCCAAAATTTGATCAATTTTACACGTTTACTATACATTTTTATGAAATGAGAGCTGCGTGTTAAAGCGTACATATTTTTTGAGCGCGCTAATTATTGTCGGTCACCGTAGCAAAGATGGTATTCGTTCTAGCCTGTTTTGCAGTCAAGGATTTGAATTCCGGAATTTTCTTATATCGGCTTGGGTATTTTTATAAGTGTTTATTTTTTTAATTCAGGGTTAAAAGATGCACTGTAGTTATTGCTAATTCAGATTAATTTGTTAGATATATTTTATAATGACAACCTGACATAACCGAGTAGTTAAAATGGTCAAATTTTTGTCGTCTCGGCTGTACGGTATGGTGATATTCCACTCAGTCAATTTAACTCAAAAAATAAAGTAACAAGCTAGACAATAGACATCTCCTTAACTCGCTCTTATATCCTCTTCTTATCTAAAAAGTTAAATTCAGAAACTAGTTTTGAAATTTATGCTGTAATAATCTATTGTGAGTACTTTTTTTACTTTATATTGAAGGCTGACATTGTAAAATATTAATATTCTATTATTAAATTTAATGAAAAACTATTTAATCAAAACACTATTGCAAATAAAAAGGTAACTGAAATTAAATTTTTTAATACCGTGATGATCAAATAAATTATTCATTCTTTATAATCCTCATTTGGCGTCACAAAATTTACTTACTCTCACCGCCAAAATGTTATGGAAATGGCGCAAACGAGGTGAGAGTGGCTGCCTCTTGTCCCTCTCTTGAACTTTTAATAATATACGTCTAACAATTTGACACGGCGTTTAAATATTATTTAATATTCTAACGCAGTTCACTTGGTTTAAGCCATGGATAGTGTATTGTGCAGTTTGAAAACTTAATTAATAATCAAAATATAGATTTCATAAACTGTTTTGAATATTTATTTTGAATCACATCTTTGAAATGTTTTATTTTTAAACAAACTAAAAAATATATATTGAAACTATTCCTTCCATATTACCAATTTAAAAGACTCGTAAATGGAGAAAAATCAGCGAAAACGTTCAAAAATCTCATCGAAATTGCAAGGTTTGAATTTGTTAGAGAGCTGATGTGTGCTGGGATTGACGAATAATTGATGAAATAGTTTGACAAAATTTCGAGGCATAAAAATGAAAATGTGCAAAAGGGAAATTTTGATGAAAATTACTAAATTGGCCTTTTAGATTAGTCAGAATGTCTTTTATATATCAGTAGTGAATGCAGTTCGTTTTTATTTATGAAATTTTAAAATGTTTAAAATTTTCTGAATACTCCTTTATTATATAAAACTTGAATTTTATAATTTCTTCGACAACTCAAATGACAATAAACCATTTTACGGTTTTATATTAATATTTGTTCACATAACAGGGAATAAGGTGGGGAATATTATAAATACGAAGTATCACTCAAATTTAACAAAAAAGTATTCTTAAAAAAATCCCCTTTATTCAAACAATTTGTTTCTTCTTATTTTGCTCGCATGAAAGTGAATAGCTAAAAATAACCATTTAGCTTTCATCTTATACTGGAATAATACAACTTGACGATGGTTTGTTTGGTGCGTATCATATTAATGAATTAATCCTTAAACACAAGTTTAATATTAATTTTAAATTATAAAGGTTAAAAAGAAACGTAACAAAATTACATGCAACAAAACTCTCACTATCAAATATTATTTTACAGTTCACTTTTTTCAAATTACTTAATTTTAATAACTTGATAAAAATTACGATTTTTAATTTATTTTATGAGTAGACGAATTGTCCGTAGGTGTATTGCAGATAGTATCATCGACTTTGCGTACTTCAACCACGGGCCATCAGATTGCACGGAGAGATGAGTTGCTCATAATAACATGTAGGCAATACTTGTTGCTTCTCGTGATCTGTTTCATATGACATTAACACTGCGGATTTAGTACACATATATTGCATCTATACTTGAAGCAATTAAAAATCTTTAAAAAATTTAATGAATCAAAGTTTTTGACTTTCCACAGAAGCCGAAAAAATCATTTACACTTTTTGGAAAAAATCGTTTTAGTTTTATTGTATCAAAAAATATTTAATGTGACAGCTTATTGTCAATGTCAAATATTTTTAAGTGACTAGATATAAACTGAGAATGAATATTTAAAACCCAATCAAAACCATCTCACGCATAAAAGAGATAAAAAACAAACATTGTTTTCACGATTTAAAATGTTGTCGAAAAAATACATACAGGCACCTTTTGAGTAGAAGCGGAGTAATTTTTGTCGAAATAAACAACCATACTTTTAAAATACCATTTCTTTGAAAGAAATTATTTGTTTAAACAAAAGATAAAAAATACTTAATTATTTATTTATACAAAAATTATGTACATAATACATATATTTGATGATTGCTTTTTTACGTCATCAAAATGATGGGTGATTCCAAAATAGTTAGCAAATCTATAAAATTATAATTGTGCAATTAATTACTTTGCTATTTTTAACATTATAATCTTGTAGTTCCACCAATTAAATGGCAATTCAATCAATTAACTTTAAATACTACGTATTTATAGTTGACGTAATAACTATGGTTTATTGAACAAAAAAGTGTAAATTTATGTTTTTGTTAAGCCCATTATGTATACAATAATGTAATATTTGCAAAAGTGTTTCACAGTTTTTGATTAAATAATCGATTTTGATGGGTTATAGAATAAATCATTTATGATAATCCATAGAAATCAATTAAGTATTCATATCACGATAGCATCCAGGACTTTCAACAATTATTCAACATTGCTGCATCGATATTTTGTATTCAGGGCTGAACCCGTTCGGGTCCCAATATGTTAAATTCTCCAAGAATGCCTCGTCACAGTAGTGAGTACTTACTTGAAAAGGCATCTGTACGTTTAAATGTCATCTCACCGTGATATGACATTATGATTAGGGGTGTCAAGCGTATTGAATAACTAAATAAGTACCCATTACTAAAAAAATTGTTAATTTTAGAGTGCTACGGATATTAATCGAGATATTTTGATTCAAACAGTGTCGTGGCATTTTTTATACAAAATTTTGTGTTTTGATGAAGTACTTTAAAATTTTTTGAACCATTTATAATATTACATATTCCACAATTTAATAATATTATTGAAACCGGTTTTTCTCGGTCAGTGAATATTATTTGATTCGATTAAAAATGTTCAGTCACTGAGAAAATTGTGATAACCAGTTTTATCGATCATGAGTAAGCATGAATTAGAGACATTGTGATCAGTTACATTTTAACACTTATCAGAGATTTTTTATGGTAAATTATTAAAAAGTTAATTATAACAAATGTAAATTACTAGATTATATCTTTTCTAACTATAAAATTGATAACTGTGTCATTCCACTGGTTGTGTTACTAGTTTCGATATGTGTTTTGCTTATTTTAATTTTATGTCCAAAATAAATTTCTACTCATGAACCACAGAATAAATCAAAAATATATACTTATTGACTAATTAAAAATATGTTACTTTTAATAATGGAACACTCGTAATTGAGCTAACCAAGTATTAGTACAACTTTGTATATTTTGGAATACTTCGCAATATTGCATTTTTATTGTGATTTATCTCTGCATGCGATCTTTAAATAAGTAAAGAAGTATTGATAGTACTCAAAAAATTACTTAAATCCAATTGACATCCCTAGCACAGTTAGCCTTATCAGACAATCACAATAAGGTTCATCACTGCAAATACTAAATGCTGTTTTTATACTCCTTAAAAAATGCGGGTCTTTGTACTACGTCAATGATTCACCTGGCAACATCATACGAAAAAATCCTTTCTATCTATTTCAAATAAAGAACAATCGAATTTTAATTAATCTGTTTCTTTTAACCCCCCGGCGAATCCACTTTCAATATTGAAATTTGCCTTTCAATTGACGCTGCGGTGGGCTGACCATTTGTATAGAAAACTTACGTTTCAATCAATGTTTCTTTTTTGATTACGATTTCATTACTTCATGATAGTTCATTGGAATTAAAATAGTTTAAATTAAAAAAAAAAACACTTCTGTTACGCTTTCATCACATTGTGTATTAATAAAAAGTAAAAACGATTATTTCGCAATATGATCAAGATAATGCTTTGTTCAATGCACACGCCTAATAAAAACTAATCTTCCTTACAACAAATAAGAAATAATTTTGAATGATTTCCTAAGAACTATATGTCCTTAAATATTTATCCATATGGTCAACTTTAAGAGCTCAAATGAATTGAAATAAATGAAAGTACAGCTTTGAGACGCATAAAACCTATGTTATTGATCTGTTTTATGATTTCTACAAATTTTTAAATAAATTTTATGAAATTTAACTGTAAATAACAAATTGATGTTTTTTAATGAAATTATTTCTCATAAAAATACAGAAAAAAAAGTTTTTTCATACTCTACAATGAAATAAACGATAGAATGCTTCGATTTACTGTTATTTACTATCAATACTACAGAAGTAAAAAATATTTCATTAAAAAAACGTTGAAATTAAGAAATAACGTATTATATTATTTAATGTGATTCTCCTTAATTTAAATTTACTTATTCTTTTTTAATTATACCAAAAAAATATTTCATATTTATTATAAATATTAGTGTAGGTTTGTCAATTATCTAAATATATATTCGACATTGTCATCAGTAAAAAATCTTAAAGGTCAAACAACATTACCAGAACCCCCCCACTCCAAAGACTAAATAAGACATGGTCTTGGAAATGATTTAAATGCCTGTACAGCGCTTCGAAAATTCTCAATCATACTGTGGCTTCGGCATCGATACAACCTTAATTGTAAAATTGTAAATCAGATGACAAATCCGACTATAAATATAGTTTGACTTGTTTATTCGAATAAGTTATTGGCGCGGATTTTGAATAATACAACTTGTTTCGTAGAGGGTTATCGTCCATCGAGTCGACCAGCGCAAACTACTTGAAAATACATTCGTACAATCACTTATCCTTTAGCGGCTTATTAACGTATCCGTGTAGATTTACTTTCAAAGTCGAATCTTATTAGAAAACACCCGCGAATGGCTTTCATAGTAGTATTTCACTGACACTGTTTTCAAGAATATTTCAGAATACACTGTGTCATTTATAGTAAAATCACTATTATCTTATATATACAATTCACAGTTTTCACTAATAGAGAATTTTTAATTTATGAACAGATGTACACTAGACTTGATTCCGTAGTTTAAAATAGGGAGCGCTTTCGCTGTCTGTAAAACTTCATGACCATTGTTGTGGGTACAGTTACGTTTCGTAGTGGTGTTGGGGAAGGGTTCGTCAGTCGTATTAGGGTGACAGGTGTTTGGTAGCGGCATCATTCAAGAGGATAGCGGACTTACCCGTCGCCATGGCCGCTCGACGCCACAGCTGTTGTATTCCCCCGGCTATCCACAATTCACTCACGGAAACTTCTTGCCCACACAATGTCTTCACACAGACTAGTGGCGGTGGTAAGACGACGGCGAGTTTGCCCTCCGCCCCTGCGCCTTCGTTCCTCCGTTCCTCGCGCCGTGGGCGGAGACCCAGGCGAGGAGGGCTCGCTGCGGGACGGGGCGCTGCTTTATTCTGACATAACGCCACACAAGTTTTATTACGATCGTTCTGTTAAACCGAGAAAGGTTTATAGATCGATTGTATAAAGTGGAAGGTTTTGCGCGGTTATCATTTGATATTGCTTTTGTTCATGTGCCAAATGGTTTTCCAGGAGTATCATCATATCACTAGATGCTTACAATCTTCATATGTCAAGAAAAATTTTAAATAAACAAATAAATTAACATAAATGAAACATACAACGGCAAATAATAGTTAAATATTAAATACCCAATAACTTACGCAAATGAAGTGTTTAAGATGAATATTAATATATCTTCCTTGAGTAGTTAGTGAAAAGAGAAAAATAAAATATGCAGTTTTAACTATACCACAATAGGTATGAAATTATTCACGCATGTGAAGTAAGATATTGAAATCTATCAAATAATTATTTGAACTGTATTACCAGTCATTTACTATTTATCCCTAGTAAAAGACTGTTTTACATGTAATGAGAATCAATATTGTAAAACAAACCCTCATAACCCTTTCGTATTCATGGTGTAACAATGAGTTACTTTGGCATTTAAACTTATAAATTATATGTGAAATAGGTCATACGAAAAAAAAAAAAAATTTCTGTACATAAATAAAATAATACAGATAGTTAAAAATACGTATCATAATTTGAGAACCTCGCAATTTTACCATCGAAATATACAAAATTATACTATAGTATAGTAACAATCCGAGGCGCAAGACCGTACCGTATGCAAGCGTTTTGTTTCCAACGGCACCGAGACACGTCTCGAGCTTATTCTGGTACGAAGAATTTCGATTCTTGCGTCTTTCAATAATTTCGCATAGTTTGATATGTATTTCAGGTTTTCCAAACATTTCGCTTTATAAATGTACTTACATGACAAAACTCACTCGGTAACGAAATGTGACTGCATGTGATCCAAAGGGATTGTTAAAACAGTTTTGAAAAAATGTCTTATAATGAATATTGTAAGATAATAATGATAATTACACATTTCATTTAATCATCAGTACCGGTTTCGTTTAGTCTATAGGCATATAAAAGTTAATCAAACATAGGTGGTAATGTAAAAATTATAATAACTTTTGACAAGCTGTTTGGAGCAATTGTTTTTAGCGAACTGTGGCGGATCCCTTCGGGGGCCCTTGGCCATTTAAGGATAAAAAAATGTGTTGCAAAATTTATTCGAAATGACGTATATTGATAAAAAATCACTTCTAATTACAAATATTTCATTATTGATTTCAAATTGTTCCAATAAAACCATACTTTTGAAATTATTGTGTTAGTAAAATAAAAATAATTGTTCAATTAATAAAGAATTTCTTCTAAAATTAAAATAAATATTTAAAAACTGAATGAAAAATAAGTGGGTTATAATTTTTAGTTATTCTTGAGGCCCCAAGCGAACGCCCTGTGTGTTTATGGGGTAATACGCCACTGTGACATAATAAACTTAAATAGATGATCATCACGCAAACCATGAGGCAATAAAAGTTAGAAAGGCATTTACAATTTACAGATCTTTTAAACTCGCATATAAAATTGTGGACGATATGCAACTCATTAGATATTTTCTCATGTTTCCCTCCGTCTTCATACAACTGTCCGAGGAGATTAAGTAATTAATGGTTTAACTCAGTGGCGGCCGGTGACAAGAATATTAGGGAGTGCAAGAAAATACTCATCTATTTATGCAAGAAATCCATTCTACGATTCTTGAATTTTGAAAGCACTTCAATACCACAAACATTTAAGTCTGATATTGACGATAACAAGTGTTTCTATACACTCAACGTCGCAAGAGCATTTAGTCTGTCTTGAGTCATGGTATTTCTCAAAAATGATTTAATCCTTTTTAATGTTTAGAAACAACGCTCACTTTCCACTGGAATCTGTAATAACTTACTTACGAACTATTTTTTTTTTGTACAATTTCTACATTCAATTTCTGATTAAACACTTTATTATTAATCGTACACTAGGACGACCTGCTGCTTTAATTTCCAGCCTTTTCGAAAAATCCCGACGATTTTCTTTAATGTATGAGACGGAATATGCACTATTCTTTACTGAAGCACGTAAATATTAGAATTATTTAATAAGAAAGTAAATACATTTGATGGTATGCGTTTCTTTGTGGACAGGCTCAATATACTACAGGTCCTTTCGACGTACTTCATTATCGACAGGTCTTCCAATAAAAAGCATACTTTTGAAACGGTCGTCATAATTCGGCAAGAGGTGCAATGCTCCTGAATAACTAAAAACTTCTTCTAAAGTATGTAAATCGAATATGCGACACAGGCGACGTTACAAAAAACTAAAGTTTAGTAATAAATCCCTTCTACTCTGGGAGAGCTATACAGAAATTGAACCTCCTCACCGTATGCAGGTTACACAAACAATAATTATTATTATTAGTATTTTGGTGCGGAATACGTTCGGCAAGCACAGTTGAATAATCGCTTTTGCAATATTTTTAAGGGGAACACGCGGGAAAATTGAAAATTAGTTTGTACAATATCGCCTATTACTTGAATAAATATGTTCATGGCAGTTCACTGCACCCTTTCCTCCTTTATAAGAGCCGTCCCTGGTTTAACTTCAAACTTTACTTACCAGATAGATATATGATTATCAAAATAGTTAAGAACATAACTCAATCTTACTAGACAAAGTTGAAATATTGAAAATTAACCATCGATTTGTTTTACCAATTAGATTCAAATGAGCATTTAAATTTGATAAACACGTGAGTCACAAAAAAATGAATTATATAATAATCATATAACAATTATACAATTATATACAATAAATATATACCCTTTCGTCAAATTGCATCCCGTCGAAACCCACAATGCTATTATAATTGTAAAATCACTGGTAATTCTAAAAGAAGTTGAAAGCGGCAATTCGCCACTCTGTTAATGTGTTGTTTACAAAATAAGGATTAAGGCGATTCTCGAAATGTTAACTCAGGTATCAGTGTGACTCTCAGACGTATAATATCTTACCTCGTAAATAATATTTGTCGTATTTGTATCTTCTATATAAACGTTAGACACAGTTTACTGTCTGTCAGTTCGAGTCCATTCGTGTGCTCGAATGCCTGAAGATGCCGAAAGGCGAAACCCGGGTCGTTAGTGGAAAAAATACATGGAAGTGTACAAAATCTCAATAATCCAAATTTGATATTAAAATTCCATCAAGCACCCTCAGTCGATGTCTTAAATTATACGAATAACAATTATTTAAAAACGAAAAGTATTCAAAATCAGCGCGACTTTCTTGGAAATTTTTGTATGTACATCGTTCTCAGTGTGAAGTCAAGTAGTACTTCATGAACGCCTACGATTGTTTGCCAAAATATTTGACCCTAGAGAGTTATGTTGCTCTGCAAATATTAATTAACAATCACAGACGTATATGTGCGGCTTATATCTGCAAAACGATATACTGTGTACCTACAGAAATGATTTTTTTTTGTAGGTGTATAAAATATATTATTACTTGAATTTACATTCGTGGGAAATCAATCATTATAAATAATTGATTAAAATCATTTCATTATAAGTATCAGGACATTAAAAAATATTTTATTTTAAACATTAATCATGTACCTGCTGATTAAACTGACCTCTGTTTGTTATGAACAAAACGAAAATTAATTCACGTAAGTATTGTTTGAGTTATATTGGTATATTTACTTCGTTGTATTCTCCATGACTAGGGATCACCCCTAGGGACTACCAAGGTGTATTAGTTTTCACTTTATCATTCTACGAGTCTAATGACGAAAATAAGTGGTTTTTCAGTGTTTGGATACTGATTGACATTTATCCTACCCATATGTTTTCATTGTGCAGATCGAATAGTTGTTGATAATGATGTACAATTATACAAACTCTACCAAGTTTCACAGTTACAAAGAAAAATCATTGCAATGCCACCAGAGGCTAATCTACATGATATATTCAGGAAAAAAGGCATATTTGTTGAGGAGTACAATTCTCATACAGTTTCACGTCTATAGAAGTTCTGCAATACTTGTACTTAAGTATTGCAAAAATTGATTTAAACAAGAAAAAATTACCTCTGCATTTATCGAGTTATATCTTTAGCACTGTTTTTATTTTCTATCATTGCTGTATTATCAAAATAGATTAATCATCTTTAAAGCTAGATAATATATTAATACTATATCGTGTTTTTCAAAAAATCAGTTCCTGTAACGGTTCACCTTGCCATGTTATCTTTCAAATCTAAACTAATTCAATTCAAAATCAGCTTTACAATTAATCATCTTTGTATTCATTCAATTAAAATTCCATCACACAATTTCGTTAACGACGAATTAAAATACCTGAAACAATTTTATACTTAATGTAACTAGAGCTTGCATGAGATTTGTTTCACTTAGCTTAATGTTTTATTACTTTATCTAAAAGGACTTTAAAGAGTCGTCTATGAATGACATCACAACGTTTTAGGTATTTTTGCTGCTATTTTTGATTCGTTACTAAGAAGAGCAGTCACGAGTCACGACCGATTTTTTTAAATAGTTTGAGAAACGTCAACGAATTAATGCCATTTTCCATTTTTGAGAAGTTTTAGGTCCAACGTTATCACAAGATGAGCTATGTGCACTTTTTACAAAATAAACTTTTAAAACCAGTGATCAATTACGCCATGAAAACTTGAACAATAATTTACTTAATTAACGTACAATAAATATACTCCACTATTATATTCATCTGTCTCCAGGACGACAACACATGGATAAAACGATACTAAACTGAGGTCTACGCGTTGTACGGCGATGTCAGCGCAGTTCAATTAATAAGGTTGGAAGATAGCGTCGCCGCTTTTTGTGCACTATATTTCTAAAAAAGAAGCAGCAAAAAATGTTGATATCTAGCCACCCCATAGAAAGTAGGACAAAACACAATTGTTAATGACCGAAACATGTCACATGATTCGTGCACTAAGCAAGAATATCGCCACAGTGGATAGAGGTAGATTTAAAGAGCTTTTTTGAAATCAAGGAACGACCATAGGTTATTGAGCACATGATTATGATGACCCTCTCTAAAAAAGAAGGATGAGTAACTCAGTTAAATCGTATTATTAATAATATATACTTTTTATATGTGCAATACAGAGTTCATACACACTACATTAAGAGCAGAAGTCGTTTAAAAAAAACGAAAACAAATTTCATACGACGTCGCGTTTCAATTTGTTGCGTCAAAAAGTTTTAATTACAGTATTAAAAAAACCAAAATCTTCTGAGTCGATAATGAAGACAAAAAACACTCGAATAAAAACCTTCAATTGGAATTAGTCGCTGTTTTTTTAAAGATTAAAAAATGATACAAGAATCCTTTTTCCATCACAGTATCTTCATTTTAAAAATATCCTCAATTACATCGCAATAGTTGGTATCTGTAGCCATTGTGCTATAAATGGCACTGATTGATTGATAGCATCCGTTTCCAATAATCATCAGAGTATAAACTTCACTTTTATTCGTATTAGTTTTCAATCAAGGTCGTTTTAGATACTGTAGCTTTTTATTGTTTAAGAAGAATTCGTTTATTTTAACCGCCTTATTTAGCCAAGATCTTTGGCATCAATGATAGCGCGTTTCAATATGAAATAATAATATGATATCCTAGTAACTAGTGAATAGTGTTTTAACGAGCAGATATATTTATTTTAGGAAAACGTTTTTATACTCCTTGATACATAAAATGGAATTCGAAAAAAATATGTATAATATTTGTTTTTTTTTTGCCTAATTCAAAAAAATTTACCTGATTCATGAAAATTGCAAGCCCATTGCTTCATTCATGAATTGAGAGTAGAAAAAGTAATTTTTTCAAAATCTAAAAATATCTTAAGTCAAATTTTGCTTGATTTTTTTAGATGCCGGACAGTTCTGTGTTTAGGTTGTGTCATTGATCGGACATTTAACAGATTAAGTAAATTTGCGGATTGTGGTGTCATTTAAGTAAATCTGCACTAATTATACCTAACTCAACCTAACCTTACCTAACACACGATGCAAATAGCGAAAATACATTTTAATAAAATTCGTACGCCGATATATTATAGTTCTAGATTTTTTGCGCATGGTAAATGGAAATGAACGTTATCGTAGCTATCGATTGATACATTCTTATATATAATAGCCCAGACCACTCTGTAGGCGTTTTATTATTATCACATATGACTAAGCGTTCGCGGTGTGAAATAAAACCAAATGTTATGCAATGCAAACACAGATCCGACGTACTAGTATCTTTAGATATTCAGTATTTCAATTTCAATATCGTCATATATAGGACGGGTACGGTTATATTAGTTCTTATTTCAATGACATTTGGTTTAGTTGCAAAAAACACCACGGTGCGGTACTATCCATTTTTCTCAATGCATGAATTAGGCAGAAAAATTCATGCCAAATTAACGCGCTCGGCAGATAATTTACCCATTTCATGTAGTAATCAATTTCACACATTTGGCGTAACATATATTATATACATCGTATAATAGCAATATTTTGAATATCAAAAAAATCAATTTCCCAGGCAAAAATACGACGACCCAAAAACAATTGAAAATTTCAAATATTCCGACGTTCGTTGAACTGTTTTTTGTGCGGCACCAAAATGTTTTATTGATCTTTTTAATACATAAGTATCCTTACTTTCGATAACGCATACTAATTTACTCAATCGAACAGAAACCAAAGTCTCAATAATTATTCTCGTCATGTATCCCGTAGGCTCTCTCATGGCTATATCTCGTCATGTAGGCATGAAATACGTTGAGCCTTTCAGACGCCATATTCTCAAGCGACATGTCTGTAAAATTTCTGAAAAAAATCATTCTTTTAATAGAGTTAAGCTGTCATTCATTTAAGTAGTTTTGAAATATTATATCATGACTAATAATAGTGCAAATGAATTGTGTTTTATTTTTTTTAAATATAATGTCTTTCCACCAAGAATTGACAGTTAACACCTTAAAAGTAATAATACGTGCTAATGCATGTGTTTCGTAATAAAAAAACTAAATTGATAAATTAATTATTTCACTGGCTGTATTACTAAATGTTACTCGTTTCACTTAAGAAGCGTCTTCAGACTAACGCTGCAAGGTTATTTATTTCTAAGGGAAACAAATGATTCTAATTCTTAAATGAAAAATGAAGAGTAGGGTAGCCTAACAATTAATTATTTACAGATTTATTAATGCTACGAATATAATACCTTCTTTGTCACCACACGGTTGTTCTTTGAAACCACGTCAGTATACGTAGGTTTTCTATAAATAGCAAATTCTAATTTATTTAAATTATTATTTTTTAAAGTAACGTCCATAAAATTTAGCGTTTTTTGATGTTCGACTTCTAAAGTGAATTTAAGTCTTTGTGTATCGAGTTAATATGCTGAAGAAACTTTAATATTTGAATTAATGAACGTATATCTCAAAAATAATAATTTTTCACACTTTGCGAATCATTTAATTGAAAATGATCATAATTTTAATAAAAATAATAACGTGGAATTACTCCATCGATTAAATAAAAAAAGTATTAAAATGAATATCTTAGAGTTTTTAGAAATTAATAAAACCATTAACAGTAATGGAGGATTATTACATAACATTTTAAATAGAACAGGCGGCTCACCATTATTAAATTTATTTCCCTTGGGTTTTACACCTCCAAGTACCGGTAATTGATTTGTAAATAGTATATCAGTGTTTGTGTCTTACCCCTCCCCCCACCACCAGTAGAATGGATTAAAGCCCACCCCATCGTTTATTTTTAATGTAAGAATTAGAATCATTATTTATTTTAGAAATAAATTACCTTGCGATATGGTTAGTCTGAAGATTCTTCTTAAAGAGGTGAAACACGTCACGTTAGTGATAAACCAAGTGGAATAACTAAGTTATCAATTATAATTTTATATTAAGAATGAACTTTCTCAAAATTACCGCCGAATCCGTATAAAAATCTTCTTTTTTCATATTAACCATTATGTCCTTAAAATATTCATGTTATTAAATTGTAATGTGTATTCAATTAAAGTATTCACTGTAGTCTCTGGAAGATAATCAGAACCGCTTGTTTGCAGCTCGAACACGACTAAATAATTCGATACTAATAAGTAGCATATAATTTATAATGAACGTCTTTGGCATTCCACAAATGACAGAAGCACGATTTTACAATATCATTTGATGGATTATAATAATATCTACAATGTGTATTATTAAAAGCCCAATTTCCGATCAACCTTAACATCAATCAGATTCTATTTGCATACTTGAAGTCCAAACATTGAATAGGCATAATTAATTCTTATTTAATAATCATAGGAATCTTATAATGTTATTATCTTAATCTATCTTAACTTAAAAGACTCGCCATTATTATGTAATAGATAAATCATAATGTTCATATTGTGTTTCAATTATTGTTGGTGAAACGCAGAAATGGCTCATCCACAGGTTGTAGGACTGTGCAGCACATGCAATATAAATTTTTTGTTCCTGTTTTATTGTCGACGTTTAATTTAACTGCTCACAAAGTACTTATTTTAATGTTTATATCAATGATTCATGTAAGATATTACAAAGTGATCTACGCTGGAACTAATTGATACCGCAAACTGTGTCTAACCTCATTTCACATCAGTATTACACCATTTTAGTGAACGTCGAAAATCCAGATTAGAGAGTGATTTCTCCAAACTTCACGTTGTATCTAAAAACCTCTGTAAGATAATCTTCTAATAATCTATCATGTAACTTATTGATATCTGGAATAATTTAAGAGTTTATTTTGTTAAATTTGATTGATTTTGATGGTACATAAGTTACCAGACAATGTGGTAAACGAAATTGAATTATGCTATGGGGTTACTTTGCCTACATTAGGGATGTCAAAAAGATAAATAGTTAGGTATATTACTATTTAATTAAACACGATTTTAAAGTTTTCCTGTTTACAAATTAAATAGGTATTTTACTACAATTTGAAAAGAAC
Organism: Himalopsyche phryganea; assembly: GCA_022494535.1. Classification (NCBI taxonomy): domain Eukaryota; kingdom Metazoa; phylum Arthropoda; class Insecta; order Trichoptera; family Rhyacophilidae; genus Himalopsyche; species Himalopsyche phryganea. The sequence goes on along the minus strand of JAGVSL010000001.1, from coordinate 2,471,474 downwards.
TATTTAAAGCCCTTCGTTTTTAATTTAACCTATTTTGTGACTCGTTGACCTATGTATGTGACTAGTTATCTATCTAATTATTCATTAGTTTTTTTTATTTAGTTTAAATTATTAATCAAAAAATCTTATACACCTGATTCTCTTTTTTCATGGGGAATACGTTCCAAAAAAAAATGTGTAAAAAAAGATAAGGTGCACATACAAAAACGGGAGATAGATTCCATAAATAATTAAAATTTATCTTTCATTTATACATTAAACTAGTTTCACAAGATAGAGACGTAATAAATTGACATGATTTGCGATATAAATTACTCAAAAAATAATTCATCCGTTTTCTTAGACCGTGCAAAAAATTACGTGTAAAAAAAATCGCGTAAATGTATTTCGTCTAGTGGCATCCTGAGAATAAATGTATGGTGGGCTTAAAAAATATTTTTAACGATTTTTTAATTTAAAATTTTTTGCTCTATCTAGCAAGATTCAGCATACTTTTTGTTGTTATATTATTCCATGTTTTACGAGAAGCTATTAGTTCCAATAGCTATATTATTCTTCATTTTGTATCTATTTATTCTTTAATCTTGCTTAAAATTTAATTATATTTGAAATTATTGATTTAACTTTTATTGTAATGTACAACCCTGAAAAATCAAAATGTTTGAAAATGAACGTAAATCGAGGGGTATATTTGCCTACGAGCCAATAACTATTGACAGACAACTCTGAGGTAAAATTTTTTTAGATGACCATCAAGTATCAACATTTCGCTACATTTAACTACCCAGGTATGAAAATTATATGAGCGAAATATTGATTAAATTAGGGTAGGCAGAGTAACCCCATCGGTGGGGTTACTTCGCTTAATTTTTATTTTGAAAAAAAAGCAGCTCATCTATCATGATTTTACATTCATAAACAGTAAATAATGCTATTCTTAATCCAAACAATTGAATTAAATGTAATCCAATATACGTTTTCTTACAAAAAATTGACAAATTTTTAAAATTAACAAAAAATATTGAAAATTAGGCAAAGTAACCCCATTTGACGGTTCCTTAGATTTATTTATTTTCTGTGATGGGCATTTTTTACTTTATTTCGTGAAACGCATCCCCCCGATTTGCATCAGTGCGGACCAGATTTTCTCAATCCGCGTTGCTTCTAGATTTGGCATAAGACTGGTTCGGTATAACACGGCACTTATGAAATGTGTTATTAGAAGGTTGCCATGTATTTACATACTTAAAACCTACAAAAAATATAAATGATTACATTTAAAAAATAATAAAAATTAGAATTAAATCACCCACGATTTTTACAAATTAGCGCCTTCGTATGAATTATGTTACTTAATTTGAACATTCTTGAGATCATCGCTTAATAAAAATAATACCGGAAACCAATTTGGTGTGACTTCTGTCAATACCCTCAAAAATATGATCACAATTATATCAATTATTCACATCATTGCACGAAATAACGAAGTATTTACAAGATTTTTTTTTAATAATTCTCATCTATTAAGAGGGTAAGCTCTATGTCTTCGGCCACATACATTAACTAAGTTGGCGCAGATTAAATCTTCATTCAACTCAACATTTTTACGAAAATGTTAACAACGACTCGTTTTAAATTTATTGCATCTTCTTTGATGTTTCATAGCTATTACTTTCATACTTTTGACGCTCTTGATAAATCTGAAAACGAAGAAAATATGTGTGAATAAGTACGTTAAAAATATTGAACATAATAAATAATATGTACCTATATTCAATAATTGTTCTTCCAATCATCACCATTGAGTTAGATTGACATATCTCTTTATAGCTTTACTGTAACCATATAATATCACTTGTGTCCAAACAGATCTTTTATTTAATCGATTGATATTGAAACAATTAATATGAGATTTCGGAGAATATTTTTATGGAATGAATTTCAAGCATATATAATTATATAAAATAATTATTTCTACAGATTGCATGAAAAGAAGCTTCTTTACCAGCTTTGGTTCAGCCAACTCTTTCAAAGGTGGTTGGATAAGACTATTCAAAAACATAAACAAAAAACTTATGTAATTTAATTTTTCATATAATATAAAAATCAAACTTCAGATGAAGATGTAGGACAAGAACTGTGTATACTTTAGTGAATTTCATTTTATTTTCTGTTAACCGTTGTTGGAAATATAATTATCGTGCTTTTAACCGAGTTCTCAATTTCATTGGTTTTCATTGGTTGGGGTATTAAGGGCTCGAATCTCGATACAGACCGTTTTATAAATTGATAAATGGATATGATTTCGGAGGCATAGATGTCTGTGATGACTGAAATCTCCTTTCACCCATCTGATCCTAAAAACGAGGAGTAGCGGGTGCAATCAGTAAACCACTATCCGTCTATCCTTACACTATTCGGAATAAGAGAAGTTGAGCAAGCAGTTATAGTATAAAATCCTCTGTTGAGATCAACTCCATTATGCGTCCATATGGTCTACATTGAGAATGGACATGACTTTTTATAATTTCATTTAAGCGTCTATTACAACAATCAAGAATTTTTGTTAATTGGATGAAATTTTTCTTATTAGGAAAAATATACCATAAATAATTTTTACAGATTCTATCAGAAGAGGTTTTCCATACGATAACACTTTCTTTTGAAACTAAAGTTTAATGTTGCACATTTTCCTTACTGGCCAATTGACGTATGGTTTACCCTTTACTTTATTATTTTAAAACGCGTTTTTTATTTATGTAAGGTCATGTTTTTGCGTTCTTAAATGAAGCGCGGCATTTTTAGGAACCAATAATTAGTTGCACGCAGGCCAGACGCTATCGAAACTGCTACAAGTTAGTCACGGTGCGGCCATGCCCTTAGGAACTTTTATGGGTGGGTGAGCTTGGAGAAAAAAACACATTGAAAGCAATAATTGAAAAGATCTCCGATGAATTTTGGGTATTTGCATGTTCCAGAAAAATTTACATATCGAGTCTTATAACAATAAGGGGTCTAATGCAAATTTTATTCATATTATTAAAAGAGGATACAATGATCGTGGTATTACTTGTACAGTTCTATAGTTTTTTAGTATATAATGCTTAACACGTATGCTCGAGCACGATCACAGAACGCAGCATACCAATTCTGCATTATGAAACATCTGTACAAATGTCGCTCCATTGGCAAACTTCAGAATTACTCATTTTCAATAATTGTAAATAATTGCACTTTGTGTTAGATAGTATTCACTTGGTACGCTTGAACTTTTTATTTCGATAGTTTGCACTTTGGATTAGATAGTATTAACTCAGTACACTCAACCTTTCATTTTAATAGTTTCCACTTAGTCACGGATTCTTTTAACAAATTGAGTTATGTTGTATTAGGTCATGTTACGGTTGGTCTGGTTTGGTTTGTGTAATGTATTATAATGCGTGGAGCAAAGACAATATAGGCGGACTAATAAAGGGTAGAAGAATAAGTGACATTTCATTACAACTTCGTGTAACTATCGATTTCAAAGTGTGAGTATTTATATGGAGTGGAAAATATTGTATTTATGTGAAAATATTTTTTCGTAAGTGTAACGTATTTCTTCAATGTAAAAATATATTTTATTATGTGGGATCACTTTATTTTTAGTGAAAGAATTTGTTTTTGTGGGGTGAATATGATCTAAACAAGAGTGCATTTAATTGTAAGCCATAAACAAATACCAAAATTGTATTCATATAGTGTATATGCTTTCAACGACGGTACCATTATGGCTATATAGTTTATTAAATTATTTCTTTGTACTAATTAAAATAATTTTGAACATTATTATTAATCTTTATATATTATAGTTCTTTGTTGGCAGGTGCATACTTACAAATTAACACACTTCGTCACAAAATCACAGTCGCTAGTTTTTCTTGCTGATAAGCTCGCAAAATACACCGTATAGAATAAATGTAATTTTAAAATTATTTTCGGTAGGAGCCGTTTTTAAAGTTCTTACAGTTTTCAATGTCGAATAAACATTATATAGTTTATTTTACATTTGAAATATTATACTTACTATATTTTATCATCTATGTTGCACTTACTTTAATAATTCGTAAATTTTTTTTATAAACAATATCGCCACTAAAAGTTCGACAATGGTTACAAAGAAGTTTTATTTCCATCTTTAATTCAGCGGATAAACTTCGAATAACAAAAAAAATAAAATCATACCAAATTATTTTTCTATTCTTAATGATGTTTAATAAATAGGATTGGTCCATTCACAATGTGTATAGATTGCATATATGTCTAAGTTTGCATTCAAATGAAAGGATAGTGTTTAATAAACAATATATTATTCTACCAAAAAAAGATACAAAATCCATAACGGGATAAAATGAACATGATATTAAAATTATATTTGAATATATCTGTTGCTAAGGTATGACTTTTTAAGACTCTTTTTATAAATTGAAAAAAAATAGCCTAACAGAATCATGAAAAGTAACATTCCCAGTTTTCGACCAACCGAAAATTTGTGCAAAGTTAAAACGCAATCATTGCATTAAAAAATACTTAGATTGAAATTTGATTGCTGCGAGGTGCTAATTTGTTTCGAAGTTGTGCGGTACAGGTACCTAAAGTGGTCTTGAGTGGGCAAAAAAGGATACTCACCAAAGTTGCTTGATGCAATTTTAATCTTACTGTTATTCAACTGAGTCCAGACTCCGGCTAACCGGTTTGTGTTTATTTTTGGCGTTTACCGCCTTTACTGGAGTTCCTTCATAACACTTCCATACATCAAAAGGATTTCGACAGGGCTTATACTCCGCCATAAGGCGATGAGATTTTTAATGGCTTACAATTAAATGCACTTTTGTTTAGATCATATTCACTTTCATAAAAATAATTTTCACTTATAGCAAATACATTCCACAAAAAAAGAAATTTTTTCACTAAAAATAGAGTGATCCCACATAATAAAATATATTTTAACATTAAAGAAACATACTACACTTAATATATAAAATAGTTTTCACTCAATATAAATACGCAGACTTTGAAATTGATAGTTGCACGAAGCTGTAATGAAATATCAATTATTCTTCTATCCTATATTAGGCCACCGATATTGTCTTTGCTCCACGTATTAAAATACATAACACAAACCAAACCAGACCAACCCTAATATAACCTACTACAACTTAACTCACTTTGTTAAAAGAATCCGTGGCTAAGTGGTAACTATTAAAATCAAAGGTTGAGTGTACTAAGTTAATACTATCTAATCCAAAGTTAAAACTATCGAAATAAAAGTTAAAGTGTACCAATTGATATTATCCAGCACAAAGTGCAATTCTTTTCAACCCTATTTTAATGTTATATAACTTCGATCAAATATACGATCGTATTTGGATTTTCAAAGATCTTTCGGCACAATATTAAATTATTTGTTATAAAAATATCGTGGGTCAACTGTCACCATCTTTTCGGATGTCACTGACAACTAAGCTCACAATTTTGCGAGACTGGTCAATAACATGATTTTTAAAAAACCGGTACAAAAATGTAAAATAACGCTTTATTACAAATCATTAGTGTGATATTTTTGATGGATATGCTAATGGATCCTTGCCTATAATGACTTTACTGCAAAATATCCACGGACCACTAATGTTTTCTCACAAACCACCAGGATGGCGACCGCTGCCGTAGACAATATCATCTTAATTGTGAACCGATGTTTACTTTATTGTTGAATGAATATTGTACGAAAAATCGTTTGATTGATAATTAGGTTTAAAAAACGTCTCAGTTGGTGAATGCATTCCTTATAAACTGTTTCCGGTCGATCGTGATGCAAATTTTGAAAGACCCTAATAACGATTGTGAATTTTGAAAATTATGATGATTTCCGTATTTTAGAATTACAAACATGGATGAAAAAAAAATTATTCCGATTGTAGGACAAAGTGATTTCGCTAGATTTATGCTTATTTGTTAGTATGTAAATTTATATGAGTAAAATAATAATATTTAAAGCAAGTCTGCTTCCAAATTTTATCCCGTTTTGGAAATACATATTAATTTGAGTCTTTGTTTTCTCATATTACCTATAATTATTACATCTAAATATCGAACAAGTTTGACGGATTTGACTGTTTGCGCCTTGCTCTGAGTTATCTTCATTTTCTTCTTCTTCAGAAAAAAATATCTCAAAGTTTTGACTGATTTATGCAGTAGACCAAGGTAACAGAGAGGTTTAATTAATTTTATTTTTAATTTAATAAAAGTTGTACAAAATCGTAATGTTGCTGCGCAGAATCTTCAGCTTTTACCCTCATTCTGCTTGGACAAAAAAAAATTTTCCCCATGCCCGCTTGCAACGTGGAGCATATGAATTCACAGTGTAGGTATCTCACCGGACACTTTCTACAAGAACTTCTTGTTACTCAGTTGCTCAACCTCTATTGTTTGAAGAGGGTAGGTATAAAAGGATAGGGCTAGGACAGAACTAGTCGCTCGATGACTACGAACAAAAATATATAAATCGGTTGAACAATCAAATTTTGAAACTGTACCTACCGGGACTTGAACCCAAGACATCCGTAACCGTAGCCAACGACGTTAACCACTGTACCACGGACAAATATTGGTGACAAAAAAATCTGAAATAATTATTGATTTTTGTTACATTTTATTTCGAAAAAGCGATAATATGGTTATAAATGTATATATATATATATATATATATATACCATTCATCCGATTTCGATCAAACTTTGGTGAGTTGTTAGGCGCACATCCGTGAAGGTTTCTGAATAAAATAAATTAAAATCTAGAAACAAAAAATCATAAAAAAAGAATCAAATACGTAGAACTAGCAACATCTCGTAAAAGCCTTTTGATTTATTCGTGTATGCAGCAGACTATGTTTGAGTCAGCCATAAGGCAATAGTATTCATAACATAAATAATTTATTTCACATGTGCTATGAGTATCGTTCGTCATAATATAGAAAAAGTAGCATCTGTTGTTTTAAAAGTATAAATGAATTACTATATTTAAAAAAAATCGGGCTTTTTTTCGGGATGAGATAAATAAATCTGTGCTTCGGGTCGGGTTCGGGTAACAAATGTGAGATTGTGACTCAGGCTCGGGCCGGGCCAGGCCGTGCCTGAAGATGACGGGCCTGGACCGGGTAATATTATAAAATTTCAGCCCATGCAGACCTCTAATCCGAAAGCACTTCAATAAACAGAATTAAAACACAAAGCCTTTCCTTCTTTGAGTGGCATTGCAACGCATGCCGGATACTCACTAGTATTATATAAAAAGGTATTGGTGCTTATTAAAATCTTCATGCATCAATCCAAGAAACTGGTCCGTGTATGGTATTTTGAGACTTGTAAGAAGCAGAGGAACATTGTTACATTAAGGATGTCGGTGGCTGACTCAAGAGCATTGAATTACACAAGGTATTGCCGCATCAAGTGTCAAAGACACCTTAGCTCAAAAGTTTAACGTCGCGGAAGCTGTGCATGTAAGTACAGTGTATCGATAACCAAGTGCACAATAATAAACCTGATATCTTATTTTGGACATGGTCAGTGGTAATTAAGATATCAAATTATTTATGTTCCTTTAAATGCTCCGTTAGTTTTATGATGCACTTAGCATGCGAAAATTAATATAGTCAGGTAATTTTAAATGCTCTAATGGCTCGCAATTTATCTATTACTTCAATGAAGTTAGTCAGACTTTCATTTGAACCGACTTTATTTTGCTCGACAAACAGCAATATCCTTTATTTCCTTTGTTGAGTTACAACTAGTGTTGCAAAAAACCTGGGAATTTTGAAATGGCGGTGAATAAACCATGAAAATTGGGAATAAACATCTTTGGCTTACTTTGAAAAGATTCTAATTGCACTTGACCATGTTTTGAGATACGACCGTGTGTAGTTTTGACTAATCATGTTTTGTATTTTGAAGGTATACATGTATTTTTAATTAGTGAGTGAGCATATATTTATATATAAAAATATTTTACTTGTTTTTTTATATAATTTTAATTTAACTAAAGTCATTATATTAGAAAATAATGAGTATCTAAAGGTTTAATTATAACTGACAACAATAGTTTGTTTGAAATGGTTTTATCGGATATTTATACAACGTATATGATAGAATGTGGCTAATACAGCATTTCCCGAATCAAAAGGTCAAAATGTCAGTTAGAACCTTTTCAAAGTAAGGTAACAAACTTTTAAAAACAATATTTTTCATTGCTTTTTCAAAATATTGCGTCTAGGATCATATATATATGTGTTCAACACCGAGTTTGACTGCATACATAAAAACAGGAGCATTTCCGTAAATATGTTGTGTTGGCTTCAAGTATGCATAGATGTCAAACATGATCCGATATTGAATAAAGTTCGTTACTTCCATCACCAAACTAATAACTCACCATAACGTAAAATTTGGGGATAAAATGTGTGCATACGTCAAAAATACGTTACCGAATACTAAAAATGATAAACAGTTATCATTAATATTAAAACGGTTTTTCTCGTTTTTATCTCAATTTTCTCCATTCGAGATTATTCCCGGGTTTTCCCAGCCTCGTATCTCTAGTTACGACATACTGCTGATGGTCTAACGATTTGTTCTAGAGTTTCTTGACACACTTGCGGGGTTTTTAAATCCAATTTATCACAAAATCTGAACCCCCATCTATAAAAAGTTATTTTTTGAATGCTAAATTCTTTAATTGCGCATTCGATTTTCAATGGCGTAAGGTATACAAAATCAGAAAAATAAATGTCTTGTATACACCAATATTTAAGAAGTCATAGAGTGGTTTATGATTTGCCCCAATAAATCCAAACAGCATTATAAATTTACTTACTTATTTATAACTACCGATATTGGGTATCCTATAATTTATAAAACAACGGCTGCATTTTAACCAATCATTTTACACAAATTTATTTTTATGATTTACAAATATTTATTGGTTGACTAATTTTCATGGAAAAGAATGTTTTTTATCAATTAAATTTACAGGAATTTCAATTTTAATCAAAATCAGTTGGAAATAGAATATGACGTAATATATAGTCTATTCTACATGGAAATGTGTTTTTTTGGGATGTCTCTCTTTAATTAAAATATTTTCAATTTGAATACAATGAAGGAAAATGGTTATTTCCGATTGATAATGCTCACGATGAGCGAAACCGGTCCTGAACATTATAAACATGTGGAAGTAGTACACAACTCGTCAATTTTGAGTTCGGATTACGTATTTAATTTCAAGAAAACATATTATTGAGTTTATTTAAAACAGAAAGTCAAGAATCTAAAACATTTGTTATTAAAAAAAAACAATATCAAAATTATTGATTTCGAACTCAATCAACGGTCATGTTATTTTTACATCGGAATCTTTTTTAAAATGACTAAAACATAGGTAGGTATTAAATTATATTTTCAAACATGTAAGAAAATATTAATTTTACCATAACCATAATAATGAATATATTAATTCCAAATTCAAATATGTACACATAAATGATAATACACATAGATGCAAATAAGAATAATGGTGCAATATAAGTTTTACGAACATTCTGGCATTAAATTCCATGTTCAAAAATGTAAGTAAAAAATGGTTATACTTGAATCATAATAATTGGTATGTAAACTCCATTTTCAAATATGTGTAAGCAAATATGAATTATGCCACAATAGCTACACGAATTAAATAAAACCGTCATATTCATTCCGCGGGAAAGACGCTATCACGTAGATAATAATTTTACATCGGATCAGAGTCCATCAATAATGTATTGTGTCGAGATGTGGCAGTAAAAAAGACTTCGGCTACACGATGTTATACATAAATGTGGCGGCTGACAAGGCCGTTGGTATTTTCTCGCGGGAGTCACGCACAAAAAAATGGCTCCACGAGGGTTCGTTGACTCCCATTCGATTCATAGCTGTGATTGATCTGATCTGTACCCGGTGAGTGTAACAGTTCATAGTGTTTGTTAACGGTCGCAAAAAGGTTAGACTAGATTGATGTTATTGTTATAACTAAATTTGCATAATTACTATATTTAACAATAATCGATTTATTTTAATATAAATATATACAATTGTACGTCGCTACTAAATTGCTTGGAATAATATTACGACGAGATCATTTTACCGTCGTTACTTTTTGTCGTAGATAAATTTATGATTGTATTTTTTTAATGTTTAAAAACTGTAAGATAAAATGAAAAAAGTTATGAATTGTCAGCCAGCAAATTTTATTAATTAAACAGGAATTGATTTACACTACCAAAGTAGCATTTTTTAAATGATACACATGCTTGATGAATTGAAATGTACAAGAGCGAAGCTAGTCCAATTTTTTGAACGAGATATTGTGAATACGTATTCGGGTTAAATATTTTTTTCACTGCATCTTATAATAATGGTTTTCTTATAAAATTTATTTATTCTTGTTTTTTTTCGTATAATTTCATATTTTGATTATTAAATTTAATTTGTAACATCATATAGCGAACGTAGTATCATCGACTCTTATTTAAATTCAACGTGAATTAGATTAGTCTGTAACGCCAAAGTGGATTTTCATTATTCGGTTACTCATGATAGATAAAATGATTGAAACTAAGTAGCTAAGCAAGTCAAAATACTACTTTTGTTTTCTTTTTAAAACACAATACTGAATAGTTAAAAGTTCGATGCCGTCCAATATTTCATCGGGATGTGAAAGATATTTATCTTTTGTTTTTCTTGTTTGTGATCGCGTTAAGGTGGCGTTGTGGTAGAAAACTCGGTGGTTGCAAAATAAATATTAATTTATTGACTTAATCGAAATTCGACACTGTCATAGTAGGTATTAATGCTGAAACGGTTCTTACATATATGTCAATAAGAACTATGTCATTAATTATTTTATATCTAAGAAAATATTTGCACAATAGTATGATGATATAATCTTGAAACAAAAATTATTTTTCTTAAACGTGTTATAACTTGTTATTTCTCATAATAAAAATTAAATACGTTCACACCATTTTGGTAAATTCTTTTTCTGGAATCATTTTTATTTGATGGAATCAAATAGCGGTCAAAATGGTTGTGGTCAAAGGTATTTGATTTGGTTGTGGCAGTTATAGGATAAAGGGGCAGTGAAATCATACAATCAAGAACCATTAAAAATACAAAAAAACATAATTACATAATTCAGAAGAAAAACGAGGTAAGGTTCAAATATTACGCAGAGTAATGACCTTTGTCAAATAAAATTTAAGAGGAAAAGAATTACTGAACTTTTTGTGACATCTATTAATGAAAATATTTGCAATCAAATGATTATAAATATTCAATTAATTGATATAATCAAGCTTGCTAGAATTTTAAAAACGTCTCGGTCTTCTTAAGTATTACATGTTATATTATTCCACTTACCGTCTGATATACATGGTCTGTCAGTGACGTCTTTATGCTGTAATTAATTTGGTTTTTTTTTGTTAAATAAGCTCTTTTAAACTTAAGCGTCATTATTTAATATATCGACTGAGGTTGCTTGATGGAACTTAGATAAAAAATTCGAGGCAGTTCGACGAGAACCGGGTTGTTAGTGACAAAACGTATGGAAATGTAAAAAAATTGAACGATTCAAATTTGATAATAAAATTCCATCAAGCACCGTTAGTCGATATTTTAAATTAAATGAAAGAGTTCAAAAACAATAAAATTGGCAAAAATATTCCACTGACCCCGACGTGATTTGAACACGCAACCTTCTGATCTGGAGTCAGACGCGCTACCGTTGCGCCACGGAGTCGTTATCAATCACCATTTAAAATTGCTAGATGAACAAATAAAAATTAAAAATTGTATTAAAAAAAATCTCCCCGGCGGGGAATCGAACCCCGGTCTCCCGCGTGACAGGCGGGGATACTTACCACTATACTACCGAGGACATGTTCGTCAGCCAATTTATTTGGTATTAGTTAATGCTAGCAAGTGTGCGTTTATATTTTTAACTTTCTCTTAATTTATTTAATGATAACATTGTATTGATCGATATAACTATATCTTTCTTATCAGTGATTACTCTTGACATTTAATGCGTTAGATTCAATAGATAAGTATTGAAATAAATACTAAATAACGTTTAAACTGTGTATCGTAAATATTCTTCAGTTTTGTATATTAAAACCGTTTCCATAAGCATTTTTAGGTGATACAAATATATATTAGAAAATATCGCTCGTATCGGATTATACTTCGTTTTATTTAAACTATACGAGCGGACACATCGTTTATAATCCCTGATATAGATACATAAGTTAAAAAATGTAATTTATAGTTAAGTATGAGGAAATACTTAAAATATCGAAATGTACTAGTTTCAAAATATAACAAGTGGTTATTATTATTTAACATTCAAACTGTAACAACTATGAAACCCCTGTGAAAATTCTTATTAAATATTAATATTAGAAAAAAACAAAATTATGTTTATATAATTATAAATACTTTTTAGATAGCCCTTGAATATCACAAAAATCTACGAAAAGTAAGTCTACAGTAGCAGATTAAACCTGTCCAAAATCTTGTTTCCTAATCATTAAAGAACTATACTTTTTGAGTTGATACACTTTGGAACTGAAGTATCGATATAATAGTACTTATTATAAATAAACTATTTCTGAATATTAAACACAATTACTCTTATGGAAAAGAATATTTTATACAATGTGCTTGATAATAAGTTTGTATTACTTTGTTTATTAAGGGCCAAGAGAAGCATTACCTCTGCTCACACTAATTGGAACAGCTGGACTTTACCTAATCATACGGCAAGGTGTAGCGATCACGTCACCAGCTTCCACCTTGTCAAAACCGAATTGTATAGTATAAATTGACACAAATCCTATTGCTAATATTAACTGCAAAGTCAATAATGGACGGCACTATCATTTACTGGCGCGATGCCAAAGATAAATAATAAAGTCTGCGATCAAGACTAAATAGATAGATAAGAGCGAAGTTGGATCAAGTAATATATCGATTCTCTCTTGTGTCACAGGGGATATAATCTAGGGACTACCGTGTAAGAAGTTTAAGTATACCTATATACAAGGTAAAATAAGAGATTACATTACTTTCAACCAGTGATTCCCAACCGATGGTCTGCGGACTGGTGCTGGTCTATCGAAATTTTCAATCGGAACACAAACAAATTTGCGATAGGTACGACCGTTATCTTATGAATGTTATTTTTATATATAAGATAGTACTACAAAATCGAAAAATAAAAAAATACCATATAAATAGGAGTGAATAACATTTTTTCGAATGCGATAAAAAGGTTGGAAAACACTGATTTAAGCAACGGAATTACGATTTCTAAGAATAAAAGTACTTTTGTTTTTCTTTATTTTTACTAATATTTTCATAAGTTCAATAAAAATAATATAATGAATTCACAAATTGTTTCTTAAATTCCAACTGAAATAATTACGAAAAATAGATTTATTCCATGTCTATCTTTCTGATAATGATTTCATTTTACGAACAGTGCTATTTCGAATCCATTAAAAAATCTGCATAAAAAGAGAATCAGGCGTACGATGAACTTATGACAAATAGAAATTGGAAAACAATTTTCATTAACATTTCCTTACATAATGCCGATACCGTGTTGCAATTTTTGTTTTATTTTAAGTTAAAAACGGCACCAAGAGAAGGAAAAAATTGCTGATTATGTTCGTCTCATTATAAAAGTATTAAAATCTGCATCATAATAATTAAATCATGTTTTTAAAAAATAATAATTTGAACTAGTCGTAACATTTGTGCGTTGCAACATACTTTTCATTTATATCTTCTTATAGAGCATTTCATTTCATACAAAATAATCCATCAGCGATTCCGTAATACATTTTTTTATGTTCAAAAAAGTTTCTTGAAATGTGCTCTGATTGTTGTATTGCGTTCCGTGAAAATAGCCAATCAATACCGTCGTGAGAGAAACATTTGTCACGCCCAGTGTCGAAAACATTTGTTTAATGTGTATTTAAAGTAAATACTTACGATTTAGTAGAATATTACTTGGTTTCGATGTTTGTAAGAAACAATGATCAGAAATAATGCCCTTGAATTGAACACTTTTGTAGTGTCAAAATTAAAACAACACAATTTATATGACTTTTTAAATAATATTCCCACTTTCGTCGTAGAGCATATTGGCTCTTGTGATGCATTTAACAGAAATTATTTTAATTATACCTAGCTGTAGCTTTTTGGATTGAATAAGAATAAAAGAATTGGGCTATTAAAGTACTTCTAGTAAAATTACTGCTTGCTCTACGCCCTTTAACATTAACGAATAGTAGAGTGGAAACTTTTTTGTATCTTAAGCCGTATTTATTTAATTATTAAGTAAAGTCGCATTTAAGAAATTGTAACGCATTATTTATTAAATGAAAGAATCATTTGAAATGAAAAACAATGGATTCAGTCAAAAAGTCGCACTTGTGGATCTAGGAAGCCACATGAAGGAAACGCAGTACGATAATATATATTGGTGAACTCTGTTAAAGACATTCTAAAACTTTTTTTTGAATGTCTATGTCCACTGATGAAAACACAACATCCATGCGTCACAAATTTATAAATCGATTGCAAAATCAATGTATGAAATTTTCCATTTGGGGATTTGATCTCTCGTTCACGATACGAATTAATATAAAAGCAAACCGTTATCACTATGCCATCTTGGAAACCAAAAAACATTATCAGTCACTTGCTTCTTTGCTATAAGTCGGTATATAATATTATAATACATAAATAAAATTAAGAAGTAATACATTCACGAAAATCCTGTTATCGAAACGAATTATTCATACATGAAGTCTGATATTGAATTTAGTGCTTTACAATGAAGTCATACCTTCAAGATTAAATCTTTTAAAGTTGATTCCGTGCAGTCATTGGTGATATTAAAAAATCTTCAGCGTTTATACAAACAAAAAAAATATTTGGCAAGTAAATCGAATGTATTTTGATACAAAATTGATGATGCAACTGCTACCCGATCGATCTTTTTTTATTTATGTTGGTATTATTAAATATAAAAAAGTAAAGCAATCTTTTATTTTTTCCAACCGATCGGAAGAGCATTTGATTCCAAAAAGAGAACTTACATGTATAAATGTATTGTGAATACATGAGTTTTTTATTAACACGGCGCCATAAGCTGCTTTAAAACTTTAATGCATGAAGAAGTCAACTATTTTTTGAACGATTTCTTAGATTAGATATATATTGCTTATGTATACATTATTTATTGAGAATGAATATTTTCTTTTAGATACTAAGCTTTTTGACGTGTTCTTATTGAATAAAGTTAAAATCAATTACCAAATAAAGTGACCAATTTTCAGGAACTCGAAAATGTGCTTTTATGGTTACCAAAATTTTCGCTGATGTAAACTTTTGTTTTTAAAGCCCTACACATGAAGGACTCAAAGAGTGATTAGAGTCAATTTAAGATGCCTGGAGAGATGGCTAGGGCTCAATTTGAGCTATAATGTTATCGAATAACAAAAAGGATTTATATGCGTTACCAAGGTGAACAATTTTATTTTACGCCTTTCCCTCGGTGTCAATTAATTTTTATAGAGATAAAAAATGTATAGAGTACACTTAAGAATTAATAATCAATCAATTACTGATCCTTTCTCATTTGAATTACTGTATGCGCAGGACTAAGTGGTGCTATAAGTGCCGACCTTTGGCGGCTTATTTTATCAGGTAGAATAAACGATAATTACATTCTAAACAATACAGTCATGCGTGTCATTAATTACATATACGTCTACAAGATTTTACTAGTAGTCTGTGTTAGGGATTGCAATCAATGTCGGTATTTCGTATTTAATACCGATATAAAAAAAAATAGACAAAAGTGAGAAAAAAAAATATGTACGGAGATCGCAATATACGTATAAACTAGAGCATCCAATTCCGAACTTTTTTGTGATCCCGGGATTTCGAGATTCAAAATTACTCAATCCTCCCGGGATCCCGGGATTTGTCATTAAGTGTAATATAATATGCATTTAAAATTTAATATGTGTCCATTATTATTTCAGTTGAAATGTATGTATGATTCAATACTTTATTTTGGGCATTGGAATGGTTTTTTTTACTGATTGGGAATCGGACAGTCATGTACAAAAAAGAGAAAAAAAAAATAAAAAAACAATGATCGAAATCATTCAAAAAGAGGACATTTCCTTCAATTCCAGATCAAAATATTTTTCTTCACCCATTTAAGTGGTCCTCCTTTGACTTGGTTAAAAACGGCTGTTATGCAATATGAGGCAATAAGTATTATGAAAAACTATGCACATGAACAAACCGAGGTATACGTTCTAGTTAATCAAAAAGTATTTAATTTGAAATTTTAACTATTTTTAAGCACTCACAGTGAATCCCTAAATCTCGGGATTGTTTAAATATCAATACCGGGATTATAAGATTGAAAGATTGATCTACGAATTTCAGGATCCCGGATACTGGGATTGGAAGCCCTAGTATAAACTTATGCGTAATTTCAACGTTTCATATTGAAACAAATATCCTAATTTTAGACATAAATAGCTGATTTTCATAAATACCGTATATTTATTGCGGTATTGAATTAAAATGTAGCCTTCAAAGCCCAGTTTATCAATGATAGAATTTGTATCAGATTTTCGTGCAAAAAATTCCAGGTGCAGAAAAACTCTCTCATAGTCAACACTACTTGTTGGACGAACAGTCGTTGAATATTTGTAGCGTAAGTATTTATTATACTGAAATAACGGTATTTTTCATTTTCAAAACCGGTAGTAAAAAAACAATCAAAATTCCGGGATCTCGGTTTCGGTTATACTGGTATTTTAGTCCCTAGTCGAGATGCTTTAAACTGAAAGATATGACAAACTTTTTCAGGAGTTATTAAGCTACAAATTTGAAACGACACCTAATTCTTATGGTTGACGTAATCACCTAAAGTCTTAAAACCAATATTTGGTTATTTCTTATAAGTGTGTAACACGGCAACTGTGGTATAATGGTAAAACTTGTACAGTAGCCATAGGAAGTCCCGGCAAGGCAAAAATCAAAATTTTGATTTTATCAATTTATTATTTGCGATCTTGGGCATGGGTGTTTGTAATATCTTTATTCCTCGATTTGATCTCGAGTGACCGAAACTGGCTTCGATTTCTAGAGTAAAAAAGTAAAGTATAGACGATATTAATACATAACATCAGTAAAAACAGCTCCTTGGGCTACACTTGAAACAGAAAGTTTTTCAACAACTTATATTATTATGCTGACCATTTATAAATATGTTAATATGGAATTTTTCGATATGATTTTTTCAAATGTTATTTTTTAGTCTTAGGCGTTCCCGGATCGTAAAATAATGTGAACTGCCACTTAAAAATATTTTTTTGACAACCCTAGTTTTATACGTAAGAAGAATTAATTTTAAAAATGTGAGTAGAATATTCAATACAATTTTTTATCTAAATAATAATATAATAGTGAGATGACGCCGTTTTCAATAACTAAAATATTGAAATAAGTTGATGAAACCGAAACCCTTAACTTCCATCACTATGTTTATAAATTATGTTTTAATAAAGTACAGCATATACACATTACGATTAATTTCTGAATGAAAAAAACATGTTATTTGGATTGCTTTCTTTAACTACAAATTAGCATATTTATTTTAAGATATTAATTGCATAAAAGGGACTGATTTAAATAAATTGTTTATACTGACATTCTATTTATATTCTCTCATATAACATCGCCTTCGTCTTAAAACTGAGATCGTATCAGATAATTAAATGAAAATGTTGACACGAAGGGTTGTTTTGAGATTGCCAACCTATCGTAATAACAAAATAATTATATTATTTAAATTTTATAATGATAATAAAACACACTTTTCCAGCTTGAGAAGGTTCTGATCTCGACTTTCTAATTGTTTAGTATTTTTTTTTTCGAAAATGTTAATCTGCTCGCAATTTTGTTATTACAGAAATTGTATATTTATACTTTCTTCTTGATATTTAACCTCCAGTTTATTCTCATACGTTTTCACCCATAGAGTTATTCTTCTTTTTCTAAGGAGAGGCTTGTGGCGTCCTTCATATAGTCGCTCCAGTGAGTTTTTGCGTCCCCATCTGCCTTCGACCTTTCTTGTGACGGTGAGCCTCTCAAGATTGTCGGTAAGCTTGCGGGTGATATAAGCTTGTCTTGTATAAACGGCCGTGAGCCTATCCTGGATTTTGGAGCTTGAGAGTTATTAGTAAGATTATAAACCGCTTAATGGCTGTAGACTCAGATTTGAGTCCTCGAAGAACTTTGGTTGCTGCCCATGGACTCATATATGAGTCCTACGTTATACATTCTATTATATTGAAAAATTACTGGATTATAATCGAGTTTGATTTCAAATGTCAACGAGAGATGGTGGTATACACATCAACGCTGTTGGGACTTGATAAAAATAGTTTTTCTTTCGAATAAAAGCAATTGCAAGTAACAAGCGGAGAATTAGGATTAAGTTGTCATAGGGAAGTGGATAAGGTTTGCCAATCTCGGTACACTTTACTTTGTTCTGTAAGTAGAAATATATGGGGTAATTAAATTTTGGGCGCCAGGCGTGAGGATACCCGCCAAATGAAAAAATAATAACAATGAAAATACGGTTACCGCTAAAAAACAAATTTAATAGGGATGCGAAAACCGTAGATGCACAGATTTTAAATTATAAACAAATAAAACTGAATTTACACGACGAAACAATATTTATGAACAGATGGTTACACTCAAACAAGAAAACTATTAAAATACATATATAAAATTACGACCTTATGGATGATAAAACATCTCGGCGGCGAATTCGGATGTCCGAGGCCAATCTCCAGCGCGTTACCGGCACGTCCTACTTGTTCCACATCCTGGCGCGTAAGAAAGTTTTAACGTAATTCTTGGCGAGGCTTCCCCTTGGTCTCCTACCAACGACGCAGTGACGATTGTAATGTTGCGTCGAATTCGTAACAACGCATTGTTTTACAAAAATGAAAGTATTATTTTTACTAAATAGTTTTGTAAAACTACCTCTAGATAGTACACTTTACTTTTTTCTTATTCTCGTAGTATTGGTTGTTACACATTGCGTAGTGATTTATTGAATGGGCCATATAGCATTTTTTATTGTGCTCGAGACTATGATAACGATGTTCTGTCGCGGGGTGACCTGTAGATATCCCACACATTTAGAACCACTGCTCATATGGCATTGATTTATGCGGCAAAGTATCTGAAAACCGTCAAATCAAATTTGGTTAAGATACCTCAATCGGTTTACAAATTATATTAAATTTAGTAAAATGACAGTTTTTTGCAAAATCGCCCAGCTGCCAAGTGAAATATAATAAAAAACATGCGGCCATTAAGCTATTAAAACATATAATTCAGTTCACTATACGATGTTACATGGCATCATTCACCTTAAATATATTCTATTAATCGATTGTGTACCCCTACAACGCTGAGTTATAATAGTTGTGGCAGGTACGCGGACCGCCAAAAACTCCCCATCTCGCATTCCTTTCAAATTGCTATTTATAAGAAACGAGAGACCATCTTCAGCCATCGTGGTCATTTTTTGTTATCACTGCACTATAATGTATTCAGAAGAAAGATACGAATTTTCGCATACAATTATGCAGTGGCGTAGTTATAAAATAAAATTACCGGCGCATTATTGCTTTACGACGGTTTTATAGATCCAGTGTTGTGAATATAGGATAAATAACGATGCCAATCATTATTCAACATCATTTATAAGCTAAAGTGCGACATATTTACGTCTTCGTAATAATAATACAATTGACGAATTATTCTGCATGCTTGAATACGCATTTAGTGCCGGATTAAAAAAAAAAGATTTTGATTATCTGAAAAAGTCCAATTCTATGCAATTTACCGCAGTCATAATGTTTTTTTTTATGAGTTTATAAAACTACGGATTCATTTGAGTTAATTTAAAATAATCTTTGTCTTTGACCAAGTCTTTGGGTTCAAATCGTTTGAAATAGTATATATCATCAATCATTTTTTCCGTTATTTCGGACTAAATATCGTAACCCCGCAACTGAGCGTGGACCATTAGGCAATGGGACCAAAAATATAATTTAAATAAATTATTAACAATGCCATGTAAACTTTATTTAACGAATAAGAAACATTTTGTTATAATTAACTCAATATATTATTTTTTCGATTTAGTGTTTTCTTCCAGAACAGCGACGATATTCTCATTCACAGATTCAACTAATGTTCATTCATAGGTATCCAATATTTTTTTTATTATTAATGGATTTTATCAAAGGGAATGTGACATGTGTCATATATACTACCCTACCTACCATGCCGTCTCATATATTTACAAGATTATAAAGAAAAAATATGACTCCACTTAAGTCACCTCAAAGCAATCTGAGAAAATCTTGAACACTTTCCTTCGATTTACACGGTACTCTTCGTCCACGGTTTCGGTTTGACAAGGTCAAATAATAATTGTAACTATATCTTTGTTGAAACAATAATGTTTCGATTTAACACAATATTGATAATAAATAATACATACAAGTGCCTTCACATTGTGTTTCTTTTCTTAAGTTTTTTTAACATTATATATTTTACATCTTTTATATGTATAATATATGTTAATGCTGTGTTATGTATGTATTTATGTCTTCTCAATTAAAGACGTTGTAACTCTAAATTACTAAATTATTCTAAATAACTAATTTCGTCAATAAGACGAAACATGTTTACCGAGCAAACGTATCATCACGTAAAGTTATCATGTAAGTATAGATTAAATTATAGATATAATAATGAGATAATTTTAATTTGGCGTAATAAAATAGTAAATATCTTAAATAATAACATAAAGGAAGTACCTTTTGAATAAATACCATTTAAAAAATAATGGCTTATCCTGGTCGTCTACGCTACTGCACACATCAACAAACGTATATATTCACAAAAACCTAATTTGAAACAGGGTCACTAGTTCAAATTACGCTCCAATCAATTAATATTAAAAGGCTATCGAGGTCATGCAACTTATGCATTGTAATTAATTAGAAATCATTTCTCCTACGTAAATTAGCACACGTATTATTCTTTCCTTCCTGACAGTTCAGTGACCGCAGTATTGCTTCAAGATTATTTGATCAAACTGATTAAACAGTATTTAAAAAAAATGTTTTTAATCACAATAAAATATAAGACATACATGGCCACAATTAGTATTATTCAAAATCTTTATCTCAATCGTTAGATACTCGTATATTATTATGTTTTCATACATTTACAGTTTTCAAATGCCATAAATACTGTTTTTAAACCATGTCTACTCGTAATATGAAGTATACGGACTTCTTATAAAATTGCAAGCCTTTTGCTCAAGTTCATTGGAGACCGGATAAGTAAAGAAAGATAATAATAATATATTAAGCAAGTCTTTTTCTCTATGCCCCATTTTCAGAAACGGTATGAAAAACATCACATAAATCGATTGAAAGTTTATGATATGTGACTCTTACGATTGACAAAGCAACCGACCGATTACCGAGTGTAATCTCGACAGCTTTGTCCACTTGTTGGGACCAACATGCACTTAAATAAAATAGATTTTAAATACACAATATTATACTTAATAAACTGGATAGTGTAGTTCGGATGAACGTATTCTCAATTCTGGAATCAAATAATTTATATTTATATGTAACAATTTCAAATTATTTATGAATTTGTGTCTCTAATATTACCAAAACTACCTAAGTACTTCACCCTCACTTTGAAACATATATTTAGTCTTAAAATATCCTTTGCAAGATAGTATTCTACGGAATGTAATATGGAATTAAACTGATACTAAATAATGACGGATGTGCCCTCTTACCTTATTATTATGACGTAATTTACCACGGATAACATTTTATTAATTTTATCACAGTGTTTTTATAGCTGTATTATCAGATATGCTAAGTTTTAACTTTATTTACCTCGTGGCTCTTAGATCTAATAGTCTATCAATTAAAAAGACCACCCAAGTTCAAATCACAGCTGGATGACGATCCTTCTGTTACAAAGTTTCATTTACTAGAAATTACTACTACTGCAAGGTAGTTCTTTGAGATGATAGTTATATTCTTCTACAGGTTAGCCACAAATATATTACCTTTTCTTTTTCTTTGTCCATATTCACTTCCTATGTGCGGCATATGGTCACCGCGTTTCCCCCATTCATGATTCCCTGTCACCCACCAATTGCTTTGCTTCCTTCCATGGCATGCTGGAATCCCTCAGCTCCTATTAAGAGTACACGACGGTCATTCAGAAGCTCTCTATGCGCATCTGTTCTACGTGATCTAGTTAATTCACAGTCGATCCATGACCACTGGCGTATATTATTGAATACCTAAATATAGTAAATTAATTAGCTAGGAATAAAAAGTCTGAGGCAATTTCAATCTCTAAATTTTTCTTTTCACCAGATAAAAGAAAAAATAGGGAATGAAAGAATTTGTGAAGAATTTACATCTGATCAACCTTTCTTTATATATTATACAAATAGTTTTTAGAAATTGAATATGGTAGACAAAGGTCAATTAATGTGAAAACACTTTACCATGGCTTTCAGTATTTCTTTAATTCTCAATTAAATTTAGTTTTCCAAGAAATCGGCAATTCAATCAAAACACATACGATTAATTTGCTATTGGAATGTATTATTTTTTTAGCTTCCAAAATAAAATTTCGTGATTTTCTTGTTCTTAATTCAAGCATACAATTATGATTTGATAGCGGTTAAAATGATAATAATTTCAATTCGCCGCATCTTAAAAATAACATCGTTATTACAAAGCCTTGACATCCATCCGTGTAATTTAAATCTAACTGCAGAAAAATAAAATTTGATCCGTCAACGAAATTATCTCATAAAAAACTCACCAAATAAACGCATAAATCAAATTGATTGCAATAATTTTCTTTAGATTGTTTTATGCCACACTTAGCGGTGTCTGGTAACCCTGGTAAACCATGTAGGCTGCTGAAATATGGCATAGGGTTAGACAGACATGCACGATTCTTTACCACAAATTATGGCCGTTTAATTTTAGTTGTTCAAAACCCTGTAAACAAAACAACAAAACACATTTTCTTAGCCGTTGCCATGGACATTGCGAGCGTTATTATCTGTCATCTCATTATGAATTTATCGACCAATTTTAAATTTTAAAAGGAAATATTAATTACAAAATTTAAATATGGAACAATTGAGGATATTACTTAAGAAAATTATTTTATAAATATGTTAATAATATGATTATTAAATGAGAGATTTTTACGTCACTACTACATAATATAATCCTCATCATAAAATAGAAAATACTTCTACCCGTCCTTTATACGAAAACTCCTTGAATATGAGCTCTAGCGCTATGAAATTCACACAACTTACAATACTTGACTTTTTCAAATCTCTACATTCATCTTTTCTTGGGCTATTATAATAGTTGATTGAGATGAAATCAGAACAAATATTGGGCTGAGACAGAAAATAAAGTTAGTGTGATATAAATCTAAGGCGTCATGGCAGAAGTTGATATGTCAGTTTTACCTTATCGTACAGGAGAAGAAATATGAGCCTTGATAAGTTATCAAAAATTCAAATTAAATGGATACTACACAATGTGTCTTCTTCGTGGACAATGACTAGCACACCGAATTTTTCCACCTATTCTGACAAGTATTTTATGATGAGAATAAACCGAATATGACAAAAATAGACATAATATCTTTTGCCATAACGCCACAGAAATATTGGTTTGGTTTGACATATAAAATACGATATAATTAATACCTTTTTTTTTTGTTTGAGAATACGTAGCACCTCTTCATATACCCAAAACAATCGTTGTATATAATATATATTATTTTTTGGTTACAACCATCAATAATAATTTGAATAATTCGAATGTATTTTGAAGTACAAAATGCACACTTGTTGAATTAAATCGGTTTTTATTTTCAAAATGTGGAGTAAGTAAAAACTTTTAATATATCGAGTTTTTGGTGTAATTTTATTTCATTTTTTTGTACTTTTTTAATGTTTGATCCTAATCATAATAATTATTTCCAAAAGTTCCAAAACAAAAGTATTAGAAATATTTACATTCTTTAAATTTGCAATGTGCATTTTTCTTTTTGTTTATTATTTTTATTTTTAAAATAAAACCAAATTAGCAAGAAATTTAGTATATTTGAGTAATGAATAAACAGCAGATATCTATATATCTAGACGGCTGAACTTTACAACTTTTCAAAATATATTTTGAAAAAGATAAAAGCGTTCTTTAGTCACGCTTTCATATAAAAAATATTAAAGGGAAGTGAAAATATTTATACGAATTTCCAGGCCATGATTGAACTTAGTACCGCTAGCACAAAATATTACAAGTTTAATGTTACATTAATAGTGAAAAAGCGTAAATTTACATCAACCTAAATTTTATACTGACATCGGCTGGGTATTTTTTTTTCATTTAAAAGTAGAATGTATTTTTTTTTCGCGGTGATTTTTTTTTAAATATGTTGTAAAAAAACTTTTTTCTTTGTTTCTTTATTCTTCTGGGAAAAGGAAGCACCAAAATGGACTTTTTAATTTATGAACATCATGTTCATTAAACATAAAAGATCCTAAAGCCCGTATTATAATTAGCATTAACTCTCATATATACGCCATATAATTAACACCAATTCAGGACGCTTTTTTGTATGGGAAATGTATGTAATGATTGTATTATTAACCATGTAGAAAAGAAATTTCAATTTAAGTAACTAAATGAAAATAAACTTTTAAAAGTTCATTGTTCATATTAATAATTATGCACTGGCTGTCGTCGTTTTTTTATACACTAGTATTATTAATTTATAAAAACACCATTCATAGTACTTCTTCCACGTTTTTAAGAAATGATCTGAGGTGGTTTCGCTCAACAAAGCAGCATTACCAATGATCAAAATATGTGACTAAAATAAAACTTTTCAGTAGAGAATCAAATTAAAAATGAAAATATTACTACAGAGTAAGTCTTAGGATGCTTCTCAAAGTAAAAAATATTATTATTATCGATTCAAAAAAAAAATTTAAAAACCAATACATTAATTGTTACAATCATACTTCATTAATTCATCCTACTTATTAAATTAGGTAACTACATTAATCATTATTCAATCGATCAAAACACTTTGATAGAACATATACATATTGATGTATAGTGCTGTTTTTCAAATAAAAAAACAACTAACACTAAATTAACTATAAAGCGATATTTCCGTTTTTTAAATTCATTTAATATGGAATATAATGGATCCTAAGTGGCAGCATATTACGAGAAAATATTACTTTACAAATACTTTTTTGTAAGGTGATCGGTTGACAAATGAGTGTCGTTTTTCCAACTTAAATGTTAAGCATAAACTATTTTCCACTTCACATTAGAATCTGTTACACGTAACTTCAAATATATTAATTTCATACAATAAAACTTAATATATATTGCACTATTAAGGTCGCTTTTCAATATCCCAAAAGTATTTGTAGAAAGACCGGTTTTTCACTGGACTCACTCGATGAGCAAACTTTCCGAGAAAATGTTGTCATTTTTTGACCGATAAATACTTGTTGAATAAACACAGTTGATGTTTTTCATTTCAACTTTTCAAATTACCTCTCTAAAACATGAAACACCGCAAGGTTTCTATCATCTCCAGTCGTTAAAGTCGTTGATGAATCATTAAGCTTAGATATTACAAGTCGTTAGAAATTTAGGATATCTGATGCATGAATAAAAAGCATATTTTAATTATTATCTTATATTATTACAATAACTATATACGTTGACAGACAAATATTTATTTGGAATTCAATATGATGATATCGCAATAGTACAATATATACCAAATAC
Source organism: Himalopsyche phryganea (assembly GCA_022494535.1). Classification (NCBI taxonomy): domain Eukaryota; kingdom Metazoa; phylum Arthropoda; class Insecta; order Trichoptera; family Rhyacophilidae; genus Himalopsyche; species Himalopsyche phryganea. The sequence continues at coordinate 2,445,322 of JAGVSL010000001.1, read as the reverse complement.
TTAATTTTCCTCTACATAATAATATTGAGGACTGGTTTTGATATTTGAAAGTGAATGGGTCTTGCAGTAAATTATCTGTTTACCGATTAAAAGGCTCCGGTTCTTGTATTTAATAACAAATTTAGTAGCATTTGAGATCTTTGGCATGGGTGTTGGTTCGATGTTTTCTTGTCAAATTAGGTAGTTTTATTAACGTTCTCCTTGAGTTTGTCCAAAGTGATTTTTAAATATGTAGCTCATTAGTGATTAGATGTTATGCCATAGTTTTTATTTTCCATAAATAAAATAATTTATTATAAATAACCAAATTGCTATTATTTATTAGAGTACTGAACTTGAGATTTGTATGCAACTAAGAATTATTCAGTGCAAACAACGAAAAAATTTTAAAATGCTGTAAATAAAAACAAAAAAAAAACCGAAACGGATACACTAAAAATTAATTTAATTAACTACTCATCAAACATTTATAGTTTTTTTACTGTATTTATATTATATAATATTATGCATTTGGCGTTATTATTAATGATGAAATCGTGATATTATCTGCTTAGAATATAAAGTAGGCGGTCAGACAGTTCATCCTCGTATTCGCTATAGAAGAAATATAAATATCACGACCTTCGCCCACATCAAAGAATTCAAGAGTTCTTTCAAACGAAACTGCGTTAAAACACGTCAATTGTTTAATAGGAAATGTCCACTTGATCGTTTTTTTTCTACTTTATTTTTTTGTACACAATGTATTGAAGATTTGACATGAAAATGCTTTTTATTTAAACATGATATTTGTGTTTGCTTTATTCGATTTTCATCACGACAATACACAGTGTTTTATGCTTGTACTGTAGAGCATAATAAATATAGAGACGATTTTGCATAGTACAAATTGTTTATATGAAATTTTGTATAGAGTAGATAATTATTATGTTTCCCTAATTATATTTAATTAGCTAAGTCTGCTTTCGATATTAGGCATATAGACATATTATATAGCATCTAAATTGTGAAGTAAGTCAGAGGATTAACCTTTCAAATCACATAGGGTGGAGAAAAAAGGAAAGAGCTATCTGGTCACTCTATACGCCCCGTTTTTAGGATTGAATATTGAGTGCGTGTGGTGATATGATTATACCACAGACATCCATTTCTCAGGATACAAATCTATTGTAGATTGAAAACTAAATTTATGAGTCTTTGAATCTGAATCTAACAATTTAAAGTAAGTATTTTTATTTTTTATATAATGAATTCAGGATTGTCTTGTCATTTACAAAAATCATTTGCATATTTTCCTAGAGAATATGTTTTTATTCTGCGGAATTTTACAAATATACTTTGAAATATTTCAAAACCCTGATATTATAATCCTGAACTAACAATGGCCAGCAAGTCAATTTGTAATAACTGTTTAACATAGCATATAGCTAATGTATTTTCAACAGATACTATCCGTTTTACATTCTAAAGCGAGTAGCATCAACCATTAAAATATAAAATAGATGATAGGGGATCAAATGTACTGATAAACTCCTCATATTTCTTTAAATCCAATACAGTAACTGTTATTAACACGATAGTACAATTTCTGTCTTTTTTGTTATTATAATATGATATGCAATGATATTTAAAAAATTAAAAAAAAAATAAAACACAATTCATTTGTACTACTTCCACATATTTATAATGATCAAGACCGGCTTCGATCATCATAAAGTCTTTCCACCAAGAATTGACAGTTAACACCTTAAAAGTGATATCATTAAAAGATAACAAATCTGTAATATTAACAGAAAGAAAAAAGAGTCGTTGGAAAGATGAAAGTTCATAACGTCGTGTCTTACGTTTTGATATTCCATTACAATCTATTGTTGTAGCATAAAATAAAATAAAATAAAAAAGTATTGTTACTTACTTATAAAGAAATATGTATTTATATAAACATATAGATAATACCTTCTAAACAGATTGACCCAATTGGTGCTAATGTTTATTGCGAAATCATTTGCGGCTGACTATTTTACAGCTTATGAAATGAATATTACAAAAATTAAGCACAGATAATGCGGTCTCATATGAAATGTCAAGACTCTGACGTAAGTGTATCAAAGATCATTGACGAGAATTAGGCTGCACACTCATTTAGGTGCCACACTGTATTTTAAATATCAAAATTCTTAAACACTAGGTCAGTATTTTAAACTATGCTGTATATTTAAGAATATAGAAATTCGACCAAACTTTCAAACGAAAAGAAAAATGATGGATTTTTTCAAGCACATCCGATCCCAATGTAGAGTATATGGATTAGTAATGGAGTATCTCAATATAAGATATTTTTAATTTTATTTTTTTAACTATCAATTTTTGGTGGAAATGCACTATACCAGGGTTTCCCAAATCTATGTTCCTCAGAACGGGAATAGGCGTTCTGCGAAAGCTTGGAATAGTTTTATATATGCTGCTGCAGCCACAACAAATTCAAACGTATTTGACTTCATATTGATATTATATACCAAAAAAATAAACAAGGTGTTTCATTAATATTGTAGGTTTTGCAAAGTGTTCCATCGCAAGAAAAGTTTGGGAAGCCCTGCACTATACAGATAAAATACAATTTGTTTTTACTAATATCACAGATTCATGTAATGGATAAGTACTACATTTTCCACTGAATTACTTATTTTATAAGACGGAACAAACGTGAGGTTATTTTACGAGAACTGCTTGTTATTTAATTGTTCAATTGTCGACTATTTTTAGTATCGGATTATTAGAAGGAAATATGTAAGAAAAAATAAATTTTTCAATCGATTTATGGATATCCGTTCGTAGGCATAAATATTTGTGATATATAAAATTCCCTCCCACCCTTCCGATCCTAAACGAGATGTAGCGAGAGCGATTAGCTAACCAATAATCCTGTCCTAGTGATATCCTTTGTGAGTAAGACTTTCGTCCGGCGAGCTGATGATGATGAGGATGTCTCTCAGGTTCAATCAAACCCGCTCGTTCACTTAATCAAACCACCTTTATTCCAGTTAGTTGCTACAATGTAAAATGAACGCACTCTAAAGGTTAGCGTAAGCGTTCGGCCGGTTACACGCCTTTGCATGTTTGCTCTCGGCGGTCGACTGCAAAAAAAATATTACTACCCCGCGCGGGGTTGAGAAACTGAGTAACAGGCAGTTCTTGTACAAAATATCTGTTGAGATATCTCCATTAGGAGGCCATATGCCCCGCATTGGAAGTGGACATGGTAAAAATAAAATAAAATAAAAAAGGGAATATTAACATCACAGTCATCCATGCTGTTGAATACAAATCGATAGGTCAATTTACGAAAGAACTCGTGTGGGGATTAGAACCCGTGGACACGCTACCAAATAATATGAACGCCTAAGAGCTCTGATCACTCCAGTACACGTTTGACTAGGCGGTTGGGTATTTACAAGTAAACAAAATTATTTTAATTTACTTATTATCAATAAGTTATGCATTTTTTATAATAAAAGGATGTTGAATAAATCCTTTAATTCATAGCATTAATTTTTTTATAGTTATTTTATAATAAGCGCTCGATTTTCATGAATTGGCATATTTTTTTAAGTCTTCTTGTGAAGCCAAAAAAGTGTTCAGGAAACCATGTAGACATACAACATAAAGATATATGAACATGGAAATGCGTCGGTTTGTCGACTAATTAGCTTTAATCATACATTTGGATTGCCAAGTTTATTTTCGAGGAAGGTTCGATGAATTCTGCAGTCAAGTTTGCTATGTTCATGGCCAAGTGACCGGAGACACTGTTATTTGTGTCCGTTGTCCGTGAATTTTGCTCATCCAGCCGGACAAATGTCTGCCGATGATGTAATAATTGATACTTTGCTTATTTATCGTCGTCTATGCTATTGTGTTAAGAACTATGTTCTAACGATCAGTTGGGTCTGGGTCCATGTCACGGCAAGGTCAATATCAAATTTTAAATTTAACATTAACCTGTCTTTTGCCAAGTTTGGTTTTTCATGAGTCAGCGATGGTCATAACAGTATGAAGGTATTGTCAAATTTTGAGTATTTAGGCATTTTCTCGTTCATAATAGGTATGGACGTATTTGTCTCTTCCTACATCTAATCAATTTTCACGTACATTATAATATCGTCGTTGTTCTGCAAGAAAACACTAACTGGAAAATACTAGTTTTGAGTAATTGGACTTTGAAGTTTGTCAAATGCTTGAAATGCTATACCTTATTCATTTTGTTTATTTGTACAAAACTGTTTTTAAGTAAAAGCATAATTTATAAAAATAAAGGTGTCCTCTCATACGGTAGAGTTTGAAATAAGAAATATTTTGGTATAACTAACTCAATATGTCATTTTTTCGATTTAGTGTTTTCTTCCAGAACAACGACGATATATCATTCGTACAAATGTGATAATAAAAATGAGCTTAATCTGTTAATTCTTTTATATGGTATATTTATTTATTTAATTATGTTCAAAATAAAAAGTGACGACGGACCTGGCTTTGATATGGCCCCAGGGGATCCTGAATCTTGCCTGTCTCTTCTATCAGCCAGATGGATTCCGTCGCCCTGAACGGCCGCTGATGACCATCCATAGGATGTATTTGGTGGAACTACGGTACGCCGGGACGTACCTAAGAGGAAACAAGAAGACTGGCAGTGGATAGAGAATCTTTAAGAAACGCTCCGAGTATAGAGCGGATATGGTTAAAAAAATATTTTCCAATATTTGTGGCATATTTTATTATAATACATGAAAGGCGAAACTCGGGTCGTTAGTGACAAAATACATGGAAGTGTACAAAATCTCAATAATCAAAATTTGGTATGTATATTTTTCAATTATATTTCTTAGTTTTGGCCAATCGATGTAACCCTCAAAATTGAAATTGTTAAGGCGAGAGTAAAAACGGTTTTTATCAAAACAAAATGTGGCGAGTTGCGTTAGGAATCTTTGAAATGCACTTTTGTAAATTCTCATGTTTGCAGATACAGGTTATACGTAGGAAAATTGTCGATATAATAGTGGCTTACATCAAGTGGCTGGGTCAGAATTTTTAAACCTAAAACCAATGTAAAATGATGTTTCCCTTTCAAAAAGTGGTCAATTTATTTTTCTAATTTACATACTTTGTCTGAGACTTGATCTGTCGTTTATCACTTAAACATTTTCGTATTTTTTGAGGGTAATAATAAGCCAAAACACTGTCAAAGTAATCCCAGAGAATTTGGTTGTATAATGAGCATTATTTTTAATCAATCACAACTGTTTTAAACATAGCCATATAGTGTTAAGAGTTGTATCTTTTTACTTTGCAAAAAATTCTTACTGACGCGAAGTCTGAACAGTGTTGTCATCTTAATATTTCTTCAAAAAGAGCAAAAAATGATTTGATCTTATAATTATACATATACTAGCTGCAGCATTAAAACATTTTATACTAAATGTTTAAGCAATATTTGTAAAGATTCACATGAGGTCCATTGTTAAATAATTTCATTTCCTGTGCTATTTTTTTTTAAACAAATAATTAAGATTTGACTACTTATATTTCATTTGATACGTTATTAATCAATTGTTAGGATTGTGGGGTTAATTTGAATGATCAATTATTATTATTGAGTCAATAATGAACGGTCCATGGTCATAAGCGATTCTAAAAATGATTACGTTGATTATTTTGGTCGTGATTTGAGATTATTTATTGCATCGTTAAGAGTATTGGTTGGCGATGCAAAAACCTACCCACTCCTTCGTCATATAATATGCCTACTAAGCAATTTTATATAAGATCATACTATACAAGAAATAAAGTAATATAATATATATCAAAAACATTTTTTTAGAATCTTGTGTAATAAAATCTGAGAAAACAGGACGTTATCATTTATTTTGATTGTATATATTATTTTGATTGTATATATTATTTGAATTAAAAACGTCGCTAAAAACCGCTTTTTCATCTACGGTTATGTTATGAAAGTATTAGATGTCGTTTGGGGTCAGAGCCCAGCTTCAAAATTATATTAAAAACATCAATTATTTTTCAATTTATCCACTTTTCTTTAATATGTACTATTTCCATTAAAAACAGTCCTAAAATTAATTACGTAATTATATTAGATCTAAGGAATTTCGCATAATTAGATGTAGTAATTTTAACTGTTGTAATAAATGATGGCAATATATTATTAGATATAATAAAGCTGTACTTGCCAGCAGTTATGTAGAGAAACAATTAGCTTTACTATCCGGGTTCGACAGGAATTTATATTTACTTTCTCAACTCATAACACGGGAAAGAAAGAACGTCGTGGGTTGAAAATAATTACATTCATTATGATTTATAGAGTACGAAAAATCTTTGAGATTTTGTATTTTTATAGATAAAAATGTATGTTTAAAAATATATAGTTAGCAATTTTCTCATTATACTATAAAATAAATGAGTTGTAGATGTGATTGCCGAAATAATGTTGTAAAAAAATACTTGAATAAATGGGAATAAAAATAAATAAACAAAACTCTTATATCATCGTTTTTCTGGAAGAAGACACTAACTGATTGAACTTTTTGAACCTTTTTCATTTTGTTTGTTTGTACGAAACGGTTTTTAAAAACTGTAATTTTTTTATAATGGAACAACATGATTGTATACGAAATAAAATTAAGTATTATGCATATACATAAAAATAATGATATATACAGTTGAGGAAGCTGTGATACAATACAGATGATAATTATATGTTCATAGATTCTAGTAACAATGAATCCTTTTGAAACCCATTCCTAATATCCTTGACCACCAATAACAGAGCTATATCTATTTATCATATTTTTTTGGTCTGGCGATGCCATATCAAAATCTTTTCATCAATCATTGTCGAATGAATCTCTAATAAAGAAATCAGTTATCTGTTAAGATAGATCAATGAGCTCTCAACAAAATTGAAGGCAATCGATCTCTATAATGTGGTGCTAAGATGCTTTGATGGTAGGGACTGGAAAACTGGACGAATATGTGAATACCAGTATTTCATATTAAATACCGGTACTGCACATATCAAAACCGGTATTACAAAAATCAATCAAATACTAATAACTGCTAAAAATTGGGATCGCAATACCGGACGAATAAATCAAAACTGTTATTTCAATAGTTCACATTAAATGTCGGCATTAAAAAAATAGCATGTATAAGCATAAAAAATTGGTTCAAAAGTTATGTTTATTGTTTTTTTGAATTAATATACGACCATAAAATGGCTTGTTAATCAAAGCTGGAATCTGATAATCTTGATCAGATCATCAAACAAATATTTACGATTATAGAAAAACCGCTCTCAAATTAAATGTTTGTTGGTCGCACAATCATCGAATAATGATAGAAATACATGTTTTAAATTGGGAAATATCGGTTTCGCTCATTGCGAGTACCATCATAATTTATCAGTTATATTTAGCAGTATCAATTGATGGTGCTAGCAATGATCAAAGCCGGTGCTGGTCATTATAAACATGTGGAAGTAGTAAAAACAAATTGTGTTTTATTTTTAAAATATGATGCCTTACCACCAATAATTGACAGTTAACATCTTAAAAATTATAAAAAGTAATAACAATGCCTTAATCTGGAAATCTTGATCGGGTCTTCAAGCAAATATTTACAATTATAGAAACATCGCTCTCAAATTTAATTTTTGTTGGACGCCCATTCGTCGAATAATGATAGCAATATATTTTAACAGAGGCTTGAAAATGGAAAATATTGCTACTTTTGGTATTTAAAAAACTACCGAAACACTGGGATCTTGATTTCAGTAATCCCGGTATTTCAAACCCTATTTAATAGCATCTAACAACAATGAAATTAGTGATATAGAAAATATAATACATGGTTTTGTTTGGCAGATAGATTTATTACAAAGTCTTTGTTACTAATACCGTACATTTGATGTAGAAATGATAGAGAAAGGCATTGCACATGCATCCATTAGGCGAGTGGTGTGAACCATGTTCAACGTCAGTTGGTTAACTAAGGATCGACAAACAAACCGGCTGACAAATAGTGTGCTCACCGCTTGAAAAGATAGGCGCTATAGAGTTGATATACTTACAGATAGACCGAGAGCCTTTGGATGAGGATTCACTCAGCGGCTCCACAAAAAAATATGGTTTGTGTTATTATTATTAAAGAATTATTGTAATTCATTATTAAAAAAAAACCCACGTTTTCATCTATTACGTGCAGATCCGGATATAAAAATCGGTTATAAGTATAATTCAGAGGTTTGAAACCTGCGGTCTTTAGACTGAATCAGAGTTTTTAGTTTCATTGTTTTCGTCCATCTTGATAAAAATGTTCATACGTTATTTCCAACTAAATTTTCTTGATTTTTGCTTATTTGATTACAAATAGATGAATGTGGCACTTTGACATTTAAAGGTTCTCTTGGTCCACAAGTAGTGGTTGTACGATGTAATGTCATCCTAAGCACTCGTTGAAAGTTCGAAAATAAAAACATTTATTTTTCATTTTCAAATATGTGGTTAGTATTAACTCTTTAGACTTTAGATAAATTACTTCTGTTTTTAAACTGTTTTTTTGTGAATCAATGGAAACTTGTTTTTTAAATACCTTAAATTAACATATCGATATTTCAATTAACAAATTTCAGCTATATTTTGAGTCCCGTTTATGGCGAATATACATTCAATATTTTATTTTAAAAGCGCTTTGTATGTCGCGTTTAATATTTCACATCTTTCTATACATTATTTTATTTCATTAATTTATGTTAATCATAAATAGTTGTATAAAACTTGACATGGTCTTTTTTGGTCACTTTTTTAAATCATTAAAATTGACGATATGAACAATTTTACTAATGTGCGATACAGGAAAATTTTTAGTCGGTCTACGTTAAGTACTCTATCTGCAAATCTGTTTTCGGAAATAGGCACTGATTATGAATCATGTATTCATAAATCTTATTGTAAATAGCACTATTATAATAGTTATAAAAATTGTACATTTTTATAATTTCTGTTTTTAATAAAAATCTCAACTTAATCGTCGTCATTAGTAACCACAGTCAGTACCCCAAATCTTAAAAAAATATAAAATGTCTTTACGTTGATGCTTACACCTATAATTTCTTAAGAGAGAAGATATTTCTTTTCGTGGAATTTGTGAACGTTGTTATTTTTCACGTTATTTCATAAGTTATTAATTTCAAGCAATGCATTTACTGAATCTAATTATAGGGAGATGAATGTTTAGAAGCACTGCGTCAGAGGAGTTTCAGAGAAGCGAATGCGCTCGCCCTTGTGAGGTCACGGAACGGCCTTGAGTCTGCCAAACCAGTGGTGGTCAACGAACACCGCAGGAACGTAATCAAGTAATTATATTACACGGGGATTTTAGAAGAATAAAAAACCGGCCCACGGTATATATTATACTATGGAGATGTGGTGTCTATTACGAAATGCCCAGTGTACCAAATCAAATATTTCAAAACAATTTCCCATTAATATTCCCGATTGATTCAGTGTTTTATGATGTAGTTCATTTTTAACACGTATCATTCTTTAAATGGCCTATTTTAATTTTATATCATGTCTTTTACTTCTTTGAGAGAGAGTTTATTCAGTTTTGAGATGCGTCTCAAATGCACGAAATACTTGTTTTATCCTAACACGAATAGTGATATTCAAAAAGAAACTACTTTTAAGGTGTTAGCGGTCGATTCTTGGTGAAAAGACATTATATTTTAAAAAATAAAACACGATTCATTTGTACTACTTCCACATGTTTTTTTTTTGTTTAACTGACACATTTGATTTTTTGTAATACTTCGAATTCAACAGAGCAATATTTTAATCTTGAATCATTGCAAATATATTAAAATGCGTCATTAACAAAATATTTTTTGAAATGCTGAAAATTGATTTGTTTTATAAATTAAAAATAATCTTTAACTTTATAAACCCCATGTTTTACAAAATTTACCTCATTATATTGCGGGCGTTTGATAACCCTTGTTTCGCCACTGTTTTCAATATTATATTTCTTAGTAGCATTTAGGTATACCTACATGATAAATTTAATTAGTAACATCAGCTCTCTATGTAGATTTCTCAGTATGGAATTGCTCACGCAAAAAGCTTTCAATATTTACAATGTTCAAATCATCGTTAGATTGATGAATATGTCTTTTTACGCTCTTTATTGTAAAAAATGCTTAGTTAAATCCATCAGTTGGTTCAACATCGGGAACGCGACAACCCGGGGTGGGTCCTGGCTGCCTGCAACAACTCTCTCTATCTAAAGTGGCTGTCTTTCAGATCTGCTTCCCAAGCAAACGGCATTCATTTACAGCTCCGTCCAGTCAGGGAATCTTCGGTCTTCCTCAAAAAGTTTTCCTCTCCTAAATACATTCCCTTTGTAGTCCTCAAGTATTTATTTATTGATGAAAGTGGTCGTTTCAGTCTCTATACCTTGTCACAATCATTATTTTTCAAATACTGTATTTTAACTCAAAGATATTAATCAATTCCCTAAGATAGATTTAAATAATTATAATGCAGAGTAGGACTTAGCATTTTTCTAAAAGAAGCGAAATACTTGTGACACTGAGCTAAAATAACATTTGAAATATCGCAAATTTGCTATGATATATTTCATTTAAATTTTCAAAAAATATAATTTTAAAATAAAGATATTGCTAAAGTATTACCAACACTACTTTGCCGCCACTGAATTCGGAAGTAGAATTGTCAGTCTAGAATAAATTTCTTCAATTGCTTTAAATATTTTTCGAAAATCCATGTCTAAAGGTAATAACCGTCGCTAAAATATCAGTTTTGGAATTTATTGAAATTTCAGTTCTGGTTGAGTATGGCAACATTCCTAACGCAACTGTTGCGCCCTCGCTAGTGGCCAAGTTAAATTGGTACATCTATAGCAGCTATCTACACATCGCCCATCCAGTATAAAACAACCATAACTGCAAATTATAGTTTTGAGAAAATCGCATTTGAAATTTTTCATCCATTTAAAATACTCTTTTCAGATCAAATATCTCAAGTATGATGATTTTTTTTACATTTCCACAGTAAAATAAGGTATTTCAACTGATTTCAACAAAAATATTACAATATGTGTTGTTTTTTAATTGTAAATATTTTGAATTTGTTTTTTTTTTTTTTTTGGATATCAATTTGATGGAGCATTAAGTCCTAAGGCACGTTAGCGTCATATTTCTTTGAGTCTTCTTCATCTCTAATGTTATTTTTTTTTTCCACTTCTATCGTTTCAGATAGAAGGGCGTGATCGCTGCGGGGCTAAGCAATCCACAATGAAGCCAATTCACGTGGGCACCATTTGCATTTATATAAATATACCTCCCCGCATACCGCACCTACACAGATATACATATATATACAAACGCATACACACATGCACATGCAATACGCAAGGAATCATCTAGAGGAAAGTCATTTTCTATTACAAGGGGTCGTGTTTATTTAATTTAAACAAAGAAAATCCTTGTTTACATCTATGGGGGGGTCGTTGAGCAGAACTGCTCTCGGTCTAAACCGATTCTTAAGTATTGTCTCTTCGTAATTTTGTAGGTAAGAGGTCGTTGGGTTATAATGTTTGCCTACATCACTGTGAAACTTTTGAGACATTTCGCGAACGAGCTCTCGAATTGTAGGTACTTTTAAGTCTCTGTGTAGTAGCGAGTTACGTACGTACCACGGGGCGTTACATATTTGTCGCAATGATTTATTTTTAATAATCTGAAGAGTCTTCAGTTACTTGTGGTGAGCATAAGCCCATACCGGAGTGGCATACACCAAATATACTAAGCATCATAAATCAATAGGAGTGACTTGCAGTTGTGATGTTTACTCTACAATTATGTGAATCCTACGGAAACTTTTGCATATAAAACAGAAAATCACAATTTTACCTTATTTTTTAATACAATTACGAATATATATATATTAATCAATTCGTATCAAATGACTGCAACATACATACTGTAATGTTTGATTCGATATAATTTTTTGTCCGAAAAGATGCTCGCTTTAATAATATGAACACTGTATTTAATTCAAGCAGAAAATTTTACGTGAATTTTATGGAACGAGCCAATTATTGGGCATAATATTCGATGTTTTATTATACAATGCGCATCCTTTTTCTTTTACTTCAATAATTACAGTGGTCAATTTTTTACGCGTTCAGTTTTAATGTATTGAAAATAAAACATTCAATTAAAAGTGTGTTTTTATTTGTTCTTAAATGTCAACGAACAGAAAATTGCAGGTTTATATTTTGGGAGCATTTTTTAAATATACGTCTAGTGTACAAAGAATAATAGTTTTTTCTTTTATGCCCCGATCTTTTTCTGTGAAATATTATATTATTAGCATACCCGTACGTACCTATTGAAATACTGAATGCTTTAAGTAACTATTACGTCGAAACTGTGTGTGCATTGCATAACCTTTTATTTTATATATCCACCGAGAACGCTTAGGTCAAGAGAAAATTTCATACCTACATGTGATATGTGATCATAATAAAACGTATACAGAATGGTCTGGGGTATTGTATATAAGATTTTCATTTTATTGAACCATTTTTTATCCTAATGTGGAGTATACTGATTCTTAATGGAACATTTCAACAGACGGTGTTTAACGAAAGTTAATTGTCAGTTAGCCGCCTAATCTTTCTTTTCAGACAGGGCTACGAATAGAAGAATTGGGATATGAAAAAACTTGTAAGATAATCGCTCTTTCTCTCTCTATTAATTGGACTTAATATTCGTGGGGAAACGAATAAATACGATTGACAACACCAACGAGCTACCAACACTGAAAAAAGCAGAGACATCAACAGAACGTGTCATAGCATACGCCGAGACGGACTGTTATGTACCTCGACGTATGATGGTAGGTCGAACGTCTTCAAAACAGGATTAATTGATAGCTGGATGTTTTACTATCTATTAAGACAGACTTTTACTTCTTATAATTTAAGACATCGACTGAGGGTGCTTGATGGAATTTCAATATCAAATTTGGATTATTGAGATTTTGTACACTTCCATGTATTTTGTCACTAACGACCCGGGTTTCGCCTTTCGGCATCTTCAGGCATTCGAGGTCACGAATGGACTCGAACTGACAGACAGTAAACAGTGTTTAACGTTTATATAGAAGATACAAATACGACAAATATTATTTACGAGGTAAAATATTATCCGTCTAAGAGCCACACTGATACCTGAGTTAACATTTCGAGAATTGTCTTAATCCTTATTTTGTAAACAACACATTAGCAGAGTGGCGAATTGCCGCTTTTCAAATTCTTTTAGAAATACCAGTGATTTTACAATTATAATAGCATTGTGGGTTTCGACGGGATGCAATTCGACGAAACGGTAAATATATACAATCATTCCACATTTAGTGACATATGTTAGGTGTTTCAACGTATAGGATATAATAACGGAGAATTAGGAAGGTTCAGCTGCTCATTCAAAATTGGCAAGGAATTTAACTGAGCTCTATTCCAAAATGTTAAAATATCTATAATTACGCAAGTCGAAATAAAAAAATGCACAGAATATTTTGTTCGAAATTTATATTTACAATTTTTTTCGGAATTCAAGACCGGATTTTAAAATTAGAGCACGAAATATTATGTTTGAAATATGAAAATATTCTTTACGTTCCAATATTGAATTATAGACACAAATTTGTAGCCATTAGAAAAAAATGTTAAATTTCTGACAAGAATGATTTTTTCAGAATCACACATTTATTAAAAATATTACAACTTCATTTAATTTTTTAAATAAGGACCTAATTTTGTTGAAAATATGTCTGTAACGATTTTACTGTTGATTTTTAATTCGCACTTATTTTAAGTTAAAAAGATATTAATGCTTAAACTACATCAGCTCAATTAAAGTAAAATGAAAAAAATCGTTATATATGTGCGGCATCTAAAATAAAAATACCAATAAGTCCACATTTTGAAAAAATCTATCGATACGTACATATAAAAAAATAAGTTGCAAGTGTATCCATTTCATCGAAGAAAAATAACGAAGGTTTATTTTTAAATAAGTTTGTACTTTTTTAAAATAAAATCGCGTTAGTGGTCCTTAGGATTCAAAATCGAGTGTTAACTGGTCCGCGAGGTCTGAAAGATTGGCGACCGCTGTTAATTGTAAATATTATAATACACTAGTGAGTACCCGGAATGCGTTGAAATGCCACTGTAACAAAGAAAGTGTTTGTGTTTTAATTCCGTTTATTGAAGTGATTTTGAATACACAATAGTTTTCGTTCCCGTATGGTGCGTACACGAATAAATCAGAAGGTTATCCGAGATGTCGCTGTTTGTACGTATTTGATTCTTATTTTTAAATTTTTTCAGAAACCTTCACGGGTGTGCGCACAACAACTAACCAAAGTTTCATCGCAATCAGATGAATGGTAAAGGAAAACATACGGCACAAACAAACAAACATTCATTTTTATAAATATATAGATAAGACCTACTGTAAGTACTATGCCTATAACCTTCGCGCAAGTGCAAGCAATAACTTGACAAAATTTTATCGGAATCGGATGACCGGTATGGCAGTGCATAAGACACGAACAAACACTTATTGAGATTTCATATGTAATTTAATATGCCATGTAACGATACATCACTTTGCAAAACCCGACAAAAGCGTACAAAAAAAAAAATTTTGGCATGTCACGTAAATGATGTCCATATGTACAATTTATATTTATATAGTAACTTATATAGCAGCTGACTGGCCAGAAACAATTGAAATATTACTGTAATAATTTAAATATCTTTAAACTATTAATTCAAGAATGAACACACAAAAAATCGCTTAATACTAACATTGAAAAGTGGACATACTGATCTTTGCTTCAGAATAAAATAGATATGCTATATGACGATTGCTATTACTAATGATTATAATAATGAGGAGCACAAAGATTATCGCAATGAAATCAAGGTATTTTTCATTAAAAAAACAACATAATACTGGCATTAAAACAGGTAACAAAAAATCGGCTTATTTTTCCGTTTAATTATTGTATTATTTCTCAAACGCTGCGGCAATTTATAATTGTATGAATGCACTTTTTCGTAATTTTTATTGTTTGTTTTTTTTTCAATACTGCATAATGCAATTGACTTTGCCCAGACTAATGATGTATATGCAACACCATATTTTTTTAAAATAATTGTGTAATAATATTTAATGAAATAATATTATTTGAGACGCTTACATCAAACATGGCCACTCTTAATAATTGATTGGATTGGCGTTTACTTCGTAAAGTTGCAATGTTAAAATGCAAAAACAGAAAAGTACACTTCAGATACATAAAGCTATAAGTTTTCAGAGGTTTTCTCAGGATTTTCGTAGTTGTTTCAGCTTGGATCTAAAGTAATATTAACCACTGTCGTTCTAAAATAACCACAGATTACCACTTGTTACATTTTGGAACCGGTAGATATCGTTATTCTAAGCATTTCCTCATAATAAACTCAAAACTGAAAATTTTTGAATTGTCACACTTTAGAACTGATAATATTATTATCTGCATGATTACAAATTTTATATTCCAAGCATCATTTGGAATATTTAGATAACACATCATCAAAAATAAGTTTGTTTGTCTATCTTCGAATTGAATAAAAATCTTTTGCATAAAAAAGTAGGCGCCAAGATATTTAAAAACCGATCAGAATCTAAAGCTACATAATTGGTATCCGTTAAAACCCGTAGCAAGGCCGATGGCAGTAATAAATCGACGTGACGTCACTCGTGCGAAAGATGAAGTCATGGCTGCATTACCAAGAAATTTATCTTCATCGCCATTAAATATAATAGGAAAGTTTTACGGCCCCACCATTTAGCCAAAACGCTTTTTTTAATAAATTTATTTATAAATGACCTCTGCGGTCTGCCTACAGGTGTTATCAGTGAGACAATATAATTGTTGGCTAAAACTAAGCATGTTAATCAAGTTCGATCCATTTCAACCAAATGTATCCAAATAGACAAAATGAGGCAGGGAAGCACCAAGCTAGAGTTTTGGGATGCAACCAGGTGGCTGATTCCGGTGGCGACTAAATATATCAAATTATGAATATTTGTTCTTAATATCTTTGACGTCTGTTTAACTTCCCTCCGTTTAATGAACCAAAAATTCAATCATGACACAAGTGCCCTTCATAAAACTCATTCAAAATTAATGTCCTGGCTTGGAAAAGAACGACATAGTATTGGTATTATATAATAATTTACAAATTTTCGAGCCAAAATTTGATTTTAATTTTGTAATCTAGTATAATTTTTTTATTTTGAAAATAAGGGTGTGCGGCAAAATTTTTAATTGGTGCGCTGGTAGCAACCACTATAGATGCAGTTCTGAAATCAAACCTTTCTTACATAATTTTTGAGTGAAAGGAACTTAAATGAAGAAGAATATATTTTTTCGTATTTCAATTTGAACTTTAAAGGAAGAGATGTTGAAACCTTTCATCTACCACCCATATACATTGTTGATGAAGATTAGAAAATTACAAAACTATGTAACATCAAAAGACTGTACATTGTAGTAACATTTAGAAAACTGCCGAACTTTTAATGGATTGGTCCTTTAATGTTTAGGCATAAATATACATGAGGTTGTTCATAATGAAAAAGTTCCATTCGTTTTGAAAGAATCGTTGAATAAATCATAGATTGTCTTTAATGAATTTGGTTTTTAAGTTAAATGTCTGTTATCTACATGCTTTGTTAAGTTCTTTTTTAACTTTAACCAAAAAATGTTTCAAACGAAGCTCACAAAATTATTAATACTTGTACTTTATCATCAATTTTATATTTATTTTATACTTTAAAATTGTATAAACCAGCTTCTTCTTTGGCAAGTGTGTGGCCAACAAAATTAAAATACAAATATGACTATCTAACGTTCATTCACAATAATCATAACTCTGGCAAGTAATACAACACAATTTATCGGGTATATCAGATCCTAAGGCAAGTGTCAAGATGCAATAGATTAACCGCAATTCTTACAATGTTGATCTTGACATGCATTTATAAATGTATTTGCATTTTCATCGTCAATATGATGCCAACAATTTATGGATTAATAACAATTATAATATAATGCCTAAATCATAAATTTAAATGTTAAGCAATCATCATCAAACTATACTTTAAGTATAAAATAACCAAATACTATTAAAAACATAGTGTTAATCATATATTTTCTTAAAACTATTTCTTCGAATTTTTCCAAATTTATATCACGTCATCATCATTATTGACTGCTATTTAACAGTATAAAACAGCGAATAACCATTTTTGCATATAATCTTCTGCATCTAATTGGTCAGGTCTGTTAATTTGTTTTTTCGATTCCAGGGTTTGAGATCCGACTATTTAATACTGAAAACAATATAATACAGTTTTATGGAAATAAGACGGACACCCATTCCCTTTGGATACAAATTACATAAAACCATTTTTTATGCAGTAACATGAGCTCGGAAATGATTAGAATCAGACAAAAATACAGAAATGTCCATTTTGTTATTATTATATCATATTATCGAGGAATACTTTAAATTTTTTGACTTAACCTATAGCTTATTTCATAATTTGACGATGAAGTCAGTATGTTCACATTATTTTTACTGTATTATTATAGATACAAATCATAGATTGCAATGTCGGTATTATTGAAACTGGTGTCCCGGTTTTTCGACTATCTTTTCAGTATAGATACACCAGTTTTGAAAATGCTAAATGACAGTATTAAAAATTAAACGAAATCGAAATGAAACATAATTGATTTTTTATTTAACACAAAAAGTTTGCGTATCTCTAGACGGCCACTTCCTGTCCTACGCGTTCTTTAAGTGTTTTGACACCCAAGTCATTCATCATACAGACGAATTCTCTTTTTATACATTACGTTCAGTCAGGCGTTGGGACTTGCAAAAGTATCACCTATTATCGAAATCACAATTAATACGAACACATTTAATAGTAATTATTATTTATTTTCTTTTCGATTATTGTAATACCGGTATTGCAATCCCTGAAAGCAATATTACATTTTTTAGTTTTAAGACCAGTGTTTTATTTGCACGCAAGCTTTTAAGCCATAGCAACGTCCTTAAAATCATAAGGAAAGGTTTGAAGAGGAAAATATATCGCTTTTATAAATAAGTTCTAGGAATAGTTCTTTCAAAACAGTGTTTGTAGTTTAACCATTGAAAACTTCCATTAAAATAAATCAATACTAGAAAAACATTCCTATACCGACCCTTCTTAGTAGGTTTATTAAAATAAAATTGGTAGATGATTATTTACTTGTGGTGCCATAGCAGTTTTTCAATTTAGAAATTACTATTGACAAGCAATTTATAGTTAAAGACTGCGACTTCATACTTGAGACCTTGGTTTTATTAAAAAAATATTTTTTTTAAATATTAATTCAAACTGAGTATATTTTGTTCACGCAATTTTATGCATGTATTATGGATTAAAAGCGAAGTATTTTTTTGAGAGAGGGGTATTTCAAAAAGAATCAGTCACTAAGCCTAAACTTTAATAAATCATCCCTTGATTAAAAGTAATGCAGTAAATTGATATTTGAAATTTTCAAATGAAGATTTAAGCCTCGAATAATAGATAAGAATCTGAATCAGCTATTTTGTAAACTGTCTGCATTATTGACACATCAAATAAAATTGTGATATGCTATAATAACTTTCTCGGCAATTTTCAGTCGATTAACAATGATACGTGGTTAACAACACTCAATTCAAAATTTTCTTTTAATTGTAACTAATTATTGTAAAACATAAATATTATAAAATCAAGATATATTCAACCAACATAATGTTTTAAATCGCTACTAAATATTTTTCAATTTATTTGAGAAATATATAAATTCAATGTCATAAATGCATTGCTTCATTTGTATTACAAAATAATAAAATTATCGCAGTAATTATGTTTGTTAAGTTTTAATTAATAACTTATATGGCTTGAAAAAGCAATATTTTAAGCTTGTGATATCTCGTGGGAAAAATACACGTTTAACCCATTATTATCAATCATCTAAATATTAATTTGAATGATGTAGGTGAGTCATTTTTTTTTGCGTAATATATCTTAGTAATTTATTTATTTATCGAGTTGTCATTCTTTTAAATTAATTTGAATGTTTTTTACAATAGTTTAAAAAGTATTATTTAAAACAATTATTAATGAATGGTTGTTTCATAATTCTATTAGATAATATAGGAATAAAACATAGAAAACAATTTTTTTATTTATTAAAACCAATACATACGTTTTTTTATGTATTCTCTCACTTTTAACTACATTAAATTAAGTTTCTAGCTCTTGAGTTTCAAATACCGTTTTTAATCATATGGATTATTATCTATTTTAAACTTTGACAGCTAAAAAAACTACTTTATTTGTAAAAGTTTAATCGTTTTAGTTCTAAAGACAACCTGACAAGTCGAAAATACTAGTTTTGAGTAGGCAAATATTTAAAATATGCCCCATTCTATAATAGTTAAAAAGAAGCAAAAAACAGACAGCAATTTTTGTACGATTCGAGATTTATGTCTATAAAATATTGTTTTGATAAATATTTATATCAAAACGACCCAATACTAGAAAATATGAAACTAGTATAAGACGGAAATATTTGTGAAATTCTACGGTTTTGGGAAAATCGATGATACTAACAATTGAAAACCTATGCCTAAAAATAACCAATATCCACTTTTTTTTCCATTTTGATTTTAATAAATTTCTCGATTCCCAGTTTATGACTCCATACAACTGTGCAAGTCTTCCAAATCATCTCTCTAAAATATATCGTTTTTCTAAAATTATACAATAAATAGTTCAGGCCATTTTTTATGGAAAAAAAGGTCTTTTACAGCCAAGATATTATGTTTTTACCTTTCCTGAACAAAATGAGTTTTGTGACATTTGCTGTTTTTATCCGAAGGCCTTCAATTTATTTGTATCAATATTTCAGAAATATAATATAAATATTTAAATGATTGGGATAACAGCCAATTAACAGTGAAGCGGATGTTTTTAAATCACTTGAAATCACTAGATAAATTTGACTAACGTCACAGAGAAGACACAAAAAACCCATTCTCAAGATAACAAAAGATAAATTGAAAAAATCCAAATTTGATATTAATATTTACAAGATTTCTCTGAGCTTTCCCATTGGATCTTTTACTATTATGCTACTTAGACCTACTATAACAATCGAGATTTCAAGGCAGTTAAAGATTTTAAGGAGATGAACTGGTTTCTGTTATTAAACAATACATTTATATTATTCAAATATTAATCTCAAATCAAACAAACATGGTAAACGTGCATGCTATCCTTTGCGTGTTTCTATTGATTACTCCAATGAAATAACAAGATACATAATTCTTTGTATTGGGAAGTCGTACAGGCATAAAGCATCCACGAATAGCGTGTTTTGTCCTCTTTTGAAAACGCTAAAGCGGCTAAGGTACTGATTCAGTGGTCATCGACAGAAATAGCCTGGCAAGTTCATTTCTAAAGGCACACTGACAATATATATTGTTGTGCGACATCCACTTTTGTTGTGAGGCAAATTATGGATATTTCAGTTTGGTGCCTCACAGCAAAAGCGCCATAGTTATTTCTAGTGCCAGTTTTTTGATATTCCGTATCTAATGAATCTCCCTTATTACCTAAATAATCAAATACACTCACACTTTGTGTTGATATGTTATTTTGAATGTCAATTTAAATTAAATTTTTTCCTCTATCTTTACCGGGAGAACAGAATCTCAGATTAAACCTACGATATTGAAAGGTTACTATTCGATCGTATTTTTTAAATAAAATGTACGGCAGTAGCACTAAATTTAAATTAATAAATAATTTTAAATACACATTATCAATTTAAAATTCTCTCTAGCCGAGTGTAAACGGTCCTGTTGTAAAGTAAAACATGTGGATTATGTACAATTAATACTTTACAACGTTTCTTCGTTATTTCATAATTAATTAATGATAAACGGTTAATTTACTGTAAGTATTTACTTGTATTTTTAAACTGCTATTAACTAATATCTTATAACAAAGAACGTTGTCTTCAAGAAAAATTAAACACGTTTTTATACTAGAATCATAGAATCATTTAATCGTTAAACTAATGTATATTTAATTGTTTACAAGAATATGACGTATTGAAAAGGTATACAATATATATTATTTTAGTAGTGTTTTTACAAAGACTTCTATGCATATAAATAAACTAGTATTTTCCATGTGACGTGCACGTTTATAAATAATACTAATTGAGAAAACACTAAAATTGAGTCATGGCAAAAATATTTCATAATAAGTGTACGAGTCATCAATCATCTTCATTGTATCATCACTAGATTTATATCCCCTTGTACGGTGACATCTTTGTAACGCCTTAAATAAATACAAAGTGATTCAAAACAATTAAACATAATTGTATGTCCAAGGTGCGCTGACGTGATTCGCCATGTAGCGAATGCCCTTAGCATAAACAAGAGGGCAATATATGATATTATACATACAACGATTGACGCTGTTTGTTTTATTTCCCATAAAAATGATCACTGTTCTCTCAAATAACAATTTACAAGCTGTC
Source organism: Himalopsyche phryganea (assembly GCA_022494535.1). Taxonomy (NCBI): domain Eukaryota; kingdom Metazoa; phylum Arthropoda; class Insecta; order Trichoptera; family Rhyacophilidae; genus Himalopsyche; species Himalopsyche phryganea. The sequence goes on along the minus strand of JAGVSL010000001.1, from coordinate 2,423,504 downwards.
TCGCGTAAAATAACCAGAAACAAAAAGCGACGATGGGGCGACTTTGCAAGTGGCCGTAATATGACAGCGATCTTTTGTAGCCTAGCGCATTAGAAGTTTGCAATCACTGTATGGTCAATAATCATACCAAACTTTAATATTTTCATTTCAACAAATGAGATATAGGCGGTTTGTGATGTATTGTATTATCTGTACAATTTATTCTCGCCTGACTTTGTTAAATTTTCGTTGTATTGAGATTAAAGTGATTAAACAATTAAGCAGTATGGCCAATCAAGGGCCGCACTTTATTATCTAACATCACCGACAAATTATGAATTGTAACCTATATTTTTAATTATTATACTAAATTTTTACAAGTCAATTTATGAGATGTTAATTCTACAGGACTACTTTAAATTAACTGGGATATAAAACAGTCTTTACTTTAGCCACCGAGTTAAGTACGTGTGATTTTATTATTCCGATAGTGACTTTAGCTCTGAGCCCTTCGTTCCATAAAGCTTCGGACAAAAGACGGTTGTAAAAGTATCTGTTGACTTTTAAAGAAGATATCGGCACCACATCACGACATATCTTTTCGCAGATACGCGCATACGTAGATTTTTACCTGCTCACATGTAAATGTGTATGGAGACATTGCTTCTTACGACAAGAAAATCGAAAGTAAAGGTCAGTAGAATTTTCACGACTTTTAAAAAACGTGGAATCGTTTAGTGCGGACCTACTTTTATGTCATGTAACTTTACATGTAAAATATTATAGTAGGCAATATTTTATTCAAATTTATGTTAATTCTGATAATTTTGTAGCTATTTCATTACTATCAACTAGGGCAATAATGACAAAACCTTTTTTTAATATTACATTCGTCAAGTTACTAAGGACTAAAGCTTTTTTGAGAGACATTTGAAAATTAACTTAAGTAATGAACTCATGACTTTTATATGCATGATATTATACTTTAGGGACTGAATAATCCGCTCTCTATCTAATTTATTTCACCGTATTCCTAGTTTTCACCACAACGATATGCTGTTAAAGCGTCGATGTATTAAGACTCGCAACCGTAAAGCACCACCGTCACAATAAATGCATTGAAAAGGTATCACTTGATTCTGCATTGTGCTAACATTTCGTTTCAGCGATCGCTATTGCAGAAAGCTCTTAACGTGGATTACAATCTTCAGGGATATGTGTAGCGTGTACCCCAAGCAATCTCGTCCCTAATTTATAAGGAAGGTATATACTATTATAAAATAAACTTATCCACCCGAGTTTTAACTAACTATCTTAATTGAAATTTCAAATATTTTATTATACTGTTGAAAATAAAACATTCATGATTAAATAACACTAAAACCTACTTTATTTTCCCATATTTTATAGCAGTTAAACCAGAAAATAGTGTTGTTTTACTTTGAAATCAGGTAAATTTTATGAAAGAAGCATTAAAAATTGACATAAAGTTGGAAACAGATGATATTCAATAAAAAAAGAATACTCGGTTGTTTAATTTAAAGAAAACGGTTCACAAATAAAAACAGGTGGTAAACGGGGTATGAAAAAATACATTTGTTAAGTGAATATGAAAATATAACTAAGTATCTGCAACGATTCTTAACGAAGTTAGTTCAGTAAAGATTGATCTACAAAATCAAGGAACCATGATGTGTTTTAAAATACGATAGAATTCACTTCGATAAAATATTTTGCCATTGATTGTAAAACGTCACATCAAACAAAATAAAATTTACACGAGTGAAACTTACATAAAAGTTACCCGCGGAATTAATGTATGGAAATATCGAATACAATGCAGGTGTTATTCCAATACAAATCAATAACTGATTTTATTATATTGAAAATAGAAACCAATGACTCAATTCGATAGTAACAATTTCCGGGAATTGTGGAGAATGGAAAACTGCGTGTTTCGAGTCTTGGGGCTTTGACCCTTTTGGCAAATACTAAAATAATTATTTAAACCTATTTAAGTGTAGGTGTAAAAAATGCCACACTCATTCATATTATTGTTACTTGTCTTAAAAAAGATTGGCGTCTTTTTATATAGATGATTAATATAGCTCATAACAGTCATTTCAATTTCATTTAGAGAAGCAAAAACATTATATCTCTAAAATTAAAAAAAAATATACGTAATATAAGAGTTTCATACATTGTTATTTTAATGTAACATATACTGTAACAAAAACTGTTTTTTTCTTTTTACTATCGATGTAACTTTAATAGATTTTATTCAACAATATTTTAATTGCCAATAAATATCTTCAACAAATAAATCAGTTTGACTTATTTAATAAAACTAGTCTTTGACATTTTTAAGATAATAAAATATATTGTCAATTTACTAAGTGAACAAGTTTTGCATAACTATGCAAAAAATTCTTAATGACCTTCCCACAACGATGACGTGTAAAAGGTTAGGTAATGGTTAGACAATAGTTTTTTTTATTCTTAAATTCTCCTACTTACTTTAATATTCATGACGTATTTTTGATTGTTTCATTTTGCCTTAGTATGATCAATCGATTTATTTCATAACTAATATTAGCATACGATTTAGGATTGATGTAATAACTGATTAGTCATCAGTGAATTAAATATCTTCATTTGATCAAGATCCATTCCTATATAAACTATTGTTTTAACTAGGATAAAATATCAAGGTATTTAGTTCATCAAAATTTTATTTGGTAGTTGATAGCTATTTCGGCTTGACGCCATTGCCAGAACTATACTTAAACGTATTTTTTCTTATCTATATATACTGTTTAGAACTAAATACCTTGATATTTTATTCTATTATATTGGAGTTCTACTAAGTGAAGGCCAATTCAATCATTATATTGTTTTAAGCTTTAATCTGTGATTACTGACTGTATTAAATTCAAAAGACGTAATTCCATCATTTACACATTTACAGGAGGATTACAAACGTAATATTAATTTAATGAGGGTAATTGAAAATATCAATCAATTAAGATAAAAACAAGGAGAAAACATATATATTTTATCTATACTAATGATCTAAATTCAAGTTCAAAAAAGAAAAGCTTTATTTCCTACGTATCTTTAGCGAGAATGGACATAAAACTTTTGATCGCTTAGCGAAATTTTTACAGCCAAACACTGACGTTATATTTTCATATTCATAAAAATTTCTTAAATGATGGCACCTTATTATCGAGTAATTTTTATTAATGAAATTATTATGCGTAGCACTTCTAAAAAACTTCCTTTTAAAACCGTTTTTAATTACAAAACTTACGAAAAGAAAGGGACGCAGTTTTAGGACCAAACACTTCTCGTCAGTGAGTTTTGATCAACAGAGCTTTGTTGAATTATTATAATATCTTCATACATTTAAAAACACATTTTTTATAAGATCTAAGTTTAACGCGATTGTTGTATATTATATATACATTCAAAATTCAGTTTTTTATTTGGACACATTGTCAGCTGATGTTTGTGTGTGTGTGTTCGTTTTTTTTATCTCATTTTATTTCATTCAATATAATATAACAATGGATTTGTAATGGGAAATTTTTTGGCGTAAATACGAAACGTACTTATCTTAAGTTATATCTAAGAGTAACAATACTTCTTGTATTTTCTATTCATTACGAGTGACAGGTGCAATCTCTTTGTCATTTTTTTTCTCTTAGTTTTAAAATAATTTAATATTTTTATAATCTAAACAGTGTACGCACAACCCATGGTGTAATACTCCTTGCACTTTGAGTACAACGACTAAATATCAGCGGGGGAATAGATTTTCTTAATAATTTCTACATTCAGTGTGCTACACTACACTATTGATGCCTTTTAAAGAGAAATTTCTTTACGAGAACTGGCTTTATTTTCAGAGAGTGGTAAGATTAGAAGCCTTATGTTACTTTTTCAGGATCGAATGGATGAAAGTTGCAGCAAAAAATGAAGGCATTAATAAAACTTTTGAAATAATAATATTCATAAATCGACTGACAACCCACAGTTAATTTCCAGTTGAGGTCAGAAGAATATTAGATAATTTCTTGGTATTCAAAACAGATGAAGTATTTGTGGACTAAAGGTAAATGCGCTTTCATTTTTCGCTAATAGTGTCATTCTACTAAAAATATTAAAAGTACAGTAGTGCTTAATAGTTTCAAAAGTCTCTGAGATAACACGATTGCAATAATCCCACCCCACCTCTAACATGCTACATTAAGCGTTAAAATATTATAGTCTTTGTAAAAAATTGAAAAAAAACACTATTTAGGTTTAAACGATTCCAAGACTCCCAAAGTACTCAGTTTTGAAACCGCTATGGATTTATAGCATTAATTTACATGAGTGTCTCAGGAGTCATTGCACATAACTTATGTGCTACACAGTGTGCTTGAAAAAATTGACTTAAATTGAATCATGTATACAACATACACTTAAGTTTTACCGAGAAATAATAAATTTATAACATCATTGAGAGGCTTTAGTTATAAAAAATATATTATTATCTTCTACCAATAAAGTAATATCTTTTAGTAGTTTTATACTCCTTCATTAACGATTAATTTAACGTGCACCTTTTCAATATAAACTGACCCCAGGGCTTTTTGGGTGAATTACCTGCATGAGTAGGGGGCGTCATCGCTGATTTCATTTTACCACAGCCGCCGCCCAACCTTTCGACCTTCCCAGGTTCAAGAACCTTGGTGTTTGCTCTCTTACGCACAGCCCAAGCTCGGATTCCACGTGGGCGTAGCTGCGAGTGGGCACCCACGTGTAGGAGGCCGCATAACACTGATCACCGAATATTCTGCAATGTCCGCCTTGCAAATGTATTACAAGGTGAACGCTCTCGGTTTTTCTTATATAATAATATATACTTTAATAAACTTTATCAAATTTGCAGTACTTCGCACGTAAAACTTATACTGTGAATGCATTCTTATATATATATATATATATATATATATATATATATATATATATATATATAGATGCATTAATTGAAGATTGAAAGACTCAGATAATGAATGAGACAAAATAGCACAATGCGAATCGAAGTGCGACAGACGCGTCTGAAAACTTCAACTGCCACATTCAAATATTAAATTTGGTATCATAAAACATGCTTAGACAACCATGCCAGAAATGCAGAAATTTTTAATGATTATTTTTGTCTCATGACAAACTAATATTTTCCAAAAATTCTCCTGCACCCGCTTTGTCTCTTGTATATATTTTTTTGAAAACCCACATTTGTCACGATTAAAAATAATTTGAAAAGCATTCGACCTTTTAAAATCTTGTCTCCTTTCGAAATTATGACTAGAGGATCTTTACCCAAAACAAAATTCAGCACAAACAAATCAATCTATCTATGTAAATTTTCCAGAATCTGAAGATCAGTGGGTATAGTTGACAAAATCACAATGTCCTCCATTTTTGTATACATATGTATCTTCTAACCGATTAAAAAATATATATATGAAAGTAATTGTACATTCGTGGATTCGAACCGTTAACCGGAATAATGAGTAGAATGAAAAGTTAAATAAAATAAAAACACTAATTTTTTAGTAACATTGACCTTTGTATATTAAACTAGTTTGAATATTATTTAGAAAATATGTTCGTATGTAAAATAATATAATTCTTTGAAGTTACACATAAATCTTGTAAACAAACTTAACATATTTTCTTTCACGAGGATATTTATCGTTTCCTTAAGAAAACCATCTTTCTTGTGATTTTTTTAAGAGAAATAACGACCTTACATGGCAAATTTGTCATGAAAGACATGCGCAGCAATATTATATTATATTAAAATCAATTTCTTATAAAGCAACTAAATGAGTTTATTTTACAGCAATTTATAAAACACACCGAAGAGGATTTCGTATTTTTAACGTGTGTAATAATAAAGTAAAGAACTATTTGTTAACCCTGAATTTGATTTATTTAAAGACTTTGTAGACGAAAAATATCATTAAATTAAAAAAGTATAAAACTTTAAATCTATAATTTATAAAAAAAAAAAACACACAAGGCAGTTAGTTATCTTTTCAATTCTATATATTATATTATTTTAACATAAAAATTACTGGCATAGATCTATGATTAGTTGGTATACTTTTTCTGGGAGAATTAAGTGTACATTGTTTACTCTACAATCCTTTAGCCAATTGGTCAAAGTTCGTTTTATTTGATTGCGTGGTTCGAAACGGACGTTTTCATAAATGGATTTAAATCTATTTATGGGTTTTTGCCGATTTTTAAAAAGAGATGTAGACCATCTAACTTCTAATCCTTTCATTTCCTTATCTTTCTAATTGATTGGACTGAATTACAACTTGATTTCACAAACACAACTTTTGTTGAGATTCTCTATTAAACGACTGGGAATTGGAAGCGAAAATGGTTTTAGAAAATCATTGAAATGTAATAATTTAACATTATTTTAATATTACTTACTATATCTCTGTAGAGAGACATTAAGTCTATGAAGAAAGTCATTATAAAAATCAACAATATTCCAGTATTCTTTGCAGTCACAATAATTTATGGTACAAGTTATTGTCTGGTTAAAATAGTTGTCATATATTGATTAAATAATTAAAAATATTATGTAAGCTTTTTTTACTAAGCCATTTGGCTTGGAAATTATTTGTTCATATTATCAAATTACTCGCATTTAATGAAATCATTAAAATGTAATGATTTTTGGCAGTTATTTAATTAGAATAAATAAAGTGAGTTTTTGCTCCTCGCTACATCTTGAAGATGATGACCAGACGTTGACGCCATGACATCATCACCTGGCCTTCCAACTAACCACTTCCTGTAATTGTCGGCGAAGAGTTTATAACCTCGTATATAATGTGACTATACAATGAGAAATGAATAATGCGAGAATAGGTGCTTGGTTATTTTCATCCGCTTCTAAATAGTTGGACTCGTAAACTTGCAATTATAACAGCTCCATATTTCAACAAATATATTATATTCAACAGTAACAGACGGTCGATGTTGAAGTGACGTAAGCAATAATGCTTGGTTGACTTATCAGTTGGAAAAAATAATACCCTTAAAACTCTTTCTGCACGGACTATTTTACATGGTTTTCAAATTGCACGGTCCGATATAATGGAACCAACGCTTCATTTATTTTTCACTGCATCTTACACATTTTTTTGCACGCCCATTTTGCATAGAACGTACCCCTCATGTAAAAAGACGATCAAGTCATTATTAAGTGTAATTATTTAAAAAGGTTACACAAAGAAATACATGAATTTTTAATTCTGTTTACACTTTCATAAAGTGTTACCGAAACAAACACAATTCACTATTTAATTATGTGCGCATTTTTTTCACACAAATGTTTGTGATGTCTAAAACTCCCTCCCACTCTTCGGATCCTCAAAAAAACAGTGCGTAGTGAGAGCGATTAGCTAACCACTTGTCCTGTTCTAGCCCTATGCTGCTATACCTATTCTCTTCTGTCGGAGAGAGGTTGAGCAACTGAGTATCAAGCAGTTCTCATAAAAAAAACTGTTGAGACCTCCATTAGGAGGCTATATCCTCCACGTTGGAAGCGGACATGGTAAAAAAAATAAAATTAGAAAAAAATACATCTGTATATAAACTCTTCAGAATCTATTTTGCTTGTAATAGACTTAATCGAATAAAAGCTTTAATAGAATAATAAGTTTTACGAAATCAAATGAAAAATATGTTTTTAATTAATTGATTATTCAATCAATCTTTTTCATAATATAGCTCATTCGACTTGGCTTCAATATTATGCTTTCATTCAAATTGTATGTAAAACACTTTTGTCAAAATTTTCATCCAAATCTATTGAAAATAATATCACCATCAAAATAATAAAGATGTATATCGATAGCTATTGATTATCGATTGAATGTATTTGGTGTGTGGGATTTTAATAGGTAAATTGAACCGTCTAGACAGAAAATATTAGAATACCGTCCTGTCGAAAAACCGACTCAGATATTCTAATTGCATAGTATCTAAATAAACGCAATATCATCTAAATCCTCCAAACGAAGAATAAAAAAGATTACAAAGGAAAACGACTAATTGATATCACTATTATTAAATCATAAAATACTAATTTCAACCGTAAAATTTATTTTACTAATTTTAGAGATTTTACCAAGGCTGTCGATAAATACGGTGACGATATTTGCTTGCCATTTAATTCAAAATTATAATAATTTTATTAAAAAAAATAACATTTGACATTGGTCGACAAATTATAATTCTATGACATCACAATCTACGATAAAATCTCGTAGTTTTTAAATAATATATTATATCGAGACTGAAATTCTACATTTGCTGTGAATCTATTCTTTCTATCTGGTTTTAGTTTGGGGAAAATGTATTTTTAATGTTATGTTGGAGAATATTTTAAATAGAGAAATGAAGTTGTTTCTTTATCTTGTAATAATTTATCAAAGACATAAATACGTATTTCGTAAGTTAGAATTTCAGCAAAAAGCTGTTTGAAGAGGTTTTTTTTGTAGTAAGTAAGTCACTAAAAGTCATGTTGAAAGGATAGGGTAAGAAAGCAATTCACATTGGATAGAATAGATGTGAAGTCATGAAAGTGTCACATATCATTGAATACAAGTTTCTATATATATATATATTAGAGGTCTGCACAGGCCCGGGCTTGACCCGTAGGCCGGGTTCGGGCGGGTAGAGACAATTGTTATTCGGACTTGGGTCGGGCCCGGGTAAGGGATTAATTCTTCAGAAAAATATGTCGAACTATGTTTGGATCATGAGTATTGATAACTAAATACTGCTGATAACAAAAATAATTTATTACGTTTTGAATATCATTGGACAAAATTGAGTCTTTTATTTGTCAAGTGTGGAGACATCATTTTATATTTTGGTAATCTGAAACTGAAAACTCATAAAATTGTTATCGATCCGTAAAACAATGCTTTACTTAGCATCACGGATAGCAGGTTTAAATAGTTCGTTAATGAATAAAGTGTGATATTATTCAGTATCTGCTTTCTATTCGTTTTAGATAGTCGACTGTGTCATGTGTCGAAAAAATCATTTTAAAAAAATACAACAGATTCGTAAAAAATGAGTTTCAACGATATAAAGAAAATGTTAAAAAGTGGTGGCTCTGGTGATGTGTGGAAATCATTTCGTGAAATAATAGATTTTTCTACATGTGAAAAAGTTGGGTCGGTACGTTAAGTGTGTTAAATTTCAATCAATTTTATGCTACTGATTTTTTTTTAAGTTGGGTTTTTTTCAGGCTGAGATATGTAAATTTAAGCTTTGGGTCGGGCTCGGGTAACAAGTGCGGTTTTAAGACTCAGGCTCGGACCGAGTAATTTCATCAAATTTCGGCCCGTGCAGACCTCTAATATATATATATCTGCAATCACTCCGCTACAGAGCTGGTAAATTTAATTACGAAAGGAACATTTATTTTCGTATGCCGTTTATTTGTGACAATAAATTATCAGCTTTAATGTGATAGATACAATATTTTCAATCAATGAATAAACATCAAAATAAGGAAGAGAGTGATAAACAGAACTTATACGAATGAAAAAAAATATACGTACTCCTTAAGGAAAACGACAACACTTTGCCAAATGACATTCTTATTACTGGGGAAGATAGTCAGAGACAAGATATTATCATGTTTGTTTGACGCTGGTACTCATATTCGAATGTTTCGTTACTGAGTAGTATTATATATTTATATAAGTGTAATTGTTTACAATATTAAGGCTGTAGCAAAGACCTTCATAGCGATGGCTAATGTATTTATTGCACATATATGCAATTACATCTATATTAAATAATAATAACATTTCTATAGTAAGTTACGTAATATATGCGATCATTCAGTTGTTACGTCGACAACTATGTCACTGTTTATGTTTTACTTTGAACGCGTAATTTAATCATAAATTTTGATGTTGTTCATTTTTTTATTTACTCTCTAACTATGTGTAGACATTGACCATTTAAAATAATCCATGGACGTGGTAGTATCCATTCAATTGTCAAAAGCAAAATTGAAATGATTCAATTTAAAAACATTTTTTATTTAAATACACTTTAGTGCATAGCTACCAAGTCTTTGATTACTCCTCCTGCGACACTCATAGTAATCATTTGAAATCTTTTAACATTGCTATGTTAAGGAATTCGCTCAGTAAGAAATGTAAATCCGTAGCGGGTAATGGCGGGATATCGGTTAATACATGATGAAATAATAATATTACAAGAATACTGTACCAATTGGTTATTCCACGACGGAGCGGTATGTTTGTACAGTTACTGATTTAAAGGCTACTTATCATAACACGATAATGAAAATTAATTTAATTTAAACAACAGAACGCAACCTTATAGGTTATAAGTTCAAAATTAATATGGACTACGAACTAAGCAAACTAACCCGTACCGTAGGTCAAATTAGCAGTATAAGGTTAGATTAGATCGTAGTCCATCGTATTTTACCATAAAAAGTGTATAAAAAATAAGAAGTAGCAATAATTTTAACAATAAAACATAGAAAATAACAAAGTTCTTGCATGCAAATTCGATGTCTGATTAAAATATTAGGAACGTCATTTTTTACAATATTTTAGTCATTGAACATTAAAATTTAGTTATAAATATACGTTTTATTTTTCGTCCCGTTTACTAACATATTAGAATCGTGACAACTGAGTAGAACTAATATTATTTAAATTGTACATTACGTAATACAGTTTAGTCTAAATCTAACGAAAACTTTTGTATACTTGCTTGTTTTTCTTTTAGAACCAAACACATCTGTCCGTCACAATTTCAACTAATTAATTTAATTCACGTCGCGGGCGATGCCAACGAGTACTCAAATAGTTAGGTAAACTTTTACTAGGAAATTATCGCAATCACAGAATACTAAGTAATTGCAAATACGTGATACGTCTACTTACCATCTTTACTTATTTAATAGTATACATGAACAATTCGATATATTGAATGCGTTTATTAGAAGATAATTCGACTCGCAAAGGAGGTAAAGTCAATATAACATTTTAAGATCCTCGCGAGAACGTTAAACGCTGTCTACCGGTCGCTCGTTAAGTCGAAGCTGTAAACCAAATACTATATATTTTTTCCCATCTCAGTTTTTTACAGAATATATGAAAGCATAAAAAAAGTTGAGAAGACTTTAAAAACACTGAATTCATAGTAATTACAGTGATTATTTGTATCGTCCTTTTTTTATCTATCAATTATAAAAATATTTCTGTTTTTGTTAGTTAAATTTCATCTTAAGGCATTAGAAAATACCACAGGTGAATGCAATGGTGATGCATGAAAATACAAAAACACTCAGAACTGGGCCAAAGTTACCCATATTGACCGCACATCTTTCTGGAAAACCAATTTTTTTAGGACTAGTGCAAAATGGCGCTTTTTAATGGCTGGTCAAGAAAATGAAGATGCAAAATGTATTCAAATTAGACGAGGTTAAAATTATGTAAAAAAACACTAACAAATTTATATAAAGCTATCAATAATTTCTTATGGAACTAAATACCTTGCTATGCTTTACATTATTACAGTGTAGAAAAAAATAAGATCTCAACACACATAATATGTTTATTATATAAACAAAATATTTAATTATAAAATTTAAATATCTGTTGAGAAAACTCCATTAGAAGACTATATTATATTCTATATTTGGAGCGAATATCGCTAAAAAACATTCTGTTGTACTGTCAAACCTTTTTCTTAATACTTTATTTGGCATATTCAAAACAAATCGTTTCAATTATCACATTCTAAAAAATGTTCAGTAAAATTATTAATAAGTTATGATATGTAATATAAGTATGAATCTTATAAAACCGAATCGACTCTATGTGGCGTTAGATGTATAATTACATCAGAAATAGGATGGTATCTTCTGCAGACGTATAATTTGCTGCGAAATAATTATATTTATTATGGCAAATCCATTTATCATTGCCGGCTAATTGTTTCAATTGTACAGCGTTACATCTCATTATTTTTTGTTGACCCTAAGTCCTAAGGTGAACAAGCCTCTACTTGATATTGAACTCTTTGTGATTAGATCGATTTTTTGATTCACATCGTGGTGTTATATGTTCGTATTAATAAGATTATTTTTTATAGATATTATTAATAATGTTAATATCGCGTTAAAAATAAAACAAATCTATTAAGATTACATTTCTGATCTCTGATTTTTAGATATTGATCAGGACCAAATTCGATGTACAAACCCACCCCTTATCATTACATAAAAATTGTGAAATTTAATACAAAAAATATAACTATATTTCTAAAGAATATATAATGCTTTTCTAAGGTTCTGATGAAGAGCTATTATTGTCGTTAATATTTTAAAAGTGATTTAGGTTTATTAATGTAAGCCATGTTTAGAAACACACATTCGTTAGACAATATTATTTCAATCTGGGATCTTTTTGAAGTGTTTGTAAAAAACCTCATCGATTTGAGTCGTACAAAAAATATTATAAACAATTATTTAATAACCAACCTGAGCGCACTTTTACAATTAATTTAAGTGTTTTAAAGCAGCATCTTCGACGGGCATTTATATCTTTTGGAATCGAAAACAAATACTTTGTCACACTGCTGTAAATTCAACGAAGATTCAGCCGATCGAATATTATGCAATATTGTTTCCTAGTCCACTGTAATTTCCTGTGGCGTCGAGGAATGTCTCCCGAAGACGTGACCAAGGCGACGCTTCGCTGCATCAGCACAGCAAGATTGATGTTCTGTGACAAAACAATGAACTGACTGACTGACAAATATTTAGCCTGCCAAATTAGACAGAATTTTACGAGTCATGTACTACAATCGTGAATTCCAGCGCAATTGAAGACACAAGTGGATGAAGGTTTTGTTTTGTTTTATGTATTTCTTTTTAGCTGAGGAAAATTTAGATAGCGACGTGTTTAAGAACTTTACATTAAAGTAATCAGAATCATACAATTTTACAAACTAATAACTAATTTGTTAAAAACTTCAAATGAAGATCTTCTATCATGTACTTTCTTTCACCAATCCAGTATCCTCAATTTCAATATCGAGGTAATTTTATAGTTTCCAGATAACTGGTCATCCCATTGCATGTTGCACGATATTTTTCGTGTATTTTAAATTTGTATGCGATGTTTATTGCATAGTTATCTCATCCTTATTTTATTACGTTTTTAATTTGGTTTTTTAGCATTTACCCATTATACTCAATACCGACATAGCTATGCAACTTTTCACCATATGTATTCGATAATTCATTTATCATTTAACTAAGTACAGGATGAAGATCACGTTCTTTTGGCATTTAGTCAAATGTGAAGACGATTTAAAGGAAGAATGACTCACATTTTTTTGGCTTTTGATCTAGTCTAACGTTCTAGCTTACTTGAGTGCATATTGATGCTATTAATAACTTTATATGGTACTATTTATCAAAAAAACTCCATAATGGAAGGAATTAATTAAACTGAACACAAACAGTAACACTTAATAACACCGAAAAATCAAAAACAAAATTTTCTTACTCTATTTTAAGCAGTGAGAACAAAGTGAATAAATAAATAAAAATTATCTTTCCTACATTAATCTTCTGACAAAATTGTGCATTCAGCGGAACGGGTTCATGGTTTGCAGGTTAATTTATTTCTAAAATGGGTGGAAACCAAGACATTATTTTCCTTTCCAGAATGTTCTCTAGCTAAATCATATCTTAATTAAGATTCTGTCAGGTGAAGGCTTAGAAAATTTGGGAAAAACTCTATGACAACCGATTGTCAATGCGTAGTAAAAAAAAACTTCACCTCACCGAGCCGCATATAGACTTTCGACATTGGATCGAAAGTGAGCGCCCAAAAAAAGTGAAAAGACAAGTGTGAGAAATTTTTTAATCTTAAATAATTCAAAACATTGAATCATAGATTAAAGAAATTCTATACTATTTATATAATTATTCGTAAGATCAAAAGCGATCCCGCTTTATCATCTTTTTGAATGTGCGTACGCCCATAATGGTTATCTCATAAGCATCACTTTAAATTTGATAGGTTGGGATAAAAAAATACTTAGACAAGATTATGTATTAGAAGGCTGATAATGTATTATAAGATGTACTTGTAGTAATGTACGGTATATAGTTAGGTGTAGAAATCGATTAAATAACGGTTATTAAAATATTACATTTGACTTGACTTATAAGTCTATCTATCTGTAACGCATTTATATTTTTAGTATAGCGCCGTGATGTATGAATAACTTTTTTACTGTAATATTGAAATAATTTTTAGTTACTTTCTTTATGCGGTTTTATATTTCCAAGAAAAAGAAAAAATATACAAATATTTCTTATCTTCAAAATTGAATTCTTTTTGATATACTTGTTTGGTTTGATATAGTAGTTACTCTACCAAAAATACAATATGTTTGTATACCGCAAAAAAACAGGATTTAAGGCTCAAACCGTGATAAAAAACAAATGATTCTAAAAAGTAAATAAAACAGTAGCGTCACCAAAAAGGGTTCACATTTTAGATGCTCATGTGATATCACATTCAAGGTTGGCACAATATTATAATAAAAAAATGACTGTTTTTCCTTCACATATTTTTAGTGGCATAATTTGTAGCTAACGAAATGTTACTATTAGCATTATTATTTTCCAATTGTATTAATTAGACTTTATTTTAAATGCAATTGGGGAAATCTATATCTCAACAATACTCTTGAAGATTTATTTTCATATTAAAAAAATATTTGATTTTAATAAAAGTACCTAGTTACCTTATATAGTAATTGATTCAATAATTTAACAATTAATAAGTAATTGCTGGTTTATCTCACTTAGAACGGAACAGATTTTTAGAATTCAAAATAGGTCACATAATATAACAAGTTCCTATGTCTTGATTGAGCTGAATTTGTTACAGATACATTTCGTGTTGCAATATTATATCAGTAGTTTTATTGTATTAGAGATATTTGTCATGTGCTCCTTCCTATGTTATCAAATTTGAAAATGATAAATACATTTGCGTTAGTAGATTGTCAGTTAATCGTTTAACAGTTTTTTTCAAATTGGTTGGTTTGTAAAACGAAAATACTAATAAAAATAATAAGTTTTTTTCACAAAACAAATGTTTTATTATGAGATACGGAAAAGAAGGAATGGTTGCAAATAATAGCACGAAGTAATAAGTACTTTAGTAACTTTTTTTATTGCATCACAGAGCACCATTCCCAACGGTTGATGTATACGGGAAGAAAGATCAGTAACAGCATTTACAAATTTGTATATTTATTTATATAAATACAGTAATTGTATGTTTCATTTAATGAAGAGAATAATTAATAAATCGTAGTCATAGTGTCTGCCGTCTGGTCAACCATATCTAAATAAATAAACTAAATTTATATATTTTACGGTATACACGTGATAAAAAAAGAGAAGTTCAATAGACTTAAAAACGAAACTTAAACTAATTAAACATTATGAGAATGGTCAAAAAGTGAAAGACTTCAACGCAAATCAAACCTCATTCAACGATCTCTACAATTTTGAATAATAAAGTAAGAATTAGTGAACCAGTTTAATGATCAAAGTCTATAAAATCTACAATAACAACAAAAAAAGTCTTGCACTCATCTATAAAATTATTTAAAAAAACTGTTAGTGATTTGGATATAAGATTTGATGAAAAATGATTTGGAGGCAATATGCTTCACGTTGTGAGCGGGCATGGTAAAAAAATGTCTTTAATTTGTATAGCTGCGATTTTTAATTTTAACAAAATATATTTATTGGTGTGATAACCCTGCAATGACTTTGCTGAGATAGGCGAGTGCGTTTTTATATTTCCAGCGGTGGCAAACTGGCAAACAACGGCATTGCACTCCGTTGTCTGGGAGCGCGCATAAATCTTCCTTTTACGGGTATAACAGGCTGAGATAACAATGTTCTTTGTGGCTCACATGTGTCTTAAAAATAATGCGGGACTAGGATTTGAATCCCTGCTGAATATGCGAAGAAACGTAAATGGGCATACAATGGGACCTCAATTATAAAAGCAATAGGGATTGCTGTGCAGGCGCATAAACAAGCACCAGGATTAGAAATAACTTCCCCAACTAACAACACCCATATTCTCAATATAGTTACTAAAGTGCTTTAAGTAGTATTAATAATTTGAATGAAAATTTTATAGTTTTAGGAGGCCACCGTTTTATGATTGATGTTCAATATTTTATTATTTATTCCTCCGACATATTCTTTAAATGAAATAAGATTATATAAATATCTCTAATCCTGTACCACAGGGGTTCTTAACCATGTGCCCGCTACAAAGTATGTAAAAACCCAAATTTAATCTTAATAGTATTTTATAATAATACACTTGTCACAAATTACTGACATTTCTAATTCCATAGCGTAAGTTACTCAAGAAGAACATCAAAAATTCAATAGATTTTGGATTTTCAAAATGACGTATTTAAATATCACGGTCCGAATGAAAACTTGCCGAAACTTGTTACGCATAAAAAGTACCCAATTTTGAAAGAACGAGCATATAAAATTATATTCTATTCAATGTTTATTTTCACATAGTTGTGTGAATCTTTATTTTCCAACATGAACATAATAAAATCAAAAACTGGATCTTGCCTTACCAATGCCAACCTTGATGATTGTTTGTGATTGGGTTTATCATTTTACGTTCCCAACTTTGAGAAATAAGTGAGTGAAATACAATGTCAAAGATCGCACTATTTGTTTTTTTATCTCTTTTAATGTTGTACGTATGTAACTGAATGGGATTTTTATGCTGTAGCCTCTTTTTATTTCACAATGTTCTTGTCAAATAAATTGAATTTAAATTTGGCAATAATATGATAACTGAAATACATAATTCGTAAAACTTACTTTTTAAAAGTTCGGAGTGCACCCACCACTATGATCCTAAATGTTAAAAGCGCCCGCTACCGCAATAAGATTAAAAACTCCTGCTGTATCATATTCTTATAATTCTTTTTTTGCATCTGTAGAGTTGTGCTTTTCTTCAAAAGATAAAAATAGCGTATGGAAGATATTCGGACATATAACCTTATTGTCTTGAATGATTGAATGATTATCCAATAAGTTGATAGAGTTGTACAACTTTAACAACATTTCTAGTTTTTATAACGCTGTAAATATTTCACATTTTAAATACCACTAGACTTGAATGTAACACGTAACTTAGTAAGTAATTTCTGAAAATATTATAATATGAAAAGGTACAATATATATATGTTTTAAATCAAGCCGTTCATTATAGGAAAAGAGATGACGTCTCATGAATCATCGGAATTCGTTTATCATGTAAAATTTGTTAACACGATAAAATGTTTTAACCCCAACAAAATGTCACGTCATTTCAATACTTTATATTCATTCAACACAACGATTATCCGTTTCCGTCGCGTTGACGTCAATAATTAATTTTTTACTGTTTACGAATCTCTTTTGCCAATACCGACATTTCACAATAAACAGTAAAATAAAGGTGCCACTAGCTGAAGAGATATCGGCAGGCTTACATTGAATTATTTTTAAGTAATCGTTTTTAATGTTATGTACTGATTAAACCCTCGTTCGCCTCGTGTTTTAAAATCATGCAATTTCAACGCGTAAACTTTTTATTTTAACTAGATCAATCATCACAACATCGAAGAAATATTTCAGTTGTTTAGTATACAAAATATGATTGTATCCATGATTTTGGGTTTCACTTTATTATTTTGCAATCGTAATGTAGTAAGAAAGGAACCTTAATGTTCTGGCAAAGAATATTCAGTATCTGGGTGTTGAAGGAATCAAAATTCAAAAATTGGTCGCCAGAGCTTGAATTGACCCTTTTTATTAGTCAACGTAAATTTTATATTTGAAATTTATTTATTAAATGACAAATTGAATGTATTTAAAAGTATTTATGAAGATCTATGACTTTATTTTTAAAATCATCACTTCTGTTATATAATTTTTTGGCATGGAGCATTCTATATTAACACTAAGTAGTTTCAAATGGTTTACAATAAATCTGCAAAACAGCACTTCAACCAACGTGATCATAGCAAATATTATACAGCGTATGCGCCCAGTCTACTCAACCGTTTCCAATGAATAGAAGAACACTCAATGCACAAAGTGTAACTTATTTTATCATTCAGCTTTGTGCTTACTTTGCCGGTTCCAAATTACCATGAATCAAGTATATAAGTATTAATTAAATTCACGATTAGACTTTAACTACATTGCAGTTTCTGCTCATTAAAATTATTTCCGTTCAAACAAAATTATTTTATGATTCATAATTTGTACACATTATATTTATTATTGATGTAAGCTAATCATTGGATATCATTTTAAAGACGACAGAGCAGGTCTCGGCCAAATGATGTAAGTTTGAAAAATAAATTGACCACTTTTTGGAAGGGAAACATCATTTAACATTGGTTTCAGGTTGAAAAATTCTCACCTAGCCACTATTATATCGACACTCCTTACGTATAATTCCGTATCGGCAAACATGATAATTTACAGTAGTGCATTTCAAAGATTCATAACGCAACTCACCACATATTTAATGTTTTCGATAAAAACAGTTTTTACTCTCTCCTGAACAATTTCAATTATAAGTTTTTCATCAATTGACCAAAACAATGTTGATTATGTACTCTACTTTACTATTAAAGCTATTATATATTATAATACATTCAATTTTTTAATTATAAATTTTCGTAGTTGATAACTTTCATCCTCTTATTTTATTTTTATAAAAAGTATTTACATGTGAAAATAAAAGTGGCTTAGGTTTGAATTAAAACACGGTTATCTCAAATAGTAATGAAAGTAAACAAGAATATTCAAAAAAAAAAAAAAAACCTACTCATTCTATCTAAATCTTGACTTTGACATGTAAATTTATATTGATATCTGAGGTTAACAAGCTGAGGTTTTTTTCTATTTTTCCCCAATAAATTGAGTGTTACATAAAAACTGAATTTTATAAAATCGTATTTTATCAAAAACATTATTCTATTGAGTAACAAATCTCGATTACTCGAACGTTGGAATAGCATATTAAAATAATAAAATTAATTAGATTCCAATCTCGTATCATATGTACGTGTCACAGTCAGTTTGTATATTAAATAATAAATATATATTTCAATAGTGAGAAGCTTTCGATATTGGAAAACTGAATAATTCGTAGAATGTTGCATAAATATAAAAATATTCTGATTTATGAAAAGCCCTTTCAGGAAGTGTTCTAAAGGTATCAGATCTGTAAAATTATTAGACATTTACGATAATCATAGAATGGGGCGAGGTATTCCGTGACTTGGCCTTTATAAGAAGAATAACTAAGAACCATGAGCGTCCATATTTAATACTACATTACCACCCTAGATTATTTTTTATTTAAACATATTTTCTTTTTTACTTTTTGATGGGAGATTGTTTTTTTTAATATCGTCTATTAGTTAATTAAGGATTCTAACAATATTATTTTTTTGAATAACCATCCTCCGAACGTTGTTTTTTTCATTAAAATCAGACTATGATTAAACTATTACATTTCTTACTATGTTTTTTTTGCGCTCGTTATACGTCATATATATCATTCAGTTATGGGAATGAAAACATGTCAAAAATCAATGGAATATAAATTTTGTATGTACTTACCGCAGGAAAAGATTTAAGAAATTTTCCCTTACTTAATAAAAATGTTAATATTTCTACTTGACCATTTTTTATCTCGGGATCAAATATTCTTTAAAAAATATTTCAGGCATCAAATTCAATTACCATCATTATTTTAAATATTGAATAACTGCATTTATTTATATGTTTAATTAAATAGCGTAAAAATATTAAAAGAAAATACCTTTTTATAGTATCATTGTTCGATACGCTACTGTGGTTCTCAAGAAATAAGACAGGAACATTGATCCCTAGAAGTGGAGGCTGTTGCTTAAAGAGGCTCATCTATTGGTGTTACAGATCGATTATCTCTAGAAATAAAAAAAAAGAAAAATATGATATAATAATAAGGCCTTCGGGCAGAGGAGCTATTGTTCAGTTAAACACTTTGTACCAAGAAAACCCAAAGCAATGACTTCATAATATACATAATAATGCGACCAGTAGCGTTCAAAGAATTTAAAGGCAAAAATGTATGTACCAAAAACATTAGAACAATTACGAAAATTACATTAGTGTATAATTGCCTACCATTTTTTCAATGTCCCTTAGCGGAAATGGGGTCGTGTGATATTTATCTTAGTATATTATAATATAAGTGGAAAATTGTGACCAATTATCTTGTGGTACAAAGCACTCTATAATGTATGTGTATGGGTTGTTAAGTTTATTGATAATTGTCTAAAATTATTAAGGTATCAATATCAAGTTCTACAACAACTATAAAAATTATTTGATACCTATTTCAGCTTCACAGTATTGTCAGAACTATTTTTAAACTGATTATAGCTCATTTATTATATATATCTTCTAAGAGTGTTATATATTAACTTGTCAATAACAATCTAAGAAGATAGCTGAAATATAGTAAGACAAAATGAATAAGTGCGAGAAAAATTTCTTCATTTCCTGCGAAATTTTTTCTACCCAGTGAATTGTGGGAGCGCTACTGAATATAGAGTATAATTAGAATTTCTCGGAAATAGCATAAGAGGATGAACTAATATGACAATACTTTTTTTGTTAAATTTTCATTACGCCTCAGGAAAATTTAAAATGAGTTTAATTTAAACAAAGTGTCTGTCCTACCATGTCATATTACTCGAGTTTCTTTCTGATTTTAATTAATAGTCACACAATGTAAACAAACGACTTTGATTTATGACGGTATTTCTCGCCCATAACGAAGATAACTCATAATTATAAATATAGTTTAAATATAGGATTTTAATTATTTTTCTATAAAAGGTTTAATTATTTTCTAACATAACAATGTAAAGAATCTACGAAAGTTAAGCACAACGTTTCTTGTCAATCACATTTTAGAATCATACTATTTTTGTTTTTGCAGGATATTGGGAAGAGGAAATGTAAAAAATTTATACCACATTGCTTAAATTAACAGGCACGTATACATAATTAAAATCTTAATTTATTAAAGCATTAATGGAAATAAAAATTTAGAGTTATGCCCTTTTCCATTCTCCTAATAAGCTTTACCTTTCATAACTATAGAAATTTGACGAACATATCTGTGAAAATATTAAGATGTATTTTTGTATTGAATGCTAAAATTGAATTTCCTTATATTTCAAATTTTTATTTTATTTATTTAAGCCCCAAAAAATACAGATTGAACGAAGGTTATACCGTTTTATATCTCCGAATATTTGAAACGTTTCAAAAATAACAGGTTAACTCCCTGTTATACCACATTTGAAAATGTAGATCTTAGTAAATATTTATTTTTAATAATCATCATTAAGTATTAAATGTTTTCTTTATTGTATAATACCATTTATTATATTTTATAGTGCTGCTATAAATCTTTATAAATAGACGTTAGTAATATTTTATTTCTTGAAAATATTACAACTACTTATAGATAATTATTACAAAAAACGTGCATTGTAAACTTATTATATTTTATACTTTAGAATGGGAAATACATCTTATTATTGTTTATAACACTTGAATATAAGTAAAATGGCATCAGTAAAACAATAAATAGCATATGAGAGTTACATCATTAATGATGCAATGAAAATGAGTACGTTTAATTTCCATAATGGAAAATATCATCATCCTTTTATATGGTCACAGCATATAATACATTAAAAACACTTTTTTTATAAATACGACCTTATCAAGGGCTTTTCATACGTCCTGAACTTGACCTATAAAACTAAAGACTTACAAAATTCGATTTCCGACAAACATTGTAACGTAACTCTTATCCACTTAGTCTCAACTGAGCTTCAAGTTAGATTTGTATTTTTTTAAAATTGTTTCCTTTCACCTATTTCATTAAAAACGCAGTATTAAGTTAAGGGAATGATAAAAAAAACTATTTACATACATTGCATATTCCACATGTTTTACCTAAAAACCGATACTAAGGAAACAACACAGACCCCAATAGGTAAATATAACGACACTATACATACATTGATTTTATTTCATTTAGAAAATACAGATGTAAGTTCTTTTAAAAATGGTTTTTTGAAAAAATGTTGACACAAAAAATTTCTAAGAAGAAATTGAAATCATGTCGCTATAGTTTTTAACAAATATTCCTCAAAAAAATATCGTTTAATATGCTAATTTTATATAATACAGCGAGGAACATCTTCAAACATCTTTAATATGCATTTAATCATAGTGGCTAACGTTGTTTTAGGATCATTAAAGGCGATAAAAGGTAGACGGTTTACCGACGAGTATTTTACAGAAGGACACGACTTTCAAAGTCCACTATCAAAAGGTGAGCTTGATTTCTTAAAAAAAGTTAACTGATTTAGGATTTATTTTTTCAAAAAACGAGGGCGTATCTCCATACTCCCATATTGAGTATTTTTGAAATTGTCATTCACATTTCAAAATGGTAATAAAAAAATGCGACGGGGTATTCTCCAACCGCTTTATGCCCTATTTCTTCAGCTGATTTTTTATATGAAAATTAAATTAAAAATACATATATTGTGTTCTTGCTTAACCTAACTTTTCAGCACGATCACATTTGATTCGAATCCATTTTTAGTATGTTTACATATCTGTTACAACGAAATGATTCATTTTGAGGTATCAATTCGATACTATGTTTTTTAGATTCAGTAGTAACTTTTGTAAAATAGAAAAAACACTCATCTGCGGCATCAATGTAGAATTTAAAAAAATTGACTCCAGGCTTAATTTGCAGTGACTCTTATTTTGTATCTTGCAAATATAATTGGAAAATAATGAGGAGAAATAATGATTGTTTTATGGGGCGTAGAGCAGTTGCAATAACTAGAACTACAGACTGCAATTTGGAGTGCGAGTCTGACTGCAGGTAGGTGTATCGTCTCGGGATGCCCCGCCGAAGAGTAAACACGCCTGGATGGACAACGACCTTCCGCCTTCCTCCTTCACAGCTTGGTTGAGGAGATAATCGGCGGCCTGAGCGTGAGCAAATAGCAACGCTATAGCGTCACGGGCGAAGCACGGAAGGGGACAAACATAACAAGAAAGTGGTTTTGCATAAAGCGGGTGAAATATTGCTCAAATTTGTGACGAATGATATTTTAACAAAATATCAATGCTTTCATAAATAGTACAAATTCGTATTGGTTAACAGGAATATTAATTTAATATTCTTTAAAGAAAATAGGACGTACAAAAAAAATATTGTGAATAATGCTAAGATTAAAGAATATTAATTTAAATCTACAGCAAAAATAGAATTAATTATTTTTAAGAATAATGGCGTCAGTTGACAATGCTTGTGATGAGTGAAATCGGTCCTGATCATTATAAACATGTGGAAGTAGTACAAATGAATTGTGCTTTATTTTTTAAAATATAATGCTTTTCCACCAGGAATTGACAGTTAACACCTTAAAAGAGAATAATGGCGTATTTATATTAACACCAAAGAAAATATAATAAAAAATTTATATAAAACAGAAAACAGATGTCAGCAAAAATTAAGCTGATTAAATTTCTGGCAATATCTTATATCAGATTTTTCATGTTATACATTGAATGATATATTTTATGTTACGTCCTGATCACAGGTTTCTTTAATGTCACCCTCTTGAGTTGATCTCCGATTTTTTTTGTTGATGCTTCTGAGCTTATTGCAAACTATTTTGAATTAAACATACCTGCACATTGGTATTTTTTTTAAATTGGTATAAATTTTCGCACAGCAATATCTTTCAATGTTCATGATAAAAATGATAATAAACATCGATATTTTGTATTTTTTTCAGTCATATAGTATACGAGTCGCTGAGTCACTAAACACGCTCCCGGTAGTTTTTAAAGTTTTGAGTAAATTACACTATTATTGGCAGAATGATAGTTTTATGTATAATTTAAGTTATATTTTGTCTTCCAGTGTATAAGGAAATGTAAAATATTCTTTTACGCTGTCGTTTTCTTGGAGCGCGTTGACCGTGTAAAACGAGGATAAAGATTGTGTAAAATAACGACATTTTAGAAACAGGTGACATAATAGAAAGAAATTTTAGACTTTCAACTGGAAAATTTTTATTGAAAGAGTAAATACGTAAACATATCAAAAACTTATTTTATTGAAAAATCGCCAGAAGCGTGCTTAGCGACTCATATAATATACTGACGGATGAACTTAATATATAATCTAAAGAGTATTGTTTTACATATTATTGTATATTACATGCCCTTCAAAATCCTAAAAATCGTATATTTTCGAGATCATGTCACCGTGACCAATGAGACCGTTGTGAGGAGGGACTGTGAAATCTAGCAACTTTATTTCGGTATTCTTTTTATAAAGGTGTAATAAACCAAATCTCAAACTATTATTTCAATTAGCTGCTACAGCCCAACATTTATGCTTTGAACTTTCCGTACAGATTCTTGGTTCCATCAATTAAGGGGACACGATGCTTAAAAGATCAAGGTGGACAAACTTGCTTCATTCAGAGAAGGTTGAACTGTTTTGCTGATGATGAACAGTAATGCTGTGGCAGCCATATCTTTCTAACGTTTTTTACATTGTGCATGTACTGCTAGTGAAATAAATTCCCTGCTAACTGTTCGTTTTACATTTGGTAAATATTATCTTAGAATGTCTAATGACTGTTTTGTTTAAATATTTCGTTGATGTTAGCGAAATTTTCAACGACCTTTTAAAGTATTTTTATACCGTTGTGTATACGGAAAATTTGCGGCAAAATTTACACAACATATACAAAGAAATTAAAATAAACTTTGAGTTTGACAAACCTACACACAATTTAATACTATTCATTTGGTGAATAACGATAATTCGTGTCATTGGTGATAACCGAAACGAGTGAATATTTAATGAAATTATTTTAACAAAAGAAAATGTAGATTTTATGAATTTATGATTTTATTTCGAAAATTATTTATATTTTTCCCTCATATATGCATTAGTATAATAATTTATTTTTTCTTCATATTTGCATATAATTTTGAATGATTAAACAATGATAAAATTCATTTCAAACACATTTTTGTAAATATGCGTTTGGTAAGTATATTGATCATTAGTCGTTTCGAATATATTTGTTCATATATATATTATTAAAACGATTAAATTATTGTATCTAAGGGAGCGGATGTCTACAATGTTTATAACCATAACAATATTATTTAAATAGTCATTTCCTAATCCCATCGTTCTGTCTTTAAACTTTCTATGAAGAGCAGTGTAATGACTTACAAATACTCGTTGAACAAGTTCTATTGAAATGTTCCATTATATACTCCACATTGACACTGGATATCGTTTAAAAACATAAAATATTGATTTTTCAGTAGATTTAGTATTTTTTTATGCTGAAATTTTAATTCAATTTTCCAGTCATAAAATATTTGCAGCTTAATACTTATACCTATGTCAATCATTAAGAAAAAACTCACGAACATTTTCAAAAAAAATACTCGAGATAAACTTTCAAAGAAAATATATCACAAATACTTTTGACTAACATCTCAAATGTTGAATTAAAAAAATCAATTTGTATTTACTTAGAGAGCTCTATTTATTATAATTAGGTAAAGTATTTAGTCTTTTGGCTAAGGTTAGTGATGTCTCTGGTTCAAGTCCCCGTGCGGACAGTTTCATTAACTGATTTTTCAATCGATTTATGGATTTCTATTCGTAAGCATGAATGTTTGTGGTGTCTAAAATGTCTTACCACCCATTCCTCTTATTCTTAAAAACGGGGTATATTGAGAGAGATTATCTAACCACTAGTCCCGTCCTAGCCCAATCCTTCTATCCATACTCTCTTCGAAATACAGAGGTTAAGCAACTGAGTAACAAGCATTTCTCATAGAAAACTTCTGTTGAAATACCTCCATTAGAAAGACAAATTCTCCACACTGAGAGCAGACATGGTAAAAAAAAGTATTTAGTACCACAAGGATTGTTTAATAGAGTTAATATTTATTTTGGCTTTACAACATCGTTAGAAGTGTAGTTATAATAATTCTTCTGGAAAAAAATACTTGGCTACTTTTAACTTTATTATAATCGAGAGGAAAATCAACATGTAATAATTAACCTTGCCTGTTCTAGAATCAGCAACGTTATGTAGTTAAGCGAAGCTTTAATCGTTGGTCTACGGTGAACGATGTATATAAATAAAGAAGCTAATATTGTTACTTATAACATTTTAAGCGAAGCCTCAGCATCAAAATCAACCAAGCAATAAATACAATCTTTGATGTAATAATTCTTCTATATAAGACAGCGGTACAGCAAGAAAATGACAACATAGCATTCTGTCATTAACCGTGACACCGTATTTATAATGCGATCATTTTTGGCACCCCGTTGCTTAGAACAAAGAGGCCGTGACTGAAGATTCTCCCAGCCTAGAAATATAAATTAGACGGAACAGTCTTACCATTAATAATTGCGATTTAACATTGGATCAGGCATCCATACCGTAAGAAACATGATTGCCTTTTTATTTTTTTTACGGATAGGTGTTATTTGAGATGTCGATAGAAATAAGCTAGGTATTATGTTACGTTAAATTAATTATCTATTATTATTTTTGTTTCTTTTATTAGACTACTTGTTTAGTTTTGTTTTTGTCTATAAAGGTATTGACTGAAACGAAAACTCAATGGCTAAAACGAGCATCAATTCATCAATCAATAAAACATCAAGTTACTATTATATATATCAAGATTTAAAAACTTAATAATAATACTGAAATAAAACGTCATTAATTATTTGAATAACTTACTTTAAAGAATAAGTGTGCCTCTGATATATTTAATATCGTTTTCAATGTTATTTTTAAATATTTACGACGCAATTTGTTACATGGAAGTGTACTTAAGTGTACCTACCATCAGACGCAGAAAATCTCTGCATACTTCGTTCACATTTTCTGAAATAAAAATATGAATTACTTAGTCTAATAAGGCAAGGAAAATAGAAGGCAGCAGAGATTTATATGGAAATAGTTTCTCTAAGCTACGAAACCAATGTAAGTATTTCGATGTCCACAGAATTGGTGATCTAATACGACAGCGCCATAATAGAGAAACGTTCGACAATTTGGAGTCGAATCTCGATAGAAGAAGAAGTAATGACTACATGAAACTACAATTTGATACCGTAGCAAATTGTAAAGGACATTTATAATCTGACTATAATTAAACACGTTATTGTATCTACAATATAAACGATAAATCATGTTGTTTGGCTCAGTCCGCAGTTAAATTTCTTCTTCAATTATTCATAATTTTAAAGAAAATTTATTTTTGTTGATGATACTAATCGCTATAAAAAAATATGGAATTATAGAAATACTGTAATTTAAAATTTTCTCAATCGACGTAACATTTTGAGATTTTTTTCCAATTCCAAAATGGAGGTATTTCAACAGAATTTTTCTACGAGAACTGCTTAATACTCAGTTGATCAATCTCTATTTTTCGAAAAAAGTAGAGATAGAAGGATTAGGCTAGGACAGGACTAGTAGCTCTCGCTGCGCCTCTAGGATCGGATGGGTGGGAGGGAGTTTTAGAGATCACAAACACTACGAACAGAAATCCATAAATCGATTGAAAGATCAATTTATGAAAACTATCGGCACCGGGAATTGAACCCGAGACATCCGTAACGGTAGCCAACGACGCCACCAACTGCGCCACGGAGCCTACAAATGGTTTTTGTTTTTTTTTTAAATAATAGTCATAATTATTGTAATGTATAATTCCTTGTCGTGGTGGTAAAATTTTGCCTTCATAAAATACTTCCATATTGCTTACGTATGTGGCTAGTCTTACCGAGATTGAAGAAAACAGACGAGAAAGAGTCGGATTTAAGAAAAAACTAAAGTATTATTTGGTACATTTACTATTTTGTTACAAAATGATGATAAATCTTTATATTAAAATTTTAATGTCTATGCGTGTGAGGGCGTTACGATAAAAATATGTTTTAGAATCAATTGTGTGTTTTCGTTACTTTTAGGTTTGAGAATCCAAGGCTTACATATTCGTGACAAGCTTATGTAGACATTATGATGTTTACATGCTTAAATATTCCACTACATTAACTTACTCTAAGGCCTAAAAGACTAAGATACTATATAGAACCTGGTGATATGTGAATTAAGCTAGCATCATGACATTGACTCCTTGTCGCCTTCTGCAATCGGGTCTCGGCGTGTAAATCGTGACTTGTGATTCGTGGATTGATTATTCTAGAATGCACCAAGGTAAAAAGTAATGCACATCGTCGTGGAACATTTAACCAGAGCTGCGCAGAAGCCTTACCGGTTTCCTTGAGATGCACTTAACTAATTGATATCGATTATATTTTATATTTGGGTATTTATAATCTGATATCCGAATTTAATTATATGTGTGGTATTTGATTCAGTCATCTGATTTAATTGCGAACAGGCGGAAATTTTGGAGGTCGGATTCCTCCGATATTTGTCATTGAGAAATATTTTCAATATTCTAAATCAGTATAACATTTTGATTTAACTTGCTTTTTTATCATTTAACTGTTGGTAATTAACCTTTTAAATATTATTCATGAATTTATAATATACTATATTGTTCTCATTGACATTGAAGAATGCATAAATAATATATTATAATTAACTTAAGATATCGACTGAGGATACACAATGAAATTTCAATATCAAATTTTGTACATTTCCATGCATTTCCATGCGTTACTAACGACCCAGGTTTTGACTTTAGGTATTATCAGATATTCATGTAGACGAATGAACTCGAACTAACAGTCGGTAAATAGTTCATATATTATATTAGACAAATTAAGAAAAAAATATTATTAATAAATCTAGAAATTACATTGATATCTGAATTTATTTCAATACTGACTTGGTAATAAGGTTACAAAGCTTACAATCTAGTTACTGCCAGCACTTAGCTATAGGTAAAAAAGAGTATCAGAATATTAAAGTTGTTTATAGATTAAAAAAAAGATATATTGATATTTTCCAAGCATTTGCTTTCAGAGAATCATTCGTTCAACAGTGGTGAAGGTGTCAAAATAATGTACCAAAACAAGGGGGATCATAAATTATTTTATCAGAAAATTTTATAAATAAGCGGGGCACACCTAAATCACCAATATCTCAACCGACAATTTAATCTCCCTAACTCTTCGTTATTTTAACCTTAACGTGAGATGAACTTGTAAAATAATCATAAATTACTCTAGCAATCAAAATTATTCACTGGTGTTCAAATTAATTCACATATCAATGTATAGTTTCTGTAATGTGAAAATATTATTTCTTAATTTATCTTTTATATAAATTATTTACTAACAGTTAGTTTAAGTTCATCTTTGTACTCGAATGACTAAAATGCCAAAAGGCGAATCTCAGTGACGGAAAGCATAAAATGTACAAAATTTGAACGATTAAATTCGTAACTACATATTATTGATTGTTCCTGGATATGTTAAATGTGGATAAAATGCTCTGTTTAGTGCATATTTCACATTTTTTATTGAATTATATAAGAGCGGTTGAACTCAATTAGTGAGTACTTTTAGTGAAAGGTAATTTAATTGATTATCCATTATAACATCAATATCCGTGTTGTTGCGATCATTATTTGGCAACAGCAAGCATATTAATGTTATAATTGATTTTGTGAACATTTCATTTCATCAAGTGACTATTTATTTTATTGACTTGAACGTGGATATAAAGATTTAAGAAATCAATGCCAAGCAAATAAAAGATATTCTGACTTGGCTTAGTATTTAAGAAATAAATATTTAATGCAGAATCTTTCGTTTTCCATA
Organism: Himalopsyche phryganea; assembly: GCA_022494535.1. Lineage (NCBI taxonomy): Eukaryota > Metazoa > Arthropoda > Insecta > Trichoptera > Rhyacophilidae > Himalopsyche > Himalopsyche phryganea. Next base: position 2,393,331 of record JAGVSL010000001.1, on the reverse strand, counting down.
CTTTAAACTCTTAAAATTTTCATTATTCACAGGACAACATAAAGAATTTGAATGTTTTGAAAAATCCAAACGTAAAAAAATCAGACAATTGCCAATTATATACCAACTTTATTATGTATTTATTATTAACAAACTTTTATAGTTAAATTATTATTTAAAACATCGGGTTTATTTATTATAACAGTAAGAAATATAATCAACATTCTTAGTGTTATCGGATATCTACTTTTATATTTTTGATATATAATATGGTGATTAAATTGTATACCAAATCATAACATACTATTTATGCAAATAAAAATACTGTGAATGTATTAAATTAACATTAAATCGTTCGTTGAACTTTTATATTTTTTTTATTTTACCCTACAAAAACTATACATGTCATATTATATACGTATATTTATTTTGGTTAAAAATCTTTTAAGAAGCAATCTATATCACAAATCTATTTAACCATTATATTCATTCGACATTTGTGTTTCATTCTCTTCGTAAAATTATCATATTTTTAATTCTGTACTCTTAAAGTGTAAATGTGAATGCTGTAAGATTTTCTTTATACAGTTATTATTTGGGTCAAGAAAGTAAGGCATAATTTCATTGTTTATTGATAAGCCTGAAAAGTTGTCGGATGTACGTGAAAAGTAAATCTTTCTGATTCAATAATATTTTCCAACACATATACCAGCGTCCAGGATTACAAGAATAAACATTTATTTATCCAATCAAAATTTTTAAACATTACTTCGATACCTTGACAAGCATAATAATTATATACATTAAAGCAATATGACAATATTATGTCAGAATAGTAAAAATGAAATTTTACAACGACACATTTTAAAACGATGGTAATAATGGGAACGAATTTTAAAGTATTCATGGTTATAGCGTATTTCTGTGTGCAAGTGATCTATAACAATTAACGGTGTTAATTCAAATTGTGTAAAATTTTGTTAAATTATATTATCTGGCTACATTCGTCACATCTACACACGCGTATTACATGTATTTGCGTTTAACAGTGCAACCCTGTTTGATCACCAGTCCAGAAATTATTTTCGAAAATAGTTCTGGTTAGATTACATACGCAAAGTTTCTTAATGAACGTGACACTGAATAATACGAATTATTTCTACCGAACGCGAATATTTTTCTATGCAGCCCGTTGTTTATTTCAAATATTCATTATAGCGCCCCCCCAGAGTAAAACTTTTCCTTAGTTTGATGTGAGCGATTCAAAATACTTCAAGGCTAATAATAATTTGTTTTAATATTTTATTTGCGATAATTACGTTCCAATTTTCATGACAATCGTGTTGTAATTTGAATCTCAACCACGAATCATTATTTTGATTGAAGCTTACTTGTCAAATGAACTTGGATCAGGACAAACGTAATTAAAATTATAGCATAAGTTTAGTGTACGTATATATATAATTTACTCATTGTGTTTCAATTGTGATGGGAACCCAATACAAAAGCTTCGTGTATACTTAATTCTCAGTTACGGAGCAATGCAATTTTATAATAATTTACGATTATTTTTATAGCTAAACAAATTAGGAGTCCGAAGTTTGCCAATTCAATTGTTTCATTTGAGTGTATCGAAATATCTGGGAACAAATTAGATATCCGGGACCCGTATAAAGCACGTCCGATGCTCAGTTGAGTCTTTTCTCGAAATGTAATAACCTGCATGGGATTCCTATGAAATAAAATCATAATTGGCCATAATAACGCGCACGCTGAAAATATTATTCTACAGACGCTTCTAGAAGCAACATTCAGCTCGTCACTGCGAGATGGTATTCCTTACAGTCAGTCATCTTGCAATTTAAAACCCACTTCCTGTTTCGTTGAAAACATGAGTACATATCCACCAGTTCTAAGAAAAATTTAATAAATTCCGTTACTCTTATATCAAACACCTACAGCAGGTTTAACCAATTTTACTTTCAAGCTGTACGTATTCTTAAACATAGCGCACATAAACTGATACTTAGTTATATTTTTATAATATTCCATTTTGAAGTGCTTAAAAATGATTCTAACACTCATGAATAAAGAGTACGGCAACAAACAGCATGATAAGATGTAATAGAATCACAAATAAATTAATGAACAGCTTTGAATAATTGTAAGTCTTATTGAATAAAATATTTTATAATGCCCGCAAAAAATAGCGCACACATTACATTGACAATTAATTTGATAACAAATCTTTCTACTAGGTGCACAGCAAGCAGTAAAAAAAATATAAGGGAATTTTGTGGACTCAATAAGCAAAAAAAGCACAGACTATAAATAAAGAGAGAATTTCCTCGTGCAAGTATATGTTCCTAACCCCAAAATACTTCATAAAACTACGTAGATACTGTATATGACCATTTTTTTCATTTTAAACTGTTATTGGCGGGCTCCTATTTTACTAGCTCACTTATTTCTAGGATAGATTACATTGGTTACGTACTTCATATAGCTTTCTCGAGTGTTTATAGCTAAATACTACAGAACTTAAAATTCTGTCAGAAGGATAAAATGATACAACCCCTTACGAATACTTATTTTCAGTGGTCTATCTACAAAAATGCTTTTAATCTATCTTTTCATGTTTTATTTTATAATTAAAGAAAGTATTAATGCACTATAGTGCATATTTCACAGTTTTTATTGAAACATTCGACCAGTTGCAGTCAGTTAGTGAGCACTTATAATAAAAAGTAACTAAATTGCATATCCACTACAACACTGATATCCTTTATTGCTATATCGTTACATGAATTTATGTTTCTTGAGATTATTTTCCCTAAGTTGTGGACATTACTTTTATCCATGTTTTGTTTGTGTACTTGAGCTTTATAGAACTATCGTTTCCTTCGTGATCCTCTCTCTACCCTTTAGTTACATATTTATTTTAAAAGTTTTTTTGTTTTTAATCTATTTTCAGTTGAAAAATGTAACTATGTACCTATTATAAATCAATGATTTACATATTATGCATTTCAATATAATATCTTATTTAGACGTTTTGACTGCATTCAATATGATGTAGAGCAGTGGTTCCCAAAGTGGTTCCTACGGACCCCCAAGGGTCCTTGTGACCGCTGAGAAGGCCTGTGACTAATTTAAAATAAATTAGGGGTCCATGGACAACGTCGAGGGGTCCGCAAAATGTTTAATATAAAAACATATTTGCAACACATTTTCATTATTATTAAAATAGCAATAAATAAATTGATATCGATCTGTTCGGTGCTAGACTCTTTTTCAAGCAAACCCACAAACTCAGATTAATCCATACTAATATAGAAGCAATGTTGAAGCAAATTTATTGCGCTATCCTCAAATGAGGAGCTTAAACCAATGTTTGAACAAGGATACCACAAATTCTGGATACAAGAACTGATACCAATTTTATACTGCATTATGGGTAACTTCACAGAAATTGCTGATTGCTTTTCCGTCTTCCTATTTAGTGGAACGTGGATTTGGAGCAGTAATGAACCTCATCATACTTTAATCATTTTCTTTATTCATACATCATTTTTTTTGTTTATATTTCAATTTTGTATCACCATTTACACATCAAGATATCAAGATTAAGTTAATATTTTTTCAATTATGCAGTTATGTAGAGTTTTTTTTCACTTGGGAGTTCATGGCCAGGTGTTTGCTTTAAACAGAGGTCCATGGACATAATATGTTTGGGAACCACTGATGTCGACAAATTTTTTGTGTATGTTTTCAACTCAATTTTGACAAAATCTTTGGACTAAGAAATCGAATTTGTTTTTATTAATATATATATATATATATTTATGTATATAATTATATCATGTAAAGTCCCCCAAATAAGAGTTAACAATTTTATACTCCGGCTCTGGCCCAATATGTCACATACAATTTTATTTTCTTCCAACCGTAATAATTACGGTAGTATAATTATTGTAATTTAATATACTCATTACATTTTTTAAAAAGTTCGTTATTTGAATACAGATTTTTTTTTTTTATAACTTTGACCTTTTATCAGATATTTTTATTTTTACCACAGACTCCAATGTACCTACTTATAATTTAAGACATCGACTGAGGGTGCTTGATGGAATTTCAATATTAAATTAATCCAAATTTAGTACCTACTTATATTCAAATAAGGATGTCAATTCTCGAAATTTGAATACTCGAGTATTCCATTTTAATAATTGATTTAACGTCTTATTTATTTTAAATTACTTTCTTGAAATAAAATAACAATGAACGTCAGGTACCATATTAAAATTAAAATTATCAGGCCAAGGGCTCACCTATAAATGATATGACAAAATTGAAGGTATTATTGACCTCCACACCATTATCACATGAATATTTTTCTGTTATGTAACATTTTTAAAACCAATATTTATTTCCATTGAATTCTTGTAATAGTTTAGTAGTTTTGTCACATTTTTAACAAAAACAAAACTTTCCCCCCCCCCACCCCTTGCAGAAAATATGTTATCACATATGAAATACATTTTTTAATTTTTCATTACTAACAGCTTTGTGCTGAAAATCAACATGTTTATGGTTTAAAATTCAAAATATGTTTTTTCTAAGTATTTCTCACTTTTTATCATGAGTAACACAAAACCATTATTTTTTTATGTTCTTCAATAATATCAGACAAAACATAATTAAAATACGAAAAAAACTAAAATAAACGAGTATAACTTTGCAATTAGATTCTCGATAGTTAGTTACATCCCTATTTTTTTATTCTACCCTGGTCTCGCATGTTTAACAAGTCTTATGGCGTAAAACTGATAGTGCAACGTAAGGTTCCTGCTTCGCCTGTCGGTGGACCGGTGGACGGCCCGGCCCTATCATCGCCACATCATTGCGACTTTATTTCCCTTGCATTATACGAACCGAGCTTACGGTATCTAGATCGAAACGCTGGGACTACACTCCAGAAGCTACAAACTAAAACGTAAAATTTTGTTATATAATAAAATATAGTCTCAACAATATTCGCCGATAATGCGGTAAAAATAGCAAACGTATACGATAATAATTTAATATAGTTGATGATGGCATCTTCAGTTCGAGTCCATTCGTGTGCTCGAATGCCTGAAGATGCCGAAAGGCGAAACCCGGGTCGTTAGTGACAAAATACATGGAAGTGTACAAAATTCAACTAAATTGAAATTCCATCAAGCACCCTCAGTCGATGTCTTAAATTGTATACCAAAAAAATTTAATATAATTGATGATGTATTAGCTAAAGCCAACGTCAGATTTGCTTCTAACTAATTGTTCTAACGATGGAGTAATGCCAAAAAAGTTATCAAATATAGTATTATAATCGATATTGTTGTCGGGGCTGTGGTCCTGTAGTTAACTTCGTTGGCTTCGGTTATGGATCTCACGAGATCAAATCCTATTGTGTTTCAATCGATTTATAGATGTATGCTCGAAAGTATGGATGTATGTGATGTCTAAAATTCCCACCCACCCATCCGATCCTAAACACGGGAAGTAGCATGAGCTATCTTTCTATCCTTACCCTATTCTAAAAAAATAGGTTGAGCAACTGAGTAACAATCAGTTTTTGTAGAAAAAAACTGCAGTTGAGATATCTCCCTTAAGAAGCTTCTCATTGTGAGCGGAATTGTTGTCAATACCACACTCACTCATTAATTGACTGCGTTATCCACTATCTAGACGAGAACGGGCTCGTTTATAAATCTCTCTGACTTGCGCATATTCCGAAATGTTTATATCGTGTCAATATGTAAGAGGACTGATGTTAGTCTTAATGTTAATTTATTATCTAGCTATTTAAAACCATAAAAGAGTTTAAATGTTCGTTTTAAAGTATCGTCGTGGAAATTTAAGCTGTGAGTACGTAGACAAATAATAAGAAATTCAATCGAATCACCACATACACCTTTATGCATATTAATGTGGACAAGATAATTAACACCGACTTACGCATCATCATTTTGTTTATGCAATCCATTTTTTTAGTCATGTCTTGCAGATGGACCAAAAAATCCTAATTGGATTGTGCTCTGGTACATTTTCATGCCAATTCAAACGATTATACAATTGTCATCAAAGTACTTTTTCACAATCTTGGACGCATGATAAGGTTCCAGATCTTGTTGAAAAATCGGTACGCATTTTTCGGTATTTATCATCCGTGTTATAGGTACTAATGATCCTGAACCAAAAAAGGAGACGCAGCCACAAAAAATTTGCTTCACGAGGTGTTTGATTAACTGCAGAATGTGAGATTCTAAAAGTGGTTCACAATCGAACCGACAAACAAACTGGTAACGCATTTCCTTAACTAAGGAATGGCAGTTTGTGTCCATCGTTTGTATTTTTTGCCCAAATCATCCTTTTCTTTTCTTCATTACAGCAGTCAAGATTTGTTTCTTAACGGGTCATGTACACTTGTTCTTGCAACAGCTAGCTCTTTCTTGTAAGTCGTGGGGTTTATTTTACTGTCCCTTAACAACAGGGTATCTTTTTTCTTGGTGGTTTTTCTTTTTCGGTCACATTTTTCCTCTTTGTGACGTAAATTTGAGCCAGTTTCTTGATGGAGTTTCATGAGCTTATTCAGTGCACTTTAACAAATGCCACACTCTTCTGTTATGTGCATTACAATAGATTAAGTATTTTCAGACAGTTTCATAACCTTATAACGGACTTCTATCGAACTAACCATTACTTATACATATCTAAACTTTTATTAAAAAATGAACAAAAGAACAAAGTAGTTGTTCTACGAAATCTGTTTCTTGGTAATTCCATCGTCATCTCTTTTTTATTACAGGGTAAAGATGGATGGATGGGATGAAGACAAGAATAGCAGTTAAATAATCACTTTCTATAGTATACCTAATTTTAATGGTAAGCTATACAGTGATAGACATCACAAACATCCATGTTTTTTTGACTCAAATCCATTTAAAAATCAATTCTACCATTCCGTTCTACACCCCGTTTTTAGGATTTTATACTTTTATTTGAAGGAATTTTATATATCAATCATACATTTGATCACAAATCCGGAATGAAATAAATTAATGAAAGTGTCCGGTTGAGTTACTGGGGTTTGAGCCCGTCGATACCGCAACCGAAGAACAGACTTGACTCTCATTTTACATATAATTACACTCTCTCGTAATTCAATGCAACTAACTATACAGAGGTTTTGTGAATTTAAAATTCAAGATAAACAACACATCTTGAAGTTAGCTCATCACAAATAATAATTTTAAAAAAATCACCTACATGATAAAATGCATTTTAAGTAATATTAATATGTATGTATTTGGACAGTTATTATTATCATCTCTGTTAAAAATAAATCATTATATAACATGAGTTCAAAGTCCTATTGAAACGTTACCTTATATCGCAACCTGAATATCCTTTCTGCCATTTTTAGAGTAGTAATTAAAAGAACAATATAAATTTTCTGATTTTTAAATTTTAAATTTGAGACAGAGGACGTTGAATACCCAATATGCAATATTTGTCATAGAAATTTCTCGCAATTTTGCATTCGCCTTGATGCAATCAATAAAAATAGGAGTCTGGTGATAAATTGAAAAGTCGTATCTCCATAAATTACAATGAACTAGGTAGTCATAAAAACAGGTTTCTATAAATAACAAGTCAGACTAATACTTATATAAGCGACCAAAGATCGACACCTCACTATTAGCTTTGAATATTTTTTCTTGTTTGACTAATTCACACTCGTATTGGAAATACAGTTATTTTTTATTTTTAAATGATAAAATACTTCTTTTGAATGATCGCAATAACTTATTTGATGTATCAATTAACGTTTTAATTATAAATGAAGAGCAAAAAACTGTTAACTGTCTTGTAAAATTGTAAAACTCGTATATCCACCTTTACTACCAGCCATCATATTATGTTTACATGTTAAAATGTAAGCAATGTAACGTACATTCGAGTATGTCATGGGATATATATGGTTTACAAAAAAAGTGTAATTATTTTTTTTTTTTTTATTATTCTATCAAAAAGCATGATATGACTATAACTTATGAATACCAAATCTTATGATTAGTATGCCAAACACATTATTCTTATAATGTAAAAAAATCTTTTTAAATCACAAGTGATTGAGCCCATATACGGAAAAACAGCTATAGTCTTTATTTGGTTTTATTTTGTCAACACATTTACACAGTAAAAGATTTTTTGATCAATAAACCGTGTTCTCAATACAATTACTCAACCGTCTTCATTCATAAAAGATAAATATTGTCGATAAAGGGTTTCACAACAACCAACCGCTATTATCTGTGATCAATGTTTTTTAGGACAACGCTGTGTTTACGCATATGGGCTCAATTGTACTTGGGAGAAAAAGTACTTTATAATGCTTTATCTCACAACTTTGTTTATAACTTTATGCCTTTTGTCAGTTTAACTTTGAAGAATCAAGTCATCATTCTCAAACTCCTACTGTAAAAAACAAATTCACAATCTCTCGATACGTTTAAATATTTTGCCACTTACTTCCAGAGTACGTTTTTATTTCATTATTTTTCTGGAAGTGATATAATTTACGTCTTTCATTAGAATCTGTAATAATGATTACATTCATTTTACTGCTGGAAATAGCCCTGTCTCAGTTCCATGATAATTATATGATAGTCTTTCATCGACCAAAACCCGATCCGTCAATCGGTATTTGGTCTTACCAAACTTTTAGTACTTGCATTGAATGAATTGAGTATATTCCATTTTCTTCGCTACCAATAATTTCTGATACTGAAGATACCGACGTCTCTTGCTGCTGCCTTCCTGATATGGTATGGTTGAATAAAAGATAGATACATTATCAGGTATAAGAATATTTAAAATAATAAATAATTGTAAATGTAACAAAATATTTTAGAAATATGTAAATCCCTTATCGTAGTCAATCTTGAAAGAAAAGACAAGTATTTGAATATCTTGCGTACAGAGTGACTAAAAGATCTTTACATATTCACATGACGAAACGAATCATATAATTTATTTTGAAAAAAACATAAAGGTACAAAGCGGAAACATAAAAAATGCTAAAAAATCATACTGTACAAAAAACATGCTTTAACCACTTAGACTTTTTTAATCTTATTCTCTTCATCGATAATTTCGTTACTTTTTATTTTTTGTCTTGCAAAATCGTTAATATTTTATTGCATCATCAGGTTGTCAAGTCTGTGGAGGAAGACATTTTTTATGATTTTTAAGCTAATTGGTCAATAATAAATAGCCGGTTATGTGACGACATAAAATTTTTAATTTTATTTTGATAATTTATTGTCAGTCTTTTTGGCTGACAACCGATTTTATGTGGGAATTAATCTTATATGGTATGTCATGAGATATGATAGATAGATGATTAAGGTAACACCCCGTTTAGTAACTGTAGAATGTTATATGCAAATCATGGATTAATTAAATATTTCTTCTATAATACGGACACTCCCTACGTATAATCACGTAAGTGCCAAATATATAATTATTATGTCTACGCACTCAGTTCTATGGGTAGGCATCAAACAACAAAGAAAATTCAATTTAAAATAGTAGCACTGACCCAATTTTGAAGAATATACAAGCAGTCGTTACTTTGCAATTGCGTTATGAATCTTTTAAGTGGTCTCCTGTAAAATCGCATGTTTGCATATACGGGATTATACAATATATAAACTTCAATTTTAATAGACATTAATATATTTATCGATTACTGTTACGAAATTTCTTTTTCTCATTAAAATTGGGATAGCTAATATTTCATTAACAATATTTTAAAATGTCCAAATATATGTATGCCTTATACATTATTTTATAATTATGATAGTCATGCTCCTGACTAAAACTGACGAGAATCATCATGCTAGAATTTGGAATGTATTTAGTGTAACTATAGTCCAAAAAGTATTGTGTGGACACAAAATTGAAACAAATATCAATTCAATAACAGCGATTAGTTGAAGAGGGCTAGATTGAACCTGATAGAACCTCTGGTTAATTTTTTGACAATATTTCAAGCATCCTATTCCTCTACATTTAAAAAATCAATTAACGTTATCGTATTAATAAATACAAAATTAGGATATGCGTTCCAAAAAGTTTGAAGTTTGTTAATATCTTTTACTTTTTGTTAGAAACAATCGAAAAAATATACATTTACGTATGTATTGAAAAAAACTTTGATAACGTATCGTAATAACTTTAATAATCATTCATTCATCACAGTTTTCACTTACAATTCTATATGCTCGACTCTTTTTCGGTTCGGTTCAAGATCGGTTGTTAGTTTTCATTATCGGAGTGCTCTGGAGTATTTTTGGATTTAAGCTTTAAATCTTTACGTACTTCGTGATGAGGGGCCAAGATCTGTTGTAATTCTTTCGTGAACGTCAAATTTCTTTCCATTATAGGATCATTTTCTATAAAAAAATGTGTTATATAAGGCGTGCAGTACAAAAATATGTCACAATTCATCAACCGTCTTGTATAAAATCGTGTTATACGACGCCCAAGTGTATACGTATTCAGAAAAGTATGTAAAAAACTGTTACTACCAACAGAATTATAAAATATTCATATAATCTGACGGCAACGTTTCCCTTGACAGTAAAATGATCAGAATGCCAGCTTGTTAACACAATAATGGTTTAAATTAAATTTGAAATTTCAACCACTCGCATACCCGGATAACACTTTCATGCATTGATTGTTCAATATATTTGTGAATTTGTGTATAATTCTTAAATTTCTTTCCGTTCGCCACTTAATTATAAATAGCAATTAAGCTGCTACTAGCTATTTCCTAACTGTATCAACACATGATTACCATATTTGAAAAAAGAGCTTAAAATTATAACATAAAACCAGTTCCCTTTAAACACTTTCTGATGAAATAGTTCAATGTTCGATAGGACTCCACATATTTTCAATGAATTCGATGATAAATTTGTGGGAATTCATTTTAATATATAATTAAAATTGACAACTATCTGTGACACGTGTTTGGCTTCTTTGAGAAGCGTATTCAGAATAACTGGATCATAAGTTTATTTATTTGCAAAGTAAATTATGATTCTAATTCACAAAGCATCTCAAAGAGTCAAAACACTTGTCACAGTAATACTACCAGTGGAATAACAAAGATATCAATTTTATTTTTTATGGCACTATAAATGAAAATGAAATATCTCCACTCTAAAAATGTCTACGAACCCTGTTTAATAGTTTACTTAAGGATCAGCGATTCGCGATGTTGCGAGAGCTAAATGACCTGTGACACCAACTGAACAAATCATTTTGTATCTTCATAATAATCGTTAAATTTTATTATTTCGTGTTCATGATAGGAACCTTGAGGTATTCTATGCAAAAACGCATACCGTTGTTTTGTAGAACTGTATGTTTAGATATATTTCGTTTTTTTGTTTATCATTCTATGCAGATATTACAACATGTATATTATAAAGATTTTTAGCCGTAGTGGACATGCTGAAAATCGCAATGTGAATCGATCCCTTCATGTGTACATGTATTTTAATCTAATATATTATGCAGAATGAGCGAATCGAAATCTTTGAGTCAACTGTCTACCTTAATTCATTCATTTGAATTCATTTAATAGTTTCATTTAAAAAAAAAAACATTCTAGCTACTGTTGACAAGCAGCTTGGAAAAAATCTCGGAGGAGCTTGCAAATCATTTTTTTGTATAATTTTAAGAACTGGGAACTGTAATTTTAACCAATGCTTAGCCGAATGATCAATGCCGATGGCTTCAATTGCGTTGTTCACAGGTTTGAATCTGAGTTCGAAAAATTTCACAAATTTATACAAAGATTTTTGGATTTGTATTCGAATTCACGGATGTATGAGATGTCTGAATTCCCTCCCACTCATTTGATCCTTAAACGGGGTGTAGCGAAAGCGATTAGCTAGCTACATGTCTTTTTTTAGATCTATCTTTCTATTTTTACTCTTTTGTCATTTATATTTAGTATTATTGGCTATTTTACTTCACACATTCTTATGTACAGTTAATAATTACTTGTTATTTTCTGTAATTTAAATATATTTTCAATAATTCTATACATAAAATAGGTATATTATTTTTTTTTATTTTTCTTCACACTTCGCTTATTAAAGCCAGCCGCTTATTTGGGACGAAACACTTGAGCCCAAGGAATTTCAATTAAGCAGGAATCGACTGTATACCCTTATTGATATCAGCGACTCGTCATAAAGTCAATATGGGTAACTTTGGCCCAGTTCTGAGAGTTTTTGTATTTTTATGGTTCGCCATTGCATTTATCTGTGATATTGTTCTACGAGGAAATGAACTAATGCCTTAAGATGAAATTTAATTAACATAAATAGATGTATTGTTATAATTGACAAATAAATATAAATAAAAAAATGTGGGCAAAATTTTCATCCAATTCGGTTAACAATCCCACGATTCATATAATCACTGTACTTACTATAAATCCAGTGATTTTAAAGTCTTGGCAACTTTTCTTTATGCTTTCATGTATTCTGTACATAATTGAGATGGGAAAAAATATACACTTTTTGGTTTACAGATTAGTAATACAAATTGAAAATATGGCTAATCCAATTGATTTAAAGAAATGATTTTTGAATTGTGTTTTATCATTCTAAACTGACAGCTTACAAATTCAACAATAAAATGAAATGTGTTTCACATTAACAAGAGCTACTGAATATCTTTACTTAATTAAAAAATATTCATATGGCGTTAGTATTATCGTGATATTATAACAGCACCCTTTTCCATGTTGTAGGCCAATCTTAGACCGATGGAAAACTTACCCAAATTGATGTTACTAAGAATTTTTAATAGTAGCTAGTCAATATAATTAATATCATTTTAAACATTTAAAATTGTGACTAATCCAAAGATGAGAAGAAAGGCAGTGTTTATCTTTCTCACTGTGTCTATGGTTATCTTGTAATTACAATTATTATGACATTGGTTTATGCGGTAAACATAGAACTATTCTGCGGGCTCAAGACCTGTCATTATTTTTTTTTTAAAATTTACATTTACAACTTATTATTACATTACCAATGTAGCTATTACTTCAAAAGACTGATGACATATGCCATGTTTGAGTGCGGTAATAAGGCTCGTTTTTCTAACAGGTAATTACATAAAAAGTGTCATATTAGAGATTTTTTTAAAAATCTGTGTTGTCTTATAAATTAGACTTTTAGTTTATTTCTCTAGTTATCATGATGAGATATCTTAAAATAAAAATCACAGGCTGCTAACACTCACTGCATGGTCGTAAGTACGTGTTTAGTATTACTGATAAGATAATGCCAATGTCAACATCTTTAGACTCATTAAAAACTGTATTTTGATATTATTTGTAAATTTAAAAAAAAGGATATTAATTTCAAACGTCTATAGCAGTGTCAGTCAAACTTTTTTACCTCACGGCACACTGAGGAAGGGGATTGGCTTCGCGACACACCAAAAAATCCCTTTATTAATTAATATATATCAATAAAGAATGTCTAAAAAACAATAAACAATATTTTTTTTTGAACATATACAATATAGATATACAAAAGTGGTAAACGTTTTATTAGTGATAATGATGTTAATATCAAATTAAAATTGGTAACTTTGTTATTCCACTGGCAACATGACGCGTTTCGTTTTTTCGACTAATTTTAATTTTATATTAAAAATGAATTTCCACAACGTTACCGCCGAGCCCATAGAGAATGATGTTTTTTAGAAGGAATAATATCAAAACGCCTCTCTAAATTTGATAAAAACAAAAACGTAACTCCTCATCTACCATCTGTGGTCGCTTTTTTTTATTTCATTTCTATGCACGCTGAAAAACTAAATTTGCAAAGATGTGTCGATTCAAACAGCAACAGAGACGTCATTTCTGTAGTAGCCAATCGTCGGTCCCTAAGCCAACCTGGTCGTTTTAATGTCTATTAAAATATCCTAGTTCGTTAACAACAAGTGTTTGTCGCCGAATCTTCTGAAATGATTGATGGCACACTGGTACATTTGATGATCAAGAGATGAAAAATACTTACGAAACGATGGAGACAAGATTTTCAATTCGAAACTTCAATTTTGTCCGAGGAAGCGACTACACCTTTAAAGCAACTCAGTTGTGAGTTTTTCACTTGTCTGGCTCACAGTTCTTATTTGCCTTCATTTTTCGCGGCACACAGTTTGGCAGACATTGGTTTATAGTATATAATAGACTTTGAATAATGTGATCATTCATTTATAAATAAAAATAAAATATGAAAAAAAAATTATACGCAATACAGCTTGGAATCGAGATGAATCCCTGACATACAGTATGACACTATATTACTATGTTGCTATGGCGGTCGGTGGTAGATTTGATTATTGATATACCATATAGTTTAGTCATGTCAAACATGTAGCTTGCAGATGTATATACTTTCACCTATAAACATTGTTTTCAATATTTTGTCTTAACAACAATATGAAAAGTTTTTTTAATAATAATTAGTGATTTTGAATTATGTACTCTTAAATATTTTTATTTTTACACCCAATAAGAAAGAATTTTAATTGATGACGACAATTTCAAGTTTCTTCTTATGTTATATTCTTCTATCGTAATAAATATAATGTAGTTTTTTCATATTTAGATAGTTTACTACAGCTTTTTTACAATAAAAAATGGCTCATGTAAAGCATAGTTAATAATTGTCTGGATTCTCCGGACACATAACAAGTTAAAATATTACATTAATATAATTTCTCATTCCACCCTAATGACGTCATTTTTTAACATTCATAATACTTTATTTCTTTCAACATTATAAATAATGTTTAAGGATCTATCTACAACTCGCAAATGATTACTATCATTACAATTCAATTAAATGCAAGTAGCGTCTAATGCAATATTAACTGCCTTCTCTAATTAAATAACTCGCAAAACCTCAACCTTCATAAAATCATTTATTTTTCTTTAATAATACCATTAATTAGTTTCTAACCAATGATTATGCAACAGTTCGAAAAAATAATATTATAATAATTATTTCAGATATAATATATCGATGCCTTAGAGTTAAAACGTTGTAACCCCAATTTTGGCCCAAAATATGTTAAATACTGCATAAAATATTGCATTTCCTAAACTTACCGTTATTTTACACTTAGCAGTGTAGGAAAAAACTTATTTCTTATTAAATAAGAAAGTCAAATAAATAAACGATAAAATTGTACTTAAAGGTTATGTATATATCACCAAATCTAATTTTCCAAGAATTGCAAACATTCAATTTTCTCAATATTATGATTTATAGAGTTACAACATTTTAACTCTAAGGAACCGATATTATATTTGCCTTGTTTTACATATTTCTCTGCCTGTAACGCATTTATATTTTTAGTATAAACCTGTAAAATATGAAAATCCTTGTAATAATTTTTATATAGTTTTATTATTACACGGTTTTACATCCTTAAGTATAATATTGTGAGAAAATTAAAACATATATCATAAACAAGATAGCAATACTAGATATTTTTTAATTTATGTGTTTCTTGAAGCTTATTATCTAATATAATTTCCTTTGCGGGAATAATCTACATCCAAGATTTATGAGAGGTTTTACTGCCATCTGGCAATCTCTTGTTATTAAATAAGAGCTTTTTGAAGTGTGACTCAAGGGTAAAATGTGGTAATTTTTACAAACGATTACCTGTAACGACATCTAGCGATGAAACTCACTTTTATAAATATAAAACTGATATAAAAGTATTTGTCACGCTTCGTGTGTGAAAAATATTATTAGCAAGAATCTTTTCCAAAAATCAGTCACTAGCTAATTTTTTTTTTTGTTTTTTTAATGTTATACTAGTATCGTTCAGCTCTTAAAACATAACTTTTAACTCAGTCAGATACCGGAATAGTTCTGATTGACAGAAGAAAATACTCAGCTCAATTCAGTTTCCCGTTTTCTTCCAATGATTATAATTAATTAGGACGATAGTATTACCAGTTTGGATTATTGAGATTTTGTACACTTCCATGCATTTTGTCACCAGCGACCCAGGGTTTCGCCTTTCGGCATCTTCGGGCATTCGAGCACACGAATGGACTCAAACTGACAGACAGTAAACAGTGTCTAACGTTTATATAGAAGATACAAATACGACAAATATTATTTACGAGGTAAAATATTATACGTCTGAGAGCCTCACTGATACCTGAGTTAACATTTCGAGAATCGCCTTAATCCTTATTTTCTAAACAACACATTAACAGAGTGGCGAATTACCGCTTTTCAAATTCTTTTAGAAATACCAGTGATTTTACAATTATAATAGCATTGTGGGTTTCGACGGGATGCAATTCGACGAAAGGGTTAATATAGACAATCATTCCACATTTAGTGACATCTGTTAGGTGTTTCAACGTATAGGATATAATAACGGAGAATTAGGAAGGTCCAGCTGCTCATTCAGAATTGGCAAGGAATTTAACTGGGCTCTATTGATTTCCAAAATTTCTTGATAAAATAATTTATGATCCCCCATGTTTTGATGCAACAGTTTAACCCCATCATCCGCATTAAACGTATGGTTCTCCATTAGCAAGTGATTTGCGAATGTCGAAGTTTCTTTTTTTAATCTAAAGGCAGCTAAATGTTCTGATATTCCCTTATATCTAATGTACGTGTGGTTTTACCCACATAGTAGATTACCAGTATTATGATATTATTTCAAACGAAAACCACATAATATACGCTTAATACAATACGTATAAATTCCGATACATATGCTTATTCAGCGTAGTTGAGATATCCTTGACACGTAAATACACAAGTAAAATTTATAATTACAAATGTTTTAATAAAATTCATTTACTACAGATCATTACTGAAATACCGGGAGATTAATGAAATTGCTTGCATACAATCTTACAATCAAAAACCTAACAAAATCACTTTTTAAATATAAACAACAAAATGTATTTCAATACCGTTGTACAGTGGTGTAAATTGTTTTCTTCTTATTATTTTTGTATTCGGTTAAAATACATGCTACAGCTAAAGATCGACACGATATTTAGAAGTAAAGTGAAGTGAAATTTTAACTAACAAGCCCCACGAGATGGATCACCTTCCCCGCCCTCTTAATTCATTGAAGATTTTTTAATGATTCCCCAAATCCGCCCTAAAATTACTCCAGTGGCGTAGACAAAATAATGAAACGGGTATTTTTTTAATTAAATCATTTTCGTAATACGACCGACCGTTTTAATTGCATAATAATAATTTTCTTAATTTTTGTACTATAAGGCATATTTAATTCAAAATATTTTCAATTTTTATATTGTATGCAGAGATAATTCACACAGCACGGGTGAAAATAATGTTTCCATCATCAACCGCTGTAACCATTCGTTATTTCTATCTTGTTTTCTAAACCTGCCTTACAAAGTATGATATATGATTACTCAATAATCAGTCGTCTTAATATAAGACTATAGTACATATGCCATTGAATACGTATACTATAGTCAGCTAGTGGGTAGAGTAGTCAAAAAATCTGTAAAAAAACAATGAAAAATCACCATCGTGGGTAATATGAACTCCTATTTGAAATTTTTAAAAATAGGTATTTTGTCTCGAACCGTTATCAATTATACCTTTTTCTAATAATGGATAAAGATTGAAGGAAGCAGTTAGAAGAAAGTTGTATGCTCAACTTAAATGAATAGGGTAAGCGTGCGAACAGATCATTCAAGGAATTGTAACATCGTCTCAAAAATTAATCTAGCACATTAAAATATGAGTAATTTCAATCATTTTATTTCGAATTCTGTTTCAAATATTTTGATATGATATCTTGGAAAAGAATTCTTTCAGACAATAAAAGTATTTGCCCAGAGTTTATGTTTAAACTACACAGCTCCTAACTAGTATTGTAAATTAAAAAAGGAACTGGTGAACAGAGCTAAGAAGTCACTAAAAACATATACATGTGAGTAATTGTAAATAGTCAAAGATCGGTTATAAATATAAATAATGAAGAAGTTTGGTTGAATTTATAGTCCTTTATGGTAAACCAACCTATTTCACTATCGTAAATTACTGAAATCTTCTAAACGATATTTTTATAACTCACTATAAAATTAACAACAATTCTAACTTAAACGAATATCTTTAACAAACGTATTAAACGTGTGAGATCCTTTTATAAATATTCAGAACAACCATTTTTCATTTGAAATAACACTCATTTCATTTACCATCATAAAATTTAGAGCTTCAATAATATTTGGGTAAAATAAAAACGTTTTTGAAAATTGTGTAGAAATAGGTCAGTTCACCACCAAGATGTATTGTGCCCCAATCCAATTATATATGATACTTTCTCTTACATTCGTCTAATGAAGCGTTACTATCGGTTACTTATACACTTTATATAATTGATGAAACAATCATGTGAGAAGACCCGAATCGAAGAGAGGCGGATGGTCGGTTATCGACGTCCTGGAAGGTCTTGGATTTCAAACAAACACCATTTCAAATCCGGTTCAACTCTTATTTATTTTAATTGAAGATGCAGTCTTTTAAAATACACACATATTCCTAACACATAAAATTGAGTCTACATTTAAATTTACTTAACACATGAATTTACTTTTAAGTCATAATGCAAGTGACACGACAAACGATTTTAAATTAAGTCCAATTTCAAAAAAAACACAAACAATCCACAACGCCAACGGTTCCGGCCACGGGGCTATTCCGGCTCGAAGGCTGGCAAATTACTCCGCAAAAATCAACAATCGGACTCCCGCACCGTCGGAGCCACCGCCGGTGTCCGCCGGCTATTGACCGATCGCCCTTCACGACAAGAGTCGGATTGACTTAGAAGTGATTCATAAATGAATCATTGTCATTAACGCAGTGCGTTCTCAGTTATGAACCCTAATAAAACTTAAACTTAACAAAAAACCAGGGCATGTCATATGATTATAAGTTATTTCAAAATTGTTAGTGAATTAGAAATGTTACAAAAAAATAATGTCAGCTACTGAATCATCTCATAAATCTAAGTAAGCGCATGAATTCTGTACTTGTATATTAAAAGGGTGAACCATTTTTTATTAATTTTCATGCCCCAGGATAATTAATCCATATCTAATAGGATGAACGTTTTTTCAAGATCCTGATATCATGTTTTTTTTATACATTCATCATAGTTTTAGGGATTGCGTGTCCAAAATTAAACCCTTATTACTTTTCGGTGAGTTAAAGGAAGAAGATAAATCTCGTTAATGAAGTTGAACCAGTAAACTGTTTTTTAAGTGCTATGGCTGGTTAGTAAAAACATTCGATTTATGGCGTGTGAAATTAATTTAATCAGCGAAGATTTCTTGTCATATTACGTTATATATCTTTATTTTATTCTAAATATAATATCTTAGTCTGCGATATCAACTGCATATGATCAGTCATTAATTGTATTCAGCAGGACATCACACTATTTATTTCCACAAAAATGTAGAGTATATAGACTCTCAATAGAGCATTACTATTGAAATTATTTTCCGAGAACTGGTTTTGACTTAGTTACTCTTCATTATAATAGGGTAAAATAATATCAAAGTATTTAGGTCTATTTTTTTTTATTAGGTAGTTGATAGTTATTTTGGCTTAACGCCATCGTCAAAACTATACTCAAACATATTTTGGCTTAGCTTAGAAAATTAAATTATTTAACATAAAATAAAAATTTTATAACAAAATACATTGATATTTTACCCTATTATAATGGAGTTCTACCAAGTAAATGCCAATTCAATCAATACGCTCTTAGCTATATTTAATGTATTTACTAACAATTCTTGAGTTATTTTTTTTCCCCATGTCCGCTCCCAATGTGGAGCATATGGTCTCCTAATGGAAGTATCTCAACAGATTTTTTTTCTACGAGAACTGCTTGTTACTCAGTTGCACGACCTCTCCTTTTTCGAAGAGAGTAGGGATAGAAGGATAGAGCTAGGGCAGGACTAGTGGTTAGCTAATCGCTCTCGGTACACCCTGTGAGGATCAGATGAGTGGAAGGGGGTTTTAGACATCACAGACACTCAGACTACGAACAGGAATCCATTAGTCGATTGATAGATCAATTTATGAAAACCGTTCGCACCGGGAAATATAGTGATAACAATAAAACACGCTTCTTTGTACGTATACCATTTTTATAATGAATAGGACCGGTTTCGCTCATTGTCAGCATTTTCATTATTTTTGTGACGGTAACGATAGAAGAATGTGGTTATAAACAGATTTTAATTTATCGTTCTCTACGTTCGGGAATTTGAGTCCATGACTCCGCAACCGAATAGAATGAACGCCCAAGTGGGTTGAAAACTCAGCTACAGGATTGGCGTTAATAAAATACAGTGTATTTTTTTTATTTATGTTACTCGAAATTTATGCATATATAAATAACATTAAAAAATTTAAACTAAAGAATAACTCATGTTTATTTTTTGGTAAAATTGTATGCCTTTCTAAATTGCAGTAAAAACATTACAAAATATAATGAAAAAAACTATTTAATTTGCATATTCACATTTAATCATCGTCTTGAAAAAAGAATCTTTATCACAGACTAACAACCAGTCTTTCTTATCATTCTTGTATCATATTATCTTTAGTGATTAATTTAAAGCCAGTATATGTTAAAATATACCCATCCATAAGTTTAACACAGTTTCTATTCAGAAAAACATCTTTTGATTTCAAATATCATTTTATTATATAATATTAGCAAAAGAATGTAATCAATAAACATTAATGGCTACCAAATTTACATGTTAAGCGCCACTGCGGGGGGGTTGTGCAAATTAGTGTTATGTATATACGAATGGCATTTTGATGAAGCATTTCTGTTTTAAGACTCGATGCTGTTTATTATCGACAATCGCATTATATTGTTTAATAGTGTGCAGTCTTTTAAATTAATAATAGTCATAAAAATAGAGACATGACATCCCGTGATGTACGTTTTTTGTTTGTAGAAAATGTGGTGACAAACCCGACAACATGTGAACTGTTTTTTTTTTAGGTGAAATGATTACATCAAATGATTTATGTTCAAAAATGTGACATAATTTAGTCAAGTGGGTAAAAGATTTTGTAATAAAATATGAGGCAGAAATTTAATATAACAGAGTTGATATAAACTTTAATGAACGACCCATTAAGAAATTTTTGATTGATACGGACTTTGATAAAACCACTGCGTTTGTATAAAGGATATTTCAAGGAATGCGCATATTTAGAAAATTAACAGAAATTGGGCAATAATATTTACCATGCTTAGAAAACTTCAAAACTGTATTAACGTATTTATTTTTAGTATGCTATTGATGGTTTAAATCAGTGGTTCCCAAACTTATTATGCCCATGGACCCATTCAGCAAAAACCTGACCATGAACCCCAAAGTAAAATAGCTTGAATGGTAAATAGTGATGTAGAAATAAAAATATTTTGATATTTTAAGTATGATGAAGTTTATAACGCCACTATATCCACGTTCTACTAAATAGGATATGCAGGATATAATATTGTTTTATGTTTTTGTAACCAGAATTTGTTCAAATATTGGTTTCTTCTACACATTTTTGGATAATTCAATAAATTGCTCCTGTATTAGCTTGCCTTCATCTGAGTTTGTGGGTCCGTTTGCAAAAGGATCTAACACCCAACAAATCGCTATCAATTTATTTATTGCTACTTTAATAATAATGCAAATGTGTTGCAAATATGTTTTTATATTAAACGTTTCGCGGACCCCTCGACGTTGTCCACGGACCCCTAATTTATTTTAAATTAGCCACAGGCCTTCTCAATGGTCACAAGGACCATTGGGGGTGCGTAGGAACCACTTTGGGAACCACTGCTCTACATCATATTGAATGCAGTCAAAACTTCCAAATGAGATATTATATTTGACGATATTATATTGAAATACATAATTTGTAAACCATTGATTTATAGTTGTTACATTTTTTATTTTAGTTATTTATTTCAATTTTTATAATAATGAAAATGTCTCAATGTTTTTTTTATTAAACCTTTCGCGGATCCTCAGACGCTGTCCACGCACGCCCGAATTATTTTTTATTTGCCACAGACCCCCTCAGCAGTCACAAGGAGCCATGGGTGTCCGTAGGAACCATTGGTTTAAATAATAAATCAATGTGTCAATTGAAAGTTTACATGACTAACTAAATAAAACCAATTTAGAGGTTTTAATTATGTTATTTTTTTTATGGAAAATGGTGTTTTTGGTTCATATTCAAAGAATTTATATCAGATGACAAAATTCATGAACATACAATATGAGTATTTTATTATCTTCAAAATCCCAAAATTTAAATCAAAATTATTCACTTCAATTTACTTTGAAGGTACAAATATATGAACGGAATAAAGCAAATTACATCCTAAACAACTCAAAACTAGCAAAATGTGTGCTCAACTTTAAATCTTAGATATTTAAATCCATTAAAACTAATTAAATTCAGAAGATCATATGCATTATTGTCAGCAATTTATTCTGGTAACAATTCCAAATTGTAAAGCATGTAACCTTATGTTGATTTACTATTACATCTTTACACTAGTAATTACGAATATATAGGAGACATGGACAATAAATTTAATTTACTTATGTTTTCTAAGCTATATGTACAAGATTTACTTTCAATGTCAAAATTAGAAAATATATTTAATGCTGTATTGTTTCAACTATTTTAAACATTATTTATAAAAGGGTAGGGTGGTTATAGAATCGCTGTCAATTCTAAAATAAATGCAGAATTATAAAGACGCAGTTAAAACCAAATTCCGTATTTACAAGGCTGGCACCAGTGCTGCTTTACGGAAGTGAATCATAGCACCTGACCTTTATATTGAGTTTTTAAAATAGATGCTCTCATTGGATTTTGGGAATGAGGTGGTTTGACACAGTGCTCTGTTCACATTCGGTCGGGCGGATACTGCACCAGTGCTGCGGATGCTTCCTGAAGGCTTTAAACCGCTTTCCTTTTCTTCTGAACGATGGTATTCCGGCGCCCTGGAATACTGTCAAGTACTATATTCGTTGAAACTGAAGAATGCTGGTGAGGAAACAAAGCGATTGGCGGATGACAGAGAATCTTGCAGGGGTCACGTAGTGGCCATATGCTCTTTAAAGATAGTCAATATAACCCAAGAAGAAGACGAAAAAGAAGAATATAAAATACTTCATCATTGAATCACTGATTTTATTAAAAATGTGATGGCGTTTTAAATGTTAAATGCTTATTATTATTTTATATGTTTCGGGCTCAGATCGTATTTTTAAACAAATTAGTCAGTAATTGGAAAATTAAATCTCCTGCATAAAAATTATGTGAGTACTAAGAGAGCATATATTTCGAAATAAACAGCCCACTAATATGAAAATGATAGTGGTGACTTTTTCTTTCACGAGACCCCGAATATAAAGCGTATGCTTTTTACAATATAATATTTTAGTTTAAAACAAACATCGTATTAAAATCAGATTAGCACGGTTATTATGTATACATCAACATTTTATCACAATCAACAATGAACACCTTGTATCAGATACATGTATATTATTTCACTGCAAGATGTAGGCACGCTCAGAAAGTGGCCTGGTGTGATTTCGATTATCCGATTCGGCCGGCAAGTGGGTGTCCACTCTCCCACTTGGACCAGTATGTTGATCAAGTAAGGCAGCCAAGGTTTTGCGATGTGAACACAAAAAATGTAACAGACCAAGAATCGCACGTATTCTATGTGTGGAATGATTCGTATCTAACTTGGCATTTACATCGAAAGTGAATAATTGTGATTCTGTAAGCGAATCCAAAATGTATACTGACGTTACGAAAGTCTTGCACATCAATTTGGATATTTTATAATAATGACCAAACACAGACGTATCACCACTGATTAAACTTCAGAAGCTCACTTCATTACATCTAATTATACTATTTTAAATAAAGCATGTTAGATAATATCAATTCAATATAATGTACTTGTTATTTTCCTATAACAACTTGAAACCAAGTTATTGCATTAAATACTTTATATATTGATCAAACTTAAGATATTAGAGTAAGTAAGACGATAAAGTGTATATCTCTTCTAAGTTAATACATATTTATTATATCCAGAGTCTTTCAGAGAATTTGAGACCTCCTAAGACCAAAATTCAAAACTTTGGGAATGTAAATAGAAAATATGATTGCTAGTTTAGTAATTTTTAATATTGATTAAATTGTGCATTTTACAAAAGTTTTTCGTGTTTTACCACAAGTAAGTTCATATATGTTTATAGAATAATTCACATGGTATCTAGTAATTATATTCAGTCTTGCAAGTACATTTAATTGCTCTCGGTCCTTGATCGAATTTCACCATTTGCAAGCTTTCTTAAATGTAAAATATATGGAAATGCTCGATTTGCTACATCCTAACACTTATCGAGTGAAATCAAATATGAGGCCACTAATATAATGAAACCCGGGTCATCAGTGTATGTCCCCTATCTGATAATTCCTGTATTTTATATTATATTTCGTATAAGTGAACAAAAATCCGTTCGAGTAAATGTCTGACGATGACGGGATGATAATAATTATTGTGAAAATAAATACTGTAATTTTCACATTAATATAACAAATTTCTAAACAATAAAACAATATATTTTTATATATTGAGTATGGGTGCTTGATGGGACATTTAAATCAATTTTTAACCTTTCAAATTGTCTAAATTTCCATAAGTTTTGTCACTAACCCGGGTTTCGGAATGGGTCTAATTTCCTAAAAGTGGATCCTTAGTGACAAAGCTAATAGAAGTGTACACAATTTTAACGATTCAGAACTAGTTACGCTGATCGTGTGGGAATTTTTAACTGTTGAATATTCAGTGACAGTGACCAGTAAAGTAAACAATAATGAGGTAGTTATGTTCAGACAATATTCTTCGATAAATAACCCGTGTTAGCACCAGCAGCCATTCTTTCCTTCAGCATAACACTTAGCACGCTGAAATAGTAACAGTTTGTCATGTAACTAGTATGAAAGAAAACGAAACATAATGTACAAGAGGAAGAAAACTTTCAAGATTCCGAACCATTCAATTACAGATAAAGGCATAAAATACGTTTTCTGCACGTCGGAGTTTCACGATGTTGTGATTTATATAAAAATAATTAAAATGTGCAATGCAATGAAATGAAATGAAGTGATGCGACTTATCAGCGGGAAGGGGAGGAATCACAAATTATGGAAAATGGGAGCTCAGCGGAGAACTAGGATAGAGTGATCACAGGGAAGTGGATAAGGTTTGCACAATCTCGTTATACTTTACTTTGCTCTGTAAGTAGAAATACATGGGGTAATTAAATTTTGGGCGCGAGGCGTGAAGATATACGCCAAATGAAAGATAATAATAATGAAAATACGGTTACCGTTAAAAAAAACCATTAATAGGGATGCGGAAACCGTAGATGCACAGAATTTAAATTATAAACAAATAAAACAGAAATTACATGACGAAACAATATTTATGAACAGATGGTTACACTTAAACAGGAAAACTATTATAATATATAAATATAAAATTACGACATTGGATGATAAAACATCTCGGCGGCGAACTCGGATGTCCGAGGCCAATCTCCAGCGCGTTACCGGCACGTCCTACTCGTTCCACATCCTGGCGTGTACGAAAGTTTTAACGCAATTCTTGGCGAGGCTTCCCCTTGGTCTCCTACCAACGACGCAGCGAGGTGCGTATCGCCGATAGGTGACGATTGTAATGTTGCGACGAAATTGTAACAACGAGATATCATAATAGATAAAATGGTTTAGAA
Organism: Himalopsyche phryganea; assembly: GCA_022494535.1. Lineage (NCBI taxonomy): Eukaryota > Metazoa > Arthropoda > Insecta > Trichoptera > Rhyacophilidae > Himalopsyche > Himalopsyche phryganea. The sequence continues at coordinate 2,367,299 of JAGVSL010000001.1, read as the reverse complement.
CCATTGAGCTATATCAATGAGCTGTTTAGAGCAATGGCTATAATTGATAATAATTTTAATTCGATAATTATTTTTGCAGATATTTACATACTGGTATATGTTTGTGTTGAATGTCCTCCATTTATAAATATATAATATTTATTATCGATTTTAATTATAAAACAATTATTCTAACGCCCAAATATTGTAGGCGTTTGGTCTATAGCTGATATTATAATTATTACTGAAAATAATATTGTTAGTGAGTATCACCATAATTATTTTATTTGTTAATTGCTGTTTATTGAACTTCTCTCGTTTTATAAGCATATCGTAAAGACGTTAAAATTAAATACATGTTTTCTTTGTTTCAGCCATTTGAAAATTTAATTCAATTTCAAGACAAAGTGGAATCCGAAAAATATTTGTTTGTCACATAAACCAACATTTTTTTATTATACCAAGAATACATTTTATCTAAAATACAACAATAATTAATGATTCAAATAAATTGACTCTTATTAAACTTCTCATTTCCATTAAAATAACTTCCATTAAAAATCATTTATATCTTTACTTATTGACTAGGTTGGTTCAACCTATACTTTGATAGAGTATGTACTGTATTTGATTAAACGAAATCATTTGAGACTTTAATATAAACATGTAAACTCACTACATTATCACATTTATTCGCAGCAAATTTAACACCCTTAACAACCCGCTACCTTATACATCCTTAAGTAAATTGAATTAATAGCGTATCACTTTTATGGTGTTAACTGTTACAGAATATGTTATAATCAGTAAATATCATTTATTTTGTTTTGTGACGTCATATTTTCTATAAAATTACAAAGTGTTGCATTATATCAGACACCTCAATAAAATCCTTAAAAATAGACAAAAATCTGATCATCTGAAGAAGATCTGATGCGCTCTTAAAAAGTTATAGGCTAAATAAAAAATATGTCTAGACCCTCAGTTGATCCTGCTCTAAAAATTACCAGAAATCATATCCTATATTTTCTTATCATTTGATGATGTCAATTCTTATGAAAAAATAATTCCACATTGCAAAAAGATGAATCATAAATATGATAATACTAAATATGTAGACTAGAAATAGCATATTATTAAAAAAATCCATCTGAATCACTAAATTATAATAGCTACGTAACTAATTGATCTATAGTTAGATAAAATATACTTAATGACACCTTTCAACGAGAACACACAAAAAAATCATTTAACAAAATGATGTTACTCATAAAGTTATTATAGCAACCCAAATAAGGCAAACCTGAAACTGGTAATACTAGCTTATATAAAAGAGTGTTACTCTCGTCGAATTCATAGTGTTGAAATTGAATTTAATACTTTCAGTGAAATAGGAATAGCGTTGATGTTTTCATTTGATTATCAGGAAGAAATTAAATATGCGTCAGTTTTTTTTTGCACAGCGTACAGAGCCGAACAAATAGTAATTATACTGGCCCAAATAGTAAGGCTTAATTACAAAAATGTACCTGCTGTACCTTAGTATTTTATTGTCTACTATGACGAGATTGTTGTTGCGATTGAAACAAAAATAATATTCAAGTTCGTGTCATCAAAAACTGGCAGAATAAGGTATTCGTTGAATAATCTGGTCTGTATGATGATAATGATATTGATTTAAAAAATATATTTATGATTTATTATGCAGATTGCGTATGATTTTATATGTTTATACATTTTTTTGAGTAAATGAGGTACGTTGTATTTCATAAAATTTATTTAATCATATCTAAAAATCTAGCATAACGAATATTCAATATTAAATACCAATATCAAATTAAAACCAGGCACTTCTGCACAAAGTACACAAGTTGATTGATAAGGCTAGAAACTTCATATCAGACAAAGAATTTTCATAAGTCGCATATAAATACAAATCAAGCGGATAATAAATGTAACCAAAAACCCAATCAATATTATATTTTTACGAATAATTGATTGAGAACATTGATTCTTATTCCAGCTCCACCTTTGTAATTTATAAGTTACGATTTAAAATCAATGCTTAACCGATAAATAAATAACCTTACGATTCGGTTAGTCTGAAGATTCTCCTCAAAGAGGTGAAACGTGTTACAATTAGTGATGCAAACAGTGGAATAACAAAATTATCAAAATTAATTTTATATATTTTTTTAAAATAGTGCACACAACAACTTGATCAAGTCAAGTATGGAATTTACCTTCAACTGAATAGTTGTCCATTATGTTATTATAATATTCTGCGACACTTTAAGTTTGATCATATTTAATAGCTGGAAATTGGTGTGCAAGTGAAAATAATATAACTGGGTGAGCCAAAACTGTTATTGAGGCCCTTAAATATTATAGATTGAAAATTCTGATGTATTGTATTTTTTCCATAAACTGCATCATAAAGTATTAAACTCATTTTAACATTGAATCTAAAAAAATAAAATTTCTTTTCCGAACAAGGTAATCAATTTTTAAATGAAACATTGTTACCGCCTAATATTCAAATGTTGAAATTCTTTTGGTAATAATTTTACGTAGTGAAATCAATATTACCATTTCACTTTTGCTTTGTTATTTTGTCAAATAATTATCTGAGTCCAAGCCTGAAGTGTTATGTTACCCGGCGAAGAGTGCCAGGTAGGCGGGGGCGTCGAAATTGGCGTCAACTAGGCGGCTGGCGGCTGACGGTGGGCGATCTGTCGTAGGCGGGCGCCCATACCAGGAGACCGTGTCCACCCGTCGCGTAAACCTCAAGCTGCCTCCATGTCATAAGTCATAACCGACTATTTGTTCCGAGCACGCACAAGGATTATCGCTGCTATCTTTACTTGGATTTAGATGGCTATTAATATTACGATTACAAGTGAAGAGGCGCATTTTTATGATATCTGGTAGAATGTCTATCCCCCATGGAGATAAATATTATTATTAATAGGTTTATAGCCGCTGATAACACGGCCGCCTAATATTACCCAATTACCTGCAAGAAAAAACGTACCTACCATTCTCGCTCTTTGGTCGACGCGGAGATGCGAGGGACAAATATTTTAACGAAAGAAAGAAAGAAGTGATATTAATTGTACTGTACATCCATGTTGATTACACGAAATGAGCTTCATACTTTCGAAAGAGAACGATGTTTTTTAGAATTAAATTCATACTCGGATAATCCACAAACCGTATAATCGGGAGTCTTCTGTATAAATAATACAATATCTTTTTACACGCATCAAGACACAGCTGTCCTCATAAAGTTTTCATATTGACCATTCGTCGAAGTCTCTGAAAAGAAGTAAGAGGACATAATTTGAAAAATCATTTTAAATTTACTATTATTTATAACTCGAGAAAGTTGCACAGTAGCATCACAAAAAAACAAATATTTTAGTACTTTTTAGAAATTCATAATTATCCAGTAAACCCTTCAGGCTTACAACTTACAACATCATGATGAGCAATTTCTGATAAGAATTAACCCTTATATTTATTTATTGATAATCATTAATCATTAGAGGTTATTCTTGAGTGTTTTTCCAACACAAAGTTTTCATCAACAGAATCTGTCGGCAAGACATTACTTAGTTAGACTTCATTTGCTAAAGGGAAGTAAAGAGTTAGTCTGTACGACTTTGTACTCACCCTAGCATCTTAAATAACTCAGGAAACTGAGATGCTTTGTGGACTCGACTCTTGTTTGAGTGAGACAATACCGGGTAGGATTTTTTTATCATGAAGTTGACAAAATTGAAATTCCAAGTTGACAAAATCAATAAATACATTTTTACCCAACCCATGAACAATACAGAAGACTTTTGACGGTGAAATTATTTAGACTATTTACGTGAATGTTAAGCCACAATATACTATATCAGATTTATTACGGCGAAAAATATATATATAATGCATCGGCTAGATCCATAGCAATATCATATAGCATTACATAATAGAATTAAAATTAATATTTAACACAGCTACTTCACAAAGAAGATCACAATAATATTATATATAGATACGTAATTTTATTTACATTATTACAAAATCATCATTTGAATATTAAAAAAATAAATTTGATATCGATTCCATTTAGAGATCGCCGGTTTTGATTTTATATTCAGGCACACATTGTTTAAATTTGCTTTATCTATGATGTAGGAGTGAAATAACTCTAATGACATGACTTATGGATTATTTCAGTGGCGTGACAAAAGTTTCAATTACCAAATTAAACGTATTTTTATTTTTTGTTGTGGACACTTTTCGAGTGAAGCAAATAATGTGTGATTAAAATATATAAATACGGAAATATGCAAGAAGAGTTTAGCCTGGTCATTCCAGATCTCTTTTTAAAATATTAAAAAAGCATTACAGGAACTGAAACCAAAAACTGCTAATCGATAGATAGCTTGACATTCTCTTATGTTAGTAATAAACGGAAAATAAATAGTTTTAGACGTGTGAAGATGGAAGCCATACTTATATCAATAAGAAAAAGATGTGATAAAAGAGACTACTTAATTAAATAATAAAGCTACGAGATTAATACTCCAGGCCAGTGTTTCTAAGATAATGTTGGAATACTTATATTGAAACAAGAAAATCCTTCGAAAATTACTCTATATTCAAGGTCAAACATTTTGAGTTACGAAACTTACATATTATTTACAAAACAAAGCTTCCGCGGCTAATTTTAATTAGGAATTATTCTACTATGATTAGAGACCCGTATTCTAGCATCTGTTTTTTCAATTTTCGCATTTTGGAGCATTTAAAAACTTGGAAAAAATCTATTTAGCATCTATTTTTACAAGACACAAATATCAAATAATTATCAATTCAAATGTATTTAAACAATTTTTATATTAAAAATTGACAAATATACATAATTATTAAACACAATTAAGAGGGGGTTAAAATGTTCACTGTTGAATCTTATCTTACTAATAATGATCTAATTAAAATTTATTAAAATTAATCGTGGAGCATGTTTCAATGGATGATTTTTTTTAGATTAGTGCGACGATCAGTTACTATTAAATTGTATTTGCTGAAGAATTTTTCAACATCAACACTATTTACTGGACACCAAATTGAGTTGATGGCAGCACAACTAAATTCTTCGTACCTAACTTTTGTGGCTAACAACATGAGAAGACCCCGGATCGAAGAGAGGCGAACGGCTGGTTATCCAGAGTTCTGGAAGGGCTGTGATCTCAGACAAACACCATTTCAAATCCGGTTCGAAAACTTATTTATTTTCCATCCAAGATGCAGTGGTTTACATTACACAAATATATAAATCCTAACACATAAAATTGATTCTACATTTACATTTACTTAGCAACTGAATTTACTTTAAGTTATAATACAAATGACACGACAAACGATTTTAAATTAAGTCAAATGCAAATCAAAAAAAACAAACAATCCACATCGTCAATACAATTAAAAAAAACTCCCTGCATCGTCGGAGCTACCCCTTTCCGTCAAAATGGACTCGTCCAGCTGGCGTACCCGACGGCTATTGAACGGCATGGTAACAAGTTTTGGGCCGATTCTGCGAATTATTGCCCCAGCGCTGGGTGATTTTAGTTCTGGACACTAATGAAACTTATACTTAACAAAAACCAGGGTGTGTCAAATAATTGTAAAATATCTGGTTTAAATCACTTTTTATAATTTTGAAAAGTTGTTTGAAATAATGTTGATATCCTTCTATACATTGGGATTCTGTTAATAAATTAAATAAGGGCAAGTTCTTGAAGAGTATAATGGTTTGTTTAACATTAATACTAGATTTTGATCTTGCTACTGATGGATTAAAAAGTTGACTCAAAATTTCATAATACAAATTGGTCTCATTTATCACTGAATGAGACTCAAGTTAGGCTATATCGATGTTAAGTACGACTCATACTTGTATTTGGGTCATACTGTATGTCTCATATACGATATGTATGCAAAAGCTATCATTTTTTTAAAAAAAAACAAGCAAATTTTGCAATTATTTGTGATTTTAGCATCTATTTGCATATTTTATGAAATTCGCATTTATTAGCATCTATTCCGAATTTTAGCATCTATTTCAAAATGCTAAAAATACGTGTCTCTAACTATGATGTGAGAGAGTAAGAAAAAGAGTCTCCCCGCTCGAGGGGAAGGTGGAGGAACGGAGAAGCGGGGCGTCAGAGCGTCAACACACTTCGACAGCCCAGAGTCCAGCGTGGGGACAAAGGATAATTCACAGTGTCCTTCGTCTTCCATTAAAACCCGGTCGTATTCAGTATACTTTCTCTTTAATTGCAGTTAGTTTATACTTATAAATTCCTCGAAGACAGTTACACAAACACAAACAGATTTAAAATACACAATTTCAATTTAAAAGAGCAGCAAGCGGTTTTATGATAGGTCGTAAGTCTCTTTGACCCACGCCGCGGCTGTGTCGGCTAATAACCGCACAGCCCTCAGGCCGAGGAGACAACTGACTGTCTTGCAGGATCGTAAGCTTTTTGTTTACTTCTAACTGTAAACAAATAACGGTAACCAAACAAATATGACAAATTATTTTTGAATGCCTTAGGAGAGATATTACATATTAAATTTGCATTAATAGAAAGAGTCTGCAGATTGGTTTTGAAGACCCCTGTCCGCCCCATAAGTACGGGACGGTGTCAGATGCTATATTCTGTCAGTGCATAGCAAAGAAAATTTATTGTTATAGAGTAAATCATTTTTTTGAATTGACTTGTTAAAGGAAATGTTTTCTAGCTTGACTATTATATTCGACCATAATTGTTGAGTAGTTAACTATTAACATTAAAATATTGACTTCCAATATTAATTAATATTCAAGTATTAACTACAGCTTCATTTGTATACCCCACTGCATCTAATCGTAACGCTGTACTGCCTACAGTTTTTTTGGTTATTTTGCGCAAACTTTGCATCTAACGTTTGAAGAATACCGGATTGATGAGTAATGATTATCAATCACAATTAGACTTGCGAAAAATCCTGCCAACGTAACGTGAGATCTACTTTTGCGAACCATCATTAGTACCATTAATCAAAAGAGTCCAAGCAATTATAATCTTAAGATTGTCTATTTTTTATTTCAATAAAATCAACTCATTGCTTTTGAAAAAAATGGAGTACTTCAAGAGTGAATATTTTGCGATGCAAACAAATCGTTCAATATTTCTTGTCAATGAAAGAGAGAAAAATAAAAACGGGTTATTTATGCGATATTTTAAGAAGTGACTATTTTGTAACTATGACTCCTAAAACAGTTTATCTCAACAGAATTTGTTCTACGAAAACTGTTTTTTATTCCGTCGTTTAACCTCTTTATTTCGAGTAATGATAGAAGAATTGAGCTAAGATAGGACTAAAGTGAGATGTAAGTTTAGATATAACAGACATCCAAGCCTTCGAACATAAATCGGTTGAAAAATCAATTATTGAAACTGAGCTGAGGAGGATTCGAACCCGTGAACACAACAATCGATGCCAACGACGTTTACCACTTGAATATTCGTCCGGACATACTATTCCGTCTCAATATTATAATGCTAATCTGTTTCGGCTCGCTAATTTTTTTTTGTGTATTATCAATATGTATATTAATGTATTAATTTTCACACATTATATTATTCTGATGCATGCTTACTTTTATTACTTCAACTTCTTAACATCCGCTGATACTCTGTTTTTAATTTACGGTTAAGGTTTGTAATACCGATTTATATTTTCTATCCTGACTCCTGAAGATGTCAGAGTTCTAACAAATTTGAACGATAGTAATATTGTAGGTTGATAGATTTGTTTTTCATTGATTGCACACTACACATAAAAATTGTTAACTTTCATTTATCAAATATATGCCGCTAATGTATTTTATAATATTATTTTAACGACCAAAATGATCGTTTTTTACACCAACCTAGCACTGTTACTTGGTGTGTATTAACACATATTGTTTTTGTCCAATTAGAGCGGCGATCGCGATAAAACAGATTACTTCATTAGAATAGCAATAACGACATCCGGTTAACGAATGCTTAGCTTAATCTTGGCGCTAACACGAAATGCAATTGTTTCTGGAAGGAATTTGTGCAACTTCTCCAGGCTCAATAAAAAGGCAAACAATCCAGCGCTATCTTCAAATCGGAATTAATTAAATGGCGCAAGCTTTTCATAACGATGCCCAGCGAGACATGACAACAATTCGTTTAGTAATAAATTAGATTCGCGGAATCTTACTAAACACATGCGAATTCAAATCCATTATTACTGGATGATTGTAGTCAAATTTGGCTAGACGAATTAAGCTATCACGGGTAAGACTATTTATGATGTCATTCTCTTAACGTGGAAGTAGTTTAATCATTTAATGTGATGATTTGTTACGAATGAAACGCTCGTTAGTCTAAAAACCTAATAAACTCTTCAAATTTCACATGAATTTGACAGGGAATTTCTGGTATAAATTGAACGATTTTGTTAACTAATTCAATGATAAAGTAGCATAAAATATCGACGGTGTTTTGACCAATTGATATAACCTCAAAATTTAAATTGTTCAGGAAAGAGTAAAAACTGTTTTTATCGAGAACATTGTATGGTGAGTTGCGTTATGAATCTTTGAAATGCACTCCTGAAAATTCTCATGTTTGTAGATAAGTATAATAGTAGGGAATATCGATATAATACTGGCTTCCAAAAAGTGGTCAATTTATTTTTTTTATTTACATAATTTAACCGAGACCTGCTCTGTCGTGAATATCGTCTTTAAAATGAGATCCAATAATTAATTCATTTTTGTATTTTAGAGAGTTACATCAATTAGCCAAAGCACCATCGATATTATGTAGCACAAATAATTAAATATAAATATGTTTATCTGACTGTTCCATCAAATAAAACAATTTCATGGGAATATGATAAAGTTGTTAATTAATAATACCTGTATTTATTTATAATTATTCAGAATTGAGTATTTTCAAATAATTTATATACAAGAAGTGCTAAAACCAAACCATATATGGTATTACGAATAATTAGAGTCGTGAATATAATGATGTAATCGTAATGATGAAACAATTGTAGTTATTACAAAAGTATTGTACAAAGTACACATTTATATAGCTTATTAGATTCAGGTAAAGCACCAGTGTTAAGATTCAATCGATTCGGACATCGTAAGAATCGGTCCTTAAGTTCTTTCAGATGTCTTATAATCTTTTTAAATTGATTTATTCTAATGTTCATAATTTTAATGTTACGATTATCATAAAAGAAACAGACAGTGGTAATGAAAATTCTTAAAGATATCGTTTACAAACATAGGTAACGTCCTTGATGTCGTCATATTATTCTGGGTAATTTGGCAAATTGTCACAGATCTAAAGCTTCATATACCTTGGAGTTCACATCAGATGAGAAGAAGGTTCGATAATTGCCTATAAATAACTGAACATTCGTTAAAATGTAGAGAAACACGCAGCTGGACTAAAAACCAAATGCCATTTACATAACTTTTGCACCATTAAATTGCTGCATTACGGCAAAGATTCGCTGCCATAATCTTACTTTGAAAATATAAGCTATTTAGGGTATAGTGGTTTTAAGTTGTGAGGAATTCGGAAATATTTAAAATTTTAAAGCTGCAACGTTCATAGACATTCCTGCATGCGTTAAGCCGGATCCCAACCGCTATCAAAGAGGCGTGAGCTAAGCGATGTAAAAACATCATACAATCTTTTCGCTCGAGGTGGAGACGGAACTATGAAAAAGACCCCTAGCTATGTAAGCTAAGTTAGTACTAAGTAAGCTTAGCTCGCGGAGGGGATCCGACAATATAACTTAGTAGTTTAACGTACTTAGCTTACTGCGAGTTCACACCTAGCCCCATCTTTATACTGAAAATGAATTAGAGATTCCTTGTGAAGAGTTTTCATTCAAATCCTTCTTATTGATTTAATTGGTATTTACTTAGCTATTATAATTAGTGTTTAGTTCTACACTAATTATTATGTAATATAGTTTATTTGTATTCCAGCATCATGTCATCGTGATAGCTACAAACTTCTTTTTGTTGAAATCCCTCATTGGTAACATTCGTGCGTTTTGCGATGGCTTATCAAATCATTGTGACACCAATTATAAGAATACAAGCGTAATTAAATATAATAATAAATGCCCTCTAACAATCACGACGACTGATGAGTCATGACTCTATGTCGTCACGTGTACAACACAAGACATTGTTAAATGTAGACGCATTGTAATAATTTATATTCACAAGGGACGCGACACTTCCTTCCCGTCAATCTAACCAACAATGCAATGATTGCGAGTCAGCAACTTTTTAAAGAAATGAATGTCACATATTCTGTCGGATTTTTTGTTGATCTAAATTCATCAGTGCCATATAAATACAACACAGAAATACTATGATTCAGATTAATTAAGGAAATGCAATTAATAATCATCAAGTTTTTCGTATAGGAAAATCTAGATAAAAATTAAACCAAATTTGAACTGTTCAAACTTTGTAATCAATCATAAAACGTTGTTATCTGTATTTTATATAACTTTTCAGACTTAATATTTTTTTTGTACTTATTTGACATCATGTAATCATTAAAGTGCTTGCGATGAGGCAAACCGATCCTGATCATTACATAAACACTAGTATAACCGCACCTGTCATAGATCTATCCTTCTATCCCTACTCTCTTCGAAAAAAGAGAGGTTGAGCAACTGAGTAAGAAGCAGTTCTCGTAGAAAAGTTTTCTGTTAAGATTGTTAACCCAGATTTAATTATAAATTATATCCAAAAATTTTACTTGAATTAATAAATCGTATTTTTATCAGTAAATAATGCTTGCAATGAGCGAAATTGATCTTGATCATTATAAACATGTGGAAGTAATACAAGCAAATTGTGTTTTATTTTTAAAATACAATGCCTTTCCACCTAGAATTTGACAGTTAACACTTCAAAAGTGATTAAAATACGCGCTGAACCGAAAACCGGAACTGAGCCGATATATTTTTTTTACCTAACCGAAACGAAAAAAATAACGGTTCGGGTCCCTGGTAATTATTACCACCGTTATTATGTACTAAAATAATTTTAATTATAGTTATCAATAGATGTCACTAGCACAGAAGCTATAGGGCTTCAAGCTAACATAATTTTGATTTATTTTCCACCCGCTGATTATTGTCGATTAATATGTTTTCAGTACAATAATAGTGTAACTGAAATTAAAATAGTAATTTGCTTAGACCTTAGACCACCGGGATTATCGTTCACCGTTAAGCCCTTTGCTGCTTTTATTTAATACTCACAATTTATTATACCTATATAAATGAAAAATTAAGCTGCAAATGGCGAATTATTATCGAAATTCAACTTTCGGTGATGAATAAGAGAAAAACCATTTGAAAATTTTTGCTAACGTCAAAAGCGTCAATCCTAAAATTTAATGATTTTTTTTAATAACTTCTTGTATTATTGTCAAATCAAGAAAATAAAAAACCATCAGTCCAGCTCATGGTGTAAGAAATAAAGTTGAGCCGGATTGATGTTTTGTAAAATATGTGACGTCACTTTGACGAACCAAATTTTTCTGTCACCAAAACACTGTTGTAAACATAGTAGGTTGCAAAAATGATGGCATAGTAGATTGAAAAAAAATTTATCCAGCTCACCTATACTTTTTAAACCATGGATCTAGGTCCCGCTTACGTATCGTCGTTGTTCTGGAAGAAGACACCAACTGAAAAATACCCGTTTTGAGTAATTGGACTTTGAAGTCTGTCAAATATTTGAAATGCTATACCTTTTTCATTTTGTTTATTTGTACAATACTGTTTTTAAGTGAAAGTATAATTTATAAAAATAAGTGTATTCTTTCATACGATAAAGTTTGAAATACGGATCATTTTTTTATTACTAACTCAATATGTAATTTTTTCGATTTAGTTCTTCCTACTCAAAAACGATAAGAAAACATTTTTTGAACCTTCTGTACAATTTGTTCTGTGAGGGTTGCCTAAGCAAGGTTGATATGAAAATTATTTATGTAGTAGTAAAATAAATTCCATACCGTTCTAAATTCTTAACATAATAATTAAAAAAACAATCGACCATGTAGGTAGGCAAGTAATAAAAAAATATAAAACATTAAATTACATAATAGTAGGTAAATATATTCAAAACACGGAAATAGGTATCTTCATAGGAAATTAAGGTCAAACATACTTCCTAATACTGAACATAAGCATAATCAGGGACAAATTTGATTTGTAGCTTGAATCATGTTTTCTAAAACACGCAATATAAGAGATTTCTTCAATTAACTATCATTTATGTAAGAGTTGTTTAAATTCTCTCATTGAATAAAGCGCCTCGCGCTTGCGCCGTTTGCGTACAACGGCAGTCAAGTGACGCACTATGATATCATATGTAAATTTTGTCAATCACATCTGAAATTCTGGAAACATGGCGGCCGAAGGAATTGACGGGTCAGTTTATAAATATATTGCAATCTTTTGCAAATATGTAGATTCCTATTGTTAAAAATTACTTTGGACATTAAATATGAACCATCACTTGCTTTAAAAATATATTTATTGCGATGACAATCTTGAATAAGTGTGATTCATTGTTATTTTTATGTCGAATTCATATTTTTGTTTTTTTATTGTGATTTCAAGAAAATTACGCATTAACTTTTCTAATTTTACAGTGAAAATCTTTCAAATATCCTCAATTACATATTGTCATAACGTTTTCTCTAGTTTTTGTGTATTATTCGTATATTAATCGTTACATAAATGTTGTTTGTTGCATCTGACAGTGAACTACGGTCGTCCAACGTCGCTGTTATCAGGGAAGTTTATGACAGCGAAAATGCATTGTTCAAGTTTGAGATGGAATTGGAAAGAGCATTGGAGGCGAAGTGCGCCGTCATAGTCATAGAACCGGAGCGATTGGCGGAGGAGACGTCCAGGTGGATCATTGTAGGAAATATATTGCACAAATTGGCCGTTTATAGTGGACTCACCAGTATTGTATCAGGTAAATAAACTTTGTTGACAAACCACTTAAGGTCAATAATATGCAAACAAAGATACACCTTGCCAAAATGACAGCATATTTAAAAAAATACCTACATATTGTGTAGAAATATTACTACATTATATATACCGAAAAATCAATTATTTTGTCCTTAAAAATTATAAATATAAGGAGATGGCGTAGATTAATCCTTGATTAATCTTGTTGGGACTATTTGTATCTGTTACGTTGGGATATTAATTTGGAGCATATTCTCTGGGCTTTACTTTACCTTGACCATACAATTTGTGTTGTTGACACAGTTACAATTGACTGTTTATTATGTTACTGTATTTGTTGATTGTTTTCGAGTATCCCTTCAAAAACAATATATTGGGAATCCACTTAGTCAAATAAGTTAATGTAAACCAATTCCTATTGATCTACCATTATAACTTGGCTGCTGGCAGAAGTCGGAACTAAAATCCTCAGTCAAGAGCATGTAGCTCTCTAACGGTAAGCTCAAGAGAGTCATGATGTTGTTTATATTAGTAATAATGCGAAATTAAATACGAATGTCAAGTGTTTCAAAAACTATTTGTGAGAATGTGCGATAGGTCATTCTAAAAATCCGACAGTTCTGTGAAGACGGCAATGCTCAGAAAAGAATTATTAATTCCGACCAATAACGCTGCCAATCGCGCAGCTGTGATGACAGACAAATTAGTATGACATTACTCCCATAACTCTTATGGTCTCTCTAAGCGAACTTATAATTTTAAATATACTGGCTAACTTTGACAGGTAACAAAATGAAAATGTCATTAACCTACTTAACCTCAATTGCAGCACTATAGCACCTGAATAATTAATATTCATTGATGAACTTTCGATTTCAGGTGTTGTGTGGAAACCTCTGGTGTGTGCACCGTTTGGTGTACTCTCGGTTCTGTCGACTGGTTGTTACACCCTATCTTGGCAATGCGATCCCTGTTGCAAATATCAGCAAGAAAACAATCCGAAACGATTAGCTCACCTACCAGTATTATCAGAATTAACGTCGGCCTCGCCGCTCGTCTTAGTCCGAACTGATAATACAAAGAAAATAGCGCTTCACTGCTCCATATCGCTTGCAGCCGCACTAGTCTGCCTGTGGCGGGTGTACAAATTATGTAAATAAACCCTCATCACAGTTTTGCTGGTCCGCTTTTGCATTTCGTAGCAATATTTTACATCACCCAAATCTTAAATGAGTCGTTCACTATTTTTAATTTTAGGTATTGCAAAATATAAGAAACGGTGATGTATTATAGAAATTTATTCAAGTTGTCATAGACATTGATTTGAATGGGAATCTGATTAAACATTACTTCAAAGAAAAAAATATATATGGGTTAAGAAACATTTGAAATATTAAGCATATTACTTAAGGAATCCATTAGATTAACTATGAAACTATGTCTTCTAGTGTTGTGGCCATCGTTTTATTTTCTCTTTGGTATTATTTTTATATATTTATTTGATCTGTACTCTTTCATCGGTTAGGTTTAAATCTTTTTAAGTTCTATTTTCTTTGTACCATTTAATATTTATAATTTTGTTATGTAGCATGGTTTTCACAGTCGTTCTTTAAGTCAAAGTTCACATTTAATGCATAATTGTCTCAAGTTTTTGCAGCACATATAGTAAAATATTTACAAAATGTTAAAAATTATAAATATATTAAACCTTCCAACAGGTAAGAACGGAATATATATTCAAGCCTCGAGGCAATATTATTTGTATTAGGTAATGATGCTTAAATATTACTCTTCCAGACTATTAATTCTGTTGATTATTTTTTTTAAACTTTAATTTTGATGAACAACATATGATTTATATTTTATCATTATCAAAAAGAAAATATTGAAAATGATGTTATGAATAGAATGTAATCTATTCCTACTAAATGAGAATGCTCAATACTCATATTGTTAACCAAAATGAATAATATGGGTAGAAAAAGTATTGAATTTAAAATATTTACTTATGCGTGTTGAGAAATTTTCATTAGCATTTCATAAAAAGTGTTGACTTATTATCATGTTTTTCTGCCCCTTTTCAGAGTTGAAAAATCAATTATTTTTATAATTTTTAAAGCTTTCGATAACCATGGTTACATTCATAAGATAATGAAGATGCTATAGAAATTCATTTGTAGTTATTTTAAATTAAATATTGAGGATTGAATTTATCGCATTGAAAAATCAAATCGGTGTTAACAATTAAATAGATTCTATTGTGTGAATCTTAACAAATCAATTATGAAAAGAAATATTTTTGTAACAAATGTCTAATGCACCTTGTTAAAATTTCATTCTTAAACTTCAATATAAAGGGCTTTAGTATTTTTCTATCAGAATTGTAAAGCCGTAGTTTGTGTAGTCCGTTACATTGTCTATTAAAAGCAAACTGGAATTATTTTATCAATTCTTTTGGTCTACACATCTACAAAATATAATGTAATTTATTTGTAAATATTTACTTAAAACGATTTGTTCAAGAAGTTTATATTAAACTTATCCAAATTATTGTTATTTTAAAACTGTAAAAAACCATGTTTAATAATTATTAAAAAATAACTTTCTTTGTGGAGAGTTATCACAATGTTTGTCATTATTATTTGAAATATCCACCCTAATAAATAATTATTCTTGCATGACAAAAACGTTAATGTAGGAAGTCTTTGCTTTAAACTTGGAAAAGGAATATCTGTAAAAGGGGGGCATTCACTTACCACAGCAACCTGCTTGGAGAAAAATTATCACATGTATATGAGAATATAATGAGAGAAGACATCCAAAAATGAACAGATAATGAAATATCTTGGCAAAAGTATTTATATGCTATCTGTATTAAGTAAAACAAATTCCATAGGTTCACTTAGGATTAAAGAATAGATCCAATAGTCTGAAATTTCTTATGCACTTTTGACCATTTCCCCTCTCTCGGAGCACATGGCCACTAAAAAGTGCCTCTAAGATCTCTCCGGCAGCCTCTGCTTAATCCCAGCGTCCCATAGCTCCGCTGATAACATCTTGGAAATGACCAGTAGTAATCAGTAATCTCTTTCTCAACATCCAGTTTTTAGAATCGAATGAGTGGAAGAGGAATGTAAATGTCAGACATCAATGCCTTTGATGACG
This sequence comes from Himalopsyche phryganea, assembly GCA_022494535.1. Lineage (NCBI taxonomy): Eukaryota > Metazoa > Arthropoda > Insecta > Trichoptera > Rhyacophilidae > Himalopsyche > Himalopsyche phryganea. Next base: position 2,351,030 of record JAGVSL010000001.1, on the reverse strand, counting down.
AATCAATTCGTGAAATTGTTTGTTCGGGGATTTAAACCTGTGGTCACTGCGGTGGACAGGGTGAACACCCGAAAGTATTGACTACTGAACTGCAGAACTGACTGAAAATTGTGTACCTTATTGCATTAACTTGCATAACTTCTGTTCATATATATATAACAACAATGTCTTGCGTCACACCTGAATATAACATTTTTTCAGCTGAAGATTTCTCTAGTTGATTGGAAGGCTGAAGGCGTAATGTATAACATCACAACTATTTATTTTTCTATACATTTAATAGAATGAAAGGAATAGTTAATGTATCTCAACAGTAGCAACATTATAAACAAAAACGAACGGGCTTCGCCCAATCAGATGTCGTTGAAACAACAGAATTCAACCAATAGAATGGCGATTAACCAAGGAAGCGGAACTGATCTTACAACGCGGTCGATATGAATCGGCACTTTTAGGACAAAGGTGGTTACATAGATAATATGTGGTTGTCTTCCCTAGACATTTATGTCAGATGTTCAACGAAGAGGAAGTCTCCCAAAATACTTGTAAGCTGCAATGGAGATCTGGAATTCATTTACTACCAGAGGCATGGATATCATGAATCCAGTCAGGATCCTAGCAAATTAAAACTGGTAGATATAAGTTTTTGTTTGTGATATTCTAATGTCTATGTATTTTTTAACAAATAGTATTTCATTTCTTGACGAAGTAAATCTATGTCATGAAATTCATCAAGGATGGAATGGTGCTGTACATGTAAACGCGAGTTTTTTTTTGTGTTGTAATTTTTATATATTTACACCCATGTTTCATTAACAAAATTTCATATTGACATGGTTTGCAATATTTGTAATTTTATACGCAAAAATGCAATACCTCGTTTTGGTTGCAACAATAATGATTTATATTATCAAATCGAATCTATGATAGAAACAAAGTGATTGTTCACATATTTATATCTCTCAATGTTTGTGATTTGAAATGTAGAAATGGAATATATTGTTTTTTTGAAAATAATCTTGTTCTAGATTGATCGAAAAATTTTAACATCAGGCAAAGGTGCTTGGTTACCACCTACTGGTTATTAATTTCTTTGTTATGAAGTAACTGAGTGACAAGTTTATTTTATATCATTTAACGTCTAACTTTTATTCGAGTCAGTTCAATATTCTTTTCAGTCCTGTGAATAACTGTTTGAATTTTTGTAAAGGACAGCTTTCAACCTACATTCGACTCAGATGGGATATTTTTAATTCTTTTTCTCTTTGCCATATATATATTCTTTTGTTTTATTTTTTTTCAAATACGTCTGCTGGAGTCTACATTTTTGATGAATATATTATTGTTGAAAAGACTTGATTTCGCAATAATTAAATGGTGAATTTGGGACCGGCATTCTATAGGACAACTCATATTTTGAAAATTATCACAGAAAGAGACCTTCAAGAGCATTTTTGTGAACGAAAGTTAAGATTTCAATTGTATTATTTTTTGATTTAATAACTATTTAAAGAAAATGTATCTTTGAGTAGGTATACAAGTTTAATAATACTATATTTTTATTTGTGGTTTGCAGTAAATTTTCTGTTACATCAATCTGATAAATTTTGTTTTAAAATTAATTCACATCAATTTTAACTGGGATAACAAAATAAGCATTATCATATCTTTTGTTACTTTAAATCATTTTTAGTACTGTAGAATGGGGGGAATAGAGACACTTTTTTTCCTTCACGACTATGTATCTTCATACTGGCTCCACATTATTCAGACATGAATGGCTTGAAATGTGTTTCTTTGGTCCTACTACACATTCATGACAATATTTTTTAAATATTCATCACCGTTATTAAGACACCGTAAATTTTGTTCAATGTCTATTTAACTTGCATTGGGGTGAAAAGAGACGAGGGGGAGTGATTAGGACTTGAAAGGTGAATAGAGACAAAACAACAGTTTGCAATGATCGAAATCTATTTACCGTAATGTATTTACTTATGTTCACTTATGAATTTTATTAAATCAAATTAACAGCGCAGTATGCGTAAAAATGTATCAATTATAAAAATATATCCATACGGGTACATGATATTTCACAAAACAACGTTTAAAGTTAACATGATATAAACCAATGCTCAAAAATTCAATTGTCTGATTATGTATTTCGTGTCATGTGTCTATGTAGGACGGAACGATGTATTCCATATTTCTCCCCAGCTACTCTATAACTAAGATTGTTCTCCATAACAACTCGCACTGCAACCTGCAAAGTCTCGGGGTTTTGTTTTGCATACGTCTTGGTGCTTCGAGGATCATGTTTATAGACTCGTGGCGTGGTTTTTATTTCGTACGAAGCTTTCTAAAAATAGAAAAAAAATATTACATCGAACATGACAAACTTTTGTTAAATTTAAATTTTTCAATCACTCGTCGTCGCTGTCTCAATTCACCCACTAGGCGTCTCTATTCACCTTGTATGGCGTCTCTATTCACCTCGTTTGACGTCTCTATTCACCTCAAAATATTGGTGAATTTCATGTTTTTCAAAAAGAAGCTAATAATGATATGTAATAATGAACTGTATAAAATATCCAATAAAAACAAGTGTGTATTTTAGAAAATAAAATATGCAAGAGTTATTAACTAAAAAAACATGTTTCACTTACCTTTTGTGAAATAAAAGAGAAGTTTATGACTACTCAAAAAGTAAGGATGCACATTTATCAAACTCTAACACGTTTTTTTCAATTTTGACAAATCGTTGATCTCGTTTGATGTCTCAATTCGAGAAATGGTATTGACGTCTTTGAAAAAAACTACTTTCACCATAATGATTACGTTGGATACTTAGTAAAGTTGTGTTGAAATTCATCCCTTGTGTTTGTCTCTTTTCACCCCATTTTACTGTATTCATTTACATATATTTCGTTTGATTCTTTCGCATGAAAATACTGTAATGGACGGTTTTTTTCAAATACAGCAACTGCTATCTATCATGAATCTAGATTTTGTAAAAGAGATAATATCTTGCTATAATTAATTATCTTAATTTTTCAAGACGATATTTTTGTCGCCAGTTTCTCTACATTTTGATTTATAAATTTTGTGATCTATTAAACAAAATAAAATATATACATGAAACTAAAAAAAGTAAATAATACAGTATAATGCATAACGCAATAATTTCAATTCAATACATAAAATTGGTGAGTTTCTGTGATCAGACCATTTACTTAATTATTGTTGTAATTAATATTAGTTTTTGGAAAACATTTTAATAAATTATTGAGGTAAAATATTTTTACAAATGAATAATTAATTAACGTTTAAGAGTATTGTGTTAAATATCTATTAGGTAGTAATAAATAAAAATTTTCAATGAAAATATTATGTACTATTTACACCAACGATTTCATAATTTTATAATTGGTTCAATGATATTACCAGCTATACATTTTAACTATATTTCTAAAATCAATAGATGGATCAATAAAATAATTAGTGTTTTTACACATTTTAATAAGTTCTAATAAAATTAAAAATACTCTCTGGGTACTCTTTTCATGTAGGTATTATCAAAAAACTTTCTAATTTCTATAATGCAACAGAATTTTGTTTTTTTTTTCATGATTATGTATCATCTTCGCGCTGATCAGAGTCTTATTAAAGCCATGTCAGGCTTGACTAAACATCACTGTTGTCTGAGTCTTTGCCATCATAATAAAATTTTCACGGGATTTCAGTGAGCAGTACATATTTTGTTGTTACCCTCTTCCGGGAACGACAATATTCTCCTCTTAAATGCGTTTTTCCACTGTAGTGAAAATTTTCATTGGGTTACTGTGAACTTAAAAGTAATAGGCAATCAATTTCTAAATTTTTATCATTTAAACTGGTCATGTTTCTTGTCTTTATTTTCAAAATAAACATATTTTATATATGTTTTCCCATGACATTTGTTGACGTTTAAAGTAGTTAGCAGTTCTTTTTCTTAAATGTATTAATTTGGGAAATTTTGCTTAATGTATTTGGCAACCATTTTCTAAATTTTTAAAACATTTAAACTGGTCATATTTCTCATTTTTCTTTTCAAAATAAACATATTTTATATAATGTGTTTTTCTATAACATCTGTTGACAGTTTGAGTAGTTTTGAGTATTTTTCTCTCAAATACCTTATTTTGGAGACATTCGTCCAAAGTATTTCCTAAAACACGTTTTAATATGATTTTTTTTTTATGTATGAGATTTTTCTTGCTAAACTTATATTAAGAAGTTTTTTATTGTCAAGAAATGAAATTACATGTTTAAAGTGGCTAAATATATTTTGTATGTGGCAAATTTTTTTGCACATGTAATTTAGTCGAAAGTTTTGGCATGGATTAATTAGTGATCTTAGCACTCTATAATTTTTTTGTTATTTTTTGTGATATTATCGCACAATTTAATGTTTGGTTTTTGTAAACAAAGTTTGTATTAATTGTGATGATCAATTTTAAATTGATTGAGTAATTATATTAACTGCTTTAATTTTTTTAACTTTTAAAAAGAGATAAATATCTTCATTATAAGTAAATTATACTGTAATAATGTACTCTTATTTAAATATAACTATTATATATGCTATTTGATATGGTATATATACTTCATATTATTTTATCATTTCAGATCGCAGGTTTAATTGGTATATTATCTGTATGATCAACTCTCGTCAGTTGAATTGGAATACAGAAGTGCAGCAGTATTATCTACCTATGGTGGGTTAATTTTCTTTAAAATATATTTTTTATAAAACTCATTGTTTTTCTTTTTATTTAGCTTTGCCTTCCATGATCAAATTGCAGTCTGTCTTTATTTATAAACACTACAAATTGTTAACAATGTTCATGAGATTGTTCATCTTGCAGTTTTTTTTAAATTTCATTATTTGGAATTCTTTTTTGTGTGTACGTTAAAGCTGCACATTGGATGTGCTATGGACTTACTTATTTTGGTCACTGTCACGGAACAAACAGGAAGTTTATTGGTTATATTTTATACCGAATTGCTCTCGTCATTTACATTGATAATTTCTAACAATATATTATGAGTAACACTGTCAGGTTGTTCAAGTAATGTATTTTTTTTTGTGAAACAATTTTAATATTGGAAAATTATTTTTTCACTACATCCTTTTTAAACAAAGTACAAAAAAGAGGTTCGAAACCTTTTATTCCAATATATATAATTCAAGTATTTCAACTTAAACGCACAGTAATTTAACCATTTTATGCTCTAAAAATCTTTTCTTCATATAAACTTGACAAAAGAAACTAAAATAAACACCAAAAATCACAAAATAATACTCACTACTTTAATAAATAAATTACTTATTCCACTAGACATTAAAAAAAGGTGTGTAAAAATGTTCATTTTATGCATACAGTTAATATGAAAGAATATTAAAATTAGTTTGTTTACATTTCAGTGATTCTTAACCGATTCTATACGCAGGTCTGGAATATTTTTCTACATATAATATTTTGAATGTTGGATACACTAGCTCTCAGCACAACATTAGATATCCAGCATGTAAAAATATTTTAGTTTTTCGTGATCGTAAGATTTCAGAGCTGAAAGTTTTCCGCAACAACTAGAAGGTTAAGAACCACTGATCTAGCTGCTTAATATGTACATCCGACAAGAGTCCAAGTCGATGCTTTAATGTTAATCATTGGTATTATTTTTTACAATAGCTGCAAGGAACAATACAATACAATCAATTTCAGAAACCTATTAATAGTAAAAATATAGTCAAACCATAATAAAAATAAAGAATTGAATTTATTATTAAGGTAATTCATATGAATTAAAAAATTGGCCTCAAGAATGTAAACAAATTTTACTTTTTCAGGTAGTTTTTAGATTTAAAACATATTTTCATTTGACAGTTATTTGGGACAAAAATGTGATAAGTAACAAAATATACTTTATTGATTGAATTGGCATTTACTTGGTAGAACTCCATTATAATAGGATTAAATATCAAAGTATTTAGTTCTACAAATTTTTTATCAGGTAGTTGATAGCTATTTCGGCTTTAGGCCATCGTCAGAACTATACTTAAACTTATTTTTGCTTAAATATATATACTGTTTAGAAGAGATAGACAATATCATGTCATCTCACGTATTCGAACATCATAATATTATTTTAAAATTAAATCATTCAAAGTAATAATTGTGTTTTTAGAAAAGTATTTTAGGTGGTGTCATTATTAGTCATTAAAATAAGCTTATTGAAATTTTACTGATTATGCGTAATTACATGGGCTTCTTGTAATGGTTTTAGTAAGGGTGATGGGTTAATATTTGTTTGGTCATTCAGGAGATTATTGTATCTATTAATTTCGAGCTGTTCCAAAAGATTAATTCTAAGGTTTTTTTCACACAAATGTAAGCATATCGGAGCTTATTTAGCGGTTATGTTGTGGGCTTCTTCCAGGAGGTGGTTAGCAAATTGAGAATCTGTTTTATTATTATATAAAAACTGTTTAATAATAACTGCTATTTTATGCCCCGGTAATTTTCAAATAAATATTTCGCAAATTATGTTTGATAACTCCAGAAATTATTTCATTAATTGTTAGAAAATAATATATATGTTATGTTCTGCTATATTTATTTTAGAAATTTAATATTTTAATTGTTGTCCTCCTTTCCTGTAAATTGAGTATGTTGCAATCATTTTCTATTATTTACAACATCAATATTTCACCATTTATGGTTATTATGTAAACTTAGGCACCTTGATTATAGAGAAGGCTACAAAAGCTAATCATTAATATTGAATTTATTTATGATCATGTTGAGTTTTATTGTAGGATAATTTTGATATTACAATAGTCCTTCAACCTGACTCCATCGAAAGAAATACCTATAATCAATTTAAATTCTATATGTAAAATGAATGTAGCTGCCAATTACTTAAGGCTTGTAATTAAATTAAATGCACTTTTGTTTAGTTAGACATATCGTCGCTGCTCTGGAAGAAAACACTAAATCGAAAAAATTACATCGAAACCAAAATGTTCCTTATTTCGTACTCTACTGGAAGAACAAACTTATTTTTATAAATTACTTTGTTTACAAACAAACAAAAATGAAAAAGGTATAAAACTAGTGTTTTTCAGTCAGTGTTTTCTTCCAGAACAACGACGATATTCACTTTCTTAAAAATAATTTTCACTAATAAAATACATTCCATTAAAAACAAATTCTTTCACTAAAAATAAGGTGATCCACATTATAAAATATATTTTTAACATTGAAGAAATAAATTACACTTGCGGTCAAGGGGGTATCCAAACTTATTAAAAGCCTAAAGGGCCAAAGACCTAGCTAGCTCATCATACCAACATACTGTATCCGAATTACACCCAAATTTCAGTTGGTACCTGTATATGGGTAAGTGTCGAGGTATTGCAGCGGAGATCGACAAGAAAACCAGCTTGCCTGATTTATACACTCAAGTCCTTTCGACAAAAAATTTGGTTGATCAGTTGCATAATTTGCTTGTGGCTTTTTTTCCGCTTTAGGCACTACCTGTGTGAAAAAACTATGGCAGCTGGATTGGTGGTGCTTGAGGGCCGTAGTTTGTCGACCCCTCCTGATTAATACTTCCCATTTTGAAATCGATAGTCTGCACAAAGTTGTTATTAAATCCAGCTTATTATTTTACTACCTGGCAGCATATCATTGGATAATTGAGTTGTATAGTATCAAAAGTAGAACTATCCCATATTTGTGGAAATTGAACTAATGCTGCCACACTATTCTACCAGTCCATAGCGTATGGCTAGAAATGAAATTGTGGTATCAAAATCATGTACATGTGGCATAAAAACGTAAAAGAAAATGATGCTTGCTACCAAAATCAGAAATCAGCTTTGGAAACAGAAGTGAACGGCTTGATAAATCATACTTTCGACCAATCACAGTTACCCTAAGTGATGTCACACTATGCCCCTCATATAAATTTAAAACATTAAAACAACTCAAAAACGCCAACAAAACGTTTTTCGTGTTTATCTCGAAACTTCAAATAGTGGATAGTTCTACCTTTGATACTATACGACTCAATTTACCACTCCACACTATATTCTTCATTGGATATATACAAAAAGTTTAATGTGGTTTAGGGTGAAAATATACCAAAAAAACAATTTAATATTTCTTGATTATTTTGCCTGTAATCACAACTGTTTATTGCTCATGAATATCAAATTTGAATTGTTGAAATATGTACATTTCCATGTATTATCGTCACTAACGACCTGGGTTTCGCCTTTCGGCATCTTCAGGAATTCGAGCATACGAATGAACTTGAACTGACCATCTGCTGTGACTTTCGAATGCCTAAGGCGAAACCCGGGTCAGTAGTGACGAAATACATGGAAATGTACAAAATTTCAACAATCAAATTTGATATTGAAATTCCATCAAGCACCCTCAAACGAAATCTTAGCTTATGAACATATTCATTTTATTCGAAAGTAGAAAATAACGCATTTAAGGGGCAAACAGAAACTTATTCAACAATAAATTCGACAACACATGCGCTCAGAAGTGGTATTTATGAAGAATCAGGGTTCTAAGTGGACATGTTAATATAATATATTTCACTGTTAGTATAATCCATTTCAAAGTCCAAGGCTATCAACATTGTGGTACTTTCTTAAAAGAATACTTTTTTAAGTGGAAACAATTGAAGTTAAAAGAATCCGTTTCTAAGAGAACTTTTAAAATCAAAGTTTGAGTACCAAAATTAATACTGCGTAATCCAAAGTGCAAACTATCTGAATAAAAGTTCAAGTGTACCAAGTTAATACTATCTAATACAAAGTGCAATTATATATAACCCATTACGCATTTAAAAATAAACCCATATCATATTCTTATTTTTTTAAATCTAGCTTTCTATTTGGTGACATTTTGGGTTGAGTTTACCCGTAGTCATTTTAATATGGTGAGGAATTTTATCAATAAATTATTAAACCTAAACTTTTACAATGGCAATTTAAAAAGTTTGATAATTGTTTTATGATGATACCACAATTTATAGTAGTCAAGATTGTTGAACAGGCAAAAAAATTAATCATTCAAAATAGACCAGTGCCAAAGTAAAATTTCATTAATTAGGCATTAAAAAACTTCTTCCTGTTCCCAATATCGAATTCTGATTTGGTTAGTAATATGTCTTTATCATACTATTTTACAATACTTGCCAATTACTACAACTTTTTTACAAAACTCCCCTCTTATATATAATAAATTGCAGAGTTAATTTACAAACTATATGTTAGAGGTAAGTAATTAAATTGCTATTGTACATATTGTGAAGAAATTTAAACTTTCAGTGTCATATTAACAAATGTAAGTTACAGTGTAACCCCGATCTACTGTTCTCACATAAATTGTTTTCCCGCATGGATCGATCTTTTTTTAGTCCCAGCCAATAACCTTTCTTTCTCCTAACTGAAATCCCCATGAATAAAACACAAACTCTAGCTGAGAAACTAAGAATAATTTAAGACTTCAAATACAGAAGAAAAACTAGTTGACATAGCAAAACATCTGGGACTAGAGACATCAACTCTAAATGCCAATCGAAGAGTGCAGAAGATCAGCGAGGAAAAGAAAGTCCGATAAGGAGTCTACTTTTAGTGAACTTGACATTTTTCACAAGTGCTACCGACAGGGGCTCTAATAAATAAATAAGTTTTTTAAAAATATCACACTTATTATTTGAAGCTTGTCGCATTCATTGTTTCCCACTTTTACCGTCCCTTAAAAAACATAGATCTGGGCTTCACAATAGTAAGATCAAAGTGTTAATGACAAAATATAAACAGATAACCTCAATAACTCAGTACTTATATTCTCTAATAGAATACCATTTGTTTTTTGGTGTCTGTTTAACATTGCTTTGGATTTTTTGAACTATTACTGAGATCAGAAGATTTCTCTTGACTGTTTAATACCATGTTATGTAAACTCGGAAATAAATGTCGACAATACACGACTATTCGATGTAGGAAAGGGGCTATTATTAAATGCTCCTTTCCACTGGCAACGGCGTCCAACGTTTTTTCCGCAACATATTCTGGCGACACTCCTTTACTTGTTGAGGTGTCCATCCCTGTAAGCATCATAATTATTATTTATATGTTTCTCCACTAGAGGTCTATACGGGCCGAAATTTTATAACAATTTTATGGGTTTCTCAGCTTCAAGTTACTGACAAATGTTAATGATGACACCATGCAATTGGATTGAGATAAACATATAATACCTAAAAACATTAGTTGGTTCCTTTGAGTTATGAATGGGAATGGGTCCAAAATATTCCAAATGTCAATTTGCTTAAGAGATCCAAGCTTAATTTTGTCTAGTTTCCGTTTTATTTACATTATTTTCTTTTTGCTTAATGGATAAATATTCTAATAGTCTAATTTTCTGTTATGAAAAAGGAACCAACTACACAGTATCTGTTATGAGTAACAGATGAACCACAATATTTTTGAGAGAACCATGTACAGAAAAGGCAAGAAGTCATATACCATATTATTAAAAACCGAGTATAGGTCACATTATAACAGAAATGTAACAGATTGTGAGTTTTTGGACATGGAAATGACGCTAAACCAAAAGTAGTCTACAAAGATTTGGTTGAAGACTCCCCTAAAGAAAATTTTGTTTTTCGCGCCTCCCCATCTTTAATTTTTTCTATCAATATTATAATATAGATACATTTTAAATAATAAAACTGATAAACATGATTAACAGAATAATAACAAGATTTTGTAGCGTAGTTAGGGGTTTTGCAGTCCCCCCACCATTTTCTATTCCAAAAATGATTTAATATTTACAATTGTGTTGGATTAATGGTATCTTTAAAATGACTTGGTAATTATTTTAAATTTTAAGCCATTACGGCACAGAATACTGCGCCGCAGGCAGAAATTTTATATATAAATATTCAGCCTAAAAAGAAAAACACTAAACAAAGATATGTGCAATTTGCGCGACACCTTACAAGTTAAAGTAAAATGTTACTAAAGATAACCAATTGTTGGTTACTGTATGCAAAATAGTTTCAGGTGGTTGTTTGTATAGAAAACGTCAGAAAATAAAAAGGAACCAACTGTATTATTAACATTATCTTAAGATATATTAATGTTTTTTATATTTTTTAACCGATAGCATATTTATATATTAATAATAGTCATAGTACACAATAGTTTTTATGTTCACGACATCTAAATAAAATATATAAAAACATAGATAAACTTTGAAGCTCAATATCTCCACTTAGAAAATTTTCAGGTGGTTCCTTTATGCTTTTCTCAATCCAATTGTTAGTTGGTCTTACACTATTTGCTAGTGGTTTTTTATTTTTTTCACTTGTTTCCTAAATAATGAGTCTTCTAATGTGGAGCATATGGACTCCTAATAAAGTTTGGAGAGTAAGGATAGAAGGATAGGGCTAAAACAGGACTAGTGGGAGAGAATTTACATATCCACTGCCTTCAAACACAAATCCATATATCATCAATTGAAAAAGCAATTTATGAAATTATCTATACTGGGATTTGAGCCCGTGAACATGGTAACGACGCTGACCACTTGGCTACAGGTCCAAATTATCTGTAAGAAGGGATTGACTGAATACGAGATACGAAATCAGAGAAGATTCAGGCTAAGGTAAGAGAAAAAATCATTTCAATGATATTTTAGGTGACCATAGTTAAATATATAATTCATACTTACGACCATGTTTACCTCCAGTCCCAGTCAAGGCATTGATCGATAAAGACGTTTTAACATACGATGGGGAAATGACTGTGATTTTCAGATTGTGTTTCCGAGTTTCGGCACGGAGAGAATCACAGAACGTATGCAGAGCATGTTTTGATGCTCCATATGCAGACCGGTATGGAAGAGCGACCATTCCCTGGATGGAGCTCATATAGACGAGGTGTCCAGATTTTCGTTCGATCATGTGAGTAATGACGGCTGTAAAATAAACAAAATATAAAGTAATACCACTAATTTTATAAAATTATTTGAGAGATGGATAGCTTAAAATATGATCAGATAAAATAACTAGTCGAATATGGATATAATGAAATTTAAGTTTTTGTAATTATATATAATATCCCACTGACTGTTTCACACTTGATTTTTTTCCGTTTTTGATTTAAAGTAAAACAATGTAATCAAATAATCACAATAAAAAAACAAAACTACATTGGTACATAATACTAGTCCTTGGAACGACATACGATTTCAAAGTTATTTTCAATTTCCTTGTATCATTTTTAATACAGAAAATAAGGTAAGACGAAATAAATTTTAATAAAGAATAAAAGGTTAGCCTATCTGCATTGAATTTCGAAAAGAAGTTAATCTATATAAATGCATGCATCACATACATACCTTTTGTCAAAGCAATTTGGGCGAAATAATTGACTATCATAACCTTGATATCAACATCAATGTTACCGGTGGCGGCGTAGCCTCTGTAACTGATGCCGCCGTTGTTAATCAAAATATCAATATGGCCGAAAATTTTCAATATTTCTGCTACGTGGTCAGAGAGACTATTCAGCTCTGAGAGGTCAATCTTCACAACAACGGGAGGGTGAGTGGGTACAGTCTGAAATCAAGGAAAATGAATGCAATGTTGAACACATTGTATAATCAAGGGATTCAATTGATAGAGGCACAAAATGACAATAAGTCTGGCTTTTTTTTTTCATGTCTGCTCCCAACGTGGAGCATATGGCCTCTTAATGGAGATATCTCAACAGATTTTTTTTTATGAGAACTGCTTGTTACTCAGTTACTCAACCTGTCTTTTTTCGAAGAGAGTAGGGATAGGATAGGGCTAGGACAAAACTAGTGATTAGCAAATTGCTCTCGCTACGCCCTGTGAGGATCAGATGAGTGGGAGGGAGTTTTAGACATCACAAACACTCAGACTACGAACAGAAATCTATAAATCGATTGAAGGAACAATTTATGAAAACCGTCCGCACCGGGAATTGAACCTGAGACATCCGTAACCGTAGCCAACGACGCTACCAACTGCGCCACGGACAACTGAAATCTGGCTTTTTTTTAACCATATCCGCTCTCTATTTGGAGCATATGGCCATCACGTAAAAGTAAGTAAAATTTTTTCTAATATTTTTTTGTATAGAGATATGTTGGATTATGCCAAAATGAGCGATCAATGCAGAAAAACAGTTTATCTAGGTTTTACTGTTTTATAAAACCTAACATCTGGTCGAATGAAGATTTGGGTAGAAATGAGAGGAAGCATAATTATATCATATTGGATTTGTCAAGAGAATTGATTTCAAGGAAGGGCTCTTAAAATCAACATTGCAAACATTCTAATTTTAACATAACTAGTTTTGCAGTCCCTATCACTCGTGCGAAGCTTAAAAAAAACAGGACACCGCACCGCGAAAAAGTAGCACTTGTAGAACAACTTCTATTGAAATGCTCCACTAGGAGTCCATATTCAAGCTTCACATTGGAAGTGGACATCGTTAAATAAATAATAAGTTTCACAGTAAAATTCTTACCAGAATGTGTCCGCAGTAAGTCAGATTTAACCCTGTTGAGTTCATCAATGCGCCTAGCAGCAAGCACAAGCCTGCATCCTTGTGAATAAAAAGAATGAGCAATCGCTTCCCCGATCCCCGAACTGGCTCCTGTTATGACGACAACCTGAAACAAATAAAAATGTTGCTTTAAAGAAAAAATTAAAGAATATCTGTGTAGCTATTCAGCACAAATTCGCTAAAAATAGACATCATCGGCTTAGGTTACAAAATACTTCCCCACGTCTGAGAAAAAGTTTTGAATTGATTTAGTCCTCGGACTTTTAAGTAAAAAAAAGTAAAATTCTCCCACTATATCTAGTTTCAATGTTCATAGTTTAATTCCAGTCCATTTCACTTTTTGACTATCTTTTTTGACAGCTAACAGACTTCTTTGACAGGAGATTTACAGAATACTACATAAATTATTTACTAACAAAGCCTGTATTTGCTTGCAATTTGCTCCGCTGCTTTACAATAATAAATTGTATGTAGATATTATAACTTAGTCTAAGTCTCGTATACTTTTCCTCCTTACCGCCATAAGAGTTAGATTACAATGTTTATTGCCATTTGTGCATGGTGAATTGTAACTGCGCAGAGTTGCGTTGCAGTGTTTGATAATCAAACACTCCATTTGTGTCAAACAGTGTCGCATTTATGGTTATTAGGGATTTAAGGGGGCATTTGATATCTGTGCATAACTTTCGACTGTACAAAAATTAATAATTTAAAAGCATTGTTTATTACTTTAATTATGCTATAGATTATACAGTTGTTTAATTCATATTTTTTTGAACACGCTTTCTTGCATATTTTCAAATGAACATTACCACATGTTACCTGGCCAAGCTATGCTTCGTTTTAATGCATTGCTTTAAAGTATAATTAGCTTATTACCTCGGCAACTGAAAATAGAACTTGTTTAATTCGTATTTTTTCGAAAACATGTTTTTTTGCATATTCTCAAATGGTTATTTGTACACCTTAAAGAAAGATTTCAGTATGATTTTGATATTTCAATTGATTCTTGCTATTGGACATAAATATATAAGTTTTGCTGAAAAAACATTTCAAATAAATAAAATGCTGGACATGTGGTCTATGTCGATGGCTTCGGAGCAATTCTTCACAAGTTCGAATCCCATTATAGACAGTTTCATAAATTGAATTTTTAATCGATAAATTTAAATAATATTTGTCGTATTTGTATCTTCTATATAAACGTTAGACACTGTTTACTGTCTGTCAGTTCGAGTCCATTCGTGCGCTCGAATGCCTGAAGATGCCGAAAGGCGAAACCCGGGTCGTTAGTGACAAAATACATGGAAGTGTACAAAATCTCAATAATCCAAAATTAAATACATTTCAATATAACTAAGCAAACAAAATATTTTTTCTACAAGACAATTCATGAAATTGAATATATTCACTTTCACTCAAGAATGACTCACTGATAAGCAATAAATAATATTTACATATTATGTAAGAATAGCTCTTAATTAAACATTCAATTTGAGAATTCAAAGTTCAGGATTTTTTTTCACTTAGCTGTATGTAAACAATATCCACAGACAAGCTAGGTTATGATTGACTGATAATTTTCCCAGGCACTGCATGAATATGCTAATTTTAGTGAATTACAGATTGTTGACTTCCAGTATATTTTATTGCTTGTATTCATTAACCAATTAAAATAGAAAAAAGCTACTTTTTTACAAAAATCTGTATTGAGAACTAAATGATGTCAGTTTGTAAAATATTTCTTTATCTATAGCAGTGTCTGTCAAACTTTTTTACTTAACAGTACACTGGGAAAGGAGAATTTGTTCGGCGACACACCAAATAAAAATGACTTAAATAATGCAATGTATTTTAAAATAGAACACAATTTGTTTGTACTAAATGTAATGTACTTGATATGAATAAAGAAAATATCAGTGTAGGTATACAGAGGTGGGAAATTCAGTGAGAATGATGCAATTGATTTTCAGAAAGAATTATATCGAAGCGTCTCTATAAATTTGATAAAAACAAACACGTAACTTCTCATCTACCGTATTCAGCAGCTCTCGTTTTTTTGATTTCATTTCTAAAAACCTTTCTAAAAAACCAAAGCATCTAAGCTGTGAGTTTTTAAGTTTAAAGCCCTACAAACTATTGGTACAAAAATTTATTAATGAAGAATTTATTCACAGTGCAAGGAATGATTAATGGCAGATAACAAGCATTAAGTTCTAGAGGTTTTTTTTATTGTAAAGTTAAAATCAACACTGATTCCATAGCTGAGTGGTAACAATTGGGGACTTACTACCTGATCTGAATCCGCTTTAAGCCCCATAGGAACTTTCGAACATCAACTTTTCATTATATTTAGGGATTTGTAGCATTATATCTGTGATGTTTTCAACTCTTCCCACCCACCCTTATTCAATCTCGGCAATGGGCTGTAGGCAAAGGAATTATCGAACGACTAGTCATCGCCTAGCCCGATTATTATATCCTTACTTCTATAGGCATGAAGAGTGACTGAGCTACAGCTAGTTCTCGTTAAGCACACTATGTTGAAATACTCCATTATGACTCCATATTGACAGTGGAAATAGTTAAATAAAATGTAAATACCTTGTCTTGTAGGCTGGATCTTTGTTTTTTCAACCTTACATTTTGTAGAAATCTGTAGATGAACCAAGGAATTGAAATAGGAGCACAAATAGATTTGAGAAACCACCAAATATAAAACATAGTATTTCTTAATAGACCGTCATTTCCGTCAATCGGCTTAGCTGGTGTCATTTTAAAGTAATCGTATTCCTATTTTCATTGGCCTTCATTCAATAATAAATACAAAAACCGATGTTGGAAAAAACTGCGATTTCTTTCTTTAATTACGTATATGTCACTAATATGTCGCACAATCGTTAACGAATAAGGTACAATTGTGAGACAGTCAAAGTCCAATTCATCATTTTCACTCGATAGCCCAAGGCAACAATTATTATTACTTTTACTCATTACATGATAACAAAAAATTTATACAGTAAAAATATAGGTTAACCACAGATATTACGAATGTCAATTAGAGCAGTGCTTACAGACTAAAAAAAGATTGTCTGCCTTACATAATTTTGAGATATATTTTTATAATTTTACATATTTAACTAATTATTTATAATTATAATCAAGTAAAACTAAGGGAGTTTTAAAAATCAATTAATTATTTTTAATTTTTAATTTATTTTGCTGGTGCTTTTGTAACGTAAGGAATTAAATTTGTTTATTGAGTTCATCAGTGAGCATGTGGTGCTATAGTATTTATTTCCATTCCTTCTTTCACTAAACTGTTCCGATTATAATCCCCCCACCTCCAAAGATAATCCAATATTAACAAAAAGTGCTTTCCAAATAGGCATAATATGTAATATTGAAAATCTTTAATACATGACAACAATTCTGCCGACCCCCCCCTGAAATATTGCAAATTATAAAAAAGGATGTGAAAAAGTTATAGCTAAGAAATTAACTAATACCGAAAATTAGCTAAGCTTAGTTGAATGTTTTCATTTCAAATTGTTTTGATTCATTCATTTGAATCATTCAGATGCTCAAAGATGCCAGCAATGTAACAAGTTCATCCAAGAGTTCCAGTTTTGGTGAAGTAAAAAATAAATAGTTTCAAAGCAAAGTTCAAAAAATAATCTTACTTTTTTTTTTTTTTAAAAAAAAATAAAACACAATTTATTTGTACTACTTCCACATATTTTATATGTGGAAGTATGTGGAAATATGTGGAAGTAGTACAAACAAATTGTGTTTTATTTTTTTTTTAAATATAATGTCTTTCCACCAAGAATTGACAGTTAACTCCTTAAAAGTAAATAATCTTACCATAACTTTGCCTCGGGACAGCCAACATATTTATGTGTGAAACAATCGGGATTAATATGTTTTCAAAGAAAATGCGTCTTGATTCGATAATGTATTAGATATTATTTTGATACATTATTGAGATTTTGTACACTTCCATGTATTTTGTCACTAACGACCCGGGTTTCGCCTTTCGGCATCTTCAGGCATTCGAGCACACGAATGGACTCGAACTGAGAGACAGTAAACAGTGTCTAACGCTTATATAGAAGATACAAATGCGACAAATATCATTTACGAGGCAATACATTATACGTCTGAGAGCCACACCGATACCTGAGTTAAAATTTCGGAAATCGTCCTAATCCTTATTTTGTAAACACCATATTACCAGAGTGGCGAATTGCCGAAGGCGAATTGCCGCTTTTCAACTTATTTTAGAAATACCAGTGATTTTACAATTATAATAGTATTGTGGGTTTTGAATTTCAATATTAAATTTGGATTATTGAGATTTTGTACACTTCCATGTATTTTGTCACTAACGACCCGGGTTTCGCCTTTCGGCATCTTCAGGCATTCGAGCACACGAATGGACTCGAACTGAGAGACAGTAAACAGTGTCTAACGCTTATATAGAAGATAAAAATGCGACAAATATCATTTACGAGGCAATACATTATACGTCTGAGAGCCACACCGATACCTGAGTTAAAAATTTCTACTTATCCTTTCTCATTATCTACTTATCCTTTCTCATATAAATTGGCTGCTTTCCATTCTCAGGTTCACAGATTAGTCACTATACCTCTAAATAAATTTAATTTTGAAAACGAACTAAACATTATTAAACAAATTGCCATTAATAATGGCTATGAGGCGTCTCTTATAGAGTCTTGTATCAAAAAAACAACGTAAATTAGCAGAAAAGATGCTATATTTTGGGAACTTGTCTAAAGACATAGACCGCCCCAGAATCTGGCATAGAATTAGTTATTTAGGTTGTACAAGCTTTAAAATAAAAAACAACTTCGCTGATAGTGTTAGACCGGCGTTCTATTGCAAAAACTCTCTAGGCAAATTACTTATTAACAATAAAGATAGAGTAAACTTTAAGAACAAATCTGGTATTTATAAATTACAATGCAATGATTGCCAACATTTCTATGTGGGTAAAACCACACGTACATTAGATATAAGGGTATCAGAACATTTAGCTGCCTTTAGATTAAAAAAGAAACTTCGACATTCGCAAATCACTTGCTAATGGAGAACCATACGTTTAATGCGGATGATGGGGTTAAACTGTTGCATAAAAACATGGGGATCATAAATTATTTTATCAGGAAATTTTAGAAATTAATAGAGCCCAGTTAAACTCATTACCAATCTTGAATGAGCAGCTGAACCTTCCTAATTCTCCGCTATTATATCCGATACGTTGAAACACCTAACAGATGTCACCAAATGTGGAATGATTGTATATATTTACCCATTCGTCGAATTACATCCCGTCAAAACCCACAATACTATTACAATTGTAAAATCACTGGTATTTCTAAAAGAAGTTGAAAAGCGGCAATTCGCCTTCGGCAATTCGTCACTCTGTTAATATGGTGTTTACAAAATAAGGATTAGGGCGATTTCCGAAATTTTTAACTCAGGTATCGGTGTGGCTCTCAGACGTATAATGTATTGTGTTGAGGAAGTACTTTGAAACCTTGTTGGAATCATAATTAGTGCCTCTTAGGAATAGATTTATTATTGGTATTATTTGTTCTATTTATTGCAGCATCTTAATGTTTTTTAATGGTTTCTGAGGGGGCTCGACTATTTTGAATATATGGATATTTGTTACCGTCATTTATACCATGAATTCAATTTTAATATATGTAACATTGGTGGTGATATAATATATGGTGAGAAACATAAATAAAAAAACTTTAGTTATGATAATAATAATAGTGACTAATATGGAATGCATTTACGATAAGTAGAAAATTATTGCCTGTTTTAGGCATCTAATAGAATGCACGATTACATGTGCATTAACAGCAGTGTTGCAGTGTTGGGTGGATAGTAACAGATCATCACGGAAGAGTTAGCTCCCAGAATAATTTATTTTTACATAACCAAACAAATAAACTGGAAATTAAGTTTTATTTATGAGTAGTTTTCAACCGCAGAATGATGATAATATTTGTGTGCGAAAGGAAGAGAGAATTAAGTCTAAAATTGGTAGTTTTCAGGAGAGCCAAAACAAGATTTGCATTGGTAAGAAATTTGATGAAAAATGTGATGTTTAAACAAGAATTTTACCAGTTGAGCAGCACTGATCCGACACTTCTTTTTTGTATTATATGCATGTTGTACTGTAGTTATTTTAGAATATTTAACTCGTTTTTCAACTAACTCTACTTAGCTCCCTTTTCCTTTCGCACACATATATATTGCTTTCTCTGGAAAACTTGTACCATCCACCTGTTTGATCCAACTGCCTTGGTGAGTGCACCAAATGAATCTTGGGCTGTTACCAATGTAACTTGTTACTTTCGTGTTGTGTTTGTTATGTGGCTCGCAATATCACAGTAGTGGGGAACATTAATTTTCATTAGTGGAGGATATAAAAAAACACATATTTCTTCATTCTTAAATTTAATAATGTAAAATGAGTACAATCTGTGAGGGAATTCAACATGTAAAGTATGACATGAAAATGATTTAAATTTGTACATATCTATTCTCGCTCACATTTGTTTTTTTCTCAGCGAAATAGCATAAACAAAAATTATTTGCGCATTGTGCACCAATTAACACCTCTTCATAATAATCTTACAGGTAAATTAATTATGAGTATTTGATTTCATTAAATACTCGATTGTATTTACATGAATATTAAAACTAAAATACAAACATAATGTCACTTTGTGCTGAGAACTGTGTGCTAAACATTTACTTATCATCGTGTGCGAAACGGAAGACATTAATTATTTTCAATCTTTTATGCATACACTTTATTGACATTTTCAACATGCGAATTGAGCACATAGAATACTGGTTAGCATTTTATTCATTTCCTGAAATCCTTGTTTAATTCAATATTCAAAACATGTTTTCCTGTTATAATAAAAAATCTACATTAATTACCTCTTGCAAAAAAGCAAGCGAAAGAAGGAAAAGTTCACGGAAACATAAAAGTATGTCACGTTGAATTGTATGCAATGAATTGATGACTTGACAATTTAAATTACGGATTCAATTAACGCAGAAACTGAAAGAATATAAAATGTAGCAATGATAAAAGTATACCTTTCTGTGAAAATAAAATAAATACAATTTCAAACAATACACAATTCTAACATTCATTACTTTCAGCATTCATATTGGTCGAAAAGAATTTCAATTTCATTCACTAATAATATGACACATTTTAGAGAGATTTAGTCATGGAAATAGTAATTTAATTAATAATTATAACAATATGTTGATGAAATTCGACTACTATAATCTATCATTATAAGCTTTTTGAATATCTATACAATCCCTGTTACTATCAAAATAACGTTGGCGTATTTATTTAAAAAAATACACTTATGAAGATAGTTCTGTTCACACTATGTTAAAGATAACTGGATATGTCACATTAATTACCGATCATATCAGAGATACCTTTTTAGATACCATTAAACGTTTAAACTAATTTGCCAAAACTTACAGACAAAAATTATCCTTATTGTAGTAAAAATAAAATTTACTGATTGAAAATATAACATAAAAAAAAACTTTCAATGAAAATAATTAAGGACGCACTAATTTTTAGTGAGTATTCGAATATTGTTCAACTTTTTCAATAAAGAAAAAAAATCTTGTAATAATATGGTAATTTCACAACTTTGAGTATTGATACGTATCATTTCAAACACGAACTATGAAAATCAGGATTAAAATATATTATTGAACAACAAAGATTAATAATTATTATTCTATTAATACATTATGTACATATGTCCAAAAAGACAATTTTATGAATTATAAACAGTATTTTTACCAGAGTATTATAATAACGAGGAATTGTTCAAATTTTGATCATCACATTAAAATATAAATGATAATAAAAAAGGCTGTTTGAATCATATGAACATAAAGATACATTTTTGGCATTAACCAGCCTTTCGTGAAATATCTACTCTCAAAAATAATAACTCAATAACCGTACTGATATTTAAAAAATCTAAACTCATGACATTTTGACTCAATAAATAAAAGAAGAAACAGATCATTTATTTGACTCGACAATATAAAATATAAAATAACCTAGCACAGAAAAAAGATTGTAGATATTTCAAGCTGTTTTCCCAGATCTATATTAAATTAGATTGACTCACATTGAGAAATCACTATAAAAAAAACTGGATACAATTAGATTTACTTTTATCCTACATGACTAAAATAAACAGATATGTCAAGTCCCACAGAGGGACAGATATTTTAAATTAAGGTCTATGTGAATTATAAAATAAGTAATGAAAGCACACCATATGCTCGTTACCAGTTTTGATTTTAGAATGACGACCCGATTCATAAATTAATACGATTCTCGCGGGAGAGTATCGTCTTATGTTTCAAGATCTTTCAACGTATGCTACTTGTGGAAACTAATGATGGATTTGTATGGAAAAAAAGATTATAAATCATGAATCATTTGAAAACGTCGAAATCCACGAGGCGGTAAAATTTAACACTAATTTTATTCACTATTTAAATGTAAATTGATAGTTATCTGACTATATCTAAATCAAATACACTGACAAGTGTAGACGATTGAGTATGTGTGTATCGTATATTACAATAAGCTAGCGGACTGTTCCTAGCTGCCAACTTGAAATGATGTGCAAGCTGTTAGTGTTCATTTACAAATTAAATTGTTATTATTAGTAATCACTTTGGTATAAAAAAAATAACAGTTGATGCAATTTCAATCACATTTCGATTTAAATATTTAAAATAATCTTACATGAAATATACAGTGGTCAAGTTACCCGTTTTCGGGAGAAAGTCAATTGATAGACTATTGGTAACAGCATTGAGATGTAATATGAAATGTTCTTAATGATACTGCATCAAATGTAGCAAATCCAAATTAAACGACAGCGGGTTCTCACTATAAAGAGCGAGTCGCCCATCAGATCTGCTAATATTTGTACCGTGGATTAGATTTATGTAAAATATATATATTTTTTGTTCATATAACAAGCATCCTTGCAGATGAAAATAGAAGTTCTTTAAACAGACTTATGCATCTATTTTTTAGTCATGGATTTATTTGATATTTGGCATACAGGGAAGTCTTCAATAAGGGGTAAATCTGTTGTATCCGCTTCTATACACGGTAGCCTGAAAACAAAAGTGAAATATTATTAAAAATTATCGTTCAAATGAGATTTGTAAGTTCAACTACACTAGTGAAAATGATCATATTTCTTTTAAGTGATAATATTTTCGTTAAATTACATTGGATTACAATTACCATACCTTATGGAAAAATTTACTCACAGTAAAGATAAGAAACGGTTTTACTCACCCCATAACCAGCAACTGGTCCTATTCCGTGGCTCAAGTAAGGGTCAGCATATTCACGCCCATATCTGAAAAAAATTGAATAACTCATAAATATTTATTATATAAAAAAAAATTATTTAATATACAAATAATTTATGAAATTTTATAATTTAAAAATGCATAAAATTTTAAACAGATAAATGCCAGGAATGAGTGAAACTGATCCATTATATATAATCGTGGACAAAAAGTACAAAAAAATGAGATTTCAAAGTAATCCACAAGATTCATGGGTTTGTGCTATTTGTAGAATTAAATGCATTGCTATTTTTAGTCTTTTATAATAGTTTTTCTAAACAGCAAATACCATAACTGAAAAAAGAAAATTAATATGACTGAAAGTATAATATAATATATGAATGAATTACCCTGCTACGGCTGCGTATCCGGCGACAGGTTGCGCTGCGTAAGCGGCCCTGGCGGCGGCGGCGGAGTAGGTAGCGGCGGCGGCGAGGTTAGCGGGTGCAGAGGTCAACGGAGCCTTCAGCAGCGGAGTGGACGCGGCCGCAGCTGCCGCCTGGAGCAAACCCTCAGCCGTGACAAAAACTCCACGTTTTAGATGTACACACATACAACTCACATCTTGGCATACTCTTATACACACAGCGGCTCCAAATACACAGGATTAAGAGTTAGTTATTCACCGGTGGATATGAAAAACAGGCTTTTATTCATGAGAAATAAATCAATAGAGAATTTATGTAATCGTTTCTAGATTTGCAAGAAATTTTGAATGTTGTCTATGGCTTAATATGATATTATTATCTACAGTGTCGTATAAACTAATAACTGACATCGACCACTCAGGTAATGGTATCGCAGAAATATGGAATTTTTGCTGTCATTGAATAGTCTTGTTAAACTTGATTTTATTTTCATGTCCACCAGCTAATTAATGTCAAAGGAAACATTGTTTTGAGTTTATGAAGGTAGTAAATTTGATCAAATACATTTCACAACTTAAATTATTATTTGACAGAAGGGTAATATACAATTAATGTATAGTTAGTTGTAAGTAATCAACATTTAAAATAAAATATGTTGTCTTAAAACAATGCCTCAGTTTCACTTCATTATACTTTATTATGTTTCACAAGATGTTTATTATAAGATTGGTTAGATAAAAGCCTGAACCACTACTGTCTGCAGACCAGGGGTTGGATCTGTTAATTAATCCCTAATTGCACATTAGCCCACATAATTATTAGATAACTTTGAATAGAATTTGATATTTCTTGAATGACTGTTCTTTACTAGGTTTCATTGACAATCTTATTTGACATTTGTCTACAAAATAGTGAACATATAAATATAAAAATACAAAACCATTTGGAATGGAATGGCAGTTTGTTGAAAAAAATATTTTAGATCTAAAAATGATATCTTATAAATAAATATGGGGTAATATGATGTATAATCATATATGGATAAGATTAATCTCAACTATCCACACAGGATTGACTGAAATGAAATCATATTGTAATAATTTTATTCTTTAATACCATAGTGGGGGAAAGAATTATTTATTTAAAAATATAACTTATGATATATATAAACGTAGTAATAATATTCAATTAGATTTATAAAAGTGATAAAATATAAGACGTTGATACATTCATTCATCCATCATCAATCATTTCATAAACGTTAAAGAAAGTGAAACTTTTTAAGTAAAAGTTTGTTTTAAGCCTCATTCGTTTCATAAATTATTATTTATGGAAATGGTGTCACACAGTAAATATATGAAGGAAAATATTCACTTATTAGCCATGTAATAGCACATCCAAAAAGAATGTACTCCTACCGGTAGTTCAAGGAAACATTTTTTACTCAATGTACCAGATGTGAAAACATCAAACATAAAACAAAATAATAATGGCTTTATCATGTCAATTAGGTTATTAATGTAGAGTAAGCTTGTGGTGTAGTCTTCGTTGTTTGAATTTTATGAATAGAAGAGATATCATATTGACTATGTAATATAAGTTTTTTTTTAACTAAAATAAATAACAATTAAATAATTTCAATAGTTTTAACATGGATATCATTAACCCACTCAGTCTATATAGCATCATTTTGATTAATTTACAAAATTCTGCATTCAGTGTGATTTGTTTTCTTATATGGGATTGTAAAATTTATCAAGATTAATTGAACATCTAATGGTCCGTATGCATCTGAGCATTTTTGCGTGCACAGCACGCTTCTAAAGACCTTCATGTTGCCTCTTTGATGAAATTTAAGCCGAGAATTGGCAAAATGTGTTATGTGTGTGCAAAAATGCTCAGATGCATACAAACCATAAGATACAGTATTTAAATCTTTGGGAAAAACTTGAATATGGATTTATTATTAAAATTATTCTTAAAATTGGAAAATTTTATTTGATTAACTGTGTATGTTTATTTGTTGCTGACATTTAAAAAAATATTCGAGACAAGAATAACTTATGGATAAATGTATTTATTTTGTCATATCTGGCATATAAAAGAAACAGACTGAAAGTTTCCTATATTTTAAAATTCAAGATTATTACTTTAGAAAAACTTTTCATCCCGGTGAATTTAATTTTAATAAAATATTAATCGTCGTTATTTTCAGTTAAACTGGCGGTATATAAAACACTTTTTTGTCGTTGTAAAATTATGATCATAAATAAACTATGCATAATTCACAATTTCAAAATTAAGTTACCGTAGTTTGGCATTTAAAAACTATTCACTGGCATTCTGACAGGAAAATAATATATTTTGTTGAAGGGCAGAATCAAAAAATATTCAACTGTTTGAAAGACTTTTGTCATTTATCAAAAGTCAGTCATACCCATTCGGTCACTTACCTGTCGTAGGAGGTGGACAACTACTTGTGTCTACATAAATGATTCAATAAAAATTCAGATTGTTTTGATGTGCGTATGTTAATATCCATAACTATAGTGACACTTTATGCCAGAGGCATTCTGAAAGTCAATTAAAAAAGCCACACCACGGTTCCTTAACATAGAAACTTGTCGTTTTGTGCGTAGATTATTTGTGATGAAAAGAGAGAATTACTAAATCAATACTCACAATGCGTGTGACAAAGCTGGTATTTTCGTGATACACTTAATGGCTTCAAAGAAAAACAGCTTAACCCATCGATACAAAGGTTTACACACAACATAGTCTGAAAGTAAGCTGATCAAACTTCCATAGGCAGTTTATAAAACAAAAAAAAATATGTTAACGTAACGGTCTAATTTGCATGCTTTTCCATAATCAAAAAATATCAAACAGTCGTAATGAATAAAAGCAATATATTCCCGATAATTAAATAAAATACTTCATGCATTATATTTTAATCGAGAAACTTTCACAAGAAATAGTGTTGTTGACAGTTATAAGTGGATATTGAAAATAGAAAAAATGTAATATCATATCAAATCAATCCTCGTAATGCTCCATAAACTTATTTAATATTTTTAATAAAAATAATAATTATATTCATGCTGAACTGAAAAAAATATTAATAAACATGACGTTAACTGAATTCTAGAACGAATATTTTCTGGGTTGAGTGTAGTATGCAATAATTATCAGAAGATATATTCAGAAGTAAATTACATATTTTAAGGGGACTCTATATTGCCAGATAGAAAAATGTCGATAAATAAATATATCTATCCCTCAATCGGAGAATAATTAAAAATGTCATAAATGTGATAAATTCCAAATATCAAATACTAGATACGAGTATGCCACGAAACTATATTTCAATAAACAAATATACGAAGTGAGATAAACTACGACTTCAAATCATTTCTAGCTTAAAATTATTTAATAGACAACATACCAAAATGTGTAGAGTATTTAAGATTGAAAGATATAAGTACTCGATTTACTAAAACTGTTTAAATCTACGTATTTATCAAATTACATTAGTTACAGAGTGAAAGCGATATCGATAAACGATGACTGACAAATTAGACTGTTCGGGGAATACAGAAACAAATTGTAATCTGACATTTTGTATGAATAGAAGTATTCGAAACAGTCTACGGTGTGGTATTATTTAATGGTTAGTAATCATGTATAACTACATAGGCTCTATGAACTATTGAGGAAACTACGAATCGGTCAATACAGAATCAGATGTGCCATGTTGCATCTGAGTGGTAAGAGAATAAATACAATTAGTTTAGTCACAATAGAATATGGTGAACCACCGACTGACAAAAAAAGCAAATAAATCATCATATTAACAAGAAAATCCCACAAGTAGATCACAGTCCCACCAAAGAGCCTCAAATGGAAGTGAATGGAAATGTGCAGCTGTTGCCAATACAGTAGGTAGCTATATGCGGGATAACGCTCGTACAATACTTGTATAAACACATAACCGTGGCACAAGTACAATATCTACAGGTAAGTAAGCATGAATCAAAAAGAAAGCATTAGCAAACAAAGTTTAGGGGACGGCGTTACCTCCGTGACGGGTTTGGTGGCCTGGAACAAGAATGATTATGCTTCGAAAAAAATTACACTTCACACAACAGTAAGACTCTGCGGTCCATCTAAGTTTTCATGAATAATAATTTACATTTTAGTAGTATTTTGGGACAACCGAACAGGTTGAGAAACGAAAACGCAATTATTACAACTGAGAATTCTTGCGCCTGTAGCAGAACACATTGACAATCGTCTGAGTTCAATTCTTTTATACTATGCTTTGCAATCAGGAGATTTAAATAATAATTTTAAATGTTTTGTATAAACTTTTACATCATATATATTATATTAAGGTTTTAATGTTTGAAATTGTGTATTATATATCTTTAGAGGGAATATTTAGGAATGTTTTTTACCTGGAGTCTATAGTTTGGATCTGCGGTCGCTGCTGCTAGGTAGGGGTCAAAGTACACACTGTTGACAGAAAAATCATTTTTAAAATACTTTCATAAGAGCATTAATGTAATATTTGCACAGCAGTACTAATTCATAATATTGAGAAAAATCTGCATTCAAAATGAACGCTTTCATTAATTAGTATGAAAACTAAAATTTAAAATTAATTGATTATTGTCAAACAACACTTTGAAATGATGGTAGTATGTATTATGTTAAAAAAAAACTCAAAAAAACATGAAACTTAATTATGACAAATAATCTAAACTAATTGGGATTATAATGTTAACATAATTTGATTATTTATCAATCGGTTTAAACTTCTTTAAAAAAATCTCTGAATGAATCGTCACCGGGAGAGATGAAAGAAATATAAAATACGTAAGAATTCTGTGATAAACCAATTGTTAATATTATAATCAAAATGTTTAGGACCTAAATGATAATGATGAGAAGAATAATTATTGTGTTGTAGAAAATGTAGAAAAAGAAAGCGTTTTAAAAAGAAAAATAATTGAAAATGCATTATTTCATCACAACACTTAGTGACACATAAAAACTACATATAATTATGTCTGCATTCTCATCGCATGCCGAATATTTAATGCAACACTTTATAAAATATTTACAAGAATTATTATATTAAGATGCAGAAAAAACACGTGATAAGTTTTTCTCAACTAGGAATCTATTGGAGACAGTTAAAAGCATGTGTGAAGAGAATTCAGGAATGAATTTACAAAAAGAATACATGCGGGAGTGTATCTTGGAAATCGGTTAAAGATATTCTCAATAGTATCATGAAAGTATTCAGAGACTGCTAGGGATGTGTTCCGCATATTGTACATGAAGTGTAACACAATTTTTTTTATTCATAGTTTTTGAAAAAGCTGTAAAAAATATTTACAATATTAAAAAACATTTATATTATTTAAATAGTCAATCTAAGTCAGTTTATGAATGTACCTATCAAATGAAGTTGAGTTTGTGACAGTTAATATTATATTAGAACATTTCATCACATTAAAAAGTTCATCAACTACTGGTGAATGTCCTTATTAAAAATTGAATACAATATTATGGCTAACTGTGAGCATGATGAATATCACTGTATAACAGAAGTATTCGAAACTTCCCTCTTAAATTAAAAATGTTTAATAAAATACAATTTATACATTGTATTCTACTCGAGATTTGAAAACTGTTCCGGAATTCCGGAAACTGAAACTAATTATAATGTATAGTGATGGATAGTGAAATCCAGTAAAAATTATGCTGAAAGAATAAATAATGTGAGTTGTACACAATTTCAATTTTTTTTTCAAGTAAATCTAATTACAGAGTTTCACCCAGAAGTTTTGTAGATATAATAAAAAGTTACAGTGAGTAAGAGTGACTGTGTATACTGTAAATGTGTGTGATGTGTATTGTGTGGGGTACGGGGGAAGTGGGTGTACTCACGCGTAGGGATGCAAAGCTGCGGCGAGCGGGTTGGCGTGTCGGGCTTGGGCTTGGGCGAATGCTGCGGCAGCGGCGGGCTGGGGGGAGGAGGCGGAGGCGGCGCTGACAGGAGGGAAGTGCGGCAGAGCGGCCGCAGAGGCGCGAGACAGCGGCAAGTGACGACCGCGCTGAATGGCCACTCCTCTCAATGCCGCGGCTACATGCACAACACACACACAATGCAATCGCTACCGGGACGCCCCCGTGTCCGGGGACCACGGAAGCGCGGCGCGTCGCCCTTCACCCGTCATGCTCCGACCGAGTCGCTGGAAGGCGAAATAAAAAAACGACTCGACGGTATTAAAATGCTAGTCTCCCTTCGGTTCGTGCACGCGAAGCTATATTAGATTATTAAAAATAAACCACAGACATCAAAGGCGACAAGAAGAGCTGTAATGTTTTCGATTAATATGCGGAAAGACAGTACGGTTATTTCTGATTCGGCTACCGATTGCACAAATTTCCGCGACTCCTCTCCGGCGACGCTGAGAGGGTCGTTCAGCTCCTTGTCGCCCTCAAAGCGACACAATGCAGAGTGAATCTAAAAGAGGCTACGTCAGGCCGGAACGATACGTCATCTAAAAATGAGTAGACAGAAAAAACTTGTGCAATCCCGAGCGAACAGTCGCGCTGACGGCGGTGATGGATATTAGAATACGACTACTGGAGGACATGAGATGCGGTATGCGGAATGGTTAAATGGCGGAGACGAAAGACGAAGGGGTACCTCCGGCGCTGGGCTGCGTGGCGAGGAGTGAGCACGAGGGGCGGAGGCGCGGGGGAGGGCGGCGCTAGCCACGGCCACGTCACGCCCGACACCCGCAAACCTACCAAAAACACAACCGACCTCTCTCACTCACTGACCGACAACATAAATTGACACTTCGGCAACATTATCGTCTTTGTCTTCTCACCCTCTTGCCTTATACTTTTCTCTCCTGGTATTTCTACTCCGAAAAACCCTTCATTCCGTTTTCTTTATGACAAGATTGATATGTTAAGCTTCTGTGGAATTTATTTATATCTGATGAGTTTAGGTCGAAAAATACTGATAAGAAAGATTTTTGAAAAATAATATATCAATCAATAACAAAGTAATGAAAAATTGAAGGTAGGGATTTTTGGACTTCTTTAAATTATGAAACTATGAATAATGGTAAAAAAAAATTATAAAGGTCTTATGCACATTGCTCTCAATTATAACTCCAATGAATTAGTATTAAAGAATAAACTCTGTTTAATGTATATTGTATCCCAATGTGTTTTCCAGTCAGAATGCCTACCATGTTAACTTTGTATTTAATACTTTCTCCAAATATTTTCTCCTAACCTAAGCCATCGTAACCAAACTAGTAAAACTATGCGGAAAGATAGCAATTTTGTTTAATTCTTTCAATCTAATTTGTAGTTATACACTGTGCAATAATAGTCGCTGACAGTAGATGATATAAAATCTAAGAATAATCGGCTGAAAGAAAATTGCTTAAAATTTATAATATTATGTGTATGAAACAAGTCAGACAAAAATATTAATGAAGACTTAGATTCTTGAAAAAAGTCAAACTCACGAAGTGCTCAAAAGTCAAAGGTTATTTAGAATGTAATTATAAGTCATGTGAACTTTATACAAAATTGCCGATAAAAGAATTAAATAAATAATAAAAAAGAATGTTTAAAATTTGCTTTTACTACTTTGTGAATTGAAAAGCTTTCGGAATAAAGATAACTTTAGTATCTTTATCATGTGTGGAGTTCTAAAAGATCTTTGACTTGTATTCATTTCCACATTTGGCCCAGAATCAAAGAAATCAGTCATAAAAACTTAAGACTCCTTAAAAAGTGAAATGAACTATTAAAATAGTGTCCCTAGTTATCGAGACAAAAACAATTATGTAAAAAGCTACTTGTCTAAAGATGCAATTATTTGGTGGACGTCTTATACTGACAAAAATATGTATGAATAAATAAATATGTTAGAATTGTAAAATT
Source organism: Himalopsyche phryganea (assembly GCA_022494535.1). NCBI lineage: Eukaryota > Metazoa > Arthropoda > Insecta > Trichoptera > Rhyacophilidae > Himalopsyche > Himalopsyche phryganea. The sequence goes on along the minus strand of JAGVSL010000001.1, from coordinate 2,319,518 downwards.
AATCAAATTACATTTTTCAAGGGATATCAAATTTTTGTAAATAGTTTTTGGAGACCTAAGCAAGATTAAATCTATATAAACATAAATTTCGTTCTTAGCATTTTTCTAACCTATATTGTTTTACAGTATTGTAAACAGATTAATGCCATTAATAAAACTTATTACTTGAATAATAATAACATTTATATGAAATTGCAGCATTTACGGTGAACAATTTTTACTTGCATTCATGGCAAATAATCACTCAAAAAAATGAATTAACATGCCATCAATATATCAATCAAATATGCCTAGTTCCATAACCAATGTTCTAGCAGAGATAAAATTAATATATTAAATCAACAACAACATACCTTCAGGCCATTGCACGCAAACTGTAACAAAATAACAAATAAAAACGTTTTATTATATTATAGCAGTCAATCATGAAATGCATCTTGGTATAGTACAATACTTTGACCCACTCTCGATATGCAATAGATTATTTACAGTGTGTTAAAGGAATTGTAATATTTAATTGTTTCTGTAAGAGGAAGTGTGGAAAAACATTATATAAAACATTGATGGATTCAAAACAGATCACACACACATAAACTAAATAAGCATATGAAGTGAGATGAGCAGCCAAGTGTTATAGAAAACATTCCCAATGTATAGAAAAGGATAGGTAACAATTAGTTTTCAGTACAGTGAATCCCCATATATATCACAAACGTATGCTATTTTATCTTGAGGTACCTATGGCATAATTATTTTTTTATGGTCTCCTAATGGAGGTATGGGAGGATGGGATGGGTGGGTGCGGAAGAAGTTTTAGTCAACACAAACACTCAGACTACGAACAGAAATCCATAAAACTGTCCGCACCGGGAATTGAATCCGAGACATCCATAGCCGTAGCCCACGATGCTACCAACTGCGCCACGGACGCCAACTTAATTTATTACTATTTAGTATTTTAATACTGAATAATCTTCAGTTTTTTCAGTGGGATATTTGGAATGAAAGGGAACTGTACGTTTATATGATTAAGTTAAAACCACTTTTTTTAAGGTGTTAACTGTTCATTCTTGGTGGAAAGGCAATTTGTATCGTGTATTTTAAAAATAAAACACAATTCCTTTTGTACTACTTCCACATTTTAAGTTAAAATACAATAATCTCAATACACGGTTTCACTGTAAACTTAAGATGAAGTTTTAGAAAGAAAACAATATAAAAGATTTCCATAAGCGATCACTGTTCAAAGAAGTAGCCAGAAGTTAACTTAAAAAACAGTAATAACCATTTGGTACGTAGGTTTAATCAAAATTTCAGTGGACACTTCAAAATTGGGGAGTAAGGAATTGTCTCATAAAATATTGAAGGAAGTGCTTGTCAGACTAAAAGCTAGTCCAGAAACCTCGACCTTATCGTTTAATTTGCAAAATACGTATTTACGTTTGAGAGAAATGCTGAGGAAAATGAAGCTCAATGAAAATGGATTTTCTTTTTGTTTTATTGAACTTCACTAACTGGTAATATTATTTTTGTTGACTTTCATTCCCTTCCTAATATTTCTCTCTAACATTGATAAACATTTTGCATGTTAAAAGCCAGCAATATTATTTACCAAAATTTACTTGCTTTTGTGCTACACCTACAGTGATCGGGTAAGAAACATCAGTTTTTTTATGAGAGTGAAGAAGTAATTTTAAAATGAGGATTCCAAATATTTTAAAGAAACCGATCAAAGCATATTGTAGAGAGTGGGCTATTCTATGTCACACAAGGTTTAGTAAGCATGGGGTTATGCATTCAAACGACAGTTCTACTTGATATGTGTACTGTACATACAACAATCAACATCAATATCTATGGATAAAACGGCTCTCTCACCCAGCGTAGAGACTGATCCGTTCCTAGTTAGTAATACTAAATGTAGGAAATAAAAAGTGCTAGCTATAATGCTTCGTATAGTATCAATGTCATTTATTAATCAATTATTGTTAACAAGTGTCGAAAATACTTGCATAGTGGCAATATTTTATGAAGAAAAACAATCATTTACTTTTAGTTGTCATAACCTTGAAAATGTCAAAGATTAATAAGCATTTTCTGAAAAGTTATGACTTAAAACACATAGGTATTTTTTATTCATATGTCCGTAATGGATATTCACAATAATACTTAAATTTGTTAACATGTTAACATAACAAAGCAGTGTGAGAAATGATAACATGTCGTTATATTTTATCTCCTATAATGAAAACAAGCAATTTTATAAATTCGAGTATGCTTATGATATATTGTTAAAAAGCTTTCTATTTCATTAAATAACAGTATAATTAATAATATATGCTGCATGCCAAAGGTGAATTATGTAGAAAAAGTGTCACATAAAGGAAAAAGGATTTGACATGACAGATAACATTTAAATTAATGGGATGACTGATACATTTGTTGAATAATGTACATAATGAAAAAGGGTGTAGATAAAATTATCAATTTCAGCTTGAGCCGTGAATGATTTAACCAGAGGATTCAATGTAGGTTAATTTCACGACAAACAAAAAACATACGGAAGTCGAGATAAAATATGAAATGAAAAATCACTAAGCATTCATCAAATCTAAATAATTTTTATTAAATATAATAATCATCTCACCATTAGGTACTGTCGTCGCCTTCTTTGTTTGTACTCTAGCTGTGGCGTTGTTTACCTAATACAGAACAAATGTTTTAGTCAGAATAATCTTAAGTTATCATAAAATAATTTTCGTAAATTGATCGCTAGCTACTGACTAATTTATATCAAATATATTTGTTGATTAATGTAATTACATTTTTAAATTGTCAATTGAAGAATGCAAGGCAAAAACGTGTTTCTTTGTGTTGTAATATAAGCTGTCAATTGATTTGGACATTTAATATTTATTGCTTTTTCAACAGTTCGATTTATGTTCCATGCTACGCAAGGAACCTTGGTCCTTGTAGTTATTTTGTATAAAAATATTTATAAACATATTTTTGCCTTGGGTATGTTCCAATAATTTTATTGAATAGCTAATTTAATTTCAAGAAATATTAATGAGAGACATCAGTTTCAGCCGGGACTCGAACCCTCTGCAAAAATTTTAATTTTAGGAATCGTTGGAATCCTAGAATACTTTTTCAATCATTACTGAGATTATGAAAAGGAATTGTCAATCAACAAATAAATACTTCTAAATTGATAATATGAGCTCAAATTGCTCATACAATACATGGCGATTGGCATATTTTAATAGGGTATAATAATTAACAAGACATACAGAATAGAAAGTATAAAAATCTTATAAATATATTTTTGGTATAATAATGAAATGGTAAAATCGGAGGATGAATCAAGTTACAATCACCATTATATTAAATGATGAGTTACAATTGACATTTGAAATTTCTTGATTGTATCGACTTCATTTGAGAACAATAAAATGTCTTATTAGCTTAAATTGTACGCTAATATAAATTGCTACTAACAAATCAGGTTGAGAATAGTGAATTACGATATCGGATTTTGTAGTGATTTTGAAAATAATTTTATTGCTCTCATTAAAACTGAAACCATCAAAATTATTAAAAGAGACATTATTAATATATGAACGCAATGTTAAAAGAATTCTGGGAATCGAACCCAGAGGTGTAGCATTTTGACACTATGAGTTATGTAAACGTAATGTTAATTGAGAAATTTTTATTTGTTTTGAATGCAATTATTATTAATAAATTATTTTATGAAAAGAAAATGTATTTGTTACTGTTGGAGCCTTTGAAGTATTTAAACGTTTGAAGGATAAGAGAAAATAAAGCTATGCAAATTTAGTTATGAACTGAAACTTTCAATCAAGTATTTTAATAATTTTTAATACAAAAATGATAGTGAACCTTTTAAATGCCCAGGCGGTGTGACCACTGCCCAAAATTTGAAAATCAATACGAAATGTGCACCATACGGTGACAAGGGATGAGCAAGCGTTTGCAAAAGATTGCGACGATAGCAATTAAAGAGTTACTTACTATTAAACTAAATAATTTTTATTCACAAGAAAATGGCTCATTTGTCTGAAAGAATGTAATGATACACTTTAATAATTGAAAGATGTAATGTAGCAATAACTGTTACCATGACAGCACAATTACTATGTAATTGCGGGAGAGCTCACAAAAGTCTTACCTCACTTGCGTCCGGGTGGTTTACGTTTGTTCTACAATCGCTCTCTCTCACAACCTTTTTTTCATCGGCACTTTATATAGCCGTCTAGAGAGTAAAGGGATAACACAAAATGTTGATTTGTTTAATAGACATATGAATATTAATTCTAAGACTTCGATATCAGATCACTCCGCGTGACCGGATATCCAAATCAATCGGGTTTAAAAAAAATAAATGAAAAAAGAATTGTTTATGCAACGATTCTTAAAGGGTTTATTTAATTTTGATTTAAGAGTTGAATCGTGACAATAGACAATGAGGGGGAAAATGAATAAGTGGGCTGGGAGGGAGGGAGGGAAAGGAAGTGGAAGTATTCTGCTGTCTGTAGTAAACATCGAGGCGTATCATGTCAGTCAATTACGTGTCAGCAAAAAATTTGCAGCCGATAAAACATTAGTAGGAAATTTATAAGAAATATGAAATAAGCAATGGTTTGTTTCGAATGAAATGCCACTGGCATGGTGTCTACAGAGCAGATGGGGAGGGCCGGGAGCGGTAGGTTGTTACAGTTAAATAAGTGCTACCACAGATGGTAAATCATAGAGATCATGCACACCTCTATCTTTCTGCCCTCAACCACGGTGCCGTGAAGTCTCTCTCGTGCGCGCTCCGCATCACCACTATTTGCGAATGTTACAAAACCGAATCCCTGCATGCAAGACAGACAAAACATGCATTAAAAACAGCGTCGCTCAAAAACAACGTGCAACAAAAATTAACATGTATGCATCGCATATTGTATCGGAGAGGTTTCATGTATTTAGAAATTGCACTTTGAGCGTACGTTACATCTTATAAGCATTTGAGATCTAAACACATTAAACAAATGATAAACAAGGTGCTTTCCCCACTGTACTATGACAAAAGTCGCAGACTTGACAGAGTCCACCGTTTACAAAATATTCAGACTAAGCATCTGGACTGACTCTATGTGACATATTTACACTATTCCAACTACCGCAATATCTCCAATGGAACACAACAACCAGATGACATGTCAAGCGTTTTGCTAAACCTGAAGCAGACAGATCAACACTAAAGAAAAATATATCACTGAAGTAGGGACAAATCAAAAGAAGTGTTTTCAAGAGATCAAGATAGCTATCGGAAGTAAATTTACTCGAAATATAATAGGATATGAATAAATAGAAAGGCTGAACAACTCCATGTTTCTTGTAGAAATAATATTTTACAACAGTATATCACTTAAACTAACGACAATCGTGGACTCCATCTCCAAACTCAATCAAAGGGTAAAGTTTAAATCACCATAATAGTTGCAGGAATTGACCCAAAGACAATTTAGAAGATATTAGAAAATTAACATCATTCTTTAAAAGTAAATGTGTGGCATTAAAATAAATAATATAGGATATTACATTTCATTTCATAATCGTTTACAATGTGTTAAGCAGCTAGTTTTAAACTATATAGAGGTAAAGGTGATGATGATTAATTAGAGCATGACCACAAAAGTAGAAGCTTTTCCTTTTACCAAATGTAATATTGGTGAAAATTAATGAACTGAACGTATTAATTACGCAATAAGTAGGTATATCAAGTAACAGATCACTTGCCAAGAGCTGATACTACGTAAGCTGTGATCCAAGCCACATTCAATTATGTACAAATTTTGGTGCCAAAAGTCATACTACACTGAAAAATCGAGCCACATTACAAATATATTAAATATAGCAAATATTTTAGTATGATCGTGAGTTTAAAATCAATAGAAATTTCTGAAACATGCCTCCAAATTGTTTAGTGTTCGACCACTAAAACATATTTTATGCAAAACTACTGGGAAGTACAATAACATTTTTATTCACTAAGAACAATATGTATTTAAATATGTAAGTCTTAATTAATCATAAGTTTTTCCTGATAAGTATTATTATGATAATCGAGTCAGTTCAATATTTTTATATATAAAAAGATTGACATTACAAACTAAATATATTTGCCAATTGTGACATTCAAAGTAGTTTATTAATTTGACATTTTTATTTAACAAGTTCCACGTTTAATAATTTACAATATCAGTGATGATTGAATTTTTTTACTTAATTGAAAGACAATTTATTGCTTGTGGTACACAAGATTGACAGAAATTACCCATCGACAGTCGGCGCTGCAGTGATTTATATTTTGTTCAAATATCCACAGAAAGAACTGGCTGAATTGAATGATGCAGTGTTAAGATGTATGCCAGATGTTTACCACATCAAACAGGCAGGCAAATCATCTATATATTTCAAACATATAATTTATTTAAATCTTTTACGATTCAAGTAAGTATTAATTGCGATGTATTTATACTCTGAATGATGCTGATTTTAAAATATATAGTAAGGTAGAAATTTGAACATAAAAACTGAGCTGTTACTTTTTAATGTTAAATACTTTTAAAAAGTGATGGAAATTTGAATAATCTTGTGTATGTCACGGAATATAGTTGTGTATGATGAATTCAGATATGTATAATAATGTACTTTCACATTTTTAAAGAAAAGGTAAGATCTATTACACATTTTATAAAAACTTTTCTAATTAATTTTGTCAAAATGTAAGAAAAAATTGGACACAAAAAGTTAAAAAAAAAAAAAAACATTCAAGTCTAAGGTGCAAAGAAACCCCAATCAATATGCAAATTCAGAATTTTATAGTATTAACTGCAGTATTTGCCTAATTTACAATATTATGCGGTGAACACCCTATACAGAATAAGATGCCATAATACCCTTCTGTATAAATATTAATACCGTCTCTACATTGTTATATCAGTTGACATCATAGACTGCTTTCAAAATAATATCATGTCTGATCGATTATACAGAAAGGACAAAATCACGATGAAAGAATACATGAATACAGTTGAAGCATTTTTGTAAAAATTCTTACCAGTGCATTTAATATTCAAGTGAAGCAAATGGCTAACTACTCATTAACTGTACAAATAAATAGAATACACAGAATCTAAAGAGCTCTGTTTGTTAGTCAAAAGTCATTTGTGATTATCGAGATATTAAATTCCTTCCACACGGCAGGAAATTCCACAGTAAAGAGAAAACTGTTAGAACATAAATATTATGTACGACAAATTATGCCAAAATTACAAAACATAGATGTTAAAAACTATAAATTTTCAAACTAGGTAACTATATTTTACAACCCTTTTACGAAAGCTGAGAGACTTGTGCTAGTAATATAATATTATAAAATAATATAATCTAAATGTCTAATAGAATCTTCAGGAATGTGATATCAACTAATATAATAAAATAAATACAGTAGAGTAAAGTTTAATATCGCAATGAATATATTAATGAGACATCTGCGTCTGTACGTAGCGTTACTGATAAGAAAATGAAGTAGAACTCTCATTATATAGAAGGTAAATTGTATTATCAAACGAGCACGGGCTACTGAGGTGGATCATCAAAATGTCACAAGGAAAGCGGTAACATTAAGCAAAACAATCCAATCAATATGATAATGGTTGGTATACTATTAAGAAAGAAATTATAAGAAAAAAATAGGCAGTATTAGGTAATCAAATTGTGTACAGGAAAAGTATCACACTTATGTATTGCTATTTATTATCAAGCAGAGACATTTGGGATATTATTTCATTGTATGAAAAATCGGTGTGATAACTTTCAACTGATATATTATAACCTAATGTATCTTTCATATTATTTGAAAAGAAATGCTTAGCATCCATAAAGAATACATTAACAAAAACCAAGGGACAGTGTCATTCAATTACGGAAGGGCATTTTCTTAATCATTTCACAATTACATAGATTCAAAAAATTTGTGGAATTTTTTATTATTATCATAATTTTAATATCGATTGAATAATAATTGTCGAAATGATTTCGCAAGAAGATGACTTCCTTCCATAAAAGTGAGGAAAACTTTTAGAATCGAAATTAAATCAATCAAATGAAAGGTACTTCTTTATTTTGTAATTATATTTTTTAAAAATATGAAGAATAGCATTTTATATCACAGCTAGTTGACAGCTGCACATGTTTCATCTACAATTAAATAGTATCTTGACTAAAAATGTCTAATAAAAGCTGTTTGTTTTATCCAGTGTTACCAAATTTTGCAAAACTTTCCAAGACAGATTTGAAATAATGAGATTAGAACCAAATAGATTTTATGATGTTGGCAACTCACACCGAGTGTCTGTCCATAATCTATGAACTGTCATAAGAGGAATGATTGATTCATAAGGTGAATTACTATTATTTGCGGTTACGAAAGGATCTTTACTCAAACAAGCATAAACTGAGAATATAATAATGACAAATATAAATGAACAAAAAAAAGTCATGGATAATCATCGACATTTCCCCACAGAATGGCGGCATATTTTTAATGGAAAAGTAAAAAAATAAGTATGCGAAAGCAGCAAAACTTGATATTCTCGGGTGCTCATTTCTCAAGAAACATTTGCAGAGTGAACTTCAGTGATATAACAAAACAAAAGTACACAGCCTTACTGTAAAATTCCTGTTAATTTGTACAAGTCAATACTGTACTGGAATTATTCCACCGAGAGTGAAAACAAACACTTCAGAATAAAATATTTCACCATACTACTGAATGAAATCGGTTTCTCTGCTCAACGTCTCCAGTCTGTACGATATCGATATATCTTTTAACATATACCTCTACCAGTTGATTGGTTTGCATGGAGACAGTACGTTTTTTGGAACTGAATAAGTATCTCTCTTATAACAAGATTTTAACATTAAGGCAAAGATAAAATCTAATATTTGTTTTTGAAAATTTAAATACTTCATTAAAATGATAATATTTGCAGTGCCTACCTTCGATCCCCTTTCATTAAATATAATTTCTACATCGAGGATTGTTCCATATTGCTGAAAAAGAAAGAAATCACAAATATAATACAGAACGCAAGTGAATCCGATTAAAGCTTCATGAAACATTTGGCAATAGCCAGTCTATAAGAAAATTTGATTTCACTAGAAAAAAACGTATAATTATCAATGTTCGAATACTTGATTTGATTTGGTAATTGCCTCATAAAATCGGAAATGTACAAATTGAATTAACTGATTTTTAAAAAATCAGTAATTCACAGTAATTTCAGAAAAATTGTTGGAAGCATTGATGATGATTGAGACTATATCTGAATTATGAAAATAAAACACATTTATCGAATCAGTACTATGAGAAATTTGCACTTCAAACACTACTTACTTCAAAAGATTTAATATTAAATGGTATTGTCATGTTAGATTAAAATATCGTAAAAGACAGCAGTAATACTTACTCCAAACATGGTCCTAAGGTCAGGGTCCCTAAATCGGAACGGTATATTGGAGACGTGCAGTCGCTTTGGTTGTCCGAGGGATCCTTTGTCGGCGGCGGCTTGTGCTGCTGATGCGGAAACACCGACAGGGACGAGGGCTCCTGCGGACGCTGGGTCTGCGCCCACACCCACGCCCGCCTCCGGCTCTGTTTGCTGCAACGCACCAGTCTTCATGGGAAATACACATCAATGGATTTCAAAGGCAGAACATAAAATGCGTAAATAAAAAAACAGTATGGGTAAAGAACATTCATTTATGGACAATTTAAATGTACAACAAAATCTACGAATTTTAAAGGAAATAATTGTTTTATGTAAAAATATAATTTAATCAATGGAACCCAGAACTTATTATTAATTCTTCACATTAATTACTTGGTGGGTTATTTGATGCTAAAAAGATTTTATTAACTATTTCGGCATTACACTCATAGTCCTAAAACAACACCTGATTTAAAATGTTTATTTCTTATATTGATATAAGATCCATTCGTAAATAACAAGTATATTTCTTTCAACTTATACAAGGTCTAAATGAGAATTCCACCATTCTTGAGGATGTCAAGCTTTATCTTCAGGCATTTGAGTACACGGATGAACTCGAATTATGTCTGAAGATTCTTGAACAATTCAAATCTTATCTAAAAAATAGTGAACAGTTTTAATTATATATTAAAAAAAATCCACAGAGTTGTAATTCATCAGAAAAATTGGTTTAATTATAATCAATATAAATGATTTGAAAAAGAGTGACATAGTTATTTAATTTTACATGACATTTTATTCCTGTACTACTTCATTGTTTGACCACTCGGCTACAAGCCCGGCATGTAACAAAGTGGTCAACATCGTTGGTTTCGGTTGCGGAATTCGTGGATTCGAATTCCCTTATCGACAGTTTCATAAATTGATTTTTTAATCGATTTATGGATTTGGGTTCAAAGGCATGGTTGTCTGTGATACCCAAATTACCTTCCACTCAAAAAATCTTAAAAATGAGTAGTGACAGTGACTTACTAACCACTAGTCCTGTCCTAACCTAATCTATTTACCCTTAGTCTTTCCGAAAAAGAGAGTTTCAGCGACTGAGTAGCAAGCAGTTCTTGTAGAGCAGCTCCTATTGAATTTCTGTTAAGATAACTTCCATTAGGAGTCCTACTGCCCCACATTGGAAGTGAACATGGTAAAATTTTTTCATTTATATGATTCTTTGTATCCATGATATAATGCCAAAATACTTTTGAAAATAAAACATCTTGCATACATAAATATGTTTAAAAACATGAGCCATCCTGTGATGGAGTTCTACCAAGTATAAGTCAATGTAAAAACAAAAAAAAAGTTAGCTGATAAATTCAATTAACATAAATCAAATCCAGTGAGTTACAATTTCAATGGCGGTGTAAAATAAATAATATCTATTTTCTATGGATTCGGCGGTAACTTTGTGGAAGTTCATTTTTAATATAAAATTGATAACTTAGTTATTCCACTTAGTTCATCACTAACGTGACGCGTTTCGCCTGTTTAAGAAGCTTCTTCAGACCATATCGCAAGGTTATTCATCTCTAAGGTAAACAATGATTCTAATTCTTACTTTAAAAATAAAGGGTGGGGTGGGTTTTATTCCATTCTATTGGACGTGGGGAAGAGGTAAGACATAACCACTGATAAACTATTTACAAATCGAAAAACCCAAGGGAAATAAATTTAATAATGGTGAGCCGCCTGTTCTTCATTTCTTCCTGGGACATTAAATTCACTTTAGAATTCGAATATCAAAAAATGCTAAATTTTATGGAAATTACTTTAAAAATTAATAATATAAATAAATTAGAATTTGCTATTTATTGAAAACCTATGTATACTGACGTGGCTATTCCTGCCGAGTCATTGCATCCGTGGTCACAGAAACTTTCATCATTTCACTTGATGATAAATAGACCGGTTAATATCCCCTTAGAGATGAATAACGGGGCGATATGATTAGTCTAAGATGCTTCTTAAAGAGGCGAAACGCGACACGTTAGTGATGAACCAAGTGGAATAACTAAGTTATCAATTTTTATTTTATATAAATAATATCTATTGTTAAATGATTAAAAATTACTTCAACTAACTTTTCAATACAGACTGCCCTATATACTTTTACTGTACTAAATGAAAACAAAGGTTACTAAACAAAACTATTTAAATTATATTAGTTAAGATACCAGGTTCCACAAAATGTCTCGAGCTCTCAGTTTTTGACAGAATTGTAGTGTCCATAAATAAATGTCAAATAATCCAATCACTAAAAGCAGTACATAAAAAATCAGAAACGAAAAAATATACTTATATATAACTAGGAATATTTATTTTAAACCAGAACAGGATAGATTGAGAGAGAATATTTTAATAGTAGTTTTTAGTAGAATATCCAATAATTGTATGATAGATAGATAACTATAGTATAACTATATACTTTTAAATATAAGTATTATAAATAAAATCACAAAGGTCTGTAATATAAAATTATAATATCAACGGTGTTTTGGCCAATCGATGTAATCCTCAAAATTGAAATTGTTCAGGAGAAAGTAAAAACAGTTTTTATCGAAAACATTATATGGTGGGTAGCGTTATGAATCTTCAAAATGCACTTGTGTAAATTCTCATGTTGGCAGATACGGGATTAAATGAAGGGAGTGTCAATATATAAGTGGTTTACATCAAGTGGCCGGGTCAAAAATTGTAAACCGAAAACCAATGTAAATAAATTTAAGACATTGACTGAGGGTGCTTGATGGAATTTCTGATTTTGATGCTCTGTCGTCTTTTAAATGAGATTCAATCATTAACTCATTTCTGTATTTTTTGAGGGTTACATAAATTGGCCAAAACACCATCGATATGATTAATTAGAGGGGTCACTGCTCGTAACCAATATTCTGTGCATGATGAGTACACAGCAACGACAGTTTTGGCGTGTGCTTACTGATGATTTGACATGCTCTAGTTACACCCATTATAGGCATATGTTTTTAATCACATTTTATTTTCAATCCATCTATGGAGATTTTTAAATATATTGCGATGTTTATTTTCTCAATAAATAAAAATGTGAACCCTGTAAAAACCTACATACAATGATCTTTGGGATTAAACAGTTATAAAGGTGTTTTTGAAATTTGAATAATTGAGATTTTGTACACTTCCATGTATTTTGTCACTAACGACCCGGGTTTCGCCTTTCGGCATCTTCAGGCATTTGAACGCACGAATGGACTCGAACTCACAGACAGTAAACAGTGTCTAACGTTTATATAGAAGATACAAATACGACAAATGTTATTTACGAGATACGATATTATACGTCTGGGATCCACACTGATACCTGAGTTGAATCGCCTTAATCCTTATTTTGTAAACAACACATTAACAGAGTGGCGAATTGCCGCTTTCCAACTACTTTTAGAATTATCAGTGATTTTACAATTATAATAGCATTGTGGGTTTCGACGGGATGCAATTCGACGAAAGGGTAAATATATACAATCATTCCACATTTAGTGACATCCGTTAGGTGTTTCAACGTATAGGATACAGTAACGGAGAATTAGGAAGGTTCAGCTGCTCGTTCAGAATTGACAAGGATCCTTGTTAAGAAAACAATGTGTACTTTCATAGAATTTTTCACACAAACAATGAACACGTTCGTTTCGCACAATAGGTAGCAGATTATTGGAAAAAATTGAGTGTATGTTATGACAATTTTCTAAACAAACTGTCAAAAATACGATAAGTGTGTTTTGTAGCTAAATTGTATAATAGTCCCTCATATATACAATATAGGTTAAGAAGATCGTTGTGAAATCGCAATCAACTAGTCGTCTTTTCATATTGATTTAGAACTCAAATAAAAATAAACGTGGAAGACGAACACAAGTTTCGTATATTTTTTCAAGAGTACTTGAGGTTAAACAAAGGTCTGAGAAAGTAGACATTTTGGGATGGCAAATAATTGTTCATTGCGACTTACATAATGATTTGGTTCGATTAATGTCACAGTTGTCAAATGATTTTCGGATGTGAAGGGAAACCACAACAAAATTAGATGACATTTACAGTGAAACTGGTTCTGAATAGTTATGATATTGTAAGCAAAAATGAAACATTTGGATGATCGTATTCAAATAATAACAGGATGGATTTCATTGTAACTTGAAGCCATTATTCTTTAAAAATATATGTATTTTTTAATTGATAACATTTCATGAATTTGAACTGTCAATGAGAGCTAGTATTTATTTTTCTCTTCAACTATTCACTTTTAAAGTGTAAACTTACTGGAAAGGCATTATATTTATAAAAGTAAAACACATTTTTTTTTTTGTACTAATTCCACATTTTTAAAATGATCTTTACAGGGTGCTTTCATCACGAGCATTTTAAACTGTTAAAAAATATATTTGAATAGGTAGAACAATAATTGTAATAATTCTGCTTATATGAGACTCATCTAAAAAATTGTTACAGATTTAAAATGTAAATACCAAACGTATCCAGCCAATCACTGGATGTGTGCAATAATTCTATCCCTTCTGAGATTCAGGACGAATTTCATTTAGTATTAATGATTTATTTTTAGGCCTAGAAGTCTTATCCCGCATAATTTTGCAACATTTAGCCAATACGGGCACCTCAAAATGCTTGTATATTACAAATCGCACTATATCTCAATTTTTCTGGATGGTGTTTGAAGCTTCACGGAAAATCAAAACGAACGTATTAATCGAAACACATTCAAATCAATCGGGAATACCCCATACGCTGATATGCGTCATGAGAGATCAGTGTACTCATGGATCATATCATAATATAATTGAGCAGAACAGCTATATATGCACCTAAAATATGACCAAAGTTACCGACCACTGCTCTTATCGTTATCAACTTTTTAATCAAAGACTTCCATAATTGAGCTATTACGATCTATAGACGGAAGTCGAATTTGTACTATAAAAACCGGTATAATTTGAAAGAAATAAAATCTTTAGAGAATTCATTTGAAGAATAACGGTCACCGGAAAAAGCCATCTAAAATATAAAGTAATTTGAAGATGCTAGAATTAATTATGTTAAAAGAATGACGTCTTAAAAATACAGGACACGTACGTCATAAAAAAATATTAAAATTGGTATTTCGAGCATTAAGCAGAGATTTTTGGCGGCGGCGATACTTATCTCCCCCGCAGGCATTTTCATTAAAAAAGTTTATCCTCATTTCAATCTGTCGCCTTAGTAAACATGTCACTCTGTCCACGTATTTGTGTACAGCCTATACAACAGGGTGGACGGAATATAATAGCGTTGCTGTGATAGAAAAAGTAGCGGAAAATAAAGCAATACGAAACAAACTAATACTGCAGTAATGGATAATTAAGATAAATTTTATTTGAAAAAAAAGAATTTATATGACAGACGTTTCGTTGTGAAGAATCACTAAATATTTATTATACAACCAGGGCAGGATTATTCACCAAGCGAAACAAGGTCTAATTTGAAAAAGAAAATCTGTTAGAATTTGCCGCGATGTTTCCTTGTATTCTTATGTCTTATATATACATCAAAAGCAAAAGTCGTTTTAATAAAAAGCTTGATTTTTTCCACGACCAGACAGGGCATTTTATTGTGAGTTTTCAATATATAATAGTAATGATACTGGCGTCAGAATTCACATAATCTGGACGAAGGATTAATAAATAAAGATCGACACTGGTTTCACTTGATAAATGAACAGTGTCCCATATAAAATTGGATGAAAAAAATCAGCAATTAAGAAACATTTTGGGCTTTAAAGTCAATGTCGGAATATTATTTTCCATGTATAAAATATAAATGCATTACAATTTAAAAATACTATCGCCAAATGACCATTTATAACATAATAAAGTTCTTGAAGTAATTGACGGATAGTGTACACTTTACTTGATAACTGGTAAATGAATATCACAAAGTGTACTCTCTGGACTCAACGGTAAGTTATTATATAAACTATAAACCATTGGAAAACAAATATCAATTCCATAACATATATTTTTTAAGTAGCCTTGCAATTATCGGGGTGCTTTATTTGAAACGCGCTTTGGGAGCTTCAATACATTATGGGACCTGAGATATTGCCTTAACGATATTTACGTTTAGGAAATGACGTTACGTGGTGTCACGTCAAACGTTACGCACGGTGTAAGCTAAATCGAATCACGCGTTTTCGCTACAACGTGATGAAAATTGATGATATATTTCCAATATGACAGAGTCGATATATGGAACATGTATGTCATTATTTCGTTGTTTACTGCGCAACGTTTAAAACATCATTATTTACTGCACGTTTAACATAGCCGCCATATTAGGTTGCACGCATTTGTGCCTACATTTATTATATTAACCCATGAAGACTTCCGTTGCTTGATTATATTGTTATAGCAGGTAGAGTATTAGCCGTATAACTTGCACTTTTTACTGCACTGATACGCTTTCTGTATACTACACTGAGCGTGTCAGTGTATAAGTATGTATGGATCCTAGAGTCGTGTATGGATCTCGTGATCCTAAATCCTAGAGCCTGAGTGCAAAGTTATACGGCGTGCACTCTATTTCAACGAGGATTCCTAATTTCTCTATTGCTGCACGAATTTATAACTTCTATACTTGATACGAAAATAAAAATATATCCATCACTTTTAAGTTTAATTGTCAATTCTTGGTGGAAAGGCATTGTATTTTAAAAATAGTAATATATCGATTGATTACTCATTATATACAAATGTCCAGCTTGTGATTTGGATCAAGTAATATAATTTGGGTTAAAACAGTCAAGTAAGCGATCAAATTGAGAAAAAGTAACTGAGTATGCATGGGCAAAAAATGGCAATAGAAAAAACTATACGATATAAATAAAAATGTACTTAACGTAATATAAATGCCTGGATCAGAATAAAGTGACCAGTTGAATATTTATATTGCACAAATTGATCTAAACTAAAACCAAGTTTGGTTCGATTCGTTCATTCAATTTTAAAAAAATGCAATTCATTTACAATCTTAATAAACTGGCGCATAAAATCTTTTTAATTCATTATTTATTTGGTTATATTTGAGAAACAAAAGAAAATATTGCAAGGGTAATTTGCTGGTGCAATAATATTTTGACTTGAGTTTATTTTCATGGTAAATATGCTTTACAGAACGCTTCTTTTTTTATTCCCGAAAATTACTAAATGCTGATAATAACAATGTAGTTGTTGTAAGAAATTTAATTACGATTAGGAAGATACTAAATAGTTTTAAATCGGAATCAGGGAAACCTATAATTTACGGGAAATACGAATGCAATATCAGTATGAAAATGTCGTAATATGTCACATGTAACAAAACATAGAGACAAAATTGAAGTACGGCAACGAATTTGTATAAAAAAACGTCGGTATTCGTATAAGTTATCGGTTC
Organism: Himalopsyche phryganea; assembly: GCA_022494535.1. NCBI lineage: Eukaryota > Metazoa > Arthropoda > Insecta > Trichoptera > Rhyacophilidae > Himalopsyche > Himalopsyche phryganea. The sequence continues at coordinate 2,302,437 of JAGVSL010000001.1, read as the reverse complement.
TTAGAGAATTGCACTGTTTTCAGCAGTAAGGGTAAGCATTAGGGTGACTGCTATAGTAATTGGACGACGATAGTTATTGGATACTTCAACTTTTAAACGTCCAAAATAAGAGTAGCTAAACATTCTTGTTGGTGTGAAGGAGACAAATATATCTAGTCTTACTATCTCTATGTAACTGCAGCTTTAATTATCCACTACTAGATGACAATACTGAGAAAACTTCATTCGTATGTGATGCAAGGTCAAAATCGTGAAAAAACGTGTTTGTGTTAGCAGACCCTTTAAGAAACAGTGATATTTTAGTGACTTTACTTTAGAAAAGTTTCGTAACGAAACCTCTCAGGAAAGCGTGAGACAAGCTGTCAATATTCATTGATATTTAAATAGTGGTAAAACAACTAACCTAAAAAGAAAATGTGTCCAATTACTATGTTTTTCCATATTTTTCAGTCTAATACATATATCTAAAGAAACTTTTTGTTTTTATTACTGTTGTGTTCATTTCCTTGAAGATCACTAAATTCCTCATCTCTACATATCTTACATGTTTCATAGATACTTATTTTTTTCACTTATACACTGTTATAGGAAAGTACTTCCTGTTCCGTAAGTGTCCAATTACTATAGCAGTCACCGTTTACCATTTTCATTAAATAAAGTAAATCATGTAAACCATTGATGACAAGCAAGACATATGATATAAAGAAAGAAAAATACAGATAGTTAATTAGATAAAATGTGGAATATGTACCATACAAGACTTGTGTTTTTATGATTAGTGTACTTTTATAGCATCAAAAAATATCATATTATGGCATAGCATGAGTTCTATTATGTTACGTGTCATTTTACGATTGTCGTGTGAAGATTAGATTTTCATCTCGAGTAAGTATCTCCGCAGTGGCAGTACCATGGCGTATGTACGAAGGGTCAATCAGTGACCTTAATTACACTGGATATCGTGTCAAGACATCACTAGTAAAAATACATAATAAAAAATCAGAACTAGAGTACGCGGCATCAAGTGGTCAACGGCTACACCATCCAATGAATTTTAATAGATTATCTTTTGCATGGTTTTGAATTAATACGGTCTGATAAAAACGGACGAATATTTATGAAAATGATTTTTTGGCAAAACACACAAAATTTATAGAAATTGAAAATTCTTTTGAATGACGAAAAGAAGGTTAAGCGAAAAGTAAATGTTACCATAATGATCAAAAGAAATATATCGTACTTGTTCTGAACAAAAACTTTAATACAAAAAAGTATTTTTTTAGTTATATGTATCAAATCAACATTTTCCTTTTTGCTATATCTACCGTTTGGCAAAATCACTGATTAATTAAAATTAAGACTTCAAATAATGAAACTTTTTAAATTGGAATATTACACATTTGTCAATTGTATATGATTGACACTTACATATCTGTACCTGAGAGGCTAATACTCCTATAACAATTTTATCAACTGGTGGAGCAAAAACGTGTTTCTAAAACGGTTGTTATTTTATATCAATTAGCATAGTTGTTCTCTTATTGTTTTCGTTCTTTTGCAGTTGGATAGATAAGATGCTTGCAAAGTTTCATTTACAGGTGACATGATTTTGTATAGGATTTAATGGGCATTGGATTGTTTACCTCGTAAATGCATTGTAATATAGGACTGATTTTGGATAAGATTTTCGGTAACCAACCCAAATACGCCAAAGTGTTATTTAATCATCTATAGATCGTTAAATTTCAAATAATGTGCCATTTATAACTTAATTTCGCTATTTTTGGATATGTACATTATTAAATCGGGTTATTGAATTGAGTTTTCAGGAGGTTGTAAAGGAACCAGGATTACGTCGACTTGTTAATTAGGCCAAAGAGCTCACTGCGTATTTTAATTATTATACATCTTATCGAGTGAATTTGCTATCTTAATCTCTTTATGAAGTAAAAAAAAATAACCACAGCAAGCAAGTGTGACCATTTGAATCGTTAATATGAGAAATTGTACGCATTATATTTTATCTTGAGATATCACTGATTCAAGATAGTTTTCTATTTTATTACATTCAAGATAGGCCACTTTAGAGAAGTGGAAACATACGGAAAAACAAAATTAATGCCATTAATTGAGTTTCATTTATTTGTAGATTGCATACTATCGGGTATATTATAAAATAACTTCTTGAAATTGGTTACTTACTACTAACTCTGGTTACGAAGTATGACGTTCCATTTATGATTATTAAATGTGACACGTGTGTCGCTTCCAATGGAAACCATCATCACAAAAAATGTAGCTTATTTTTAATTTTATTGTTATATACAATTATATGCTTCGTTAAAGTATTTTTATTTTTTTAACCATATCCGCTCCCTATTCGGAGCCTATGGCCATCACGCGGATCCTCCAAGCTTCTCTGTCCCCCGCCAGCCTTCTCGCCTCCTCCCAGGTCATCCCAGCGTCCCGTAGCTCCGCCGAATACATCCTATGGATGGTCATCAGCGGCCTTCCAGGGCGACGGAATCCACCTGGTTGGTAGAAGAGACAGGCAGGATTCAGGCTCCCCTGGGGCATCCGCAGCACGGGTTCAAGCCAGGTCCATCGTCGCTTTTTTATCTTGTACGTAATAAGAGGCTGGTGGGGCTGGTCCGTCCGTTCTCTTACCTCCGAGTTCCTGACAAAATTCGCCGCAAACATCTTTTTTCAAAGCACAGAATACGGTTACCCTGTGCCTTGGTGAGGTGCCATGACACGCAACCGTAAAGCAACACTGTCAGGATACATGCGTTGAATAAGTGGCACTTGGTTCTGACCGAGTACAACAGTGAGTCGCAGACTTTCCGCATTGAGTTAAAAGTTGCTCCAGCTATCCCTAATAGGATTGTTAAATTATACAGACATTAAAACATCTGAGTTATTGCTTCTTCAATGATTGACAGTAAAGAATATCACATCAACAAACGATTGATAATACCTTTGAATTGAGTCTTTCCCATTCTTATGTTCTTTTTTTTTGATAAATGGATAAATCATTTAAAATGCAAATAAATTCTGCCTGCTTCACAAGGAAAAGAAAAATCAATGACCGAAAATAAAAAAAATATCACTTTTCTCCCGGGATTATGCAAATTTTAACGGCATTAGGAGATATTATCAATAATAAAAAGGAACGAATTCTGGAAATATCCAACGATCGGAGGGTACTAACAAGGACGACTAGCAAGTTCTTTTTATTCGATTAATGAAAAAGTTGAAAGTTTAGGCTTTCTTTTAAAATAACCTGAAGGAGAAGTTTTCCTTCCAACAACTCTATTTCATTTTCAGTCGAGAAAATTCGACGCCGCATAGTGGGAAAACTTTATTCTTTTAACTAGTTAAATAAATGAATTTTCGTTCGCTGTTAGTGCAAGTTTATCTGAATTTAATGGTCTACAGCAGTGCTCCGCTACCTTTTCTCACCCACGACACACCTAAGGTCTTATTAAAATTTCGCGGCACACCACAAGCTAAAATATGTAAATTACAGAAATAAAACTCACAATTTATTAATTCGTTTTCATTTGATGAATTTGGAATAGCAAATTAAACACTTTTACTTCTTCAAAGTGATAGAACACACAAAAAAAATATAAATTATAAAAAAGTACTATACAAAAGAAATGCGCTTTTTTTTATTTAGCCAAATCCAAAATAACCTTTCTGTCTTCAATTATACTCTCACTGGTCCTTCGGAAGATTTCCAATGATTCTCGCTCTTCTAATGTTTATGTTTCTGTTTTTTTATTTATCAGAGCATTTCAATAAATTTTCATTTCGACCTTTCATAACTTTGCTTCGGGGCAGTCAACATATGTTTGTGTGAAACAATCGGATTGATAATTTTTCAAAAAAGTGCGTATTTAAGACTCTTGATTTGAATGTCTATTATTTTGATACATTCGTTCATTGCTTGTAATAATTCAAGGGGGAGATTTTTTGCCATCAATACTTTCCAATATATGCAAAAATGTGTAATTTATACGTTAGGATTTTTTTGTTTTACACACGGGACAAGCCCCATTTTATTCCCTATCATTGCAGTTGCACTATCCGTTAAAACACATATACAATTACTCCATTTAATATAAAAATAATACAATGTTTGTTTCAACAAGAATAATTTAAGCGGAGATTTTAACAACCAAATGGCTTTAATTTTTGCATATAGAAATACTAGATTTGTTCTCATTTTGGCCGCTCTGAAACGCGGCACAACTGGGATCGTCTCGCGGCGCGCCGGTCGTGTATCACTAGCCTACAGGATTGACAAACCGTAATAAAACTTAGAAATTTGTAATCATTTCATGGATAAATAAATTTTGCTCGGACGCTTTTCCCTACGAAACAATCGACTGACGCAAATTGTGGCAACGAACTCCCTTGTCGACTGTTAAATATTTCATCTGTACTTATTAATCTCGATCATGGCAGAGAAAATTCTGACACAATTAGGAAATTAGGGCCAAAAGTATTACCAAAGAAATCATGTGTTTTAACAATAATTATATTTCAGCTCTTAGCTCATTTATTGAGTTTAATTGTATATAAAACACATTGTTGTTTTAATTACAAAGGCACAGCAGTCTAGTACGTAATCTAAATACTGTACAAGACCAGAGTAAAGGCGTTTGATATACATTATTCGTAACATGTAAATTTGTAGCTGTGGGCATTTCTCCAGTTAAATTATTTTTGGAGATTCACTTTACGCGTGTTTGGATTCTAGCTAGTCATATGAACAAAAATTCGTGCTGCGCCAACAAGCACGAAGAAATAATGTCACCCCACCCTTCATTATGAAGTTATGAATTAGAATCATTGGTTTTGGATCATGGATTTTGTAATTCATTTTAAACACTATAAGGCATGCATTAATTATTGGTTTCTATTTGTTTTGTTTGATTTGCTTAGACAGATTCGAGGCATTTAGCTCCAATGTGCGGCGTCGCCATAATCCAATTTGATGATATTTTATACTTTTTAGCTTTTGAGACCGTCATTTTTACGGGAAGCAATGAAGAATTCAAATTTACACATTAGCTTAGGGAACTGGGAAATTGTAAATCTACAATAAAAAAAAACTCTTTATCTTTGTTTTTACGAATAAATAAAATCCGTTCAACTGATTTATTTTAAAGGTAAAATTTATTATAAAGTGTATTTTTTTATCTTTGTATCTGAAAAGGTACGTCAATTAAAAAAAGGATATTTTATTACACTTCTAAAAAGCAACGATAAATCAAATATTAGGTAATTAATTAAAAGCGAAAATTTTGAAATTTATTTCCATAAAGAATTTTTAAATAGAAGAAATTTTAAAGAAAAGAATAAAGAGTTTTTTTTAACCTCTTCAGAAACACCTTATAAGTTGTTAAAAAGAACAAATGAAACTTCCATTAAATAGGAATATCAAATCTAGACAAATACTAATAGAACAGAAAAAACGTTTATTAAATTAAAAATATTTCTACTGTGAGTCTTTTGTAATTCGATAAAAATGTACGAGAAATACAAAAAATATCAGATCAAATAAAAATTGAAATTTAATGACTGATACACCAGTCCAATTTAGACGATTTTATTGTGATTCCCTCTCTATTGAATTAAATTGTAATTTCATTAAACAAATGATGATGAAAGAAGTAAGAGATATATTTTATCTGTTATGTCCTTTAAAACACAGTTTTAATGGGCCAAAAAAAACATATTAATTCCACAGAAAATATTACGCACCAAGGACCCAGTCTTCAGTAAGTATTACTACCGTTCGTCATTCACCGTAATTATTATGACTAAGTATAAATTGTTATAAACATAACATATATATTTAGTTCTCTAGTAAAGAGATGGGGAACCTGCAGGAATGCAGGTCGTAAAGTGACTTTTTATCTGAATATAAATTTTCGTTGTACGTTTTTAACGAAGCTATTTCGTTTGATTATTTTCATTCATTCAGAAATGACGTTTCTTGAATGCAGAATTATTAGATTATAGATAAATGAATGAGGTCATCCGATTTGAAAAGGTTTCTTACTCCTCATCTAGTACAGCGTTTCTCAAATGGAGTTACGCGAAGAAGTTAAAAAAATAAATTCTTCACAAGTTTTCAAACTTGATCAAATCAATCTAAAACTTTTCAGAGTAAGAATAATTATAAACACAATAAAAGAGAAAACGCAACGGCGCGGATAAAATATTCATTTAACTTAGGACATGAAATAAAACAAATTAAGCGTGAAGGAATATTTCATACAATTCGCATTGAATTTGACCCGAAAATATTATTATTGTAGCAAAATTATTTCTAAGTGCGCAAAAGAAGGAAATTTCTGAAAAAGTCCGAGAAATTTAAAACGGGTCGACCTCTTAAAATAAAACTTTCGTTGAAAGGAATATTGCCAAGAAAACACAATTGTACCAAAACGGGAAAAGTGTTACTTGAGGTGACGTTTAGCAGTTTATAAATGCTTAAACGATATTTTGAATATTTAGGTTTAATAAGATTATTTTTTTGTAAAAAAGGTATTTTTTAAATTTTGAAATACGTCATTTAAAACATATTTCATTTATAATCAATTTAAATATAATATATATCGATGATAAGTACTAAATAAAATTATATTTGGAAAATTATTATTGAATATATATATAATTTAAGACATCGACTGAGGGTGCTTGATGGAATTTCAATTTGAATTATTGAGATTTTGTACACTTAAATGTATTTTGCGCTCGAATGCCTGAAAATTCCGAAAGGCGAAACACGGGTCGTTAGTGACAAAATACATGGAGGTGTACAAAATCTCAATAATTCAAATTTGATATGGAAATACCATTATTAAATATTTCATAAAAATTGTGTTGCATAATATGTATTTAATTCATATATAGATACGACAAAAATATATGTTTTATTTTCGCCCTGTTTTGTTTTGTCAATACTCTTTTTTGTCACGTTCTGTTTTGTCCGGATACCTAGGAGGGTGATAAAATTTAATTTTATGAATATTTTGCGCGCGAAACAAACAAATTTAATGCGGCAATATTATAAACGACCACGATCTTTAGTATATATTAGGTAAAACATATAAATTAATTACGTAACGTTCTGTTCTGTGTATAAAAAGGTCGTATTTTAGGTATTCCGGGATAGAAGTCGAGGCCGGAGCAAGTACTTGTAAAACCCTTCGGCGTTGACGAGTGTTTTAATTGAAATACAAGACAAAGGGCTGTCAGCTTTCGCAATAATGCTTCCTAGTCAATTTGAATATTCAAGAATGAAGTTAAGAAATATAATAAACAAGGACTCCTTCATGGCTTAAGTATTATTTGTTAATTGATGTAAGAATAATTTTCGATATACCGTTTTTCTTAATGTTATGATTGTTTCGATAAGTTTCAAGATATTTTCGTATCCTAAAGATCATATCGAGAGGATGCATTGAATTATTATTTATGACGCCATCTGAATATGTCGGAATGTTTGTCGTATTTGTATCTTCTATATAAACGTTAGACACTGTTTACTGTCCGTCAGTTCGAGTCCATTCGTGCGCTCGAATGCCTGAAGATGCCAAAACCCGGGTCGTTAGTGACAAAATACATGGAAGTGTACAAAATCTCAATAATTCAAATTAAATATTCCAAATATATTTTTAAATTAGGATAATTTATTAGTTATGTTGTTATCTTGGCGTCAAGTTACATATTCATCCATTGAACCTATAAAATTTCGTTGAATAAAAGCATATCTCATCAGAATCAATTTGAAGATATTATAGCTTCTTTGGAAATACCTCTTGGATAGAAGAGCACGTTAATAAAACGACATTTTACACCTTGTGTCTTTGCAGTATTTACATTTAAGGATCATTAAAATTGTGTGTAGACCCGAGTTAAATACTTGGAAGAGAGTAGAAAAAATGCTAAATTGGCCAATTGTCATAGTGTTGACACTTACAATGCTGACGGTTTGTTGTTCGATTCCATTAGGTGGTTGCATAGGCGGCGGGGGTGAGAAGGGAGGGACCCCGCTGGCCTGTTGCTGCTGCTGCTGCTGTTGTTGGGCTGCGGCGACGGCTGCGCCCTCAGCGGCTGCTTTCGCGAGGGCCGCCGCGGCCGAAGGGTCCGGTGCCGCGGCGACTACACCCTTCGCGGGGGGTAGCGCGTCGGTGCCGTTCTGCGCGAACTGCGCCGCTGCTGCAGCCGCAGCCGCCGGAAACGGCTGCGCCATTCCCGTTTGGACCATGTGCTGCAAGAAAGAAAAACAATAATATAAATAGCATGTAAAACAAATATACATCGTGATACCACGCATATAATTGGTATTCATATAGATAATTGAGAATTTACTCAAGTTAGACAAATATATCAATTTAAATACTAAGCCGGCGAATGAAACATATGGAATTGAACCCCGGTTCATCGTTTTTTCAAAGGCCCACCAAAAAAATGACCGCATTCATTTTTCGTTTCAGGTTTGTAAAAACATTAAAATACAAAATCAAGTTTTCTTATAATACCAATACTGTGATGTATCGAGAGATGTGAGTTTAATTTGTATTATTTTATATGCAGTGGATCATTCGTACAAAATTTAAGTGTTTAAGGTTTAATACATAAGCCCATGACTCCCAGTGACAAATTCATAATATGAAATAAAATTCCAAACAGGTTTCAGATACCTTGTTTATTATGAAGTAAAATAGTTTAATAATTCTAGATCTTTGGCAAACTGCATTTTTCAGGACGTATATTTTATTTGAAGGATAGATTATTAAATATGGAAAATGTGAGGTTTTATTGATCGCAAGAAATATGATAATCAGACTATGGAAACACAAGCAATCGATGAAAGAATAAAAATCTTTTAAATGTTGTCAAAACGTGATGTCTGTTTCTTTTCATCTATTTTAATCATAGAATAATAAATTGTTGCACCATTTTATATCAGACATAATTAAACAAAAGGTCAAATATTTTTTACATGCCAGACGAAGCAATAAAAACAGATGTTGCATTTGTTTTTATTACTTATCATTATTCAAGTAGAGTAATTAGAATATATAAATTTGACAAAGTAAGGTCGCAATAAATAACATATCGGAAGAGCGTCGTGGCTTCTCATAGCGTTATATTGTAGATACTAAGTTTGATTTTATTTTTAATGTAGATAAATAATGGATTCAGATATAGCAACGTTTTAAATCTACGTAAAACTTCCAGATTTTTTTATGCCTATGCACAGATTTAAAACATCTTCTTGTGCTATTGCACGTGAATTAGTGTGAGAAAATACGCCAGCCGATTACTTATTTATTTTTTAAACTAAAAAATGAATGAGGGTGAAACCAAACAACACGGATTGAGTCTTCTCATAAGTAATTACTAGTTGTTCCGGGTAAAATAATACTATTTCGTAAATATATTGAGTTAAGATATTTTCACAAGCGTAATGAGGTTAAATTTTTATTCATAATCATCTGTTAAAGAGGTGTCTCAGTTATTGAACCAATGATTTTAATTCATTTGCGTATAAAAAGATTGTTACATTGTGAATAAGGCAGATGTATATGTAATGCCGGAGAAAATTAACAGTAAGTCTTTAAAACTTTTTAGTTCTATAAGATTTAATAATTCTTGCGATAATGTTATATTTATATAAAAAGAAAGATTTAATTAAGAAGTAAATATCTATTATAAAGTCTGAAAGAGAGAACTATAAACACAACTTTAACCATTATGTTGAGCTTCGCTTTTGTGCAGTGGAGGAAACCATATATTTCTTGAGCCCTTGGATGCAGTAGTTACCACATGGTGCTAATGCTCAAAATTTCTCACACTTTTATATTGTACCATGTGTTACACTGTTCAGTAAAGTTTAATCTTTTATTTTCCCGCTTGATAATGTATCCCTCACGTTTGACGTGCACAATTAATTAACACTAAAATATTTCACAAACAAATAAATTGGATATGTATCAAACGATTTTAAATATAATACTTGCTCCATAATAAAAGTGTAAATATAAGTCGGAAAATTCATGAATAAAAGTATATATTTCTTGATTATTCGGTAAAACGTTATATTATTGTGAATTGAAGAAAAATTAAAGAATAATTGTTTTAAAGAATTTCCCATGCCAACGCAACTATAATATAAGGAAATCAGTAGTACAGTTTCACACTAATTGCGTATTTATAAGTATACATCAGGATGGGCGTTAGTAAAATTGTGAAAAAAATGTTTAATTTTGGTTCATTATTACGCGCGCCGTCATTAGTTTTTATATTGTCATGGTTGATCTGCGAATTCGTCAACACACACAAAATGGCGTCGCGTCATTGCACGTACACGGAATGGCGGAAACGGAACTGTCAACGGATAGAATTTTGAACGCAGTTGAATCATTAATACCAATTAAAACGCTTCCATTAATATAAACCCAGAGCAAAATGATGTCAATAAAATGATGCGAGTGAGAAAATTCTCCTGCGGAATTCCGACACAAATCAACCTCGTTAATTCTGATACTCTCCTGTGAGCTTCATTTGAGCGGGAAACTCATTAAAATGTGTCTAATATTAAACGAATAAGTGCGAGTCAAGTTTGCATGCCAAGACGTGAGCGTGAACTGTTGTTGTATTCAAATAAGTTGAATAACCAACAAGAAACAAGTAAATATTATATTATATAGTTGTATACAATTACAAATATTTTCTTAAATGTACCAATTGAATATAATTGAATTAAGTCTTGCTTTTGTTCCGCGGAACAACTGTGTTAAGTAAATTAAGGATCCAATAATTTATCAAGTACAGTTTTTCTATACATACATGCACTACATGTGACACTGATCATAGTCTCAAATCTTTTTATTTCCGCTACGATCCCCTTCCTTCCATCAGAAATGATGACTAAAACGAACGCCGAGTCCTTCCCTTCTCATAACTAAATCACCGGGAACATATTCTTTATTTGCCCCAATTATGAACAACAAATAAGAGATTTGAATCAATGCCCGCCGTAAACCGTGCGACGTTTGCGAACGAAACGACCTAATCATTGTAGTGAACGAGGGAAATATTAGAATCATCGAGAATTTCTTATTTTCCCACTCTTATGTCAATGTTTTGTCAATAGCAGACAGTGATAAAACAAATGACTCGCGGAGAATTGAATCAACGAATTTGAGAGGGCAACCGACTCTAAGTGTTCGATTCGCTCCTTAGCAACTAGTTCTCCACTTGTATCTAAATACGATACATTTTTCATATACGTATACAATTTAAGACATCGACTGAGGGTGCTTGATGGAATTTCAATATCAAATTTGGATTATTGAGATTTTGTACACTTCCATGTATTCTGTTACTAACGACCCGGGTTTCGCCTTTCGGCATCTTCAGGCATTCGAGCGCACGAATGGACTCGAACTGACAGACAGTAAACAGTGTCTAACGTTTATATAGAAGATATAAATACGACAAATATTATTTACGAGGTAAGATATTATACGTCTGAGAGCCACACTGATACCTGAGTTAACATTACGAGAATTGCTTTAATCCGTATTTTGTAAACAACCCATTAGCAGAGTGGCAAATTGCCGCTTTCCAACTTCTTTTAGAAATACCAGTGATTTTACAATTATAATAGCATTGTGGGTTTCGACGGGATGCAATTCGACGAAACTTATACATTTGGAAAATCACGGTTACTATTTACGATGCACTGTAACTTAGAGATTTTACGAGCAATGATGAAATTATATAATAGTATGTATACAAATATACTGATTCCTACGGACTTATTTTTACATCACCATTTACCATTCAAGACATCAAATTTAAATTTATATATCTTTTATTATGAAGTTACGTAGAGTTATTTTACTTAGGGGGTTCATGGTCAGGTTTTATCTTTAAGAAGGGGTCCATGGGTATAATAGTTTGGGAGGAAACGTCTTACAATTATCTTTATGAGTTGATCGTATTACTAATTAAAAGTTATTAAAAGCAGACTTTGTTGCAGTATCTGGATATCATTCAACTACACTGTATTGAACTATTTTTGAGATATGAGTTTATGACATAACGCAGAGAGGATGACTGATGCTCTGATCGGGAAGATTAACTCAAAATTGCGTCACCTAGTTATCCACTAACTGCTCTCTAAATGCAAATGAAAATTATAATGGATATTGCAGGCGGGAATTCTGGGATATATTACTACAGGTGAGTCATCTTGTTATTCCTGGTTGGTTCTAGGTGACGTTACGCTTCATTCGCTAAATGTAGAGGGTATGTGCGATATGGAATATTTGTAAAATTTATCTGATAATGAAATTGGTGACATAGAAGTGGTGATATTTTACTTTCTATGGATAAAAAAGTAGTCTTCTGTTCGTATTAATTTATGGTATACTGAAAATTCTTCTTTATTATATAGAATCAGACTAAATTCGATGTTTAAATTCCTTATTTAGGTTACGGTATGAATAAAAATTGACTTAGTCAACACTACCCAGTCAGCGTTTAAGATGACATTAGTTTCCACATATTCCGACATCGTTTTGATGAATATTTTAATGCGCCGATATGTTGTTAAATTTATTTACAATGCAATCACCTCAAATTGATATTCGGTAAATTTGGCCAGGTATGATCTTAAAACGTAATATTTTTCGGAGACGTTCGTTTACCATGTCCGCTTTCATTGTGGAGCATATAGACTCCATCAATAAATGTATGAAGTTTTCCATTCCGAGATTTAAACTTACAACCAAATTGATCAATTCCAAACAGCGCTGTCCACTCGGCTACAGAACCGATAGTAAAAACATATAATCAAAGTCATGATATTTTATTGCTCGTAAAAAATATCTGATTTAAAATGATTTAATAACATTAAATATTTATCTTGCAGCACAAAAATACACAAACGGAAGCGATTTATGGATCGTATTTTTTTCGAACTGTAAAATTATTCAATTAATTCTTGATGGCTAGCGAAATATTTACACAAAATCAGCAGAAGCCGTGGCGCTATAATTGACTTGACGGTTTAAAAGTATTAACACAATTTTATAGATTAAAAAACGTACGAAAGACGACTAAATCTGACACAATGTTATATTTTTAATGGCGTTTACAGCGCATAATTCCATTGCACGACGCCGATATTTATTGGTGTCGTGTAATGGAATTATACGTTGTCTATCGTGTATGGTGTAAATACACAGACAGAATAATCAATAATGACGAATTGAGATATACAGTCGACTTAAAAAACATATGGAACGATATGAGACTACTAGATCCGGCATTATATCGAAATTCGGTGGTGTATGTAATTTTTCTTCTTAGTGAAACAAGACGGTAAAGTTTCCGAGATGTAACGAAGATTGCGAGACGATGCGGCAGAGGCCAACCTGCGATGGAGACGACATAAATCGACCCAATTGTAAGGGTTTAATTGGAGCGAAAGCCTGACAGAACTATCTTGTTACAGGGGTTGCAGATGTAATAGCGATTGGCACGGAAATGGATATTGCTAATCAATTATGACTTGCCTGGTAGTTTCATTTACAATAACTCAACAAAATCATTATGTTTGAAAATTATTTGTATAAATATAGCGCGATGACGTATTGAATGAATAACAGTTGCGAGTGGAGTTTTTATAATTTTAGTATTCTGTCAGTTTGTTTGTGTATTGCTGTATTAAAAGCGCTTTTTTATTTGACATAATATTAATGTACAATTTGTTACTTGGGGTAATAAATATTTATTTTTATATTATGTTATAATATACATTCAAGCGTTTATGTATGGATGGTGACATTAAGAGAAAAATTAAGCTGCGAAATCCTTAATGGCTATACATTTCCAAAATGATAATTATTGAGTAAGTATATAAAAGAAAAATTCTGAGCATCTCAAGCACCGAAAATATTTCGATTTTTTCTGCTTTTGTAAAAGTTGAATATTGTAATTCGATTTTAATACGTATATCTATTATGTGATGAGTTCAGTGTTCTCTTACATAAATCTTTATAATTATTGTTATGAATGAATGTTACGGTCGTAAACATTCTTGATGCAAAGAAATTAAAGTCGTGCCATCACTTCTTTAGGTAATTCTAAACATTCAAATAAACAAGAAAGGTAAAAGAAGACTATCAGTAATGTTCGCCATTAGTCATTTCACTTTTCAATGAGTAATTAGTGTATTATTACTCAATTTTAATTTAATCTTTTCAGATCCATACTAAAAGCTGTTGAAATATTAAATATTTCTTAATAAATTTCAAATAATATATCACCGTCGTAAAAAAAAATGAATCAGACTTCATTTTACGAAATCAATGTGCTTAATTATCCGAGGAAGAATGGCTACAAATAAAACATTAACAAATCGCATCACACTGTTTGAACACAGGTGGTAATCAACTAATGTTTCGGAAAGTTTCATGTTTCATTCTTAAGAAATAAAGCAATAAGAAAAGAACAAAGTTATCATTTAGCTATCAATGTCATTTATATCAGCCTTGTGGTTTCGGAACTTCGGGAAAACACGCTATTTTGATGATACCACCGACGAAATGTGTAAATTCTGCATTGGGAAATCTCTACCGGTGTATTTAAGATATGCAAATATGTACATAGCTAAAGGTAAACCCTTTTGTATCAGGTCCGAGTCCTAAATACCTCTGTTTCGAATGCTAAGACAAATAACAAGGAGAAAATCTGGGCCGAACGTCGCCCAAGCATCGGAATTAATCTCACTTTCGGGTAGAGCAATTTGGGAAAGCCGGAAATTGCTGAAGAGAATTAGAATCATGGGAATACGATTTAGTGTCAACTATTTTCGATAGCTCTTTACGAGATACAGGGCGCAGTCTATTAATTTGATATATATAATATTAATCGCTGGCAAATTGAAATCGCGACATACAATTCGAAATGTGTAGAAATAAAATTGATAATATAGTAAATCCACTGGCTGTGAGACTAAGTGTTTCGCCTCTTTAAGAAGGATCTTCAGATTAACTGTATCGTATTTTTAAAATCTATAACGTAGACATTGATCGCAATTCTTTACATTATATATCGACTCCTCAATCTGCAAACCGGTAAATATTAGATAATTTATCAATTTTGAAATCCACTTCGTTACTTTTATTTATTCACTAGTAGTGAGTAACAGGCATGCGTTGTAATGCCACTCAAAGAAAGAAAGGGTGTGTGTTTTAATTCTGTTTATTGAAGTGCTTTTGGATACACAATATTTTCTGTTCCGTCCGGAGAGTACACGAATAAATCAGAAGGTTTTTCCAAGATGTCGCTGTTAATACGTATTTAATTTTTTTTTAGATTAAAAATTTTTTTACGGGTCTTCGCACAACAACTCACCAAAGTTTCATCGAAATCGGACGAATGCTAAAGGAACGCATATAGGACAAACAAACATGAGTGGAAGGAACCGCTCCACACTTATTTTGTAAGGATTGTATTTTACGTTGTTTCAACATTAAAACCATTTGATATCAATTAACTATTGTCAACATGAACACGATTCACTTGGCTTCCATAAATGTCCCCAATATATTAAAAGTCTTGGTGATTGAATACAAGACGTTTAGAATTTGATGTATAAAATTCAGTATAAGTCGATAACAGAAGAATGAAAATGTAATAAATTTCAATATGGTGATGTTAACGTAAAAAAATAATTAATTGTAACATATTTCACAGAGGCAGTAAATCATCCTATTTCGAGTCCATTCATTAATCACTTGACAGGATAGTACTAAGAAATTTGATTACATTAAGTACTCTGCCAGAGAAAAAAAATGTAATTTACTCGGCCGAAATGAAATTACTGTAAACAAGTGAACGTCGGAGTAATTGTATTCCAACAAACATAATTTATTTCACATTATAAATTGTAAGTAAGTATCGCGGAAGAAAATAATTATCGCTCTCTTCATTCCAACATTAATCATTTTATTTATATTCCATCAAAAATTGAAAAGTTGGGAAGTTTTCACAGAGGAAAGTAGGAATAAGATGTAAAGGAGAAATTTAAGAAGTCCCATCCAGTGACGGATGTGTGATCTTGACATGTCTGGGAGTCATTAAAAAACTCTTTATCAAGATTCAACAAAATCTTCCTAAATTATCAAACTTTTAAACGGATACACTACGTCAAAAAGTTTGACTTATTTTTCAAATTAAAACTATTGATTGGGATGCTTGAAAAAGCTTTATTTAAAAACTAGTAGCCGTACTGTCATAGAAGACGGCTTTGAAATTGAAATACTGAATATTTAAAATAGAATGTATGTCGGAACTACGCGTGCATTGCATAACTTTTTATTTTATATACACCGCAGATGTTTAGGTCATGAGAAAATTTCATACCTACATGCGATATGTGATAATAATAAAACGTATACAGAGAAGACTGGGCTATTATATATTAGATTTCGAGGATTTGAAATTGGTAGTGTTATTTGCGATCAAGTTTTGGCTTTGGCATTCAATATAATTGAGATTTGATCTTATTTCCTCCGAATATATAAAGAAAAATGATTCGTAGGCGTCAATAAATCCATCTTTAATATCACTATATAATTCTTATTGCCATACTTGATTTTCGATTTCTAAAGTGAATTTAATGTCGAATTAATATGCTGCGGACAGGTGTTAAGTTGTATATCCGTGTTCGTCCAATTGCAAAAGATATCGTCGATATAACGATACCATTTTTAAATATTTTTGATTAAGGGATATTTTTAATTAAACCGATTATTATATGGTTATGGCGAAACGGTTAGTCTGGCGATGCTTCTTAAAGAGGCGAAATGCGTCACGTTAGTGATAAACCAAATGGAATAACTAAGTTAACAATTTTAATTTTCTATGAAAAATGAACTACCACAAAGTGTTATATTTACAATCCATTTTATTATCGTATTGAATATCCGAAGTTATATTATCCGATTTACCCAGGTGTGTTATTTAGGGTGGTAACATATATAACAGGAGGAATTTTGGGTTTCACACGCAAGAGAACTCAGAACTCTAAAATTCATGGATAGATTATTTTTATTCAAATAATTCTGCTTTGTCAAATGCATGAATTATTTTTTATAAGTTTTGATGTTGGTGTATATGCATAATCTGATGTGTGTAGAACTAAGTCGGTTTCGAATACTCCAAAAACATTTTTATAAATGAATACTATATTTATTTATATTATCACATCAAAGTGAATCGACAGCGTTAAGTATCCTCTTAAGACGTTACAGGTGCGATGTTTAAAGCAAATACACTAACAAACGTGTGCGGCATTGCGTAGGGCTATTTGTATTTGAGATCAAACGATTTTGTTAATGCTACATATTGATTGACAGGAACAATGTTTTTCTTCTAAAGAAAGTTACTTGAAAAATAAATGCCATTATATTAATCCATACATAATCTCAGATTATTATCATAATATATTCGCGTACAATATTTTCCTTTTTTTCTTTCTCGATTTAAACTGAGCAGATTGACCAGAGGTGGGGAAAACTGTGGCCTTCTAGGACATCTAAGTATGGTAATTTTACTGAATCCGATTTCAAATTTGAATTGTTGATGTTTTGTACATTTCTATGTATTTCGTCACTAACGACTTGGCAACGCATTTCGGCATCTTCGGCATTCGAGAACACGAATGAACTCGATGGCTCGTCTGAACTGTCTGTTTTGTTCTCGAGCTGACTGGACTGTACTGAGATGTACAAAATCTAAACAATTCAAATCTGATATATAAATTCCATCAAGCACCGTCAGCCGACATCTTAAATTATATATATGAATCCGATTTGTTCATAACATTGTATTTTTTATATAAATTACATAATTTTTTTTATATATTCTATATATTCAAATTTGATATATAAATTCCATCAAGCACCGTCAGTCGACATCTTAAATTATATATATGAATCCGATTTGTTCATAACATTGTATTTTTTATATAAATTACATATTTTTTTTATATATATATCTAAGTGTTAGAAGGGACCTTTTTAGATAACAGAAAAATGAATGTGACTACTGGTGTGAAAAGGTTACCCATCCCCAGATATACGAATAATTATGTAGCAAAATATTTTAAAACTCTTTTTGAAATGAAACACACTTAGTTCTTGAATATGTTTGCAATTGGGAAAGTTTTGAAATAACACCTAAAGAGTTAAAATGATAATTGTTTCATTAAAAGTCGACGCAAGAACTCTTATGTTATATAATTTGATAAAGTATTGGAAAATTAGATCCTTTGAAATATGACACTTTGATTTTACTTTTTATCTTATTGTTAAACTTTTCCTTCAAGTGAGACTATATTTATCAAGAGAAAAAGTTCTTTCATTAACCCATCGATAAGATTAATTATTTTTTACTTCAGTAGATACTCTCCTTAAACTTGAAAAACGTTCACTTTTAAAGAAACAAGTTCAAAAGAAAAACCAATTGATATCCATTAGCGTGGATTATTCGCGTTGTCTCTAAAATAAAATGAAATTCTACTACGCAAATAAAGCAAAGATGTCCAACGAGCACTATGCAATGTAAAAATAGTCGAGGTGCTTTTAAATTCTAAAAGTCATTTTTTTCCTTTTTTCATTTCATTCAGTTCTTATTTGAATTAATAAAATGAATAATGCCAAGTGCACTCAAGTATTGCAATAGGTTCATCTATTAGTAGAAAAGCTTCTTCGCAGTTCCCGTTTCGTAAAAGCAAGAAAAAAACACCTCACTGTAGGTTAAGCTAAATATATCCATTTAAAAAATGTAACACTTAATACTCCATTTAATGGAACTTTTTGAAGCGGTAAAACTTTTAGCCGAGATAAAAATAAGATGTATTGTGGTCAATAATGTTTGCTTTTATATCCATATCTATTATTTTATTATTTGAATTAATATCTATTTGGCAGAGCTCCATTACAGTAGAGCAAAAAATAACAATGATTTGCGTTATGCAAGAATTATTCACAGATTATTTTTCAACCATTTCCATTCTCAATATGAAGCAGTTGACTTCTAATGGACATCTCATCAGTTGATAATGCTCGTGATGAGCAAAACCGGTTCTGATTTATTATAAACATGTTGGAAATAGTAGAAACAAATCGTGTTTTATTTTTAAAATATCTTAACAGAAGTTGCTTTACACGAAAAGTTGTTGTTATTCAGTTGCTAAAATTATCTTTTTCGGATATGTTAAAAATATAAGGATATGGCTAGGAAAGAACTAGTTGTTAACAAAATCACTCTCACTACTGACAATTTTTAGTATTGGATAGTTGTGGGTGGTTGGGGGACGGGAGATTTTCATGGACATCCATACCTTTTAACACAAACCCTTAAATCAATTGATAAATTAATTCATGAAATTGTCCGTGCGGGAATTTGTATCAATGAACGCCGTAACCGAATCTTGACAACCCCGTTAAATTATATTGTTTAAGCCTGAGTAAATTACTCGAAGTAATAATTGATTTTTTTATATTCTTATATGCTTTAGTTAATACGGTAAAAAATCATAACGGTTGCGCGTTCATTCTTGGTATCTTTATTGTAATACATTTGGTTTTCTCGACACTCCGTTTAAAATTAATAAACATTAAGCTTTGGTTCAAACCAATTAAATTATAAATTTCTCGATTACGTTAAATAGAAAAACTTATTCCGTATAACACTGTAATTATCACTGTTATTTGCGGTAATTTTTCAAAGGGCATAATGTTCTTTGGCGATGTTGAATAAAAAGCTCAGTGGGGAAGTTTAGGTAACCGCCGAAATTATCTAATGCAAACATAATGAGCGAATTAGACCTCATTTGGGGTAGAGATACAGGGGAGTTTTTGCATAGTGAATCACCGAAATAAAATTAATTATTAATAAAAACCCTTTACTTCATCTGCGAATTTGTCATTCGTTTTAAATAATACAGTAGCTGGAAATCGGTGGCGTTGAAACTGTTTTTTGCAACTAAAAAGACTTACATTATGTTACAATAAACTTAATACATTCTGGTATCAATGCAATGTTTGTGACTAATTTTCATTAATTATAAGAAAAGTTTTTATGATCATGACAAGAATAATTAAACATTATTCGTTTTTTCTTTGCTTCCGGTTCTTTGAAAACTGTATTGAGATTTAATATCACAAAAGTGACTTAAATAAGTACTTAATATGATATAGAGCAAATTAACTATAAAGTGTTAACTGTCAATTATAGGTAGAAAGGCATTATAATTGTATAACAATCATTACCCCTTAAGCTGATCGCGAGTATTTCATCAGTTGATAATGCTCTCTGAAACTGGCCATATTTGTTATAAAAATGTGCAAGTAGTACAAATCAAATTATGTTCCCATATTATTACATTGGTCTATAGTCACCCTGACAGAGCCTATTAGTTGAAATTGAGTAGGTAGTTCTTGGAATTGCATTTTAAAAACCCTCTCTTTTCACCCGTAATAAATGTGTTGCGACTATTCCCGATGCTTACTTCTTAGAATCAGGGATAAGATCTGTCGTATTTATTTTGTATATAATTGTTATAAACTGTCTACTTGTCTTAGTTCGAGTTCATTCGTGTGCTCGAATACCTGAAGATACCGAAAGGCGAGTGACAAATTACATGGAAATGTACAAAATCTCAACAACTCAAATATTTTTTATTTTTTTAAATAAAAAAAATGCTTGTAGATATCGAAGAAAGCAGTATTAAGAAATAGAGAGAGATATCAAAGAAAGTAGTAGTAAGAGATAGAGAGAGATCCAATTGAATAGAAATGAAGAGTGGAGCACGTTAAATTTAATATATTATTTGGCGGGTAATTATTGCAATAAAGTGTGATTCTTCATTGCAGTTTTTAACTGATATTAAAAATTAATTACCATAAAAGAACCACCAAATACACAGAAAATATCTGGGTGGAACAAACGACAGAAATATCCCATTCCGTGCCAAGAAACCCATTCACAATAAAAATAGGTCCGTGAATTACAGATCTAAGACGGTTAAAATAAATTTTAAAAAGTCGGAAGCGTTTGTGTCTCTTATTAAATATCAATTATAGATACTGTTGTCTGCATGTATAATCATTTGCTCGGCTAAGTTCACTTTTCTTTTTATATAACAAAATAGGAGTTGAAATTACTGAAGCAAATTTAAAAACTGATGAAATTGTTACAATGGAGTAGGTACGGCATATTTTACTCTCGTAGTTTTCAACAGCTTAAGTGACCTTTCTCCTAATGCCGGGTTTGCAATACAGGAAGCTGGCATGACATTTTTGTGCCAATACGTGTCGTACAAATAGATTCGCACGTATACACATATGGAAGCTCTGGTCGGCTACGGCAGGTCCCAATAATTCGTAGTGCAAATCGATAGGGGGAATGTGGGTCGATTAAGGTTCAAATTAGAACCGGGAATCGAGCTGGGCGTCACTTGACTTCAACGCAGACGCCACAGACCGAGTAAGCTAAGTCATGTTATCATCTCTGAACCAGTGGTCTTGCATGTGCAGTACACGAAGCAAACATTTCTAAATTGTAACTATTTAGTAACATTATTTGACTCAGAAAATAACAATTCACATTTTTTATTACATTCTGTCCAATGTATTCGGCTGGACAGTTATTACATTCAAGTTTATGAATACCAATATTTCTTGCTTTCAGTGAGAATGCGTGGGGGTGGTTATTTGATAATTACTATTATAGGAATGAATATTACTTCAAAATATTCAATACAAAGAAGATTTTTAGTCAGAATATTACCACTATAAACAAAGTGGACTATTTACTTTTAAGGTGTTAACTGTCAATTCTTGGTGGAAAGACATTATATTTTAAAAAATAAAACACAATTCGTTTGTACTACTTCCACATATTTATAATGATCAGGACCAGTTTCGCTCATCACGAGCATTATCAACTGATAAAAATACAAACATAACAGGCGTATTTATATAAAATTGAGTGAAAAAATGAAGGTATATAAAACTGATGGTTCATGAACTGAGACAAGAAAATATTGATTAACAAACAAATTATACATTAATCAAATGAAAGAGTATACAATTAAAATGTTATGGACGTTTTGCAAATCATTAAATACTAATCTACAATCACAAATATAGCTACATTAAAAGTCCATTTAGCTGAACAAAATTATTAATGACGATACTAATAATATAAAATGATGACTCAGGGAAATTATAAGTAAAAATTAATGAACCATTTAAAAATAATCAAATATTAAGTATGTAATTAATATGAATAATAAACAGCCATCTTATCCATCATTTTTTTTTTTAAAGTGGACTATATAAGTTAAGCAATTCCATTATAACAAATGCAATATGTTAGTACATATATAACAAAACGTGTTACTGTATATACCTTAACTGTAAATGAATCTGGTTTCGTATGTTTAAGAAGTCTTTCAGACTCATATAAGGGTGTGAATTATTTTCTATTCGTTTAGATTTTAAAACAATCATGCTTACTCTCAATGTTGAGCAAATTAACTCTGACATAATTCAACACCAGATTTGAACCAGACCTTTGAAAAAAAATACGCCAAATCCCTATCCGAAAACGGTTAAATATTGTTCTAAGCATATCGCTCTACGCCCCGAGTAGGGTGGATGGGTTGAAGAGTTCACGGAAGCCACGCCTGTAGATGCTACTTCGTGAATCGATTGACAAATTTATTTAGGTATGCAAATATCTCTTCAGGCATTTAATAGATGGGTCGCAATAACGTAAGGATACGAATTCGACCTCCTTCACACTGAATACTTCGTAAAATTATCTACCTATTGTTGTATTTAAGTATTGATTATAATGAAGCGATTGATCGACTATGTGCGTTTATCGAATGTTGTAAAATGGATTAGTGATATTATAGTAATCGCCGAAAACACTATGTTTATCTAAGGAAATTATATATAAGAATAGCTTGACAACGACTGAGTTGGCGTGATACAGGATACAGGACGCTAGCAATGCCTTTGGGAGGAAGCGTGCTTTACAATAATGAAGTTAGACTATGCGTCAAACGAATAGCTAGGTATACCAATAGTTCAATATGAGTTATCCATAATAATACAACATAATAAGATAAAATAACAAAGTATTTAGTTCTACAACAATTTTTGCAGAACTAAATTCTTTGTTATTTTATCCCATTATAATGGAGTTCTAACAAGTAAATGCCAAAACATAATTCAAATTACACCATCCATATTATACCGATGAATAACAATATTAATAAAATGAACTGTTGACTATCGTAAATATGGAACATCAAGTTAATTTTTTTTGCATATAGGAAATTACAAATTATAAATATTACATTTTTACAATAAATTCTCATTTATTTAATTGGTATACATATTTATATCGGACAATAAAGGAGTATGTGTAGCCAGGGCTGCGGAGTTTGAGTCTTGGAGTCCCGCTGTTTTGGTCGGAGTCGTAAAAAGCGAGCGACACTTTTGTATAAAGTGAATTTTTGTATTTCTGCATTCGAACATCTTCTTATTTATGCCTATAACATCTTCTTGGTATGCAATATACATATGCACGTGTATATATAATATGAAAAAATCGGCTATTTGCCGTATTGGTTGGTTGGTGTTTAATTTGAAGACCAATTACACAAAAATATTAAAGGTAGGAAAAAATCTGACAAAATTAGACTTTTTTAAATCGTAATCTGAGCCGGAGTCGGGTTGTTGGTCAATGTCTGAGTTGGAGTCGCGTTTTTTTTGGTGGACTCCACATCCCTGTGTGTAACACATCAATTGAATAATACATATATATCAATTGGTATAATTCCATTATAATAAGCTAAAAATCCAAAAGCATTAAGTTCCAAAAAAAAAATATTCAATATATAATTTAAAACATCGACTGAGGGTGCTTTATGGAATTTCAATATAAATTTGGATTATTGAGATTTTGAGCGCACGAATGCCTGACGATGCCGAAAGACGAAACCCGGATCGTTAGTGACAAAATACATGGAAGTGTACAAAATCTCAATAATCCAAATTTGATATTCAATATAGTTGATAGCTTTTTCTTCATCATGCCATCGTCAGGCCGATTATTATAACTGTGCTTTTATTCTAAGCCGACAGCTATTTCAAAGTTCATAAAAAAAACGTAAAAAATAAATATATTGTATGTGGGCACATTTATCAAAGCACTTTAACGTATCCGGAAGAATGAATTTTGTCATCCATCTGTGATATCTTCAAACAACTTCATAACCATTTTCCAATATATGTCCGGTTTACAATATAGTTATACAACTCCAACTCGAGGTCTTCTTCGAAGAGCCGGAAAATATCCGTGAACTCTATTGAGAACACTACTTACATGTTGTCATTTCTAATCTAAATTCTTTACTTCGTACAGGCTTTAACCCTTAGCGTATTCTGGTATTGAATAACCATCTGGTTAAAAAGCATGATATAACTATAAGGCATCGATACCTCATCTTATGAATTGTATGCTAAAAAGAATATTCTTTATAAAAAACAAACAATTGTACTTGGGAGTGTACTTTCAAAAAAATATACTTTAAATGCGATTATCTCAGAATTGGTTTTTATGACTTAATGTCTTCTGTCAGTATAACCTCAATATAATAGTTCTGATGATCGCGTCAACTAGCCTTTTTATAAATACGAACTCTTAGTATAATTTGCTTTCAATAAAGTAATCGTTATACTAAACTGACAGTGTACAAATGAACTTAATTAAATCATGTTAAATATTTGGCTGGTTTAAAAAGAGAATCGGCATTTGAATAGCGCAAATTACAGAGATCCGCTTCATTTGTAATTAAATTCAAACTGAAAGCGTGCGGAAGCAGTCAGTAGTTTTGGTACAAAGAGATGTGAATACACTTTTCAATCAGAACATTAACTTGAAATCCTGGCAGATTACTTTGTCAAAGAATCTCTGCGTAACAATCTTGTTCGGGAAAATCGTTTCAGGCAGAGATAGTGTCTCTAATTTGCAACGATGGAAGATAGGGCTGTGCCTAAAGTATGCCACAATACATTTTGTGATAAATATTATGTTTTTACACTTCCGTTGAGGAGAATATAGACTATTAATAGAGCATTTCATTATAAGTTGAAGTAAGTGTGTTCAATTGTTTGTTATTTAGTCGCTTTCTTTATCTTATATATATAGAAGCACGTTGCTATTAAAATCGTGTACCTTACGTTCCGTTTTTAGTATTGGATAGATGGGAGAAAATACAATTATCATATACCTACATCAATGTCTTTCATTTCCTCAGAATTGTAATCTATTTCAGGGTACATTTTAAATCGATTAGACCGTATATCGACAACGCTTAAAAATAGTAGGTGGAGCATATGAACTCCTATTGTGAAATGTCAACAGAAGTTGCTTTGCGAATAAACTAGGTGTAATTCAATCACACAAACTCACTTCTCGGAGAGAAAAGGGATGGAACGGTGGGGTCAGGAAAGCACCTTCGCTAGTCGCTCTCGCTACACCATGTGTTTGGATCGTATAGGAAGTTGGTGGGAAGTAATTAAAACATTAAAGATATCCGTGAATTTGGAAAGATAAACTTGTGAATAGAGTAATTTTTTCAGTTTCCATTTTAAGTTTGAACCCGTGATCTCGTGACTAAATACAACGAGCAACCAAGAGATTTAACTATTCGGTTATAGGAGCAGCATACAAAAACATTTAATATGATATTGATTTTTTTTGCACCATTGCTTATTACATTAGTATAAGGCATTAAAAAATTTTGCTCAGCTAATGGACTTTTAATGTAGCTATATTTGTGACTTCAGATTAGTAATTTATTGATTTGTAAGAGGTCCATAGCATTTTAATTGTAGACTCTTTTATTTGATTTATGTATAATTTGTTTGCTAATCAGTATTTTCTTGTCTTAGTTCATGAACCATCAGTTTTATATACCTTCATTTTTACACTAAATTTTATATAAATAAGCCTGTTATGTTTGTATTTTTATCAGTTGATAATGCTCGTGATGAGCGAAACCGGTCCTGATCAATATAAATATGTGGAAGTAGTACAGATGAATTGTTTTATTTTTTAAAATATAATGTCTTTCCACCAAGAATTGACAGTTAACACCTTAGAATTGATATAATATTGATGTTGTAAACGCTACAATTATAGAACTAATAATAGAGATACTGTAGGATAACCCTAGATGAATTCTAATACTACAAGATGGTATGGTACACTGAAGATTCTACTAATAACGTTCTCTCTACCAGGAGAACATCTTTTTCCTCGAGTGTTCGCCAACAAAATACCTGCCGGGAAACTCAAGTTTTGCAGACGTGGGATGCCCGAGGTTTTGGTGAACTCGCTTGCTTGGGATAATCTAACAGTAAAGCACTTTTTCTTTATGTTGGAAAAGCGAAAAACTATTAATACAAAGCAGGGATATGACCTAAGTTCTAGAAATTTAATACGAACGACGTGACGTAATTATTACAAAGAACACGTGTTATTTTAATTAATTAACAATGTTTCCGCACAGAAATGGGTACTCAAACGGAAATAATAGAAGAATAACAATACTGGCAACGTGCTATCGATTTATTCCAATGAAGCAAGGCAAGAATCTTATATGATTAAAATATAATATAACGATGAATATCCATTGCACGTTTTGTGTAAAGCGTAGAATATCGAAAACCAATCATGTGGATTATAATAGAATGAAATTTTCAATGTTTGATTATTATTATCAACGAATGAAGCTTTATATTAAGATATTATGATAGAAGTCGTTGGACGCGTATTTATCTTTCATTCACATAATTACAAAATAAGTAAAACAGTGCCAACTGTTATTTGCTTGGATTGTCATTAACAAAATCAGTAACTATTTCAATTTTTGGTCAGTAAGAAATAATAAATGGTCACAAGTGGTAAATTAAATAAATAAACTGTCAGTAATTTATATAAAATGGATAGTTTTGAAATTAAACCTAACCTAACTTAAATTATTAGTTTCAGGTTACTCACTTCTTTCCTTCTTTATATCGAGGAAGATAAAACTAGTGACTTAATTCCTGTCGAATACAATTGTTGAAGACAAAAACAAAAAAACAGTTTTAGTTTTTCTTTTATATTTGTCTTTCTATAAGTTAAATATACAATCTTCCTTATCGAAAAATGTTCTGATGGTCAAAATATGTAACACAAACGTTTCTAAAAATGTATCTTACTTAATAAAATATTTATTAATCACTTTTAAGGTGTTAACTGTCAATTCTTGGTGGAAACGCATTGATAAAAACAACTGCAACTGATAAAAATACAAACATAATTTATATAAAATTAAGGTATGTCAAACAGTTAGTTCATGAACTTAGACAAGAAATTACTTATCATTAAATAAATTATACATAAACCAAATAAAATAGTCTACAAACAATTAAAATGTTAAATACCTCTTACAAATCAATAAATACTGATCTGAAATCACAAATATAGCTACGTTAAAAGTCCATTAACTAAGCAAAAAAATTGAATGCCATTATTAACACATTTATCATTTTCACACGTGATTATTAATACATTTTTTTTAAAAAATGTTGTATTATTTATGTTCAGTTAAGTGTTTGTAAACTGTAAAAATGAAACGTAATGAAGAAAAGTAGTTAATTTAGGATATAAATAATATAACACGAGTCGACCGTGTACTTTGATATACTTGGTCGAGGTATTTAATCGTTAATTACGGCATTTAGTACGTAATTATAGGATTACTGATATGATAATTGAGCCCTCGAGATGGGAAGTGACCCAAATGGTAATATGGTGAAACTTGTTTATTGAAAGTTTTAGTTCAGTGAACTTCTTATATTAATTTATATACTTTATTGAATTTAACTTCTTAAAGAATAAAATATATTTGCAGTCTGTATTTACTTAACTTACTTTATGACATGTAGAATACCAAATTCAATGTAAATAAAATGATGTTTCCCTTCCCTGCATTCGTGTGCTCGAATGCCTGAAGATGCCGAAAGGCGAAACCCGGTCGTTAGTGACAAAATACATGGAAGTGTACAAAATCTCAATAATCCAAATTAAAGAATTGTTTAATAAGTTCTTTTGTACACATATTAAATATTAAAAATGATTTTCCTAATATCGTCGTTGTTTGCCATATGATACAAAAATATGTAAATATATGCGTTATGTTTACACATTTAAAGGATTATATAATATAGCGTCGCTGTTCTGGAAGAAAATACTATATCGAAAAAATGACATTTTGAGTTAGTTATACCAAAATGTTCCTAATTTCAAACTCTACCGTATGACAGAATACAATTATTTTTATAAATTATACTTTTACTTAAAAACAGTTTTGTAAAAACAAACAAAATGAAAAACGTATGGCATTTCAAACATTTGGTAAACTTCAAAGTCCAATTAATCAAAACTAGTATTTTACAGTTAGTGTATTCTTCCAGAACAATGACGATATAATAGTAATTATATTCAAAGTGTCCAATCACAGAAGGAAAAATAAATTTGAAATGTAATTCAAGAGAAGGTAATAAATGTAGAATTTAATACAATAAATGTATCAAGTTGCGTTCGAATTCAAATTATCAGAAATGGGTTTGCGGGAGGAAACATAAAAACAGCGGTTGTAAATATAAAACCATACACTTTGTATAAACCCTTTTTGTATAAATGGAATGAGTGAAATTTCCAATAACCGATACCGGAAAGTATTCTTGTTTATTCGCGGAACGTTTTGATGACGGCCATTTCGCTGCCATCAAAACCAATAAAGAAATGAGCCATTTTACTCGTATCTTTTGATAAAAAAATCCAATATAACTTTGAAAGCCTCTGCCCGCGGGGGAGTGTGCTTTGGATATTTAATCACATGCGGAGTGGCGCAAAAGCTACTAAGTGAAAATCCCCTCGTTTGATGCGAAATAAGTATGCGACTGACAAATAATATCACAAGGATGATGGATGTCAGACACCATGTGAAATCTACCGCATCAATGAACTCATCCGTTAATATGCAATGCATTTATTTTAATCGTGCATTAAATGTGCAAGCGTAATCCTAAACCGCAAAGCATAATACATTTAGATAATATTGTTTATAAATATACTTGTATACGATTGATATGAATATATTTTTATAACCGCTGCAGTTAATTTAGGTTGGATTATTTACATTGTAAAGACAGTTATCACGTTTTCATATATTTTTTTTTGTAAATTGACATTAATTTATATTTCATAGAATTTGAAATTTGAATAAGTAACGTTATCACTTTTAAGGTGTTTACTGTCAATTCTTGGTGGAAAGACATTATATTTAAAAAAATAAAACACAATTTTTTTGTACTACGTTTCGCTCATCATGAGCATTATCAATTGATAAAAATACAAAAATAACAGGCCTATTTATATAAAATTGAGTGTTAAAAATTAAGGTATATAAAACAATTTGTTCATGAACACACAAGACAAGAAATTACTGATTATCAAGATTGTGTTTTATTTAAAAAAAAAAAAAAAAGTAACGTTATATGTTGATCAATTGAAATTTAGACAGTTATAAAATACGCCTCTTGAGATCGCGAATTCCTGCAAGTGTTGATAATTTGTAGTGTGAAGATATTGATGGTCCTTCACTAGCTTAGGAGTTCCCAACCTTTTTGAATCCATTCCCCATTTACCAATGTTCAGAATATAGTTCCCCCTTTCCCAAGATAATCTAAATCGGCATCTATTCCACCCCTGAAACTCTAAAATTCACCCCTAGGGGAAAATTCTCCAGTCTTTGGCAATCCCTGCACTAACTGATACATCATACATCTTGCTTGACAAATGGGTATAATATTTGTCTTGCGTAATACAGCGGAATAACAAAGTTGTCAATATTAATTTTAAATTGAAAATTTGTTTCCACAAAGATACCGCCGAATCCATCGGAAATATGTATATATATACATATTTGACTATATATATCCTCGATGACAAGCTATCGTTTCAGCATCACGTAAAGACAATTGTAGAAAAGCTTACAAGGCGTATCTCTGCATGTCTAGACTGGCTGGCAAAACCTGGGGGTTTAAAGATCGCGCCCTGAAAATGGCATATGATGCTATTTTTATAGAAATAGCAGGATACTCATCTAACGTATGGCATTCCAGAGAAACAATTGGATTTGTCAAGAGGACCTTACTAAGTAGACAACGCGTTGCACTGATTTCACTCACTAAGGCCTACAGGACGACTCCAACAGATGCTCTGTCAGTTCTGGCCGGCGTGCTACCGTTGGACCTGCACATACAGGCACATGGTGCAAAAACTCTTCTTCTGAAGACGATCAACACGAATATTGAAGGCGTCCTTCTGACGCTGACTCTGTTGCAAAATATACCTGTAACTAACACTTATCGTTCATTTGTATATACGATGGCGTACAAAACAGCCCCCTGGTAGACTAGGTGGACTAACATCCACCAAAGGGCGCAAGCATGTCTATTCTTCCCAGACGTGACCTGGAGACACGAGTTAAAGTGTCTTTCACCTTGATGCTGGGCTTGCCAGTTTATAACCGGCCATGGCAAGTTCAACGGAAAACTATTTGGGCTGGGCAAGTTGGTTGAAAGGCCGGATTGCACTTGTGGATACAACCATCAGGACGCTAATCACGTTCTGTGGGACTGCCCCGAGATGAATGCCGAACGAGCAGAGCTGTTTGCTGTGGTTCGTCCTCATACGGGCCCAATAGGCCACGCTGACTTGTTCTCAACCAAGGCCAACTTTGAGGCATTCGATAAATTTGCAACATCATATGGGGAGCGGGATATTCTCGATTCCTCTTTAGATTCAACGCGGAGTAAATTAAACTCTAGCGCTACGGCGGATTCTCAGTATACAGATACACAAGATACTTAATATCGCTTAAACTAAGTGACTGAGCAAGTCATATTCTTTTTTTTCCCCTATCTTTTCTTTTCTTAAGCACGCGTGGTTAAAAAAATCGGTCCCGTGCAGCTCTGCATCGGGCCAAGAATATGAGGAGTTAAATTAATAAATTCGTTTCTTTTCTTGATCGTCATTGCGTTATGGAAGGCGGCCGTGAAACCGCGGCTGCATACACGTAACGGGTGGAGGTGGGGCAACCAACTTGTATATACATATTAATTGTTTACTTTATGCAACGATAGAAAAACTACGGAATAAATCAAACCGACAATGATTTTAGAGAAAAAAATAATAATTTCATAAATCTATGAGATTTTAAAAGAGAAAAACACATTTACCATTGATTTTTATGAGTCAACATTTTAGAAGAATAATTTAATGTCGCTGGTTTTTATAAAAGCGTTATTTGCTCGTTTGCTGACATGTCATTTGTACGGAATATAAATACAGCTTTGCAAGATACGTCTCGGCATTCAAATAAAGATGAGCGAGTTAGTCAAGGATATTAGAAGCTCTTCGGCTTATAAGTTTATAACTTGAAGCATAAAAAGCTTAACTTTGTACCTATCCCTGGAGAAATAAAGTTTTCAAATTAAGCATTTATTCATCCATTACAAAATCCGTAAGCAAGGTAGTAAGGATGTTTACAGACCAAACGATTTAGGTGGATATTTTACGGAGAAACAATCTGGATCTCTACTGAATTACCGCACAGGCATTAGAGGCGAGTGATTAGAATGGCCCGTGTAAAATATTTTTCACGTTTTAGAGTGTTATTTATTGATGAAAACTTCAACACGAAAGATCTCTGTATTGATAAAAAAATTAAATCCAAAAAGTTTAAAATTGACTGTTCTAAAAAAACTTCAAAGCAAATATAAAAGCAACCCGACGGCAGTTTTACAGTCAGTTCAAAGTACTTGGTCAAATCACTTTACCATATCTGACGGAATATAATATGCTCGAAGCCCAGTGCATATATGATTTTCCTGAGTCTTTGTAGGTGCTACGATACACTATTGTAAGGCTTTACCTTATATTAAATACTACAAAAAATATTTAAAATATTCTGAATTGTAGAAAAAAATATGTCCTTCTGGATATGTTGGATAATGTTAATTAATAAATATTAGGACATAATAAAGTTTAATAATTAACTAGTGAGTACCGGACGTGCGTTGCAACACCAGTCAAAGAAGGGAAAAGTTTGTGTTTTAAATTTTGTTTATTGAAGTGGTTTTGGATACACAATATTTTTTGTTTTCCAGTCTGCTGAGTACAAGAATATATCAGGTTTTTCCAAGACGTCGCTGTTTGTACGTCTTTGATTCTTTTTTCAGATTTTAGCTTTTTTTTTTTGAAACCTTCACTGCTGTCTGCACAACAACTCACGAAAGTTTCATCGAAATCAGATGAATGGTATAGAAACGCATAAGGGATAAACAAACAAACATTCATTTTGTTATATACATGTAGAATATATTAATAAAATAAATATGTTTCACAATGAACAAGATCCGAAGTTGGAAAATCTATATGGAAACGTATATGGGTTAAAATAGTACTTTAATCTTACAAAACGTAAAGCAATGTAGTGAGTTTAATTTTACAATTTTTAAAATCCGCCCTTTTGGTTCTTTTATTCAGATAACTTGTCCGTAGTAGACAAAGTTACGCGATATCAAGTAACCGGCCAATTTAATTATTACTCTTACCTGACCTAATTGCAGGAGATGAATGGTGATAGGTCTGAGGTAAAGAGTGAGTCTCACGCTTAGTGAATAAAAAATGAACATTAAGTATCCTTGTTTTGGAGTGAATTTTCAGCAATAAGATTATAGTCAAGAAAGATTTTGTTGTGAACAGTATATACTAAACTTGATGCGAGTTGGTGGGAAACAGATGCTCCAAGGCTATAAATGAAATACATAATACTTGTGTGTCATGGTACTTTCGTGTGAATTCTGAAAGTATTCTTAACAGGTATACATTTTTACTGTATAAGTTTTCACTCGTATCGTTTCTTTGCAGTCTCTGAATTGAATAATGTAAAAAACAATAAACATCACAGTGGCATTTGAATCACGTTTTAAATATTTGGGAAGTTACGTGGATATGCCTTTAAGCTTAAATGTACATTGTATGGATAGAGAAATTTGAATATTTCTTTCTCATGGCACACACACACATGACGATGATCGTATTGGGAAGGTAGCACAAAGTAGATAAATGATGCCACAGATAAATGTAATAAATTAGCACGTTTCATGTTAAAACGATAAACATCTATACCGAATCAATATTAAAGTCAAATAATAGGTTTCCATTTAAAAATAAGGTCTTAATAAATAAGTGTCATATAAAATATGTGTAACTACGGCTAAATTAAGGACATAGAAATGGTTTTATTTCTACTGGAGTTAATAAATAATCAATATCGAATACGTATCCATCGAGAGTCAACGAAGCGATCTGCGCGACTTGTCAACACTTACCTGAAACAAAGAAAGAAAAAGAAAAATTAATTATCAATAAAACATAAATTCATAATTTTAATATTTTTTTTACAGTTGTTAAAACAAGGGATAAAAATTCACGATCAGCTTAAGGCAAATGCGGAGAACATTTTCTTGTTGGAAGGCCGCACTTAAACATACATAAAAAATATTTACATTATTTTGTAAATAAAGGAAACAGTGAAAATAATTTATTTATGTATTTGTTTACTTCAGTTAAAAGACCGCAGGTTCGTCACCCTTGGTTTAAACATAAAATATTTTTCCATGTCCGCTCCCAATGTGGAGCATGTGGCCTCCTAATGAAGGTATCTCAACAGAAGTTGTCTACGAGAACTGCTTATTACTCAGTTGCTCAACATCTCTAGTTTGGGATAGAGCTAGTGCAGGACTAGTGGTTTAGCTAATTGCTTTCATTACGTCCCGTTTTAGGATCAGATGAATGTGAAGGAATTTTAGAGATCACAACATTCATGCGTACGAACAGAAATCCATAAAACGAGTGAAAAATATTTTTTTAAACTGTCCGTTATTTAATATGGCAAATAAAACATATTTTTACATGCGCTAACAGTCATTTCAGTATTAAAAAACAGCTAAAATACCGGGAATCCGTTTCGATAATACGTTATTACAATCCCTATTCTTCAACATAGATTTCAAAATAGATTTAATAACTTAAACAATCGTTTTAACATACTTGATAATTTAATGTTTGAGAATCCAGAAAAGGTGAATATTTCAAGTACGTAATATAAATTTATTTATATGCCACTTTCAATAATAAAGTCCTTCAAAGCCTTTATGTAAATAAACACCAGATTACTCCACCAGCTGCACGCGATCCAACAACTTCCCACCCCCTATTATTTAATTTGGCATGTCTTTATTTTGTTCGGGGAAGATATATGCGCATAGTTAGCCTAACTCGTTTAACTACAATAGAAAAGTTCTTACACGTTACCAAGGAAGAGAAAAGGATAAAAGGAAACGTGTGATAATTTTATGACACGAATTTGACAACATTCCACTCTTTCTCTGACAGAGCAGTAATTTATTTTATGATTTGATTAAGGATGACAGTGAAAAAATGTTTTCAGAATATGGTACGTTGAAGTGTGCCAGAGATATTTGCAAAAAGTGCCTTAACCCAACAAGTCGTGAAATAAAACTATTCAACAATATGTAAAGTTATTAAAAGATGATAAGTATACGAACTTGGATAGTTAGGTACCTACCTATATTGTTTATAATTAGTTGGCTTAGTAATAGATAATTGGGCACTGTTTTAAGAAAATTAAAGAAATTATATTTGGCAACGAAGTCGCATCTGATATATTTTTGTTTAAAGACTTTTAAGGTGTTTTTTACTGTGAATAAACACCATGAATTTGCAGTGGAAAAGCATTATATTTTACGAAATAAAACATAATTTGGTTTTTACTATTTTCTCAATTTATATGAAGTAGATTATCGCCTGATCAGTTGATGGTCACGATGGGCTCAATATTTTGTTGTAACAGGTTTCAATATATAATAATATCATTATAAGCGCAATAACCAAATTATTTTCAGAAAATATCTTACGCTATGTTAAGACGCACCAGGGCAAAAAGTCTGCTTTGCTCGGTATTATGAAAAGGAAATTCAAACTTGCTATTTTCTCCAAGAACCAACTATTCGTAACGCTGTAGTTTGTAGATTTATTGATAAGTGAATGGACCGTTCATACATAATAAATAAAATGTTTAAATGTGTAATTGACAGACGGTAGTTTCGTTGTTAAATACGAAATTATATGTACCATGAGAATCGTTAGTTAACACTACCAAAAATGTATTTGAAGCGGAATATTCAAT
Organism: Himalopsyche phryganea; assembly: GCA_022494535.1. Classification (NCBI taxonomy): domain Eukaryota; kingdom Metazoa; phylum Arthropoda; class Insecta; order Trichoptera; family Rhyacophilidae; genus Himalopsyche; species Himalopsyche phryganea. The sequence continues at coordinate 2,266,910 of JAGVSL010000001.1, read as the reverse complement.
CAATATTTTGACAGCCATTATATTTTCACCTGTCAGAATTAACGAAGTATTATCGAGAGAAAACAGTGATGTGAGTCAGATCGAATCGTAATATCATTCATCACCGGTCAGGTCTTCTCTCGTGTTGTATTATGTTTGCGCAAAACGACACGTGTATTTTCGATTCAAGTATTGACAAAAAAAAACTAAAGCGAAGGAGAAATGTTATGAAATATTATGAAATCTCGAATACAGTAATTGTTTACGATTATTTTTTTATATAACTATAAGTGACAAGGGTTTCAAGTTTTCTTTTGAAACATAATTTCTTTTAACAGGTCGGTTTAGGTGAACGATAAGACAAAAAACAAAACGTTAAAATACACGTCGACAAGAAACAACAACATAATTAAATTTCATCGAAAAAATAAAACTATGTACGAATCAATACTTTATACTCTTGTGTGCGTTAACTTACGTGAAGGGAGAAAATTGAGCCTTGGAAAAGCTAGTTTTATTTCTTTTCTATTCAACTCTTAATGGCAGCTCACTTCGTATAATGCGGGATTTTCTTTTTTATGTTTTTATAAAATAAGGGTAATACAACATCAAGTTAAAAGCGCCTGAATTATACAGTTACTATCTCCTATAAAAATTTAAGAGCCCTAGCTCGTAAAAAAGTAACGTAATTAGGAAATGTCGTAGGTATTTCTGTATGCTTACGAGAGTTCATTACAAGAACAACTTATGTGTAATTCCTGTCCCCGTAGATCTGGTTAAATGAAGAGGAATTATTTTTAAAATTACATCGCTTGTGTAGAAAGTGTTTCTAGGTTATCAAAACGCATACGTTATATAATGTTGAAATAAAACAGAGACATATATTTTAATATGATAAACAAAAGTTATATTTTAAAAAATAAAACACAATTCATTTGTACTACTTCCACATATTTCCATAAACAAAAGTTAGTTGATGTCAAAATCAAAATATACGAGTAAATGAAAATTCGCTTGGAGAAAACGTTTTAAGCGAAAAAAATTAAACTCTTGCATTCACTTAAATGCCCGATTTAAAACATGGACGGCTTGGACCACAGCAATGAATGGAAAGAATCGTTGCTCAACGAATTAGCGATTCTTAGTAATGAGAATGAGATATATTAATAAAATAGTTATAAAAATTAAAATCATTCAATATGCTTTAAATCTATAAGAATACAAACAAAGGAAATCCATTCCCAATTAAAATTAGATGTTCGAAACGTGATATAAAGCAAACGCAAACCGGAGTGTGAGATTATGAACAGCATATTATTTTTCTGCAAATATTTACGACACTTCAAACAAAATATTCTCAATAAAATCCGTTTATACTGGCATGTTATTTCAGCGTGATGTTTTAGAGCAGACGTCTTTTGATGTTTTCCATGTGAAAAGTTACATTTCTGGCAACAAAAATATTTCACAGAAGCGTATCCCGCCCATAAAAATGGTATACATTAAACGCAACACGCAATTTAAATTAGGTAAGGCAACATATTTTTAGTGACGATCTGGTAGAGTGGAGACTTGATATTAGGGGCTACACAGACAATTTTATCGGTGCTATTCAGAGACTGTTTATTGATACTCGATTAGTTATCGATCTAGTGTCAGAAATAAAGACATGTCGGTGATTCAGAGCTAGATTTTTTTTTCTATTGTTAATCAAAAAAGCTTAGAAGCGAAGATTTTTTCTTATAGTTTGGGTTTTAGGTTTCAAGATAATCTAGTTTTATTCGAATGCTCTTTGAAAAGTCATGATGGATATTTGAGTTTATAAAAAACAATCGAGTCATATATGAAATACACCATTTCAAAAATAATCTTTGTCTAATTTCTCATACTGTTTATTACTATCATAAATTGAAATATAAGTAAAATGCTCTCCACTAAAATTCATACTTAGATATAAAATGAAACTTTATATTAAGCAACAAAAATAAAACGACACGTCAATAAAATTTGCGACCGAGTTTCATACTAGACTGTAGAGCCAGAGAAGAGTAAAATATGAAAAAAAAACTTTACATATACCGGTAGTTTGTCATGGCATAAATTAGTGTGGTAGTGATACCGACATTGCAGACCCTTTAAGGCTATTATCATTTTATTCTGAGTTGTATAGTATCTGTCATATGTTTGTCATTATCGCATCAAAATAATATAAAGCAGCAACGCAAAATAATTGCCAGTCACAGCAGTGTGTGCTACCTCATTTGGATTAAGACAATTCGAACGTAAACGTATTCTAGAATGTTTATTCTATCCAGCGTTGAAAATGTGGTAATTTTAATTAAGTATGTATTATTTTCATAAATAGTTAAATTTAAATTTGGATTATTGAGATTTTGTACACTTCCATGTATTTTGTCACCAACGACCCGGGTTCCGCCTTTCGGCATCTTCAGGCATTCGAGCACACGAATGGACTCGAACTGACAGACAGTAAACAGTGTCTAACGTTTATATAGAAGATAAAAATACGACAAATATTGTTTACGAGATAAAATATTATACGCCTAGTCTTTTGTAAACAACACATTAACAGAGTGGCGAATTGTCGCTTTCCAACTAATATTAGAATTACCAATGATTTTACAATTATAATAGCATTGTGGGTTTCGACGGGATGCAATTCGACGAAAGGATAAATATATACAATCATTCCACATTTAGTGACATCTGTTAGGTGTTTAAACGTATAGGATACAGCAACGGGGAGTTTGGAAGGTTCAGCTGTTCGTTCAGAATTGGCAAGGAATTTAACTGGGCTCTATTGATTTCCAAAATTTCTTGATAAAATAATTTATGATCCCCATGTTTTGATGCAACAATTTAACCCCATCTGTACAAAATCTCAATAATCCAAATTCTATATTGAAATTCCATCAAGCACCCTCAGTCGATGTCTTAAATTATACATAGTTAAATTTGGATTATTGAGATTTTGTACACTTCCATTTATTTTGTCACTAACGACCCGGGTTTCGCCTTTCGGCATCTTCAGGCATTCGAGCACACGAATGGACTCGAACTGAGTCCATTCGCGTCCACTCAGTTCGAGTCCATTCGTGTGCTCGAATGCCTGAAGATGCCGAAAGGCGAAACCCGGGTCGTTAGTGACAAAATAAATGGAAGTGTACAAAATCTCAATAATCCAAATTTAATATTGAAATTCCATCAAGCACCCTCAGTCGATGTCTTAAATTATACATAGTTAATTTAATAAATGTATATAAAATGCTGTACACGAAAGAATATAATTTTTGCTGTTGTTTTAACCTTTACAATACCTTTAAAATAGTAGTATCAGTTCTGATAGTATTAAGTGTATGAAAGCGTATCGAGTGTTAAAATTAATATGTATATTTTTTTAATCTGCACTTATTTTTAGAATGTTTTGTTATTATTGTTCCTTTGATAAAGGAGAGAGGATTTCAATAATTGTAAAATTATACGACTAATGAGTAACTGCTTCTAATTTGGTGCTAGTGGTGTAATCATAATATTTTATTTAATGACCAAAAATTTCTCTATATAATTAAAATTGGTTGATGTTTTTAAAATCGTTCTGCGACAACACTGGATTTTATTTGCCATGTCTTTGCTTTATGAAAAATGGACTGTTGATCTCAGGTCAACCGAAGTTCTCATCAATATGGCCAGAGTAAAATACTGCTTATCACTCTAATGAAAAAAGGACCGTTGATAACACATTATTTGCAATATGGTATAGAATTTTTAAACATCAATTCAATCAAAAAATATTTGAAGTTATGTTATACAAAGGACACATGCCATTAACAATAATTGTGGATTATGTATAAGTACGTTTTAGAAATACAAGGAATAATATAATTGAAAATTTATCATTGAAGCTTGTATACAATGAATTGAAGTATTTAATAAAAAGTAGATATTTTCCTTTACGTTAAAGCACAAACGCACGAATTGATCTCGAATCAAAAGACGCTGAAAAGCAACAGTTAAAATTAAATTTCCAGAATTTCCAGTACTTATTTCCATCTTATCGAATCAAAGCGATTGAGACCAGACCAGGAGAGGCAGCTTTATTGGCAAAGTATAATTCTCAAAATGTAGCGTTTAATTTATTTATATTTCTTTGGAAATTTTACAGAAGCGTTATGAAAAAAAATACGAAGCGAAATAAATAAGACAGAATTGCGTAGGTATAGTCATCTGGTATTAATTTTGAGTAAATTCTTTATCACACAACATCCGGAACAAGTAAAAATTTGTGCGCAATTATTCCACTTATTTCGCACGATTTTCCAGGGTCGAAAAATATATCTGAATCAGTGAGAATTGTAAGCTGTATAAAATTGTATACAACTTATAAAATAAAACATTCATTGGACCATATTATGCATTCTAATTTTGCGCGGGGCTGTCGAGTTTTTCTTTAGATATCTTAAGTCTTCGTAAGGCGAGTCTTGAGAAGTCGGCCGAATATGATAAATTATAATATCACTATGACTTATCATTATATCGTCGTCATGCAGGAAAAAGTGGCTAAGTGTGAAATAGTAACATGTTTTCAGTTTATAACCAGCCTATTCGGACTGGGCATGTTGGTTGAAAGGCCGGATTGCACTGGTGGATACAACCATTAGGACGCTAATCACGTTCTGTGGGACTGCCCCGAGATGAATGCCGAACGAGCAGAGCTGTTTGCTGTGGTCCGTCCTCATACGGGCCCAATAGGCCACGCTGACTTGATCTCAACCAAAGCCAACTTTGAGGCATTCAATATATTTGGCAACATCATATGGGGGAGCGGAATATTCTCGATTCCTCTTTAGATTCAACGCGGAGTAGATAAAACTCTAGCGCCACGGCGGATTCTCAGTATACGGATACACGAGACACTTAATATTGTTTAAACTAAGTGGCTGAGCAAGTCACATTTTCATGAAAACAACAAAAACAGACAGTTTGAAAACTAAAAAGCTCTCCAATTCCAGTAATGGTTTTTATTTAGTTTTTTTTACATTTACCAAGGATTTGTTATGTTGGACATTTTATCTAACTAAAAACTAAAGTGATCGTAAGACGCCAAATAATTATTTATAGCAAATAATTTTCGTGCGAAATACACTTCGTTAAATTCTCTTGTATGAAGACGTAGAAAAGGCGTACGTATTCCAGAATAATCCTATCCGTTCCAGTAAACGACTGCTCATGATGATTCTTTTTAAATGAACGAAACGTTATATAGCAAGTGTAATAAAAAGTAATCAATTTTAATGTCACTCAAATATAACACATACAAAAAAAAGTTTTCAATAGAAGTTACCATCTGCAAATAGACGAAAACTTTTAAGAGTCATTAAACATATATATATCATGTTTTATTAGTTGCTTGGGTTGCTCACATAAAATACAACAACCCGCGCTAAATGCTAATAATACCCTTCTTCCATTATGTTGATGAAATGAGGTTTAGGATAGCGTTATTAATTTAAAAAATTAATAACGTTATCAAGCAATAAATCTCGGGAGTTCATCCATAAAACTTGTCAAAATTTAACGATCGCATGAGAATTTTAAATAAAATCAATGTTTTAATTTAAGAAAAATATTAAAAAAAAAATAGACATAAAATACGCAAAGAAAGGTGACATAATAAAATATCACAGAAAAAAAAACAAATAAATATTGTGCAGCATAAAATAAAAATAATATAAAGCAACGTTTTTAAACGTATAAACTAACTTGGCAAGGAAATTTTATATTTAAACAAAAACACTTTCTAACAAAATTGACCTAAATAAAATTTTCAATTAGGGCGCTTGATAAAACTTCAATTTAATATTAGAATAGTTGAAATTTCATACGTTACGTAGGTTTCGCGATTAACAAATTAAAAAATAATCCTTGTAAACATTGTAGATATCGAGAGGCGAACATCCCGGATCATTGATGAAAACATCAAGTTAAAGACGCGATTTTTCTACAAATTAATCTTGTCATGAAACAAATAATCGAGTACCCAAAATCACATCTGTATTAATTTTTGATTTCTTTAGATGTCTCATTAAAAAATGTCAAAATAACAAATAAAATCGAGTACGTTTCCATGTAAACCGATGTTTAACGTTTCTGCAGTATTTATCTCATTGTTTTATAATGAAATGTTTAGCTGCATTTCAGTAAATCGATCGAATAGTCTCTGAGCCAATTAAAAAAAAATGTGTATCTTTTTGGCGGTATATTACGTGTCTAAACTCGATCGATCAGTGTTATTCTGGAATAATCTGTCCAAGACCTGTCACCCCCGTGTCGAGGCGCAAAGAACTCATTAAATGGATATCACATTTCGCTTCGGTTCCAGCACATCTTGAGGCGAAAAGATCGTCGATATTCGTTAAGCCGCAGCGGCCCCAATTAGTCGTGGCGTCGACAGGTACGCGTCGCGACGCCGAGATTTCTCTTGCGGTGCTGTTCGCCGGAAAATACGGTATTAATCAGGTCCAATTATCCGAACGAACGGGTTTGAAAATAAAACAGAGGATGGAATAATGTCCCAGACAGGATGCCAATCCATGCGAATATAATATATCAGAGTATTTATAAGTTGACACGAGTAAAGTAATGTGCATTATCTGAAAATCACAGCCGGCATTGATGATTGGTCACAACGTTCTATATACAAGAATAGTCAGCAAACTAAAACAAACAAACATTTCAAACATTGTAAATAAAACAAATCGTATGTATAATTGAAACCTTTTCGAGTAGGTGTAGATTTTTACATATCGATGGCGAAAGTATTTATTTGGCAGTCGAATGTAATATGACGTATATTCATATTTTTCCTTGAATAAAATGGTTAGTAAGCTATCAATAATACAATAATAATATGCATAGATTGCGTTAATACAGCACTCTGTACTGAAACTTCAATTGACTACCAAAGCAACATCAAGCGTAACTATAGGGGGCTTTGACTCTGGACATTGTTTCGTAAAATAACCTAACCGAGCATATCTATCTCTGTACTGAGACTGCAATATTATAGGTGAAGATAACGTCATAAAATAAACAGCATTTTATGTACATTAATGGCCGTATACGTATTCTAAATGTTGCTAAAATATAACGCCGAAAAGAATTCGCCATAAAACTAAACAACAGTAAGTTTATCGCCTTCATCGTCAAGACACTTCCAATCATACCACTATCAATATAATAATAAGTCAGGCAGAAAACCTCAGTCGACCTAGCGATTTATGATATCCCTAGAATACCACTGGATGACGAAAATTGTTCACAAATTATCCAACAAGCGTCTCAATTGTCGGAAAATTCATTAGACTCAATTCGCAATAAAACTGGATTTGAAATACAGTAGTGTCCCGTTGTTTGGTCGGTATTTGTCAAAATGAATTAAATGCCACTATAAACCTAGTTTTCAAGAATAACTTAAGTGCTGGCTATTTATTATTCATTATAACAAAAGTAAGTATTAACTCGATACTCGGGACGACACTCCGTAGACGTTATATCGTGTTTCTAAAATGCGAAATTCTCTGACAGCTGACATTAATTTTCAAAGCGTTGGCAACGATCAATTCGCAGGACGCTGAGTGACTTTTATTTGAGTAACGATTCGGAAAATAGGTTTTAAGTAGGGATGCGAAGAGTTATCGTCCGCGACGCCATTTTGCATTCATATTGCAAAAACCAAAAAAATATAGGTATATTGAGACATAAACTGGTGGGGGAGCCTACAGCTTTCTAGATCCTCAAGTGTGACGTTATCCAAAATTGTTGACATTGTTTTCATTCATTTACCATATGTAGAGACATTTTTTATTATACCTAATTGATGTTTTAAAAAATAAAACACAATAATGATCAGAACCGATTTCGCTCATCTTCAGCATTATCAACTGATAACAACACAAATATAACAGGGTTATTTATACAAAATTGAGTGTTAAAAATTAAGGTATACAAAACAGTTGTTTCATGAACGACAAGAAATTACTGATCATCCAACAAATTATACATAGACTAAATAATATGTGAAGGTCCTCTTTCAAATCAATAAATAGTATAATTTAAGACATCGACTGAAGGTGCTTGATGGAATTTTAATATCAAATTTGGATTATTCACAAAATTAGTTAGTGACGAAATACATGGAAGTGTACATAAAATCTCAATAATCCAAAATTCAATAAATAGTAATCTGAAATCACAAATCTAGCTACATTAAAGTCCATTAACTGAGCAACATTTTTTTAGTGACAATGCCTTTCAACCAAGAATTGAAAGTTAACATCTTAAAATCTAATTGATGATTAATGAATGCAGAGTTATTTGGTTATACAAAAAGGAATGCGAATTTCCAACATGGAAAGGTTCCTCAACCGTACATAAGGGCTTTATTTCTGCATTGTTACGTAGTTGAGTGTTCAAATCCCCGAGTGGTTATACGAGATACGCTTCAAGGGGGTATTCTACTTTCTTTTTTTTAAAATCCATGTCCGCTACCAATGTGGGGCATATGGTTTCCTAATGGAGGTATCTTAACAGAATTTTTCTACGAGAACTGCTTGTTACTCAGTTGCTCAACCTCTCTTTTTTCGAAGACATTAGGGATAGAAGGATAGGGCTATGACAGAACGGGTGGTTAGCTAATCGCTCTCGCTACGCCCCGTGATGATGGGATGGATGGGAGGGAGGACTCAGACTGCGAACAGAAATCCATAAATCGATTGAAAGATCAATCTATGAAAACCGTCCGCACCGGAAATCGAACCCGAGACATCCGTAACCGTAGCCAACTTCGCCACGGACGCCGACGTATTCTACTAGTAATTGTTTACTTTATATCTTATGATCTAAGTAAATTAACTTTAAACTAATTCACATGCAGAATAAACATCAACCATCATGTTGACTGTTTTTCTTTATCATTATATTTAATACGAGACGAAGTACCGATTCTGTAACCCTCATCCTTACTGTAAACACACTTAACGTAAGAAGTATATTAAAAACAGTTTTCGCGAAAAGCGCGAGACATAAAATTCCTCCATTTCCTACGCGTAAAAAGCTCAATTCAATACTATTTACGATTTCAATTCTCAATCTTGATACACTTAGCACTAGAGCATACAGGGCGAACTTTTCCTTTGCTTTCGTTGCTCAGGAAAATCTCTTATACTGTACTGTGGCAGGGCTGTCACAACGGGAAACAAAGAACAAAATATTTAAGTCTAGTGTTAATAATTGTCGATGTATTGAAACATGAATAAAATTTTGATGGATCCAGTTGTGGAAATACAATCAATAATAATATTAATTACTTGAATTAAATTTAATGGTAAATATTTATTATAATTTATGATATCGACTAAGAGTGCTTTTGATAGAAATTCAAATTTGAATAGTTTAAATTTGAAAAACTTCCATAAGTTGTAACTCTAACGACCCGGGATTCGTCTTTCGGCATCGTCAGGCATTTAAGTACAACTCGAACTGTCAAGATTCAATATTGTTATTTATTGATTTTTAATAACAATCATGTATATTTACTCGATTGAGTATTATATGTCATTGATCTTACCTGAATTTCAGTATTTAATTTAACGCTTCATTGAATAAGTCTGCACTATAATATGGGTGTCGTGGGAAATTCTCGGGGTTTGTTCATCCCTGCCTAAAACAATATTTCGCACCTCAACCGCCCTCGCATCCCAACGCCCCCGTGTGCCGATTCCCCCCGGGACGGAACGCAAGTCTTGTCAGCGGAATTTAATTTGCCGAAGGTAAAGGCGGCTCTCATATAGCGAATTGGGAATAATAACTTCAGCTTAGAACGCCTACATTCTTGCTGTTTTCTTGCTCGACGACTCGGAACATTTCACACTTTCGATTCAAGTCACTGACGCGTCTGAATATTGGCGCATTTACTCCACTAACTTACTGAACACAACCGCGGTTACATTGTTTCCATTGGAGCGATATTTTGTAAACAACGTATTTCATTACATCAATAAACTACTGCCAAATATATATATTCAATATAAAATTCGACTATTCCACATATGGGCAATGTCACCATTCTGGATTGATCACAACAATTACCCCTAATACCAGTTGGGTTTATAACCCTACATTCCACCCATAATGCGTTTGTTTTCCCAACTGGGATTAGGTGTCATTGTTGTGATCAATTTAGGTGTCAATGTAGCTCCTAGACTTAGTGATAAGAATCTGTCCTATTTTATCTTATATATAACCGATCTAAACTGTTAACTGTCTGTCAGTGTCTGTGTCATTCGAAAGGCGAATCCCGGGCCATTAGTGACGAAATACATGGAAATATACAAAATATCAACAATTCAAATTTGATATTGAAATGTCAATAATGGTATATAGACAATAATTTCTGAATGAAAGTAATGATATAAGATTAACGCAATCTTACAATGTTGTTTCCTCGATCTTTCTCAAGCCCTTAGAATTGTATGACAGTATACTCCCCGATAACACGGTATATAGGAGACCAGCTATCTGGAAGCGGGCTATCGGGGCTACCGTACTCTACAAGAAGTAGTCTCAAACTGTAATGAAAAATTAGTAATGTAAATGAAGTTATAGATTTTCCATAAGGGTGTCTATTTTAATAGGAGTCGGCACGAAGACACTCTATGCATTCGCTCTAGCAATTTTTTTACATGACTGGAATGGGCCATTTAATACAACTAATTGAGTAGTCATATAACGCCAACAGTGGTGGGCAGATGTTGCATTTTTTTACAAACCTAATATTAAACTCCTAAATATAAAATTCGCATAAATAATTAGGAGTGAACACTATATTTCACTCAACGGAAATAACTGTCTTGCACGTGAAATGAGATTTAAAACACGTTGCCCACACTGTTTAACGTAAAGAAGTTCAAAAACAAAAAAAGAAATTGATTGTTGTAATAAATTTTGAAAATATACAGTCTGTGACTTATTAATAATAGTTTCAAAGGAAGCAAAGACGATGCTAATAATTCAAGACATTAGGAATACTACATGCCGTTGATTCAAACATTTTTTCATAGAATTCATTGTTTGCTGAAAATTCTTGGTAGAATACCAAGATTAATATTATATGATACAAAAATGAAGTAAATAACATCTAACTCATAACGGTACATGTAAAGCGAATATTTAGTGCCATCATTTTATCTCAGTGTTATAAAAATTAGATACATCGCTCGATTCATGTCAATTCAACTAAAGCCGCTTTATCTCTCATTGTTTGAACCAAGTTACGTAGAGTAAAATCGATGGCGGGAAAAACATTTTTTTATTGACAGGCGCGGTATTTCAAAAATAAAACCAATCTGCTCAACGACACGCGGATTGATTTTGCGAAAGCATCCCGCCCGCCTTAAGCCACCCACTAACACCCATTTTCTGCGTGATTTAAGACATTTTTTTATATTCGCACTGTCAAAAGTTATATTAAAATACGTTATCGCATAAAATGTATACATGTAACATCAACTAGGTATAACGAACTTGTTGCTAACTGACAACAACAAAAATAAATCATGTTTCGTTTTGGGTAAAACACACTTTTCTGATTCAGATGCCTAGAATATTTGATTAGATTTTATTTTACGTCCGTCAACATTAGTCCTATACAATAGAAAAAGGAACATTAAGGAACAAGCGAATAAATAAGACCTAATTAGTGCAATAAATGCTAATCACTAGAAGAATATTCTCGAATCATTTGCTTCCCTACTCCAAACACTGATATGTAAATGCCAGGTAGTGATAAAACAAATTAATGGCGTAGAATCATATTGAAATTAATCGATGCTTTCGATACGCAATGAGACGACTCATACAAACGGATTGAAGAGGACAATCGTCTCGGCGTGTTGAATACACGAAATGAATCATTTTCTATTTTTCGATGGAGTCAGCGGTAACTTTTTGAAAATAAATTTTCCATGCCTCTTATAAACGCTTTTTAAAGAAGAATCTTACATACAAAAGAAAATGGCGGAAGCGAATACTTGGAATAAGATTAATAAAACACTTGTTTATTTGTTCACATCAAGAAATATATGACAAAAAAATTAAAATACGAATCATTAAAATTGCTGTTTTATTATAAGTAATGGCGATCGCTTTGCAGTGTATTTATCCAATATTGAAATATACCTAGAAAAATAAAAAGTGTAAAACTTCTGGAATCCGGGACATAGAATATGTATTATAATATTTCCGAGTTATTTGTTCAAAAACACTTGTCGAGTATGGCATCCAAAAGTTAAACTTGTAAACATTTCCTCGCAGGAAACGAAGTCTGCTTCCAAAGGTGAAAACATAAAATCTCGAAGAAAGTGTAAATTTCCTTTGAATAAATTTATTGTACAAATAATACACGTGATGTATGGCAAACGTTCCGCGAATATAAATAATTCTCAGGAATGTACGTAAAATATTAAGTGGGATATTTAAAAAGTGATAAAATACAGTACTTTGGATTCGCAATCTGACAGGAGGAAGCGTAAACATGGCGATTATTTAAAAACAATGAAAATAACGGCGGCTTAGAAAAAATATTCGCAGAAATATTTGTAACGGCGTAATCCCTAACTAGACACTCACAAACAAGGATTTGTTCGTTGAGTGATTATATTTTGTTTGCGTTTCTTTTTAGAATAATTATTCGGAACGATGAGTAGTTACTATTTCATCGAAAATACTTAGTTATTATTTGTAAAGCAGATGTGAGCATTTTTTTCACTAAGTTTATTTAAGTCATTATACGAAAGAGTGACTAATAGACTGAAGGGATATTTTGATATAAAATTCACATAAAAAGGTTATAAATATACTTAGTAGCTTTCTTTTACTCATTGGACTGGTAATACAACATCAAAATAATTATTAATCAACGGTTCCATTATGAGAATCACTATCAATTAAAACTAACTAACAATGGCATATCATCATCTCCCGAGTTTATCTATAAGGTCTTTGACACCATCACGCGGATATACACAATATGTTGATAATGTCTTAACAATTATATAAACTATCGCTTGCGTGTGTGAAACAATTAGGCTTATACAAGTCGTTTATATTAACCATACGCATCATCATTTTACAACTATTTAATTTTAATTTGTCATTTTGGAGGTTCTAGAAATTCACCTCATAAATATTTACAAAACTAGTTATAGAAACAAGGAAAGAAATGAAAAACGTGTACAGTAAAACAGTTATACACTGTATATAATAAAGTAGCTAGCACATATCGAAACAACCTAAGTATAATAAAATAAGTGCAAATATGTGATTAGATGCCTTTTACACTTTCGTTGTCAACGCTCTCAGTTCTATGGGTGGGCATCAAAACAACATTAAAAATTAGATTTAAAATAGTAGCACTGTCTCAATTTTGAAGAATATATATGCAGTCGTTACTTTACAATTGCATTATGAATCTTTGAAATGCTCTCATGTTTGCAAATACAGGATTATATGCAGGGAGTGTCGATATATTCCGCGACTTTCTTGTTCGTGTTCTACTGTTAATCCATCTGTATAAGTAAAAATTAACGAACGAAAGGATGTGGTTAAACGCAAGTGAAATCATCGGTCGGCACACGATAAAACGACTACAGCTAAAAACCCACGTTTTAATCATCAATTGATATACTCTTTCATATGAAGGAATTGCCAAGCCATAAGAGATAATATAAACAATCCATGAACGATGTTGATCTTTCGAAATATAAGGCACCGCATCTTCAGATCAAAAATTACGTACAAAGATCGTTCAGACTTTTATACGGGAGTGGATTAAGATGATAATACGAATCAAAATATTAAGTCTTCAGTATTGACTTTTCCCAATATATATTACAATCTTTTTATACTGCGTGAGTGTCCAAGTTGATAAATTTATTTCACAGTAAGGCGTTTGAAAGCGGTGAAAAGAAAAGTATTCCTAACGATGGTAAACGAGTTAGATATACGGCAAGATACTATTACGAGATAAAAAAAGGCATCATCCGTAATGTGGACACTGCGGCAGGGTTGACATTAAAAAATTGCACATGGTAACGAGTATTAATACCCTGTCGCCTGGCCACCATTACAAAGCGAGAACGCGAATGTTTTGTGAAACTTGACAACATCCAAAGCTTGGGTTAATCCATTGAAAGCTCGCAGTACGAAAATGGAGGACAGTTCTTCGAAAATCGACGAACGAATATTAAATATTACACAAAATCTTCAATGAATCGAATAAAAATGTCATCATAATATTACTCAAATAAAAATAAATGGAAAATTTTACAATATAACATGTCTCGTTATGTCGAGAAGCATTTTGAATAACAAAGAGGAACTTTTGCATATTATATTGTCTGAAAATGCTTCTCGCAAAAGGAAGAAATACAAAATAATGTTGTCATCAAAAATATGTATTAGAAAATGAATGGAAAGTTCTAAAGAAATGGAAAATACTGTTGGATATTTGATACCAAATAAATGTCTAAACAATAAGGCATACATATTGTTCCACAAGAACTATGTACTGCAGATGATTTCAGCATAAGGCCGTCGTCAAAACAAGATAGCGTGATGCCGAAATAGTTATCAACTATTATATATTAAATAAGGTTATGTCATAATAAAGCGGAATTAAAATAAGTAAACGTCAACACAATCAATGCATTCAAATATATTTGACATCGTAGATGTGATATTTCATTACTAAATTTTAAAGATTTCCAAATCTTTGTGTTCCCAACATCGTATTGCTGTTTACATTTATAATATAAATTTTTGGTGCAAGTAATTTCAGAATTAATCGAATAACAAAAACATATAACTGGTTCATCATTTTTTCAAATGCACTTAAACTAACGACTCCTAGATACTAGAAAGTCTTTTATTAGTTAATAGTCAATAAATATATTTCTATTATCACGTAGCATAAGGTTTTCCGACTATTTACATTTGTTGTGACAAAGAACCAGTGGCGTGTCCATGAGATATATATATAATTTTACTCCTGATTTAAATAATGCAATACTTAGGCATTATGACATACAATTTTTAAATTGTCGAAAATAGTGATAGAATGCGCATAATTAATATTGGGTTTAATTGATTCGTTTTTCTCTGAGCAACGAGAAATGTTACAGATAGTTGTTTTTTAATAATACTTTAATTTGTAAGCTCATAAGCCTTACCCGATCATTGAATCGAGTATATATTAACTAGAGCGGAAATTCAGCAATGAATGAGAAGTTCCGAAATGACTATGATTTAAATGATTTAAATGAATACTCAGCATAATTCGAATTGATACTCCCAAAATAAGTAGTGCGGTGTAAGTACGCCACTGAAGTAAGCCTGAAAGCAAGACAAGTGGTCTTCAGGAAACAAAGTGTCTTCAGTATTAGGTGAGGACATAGGGGCAAGAATAATAAGGCAGCGCATTGCACACTCGAATCCGAGATACGACGTACAGTAAAAATTGGTTTGGCTGATGGTGTCGACATTCCCGACAACATAATTCAGTGAGTTCCTGAAAGAGATGAGAAGGTATCTGTACGTTTAAATAATGTTAACTATACGTATTATGTATTATTAAATTCACCATGTGATACATAACTTTGTTTGTAAGTTTCAGATTTTTTTAAAGGAATGAAAGTAAACGCTTGGAATCAACTCTTTAATTTAATTAATTCATTTCATTGTACACAGTCAATTCTGTACTAAATCAATTAAAACTTGTATCATGTAAAATTCAATAAAAGGTGTCAGATAGGACTTTCATTTCCGTAGTTTTTAAGTAAAGTTATTATTTGTAAGTATAATTCCTTTCCACAAAGAATTCAGAGTGAAAACAGCTTATTTATTCGACACATTTTTTCGATTGTATTTATTGTAATGTCGAATAACGTAGTCACATATATTTTATCAACATCCTTTGCAGAATCTTTAGAAATTTTGAACGATATCTAGAAACTAATGGCTAGTCACATCTGGACAAAGATAAATAAAATTCAGCAAATTGGGAATAAAAATTACCTTCGTTATAGTGAACGTGAATTCATAGCGATAATCCGATCGTATAGCTGAGTGCATTAGAGAAAACACACTCACATATGCCACGACGATTGTCAGAAATATCCGAGCAGTTTTAAATGAAAAAAATCTCTAATATATTGTTTTTAGTATTCCGAAGTATTGGTTGAATTCCCTGCTATAGTATCACGACATAATAAAAGTTATTATAACAACAAAGTTTATTATTTATTCGTAGAAGCAAAATAAATAATAGGAAACTGCTCCTAGTTGAAGTATGCTTTCTTTACAACTCTCACAATAATTCAAAGGAGACAGAAACGGGCACATGTGCCGCTGTTATATAATTAATAAAAAGCTCACAAACTAAATAACTACCGTGTGAAAGGAAGGATGTAAAACGGTATACAAAAACTTCTAGGTATTTCATATATAAACCAAATAACTACTTGAATTAATAGTCATTCATACGTTGTAAATCGCTGAGGAACATCACAGAACGAAAATTGTGTTAGTTTTTTTAAACGGAATAGAAATATACATCAGTTTATCGATATAATGTAGATATATTTCATTTACAAAATCGTTTTAAATTATAATAAAGTATGACTAAAAAGATGTAATTGTATTAACATGGTAACATTACTGATAACAATTCAAACTTAAAATGAAGAAAATTACTGAAATCATTAAACATAGGCAACCATTTTTCATAAAATCATAATATTTTTGAGAAAATAGAGCAAAACATGAAGGAAATATGATTTTATCTGTAACGTATAAAAATTTACTATGAAACAATTCTAATAAATTTCATACAGGCTATATAACTGTAAGAGATTTAAAGATAAAGAAAAATGGGGAATTGCTATAGTTATGGGTGTCAATTTATTTATATGGCGCCGTGTCGAACCGAGATCTATGATGTCATAAAAGACTAGGTTCCAAACACGCGAACAATATAATATAGTATTTGAGGCTAGTTAAATTGCGGTGTAATAATAAACTATACATTTTCATTATGGCAGGAAATTGTTTAGGGAAACCGTAAACTTAACTATTGTTAACCCAAGATTTTATACAAAGGACCTTTTGGGTTCAAGGACACGTACGGCTGGATATTAAATTTAAATACTAAGTAATTTTACGAGCAATGCATGTAAATTTCATATTGTTACTGATTTAAAACATTAATGAACATAGTCGTTAATGGAAAACAAAAGATATTACAATTCCGAACAGATTACTGAACTGCTTGTTACTCAGATGCTCATTCTCTCTTTTTCAAAGAGAGTAGGGATAGAAGGAGAGCTCCGGAGGGAATTTTAGACATCACAAACATCCATGCCCATAAACAGAAATCCATAGATCGATAATAAAATCATTTTTTGAAATTGTCCGTACCGAGACTTCCGTAACTGCAGTCAACGACGTTGATCACTTGAGGTGGAAATGTATTTTCGAATAGGAAAATAGAAAAACAAAACAAGCATTGGAATAGAGCAAGTCGATAATAATTTAAGACATCGACTGAGGGTGCTTGATAGAATTTCAATATCAAATTTGGATTATTGAGATTTTGTACACTTCCATGTATTTTGTCACTAACGACCCGGGTTTCGCATTTCGGCATCTTCAGGCATTCGAGCACACGAATGGACTCGAACTGACAGACAGTAAACAGTGTCTAACGTTTATATAGAAGATACAAATACGACAAATATTATTTGCGAGGTAAGATATTATACGTCTGAGAGCCACACTGATACCTGAGTTAAAATTTCGAGAATCGCCTTAATCCTTATTTTGTAAACACCACATTTACAGAGTGGCGAATTGCCGCTTTCCAACTTCTTATGGAATTACCAGTGATTTTGTAAAATTATATTTTAGAACTCTTTAAGAGTAACTATTGAAGGGAAAATATTTAAATTTTTTGAAATAGAAATATCGTTGAAATTTCTTATGAATTCGCTCCAATTTCAACTTGTAGGAATTTTCATATGAACTCCAGATAATAGATCAATATTCAAGCGTACTGAGAACCAAAGAAATGTATAGAGTGCGAAACACAGTTGGGTTTTCGAATGGTTTACTTTGCCTAACTATAAACCCAAGAAGTTTGCTAGCACGCATAACAATGGAATTAATATATGCATGAAATGTGAAAGAAGAGTCAAACTTTATACTGAGATCAACGATTTTTGACAAACGTTGTAAAGTATTATTCGATATCACATAGTTATATTTAATAGGAAATCTTGAGCGGGAGAAAGAAATGCAAAAACATTTCGAAATGTTGAAGTCAAGTTTGTTTTTTATAGACCAATTCAAAATCGAGGCTATATTATGTTGCAGAATAGCACAATCAGACTCCTACTTGATAGTTAAAAACAGTATTAGATCATCAGCAAAGAGCAGATACTTTATTCCACTCATACTTTCCACAATATCATTAATAAAAAAAAAAACAAAAATTGGACCGAGATTCGATTCCTGTGGTACCCCAGAATATGTTGGAAAAATATTTAATGCGCATCCATTGACTTGTTTCAGCTTCTTACAGCACTTAATTTATTTATCAGAATATCGTGGTAATTGTGGTAAGCTCAATCAAATAATACTAGCTGTAATCAACTTCATTAATTTCCTTGGTTTAAATGAATAATTTGCTTGAATGAAACAACCATTTTGATAGGTAAGTTAACTAAATAAGAAACATTAATAAGAACACCGACCTAGATGACAACAAAAATCACGTCACGTCAAATAAATTGTTTCCGAAGAAGATTTCGACAAAGTTTTCCGCAATTATTATAGTCTGCGGAACGATTCATGTTGTTTTTATGACAGGTTAAGGCGCCTGGGGGAGAAAATTCACAATAACGACAAAACTCACAATATTAAACAAATGAAAACCTTCCGTAATATTTCTCCAAAGAAAAAAGTAAATCTCGACTAGACAAATGAAGGAGGAAAAAGAACAAATAGAAAAATAAAAGGATGAAACGAACGGCAGCGCGCAGTTGTTGCTGTAAATGCCCGAGTAATATTATTAATTTTAGTTTCTTACGCATATTTTTATTTTTTTTTACCATTGACTCTTTATTTTAAAACAGAAGAAAACACATTTTCAACAACAAACAAATTTTAATTAATTTACATTTGGTACATTTTGATACGTTTTGTTACTAACGACCCTCCATCTTCAGGCATTCGAGTACACGGATAAGCTCGTTTGATTCAATTCGAGTTTATCCGTGTTTGAAATTACATCAAGCACCCTTGTTCGATATCTTTAATTAACAACAAACAACTTTTGAAACTTTGCCATCATTTTTTTTCCATGCCGGCTCCCAATGTGGAGTATATGGTTTCCTAAAGGAGGTATATTAACAGAACATTTTTAATAGAACCGCTTGTTACTCAGTTGCTCAAGCTCTCTTTTTTCGAAGAGAGTAAGGATAGATGGATAGCGCTAGAACAGGACTAGTGGTTAGCTAATCGCTCTCGCTACTCCCCGTGACGATCAGATGGTGGGAGCGAGTTTTAGACAGCACAATCACTCAGACTACGAACTGAAATCCATAAATCGATTGAAAGATAAATTTACGAAACTGTCCGCACCGGGAATTGAACCCGAGACATCCGTAGCCGTAGCCAACGACGTTACCAATTACGCCACGGAGCCGACAGCTATCATTTACCTGATTGAAATACATAACTATTTATAAAACACAACAAATATGTTATTACAAAAAAACTCCCTGAAAAATGATCACTTGCTTAGAGAAACCGGTAATACGGCAGAACAAGTCAATTCAAAATATTTGGATCTCTGCTGTCAACAATGCTTTAATTTATATTTCGAGCAATGAAACATAAATTGCATTTGTCTTTTTAGTCAAGAAAATGATTTATTGTTTCGATTCTAGATGATATGCCGTTTGCCGTGATTAGAACTTTTTTTTGACAGTTCGTTTTAGTGTCCCTACTAAGCAAATTCTATTATAGGCAATGATACGATGAAGAAAGAGCATATATTACATTCTTGTTGTATGTACAGATGATTTCGATGAGCTCTTATCATGTTTATCTCGCCAACGGCAATGAAATCGTATTAGAATTCTTGTATGCCGACAAATTTAGTACACAAGAATTCTAATTTATTGAGAACAGAAGATGAACTTTAATTTATTTAGCAATGTTTAGTTGATTAATAAATCTGTGTAAAACTAGCTCCGGACAGAATAATAAAACAAAATCATGCTACAACTGTAACGTAATCTTCTGAAAAGTAAGGGAGAATTTTCCTCATGGGCGAGTTGTATTTTAGATTAATTTTCCATAGAAAGACTCTGACTTGACTGATGAAAATGTGTGTAGAAATAAAACATTGGAGATTTGTGTTTCCTAAGCTTTTTATATCTGCTGGACACTAAAAAATATAACAGACGGAATGCAAATGTTTTGTATACTGATAGAAAATTTCATTGGACCAGCGGACCTATCCGCGGACTATTGGTTGTCAAACACTGCTCTATAATAATAGAATAAAATCGGTAATCTTCTCCCATAAAAATTATAGATTATGAAGACGTAATCTTTAAAATGTCATATTTAAAAGCGCTCTTTTTCTGGTTAATAAATCAAAGTATGAAGTAAGTTTTGAAAAAGGGTATCCAATATCCACGTTAACTTTTTCTTTTCTGTGATGTGTATCTAGTGCACATAATTAAAATATCCTATAC
Organism: Himalopsyche phryganea; assembly: GCA_022494535.1. NCBI lineage: Eukaryota > Metazoa > Arthropoda > Insecta > Trichoptera > Rhyacophilidae > Himalopsyche > Himalopsyche phryganea. Next base: position 2,246,034 of record JAGVSL010000001.1, on the reverse strand, counting down.
ATATAATAAATAATGCGTTTAGATTTTAGGTATTTCTCCGTTGTACATTTGCGCCTTCAAAAACATAATAATAGTAATAGGAATAACATGGCATTGGGCGCAGCGGGGATATTTTGTCGAAAATCCGGGATAAATTTACCAATACAATCATACGTGTGGGAGTGTGTTATGTACATATTCTGAGTTGTGCAAGTGGATACAACGGCCAGCGGAGAACACCGAACATTTTTCACATTAGCTCACATATGAATGACAACGCGCGAGACAGAGAGGCCCAGTCGCGTTGTTTCTTTCAAGATCGCGCGAGACGAAAAGTGTCGAACGCAAGCCAGTAGCTCTCGAGCCTACGTTCGAGGTAGTCTGCTAAGCCGTTTGTACTCGGCCGATATTTTTTCATGTTTTCAAGGATACAATTTTAATTATTACTTCATGTCGATTATGTCGTCTTCAACTTTAATAAATTTGAGCGATGTCTGTGTATATTCTTATTTTTCCGGCTATCAATCACTTATAATCAGTCATAAATGCATGAATACACTCCACCGTAGCGCGCGGATTTATTTTACACAGTAAGGGAAAGGTTAAGAACATTTTATTGATCGAATTGCTATTTAATTGGTAGAAATTTACTATTATGAAGTAGAAAAGGCAATGTCATTAATTCTACAAGAACAAATATCAAATATTGTTGATAATGATACTTAATAACTGTTGTAAAACTATTGATTTGCAATATATACATATATACCATTGGTAAATGGTCGACTTATAACTATCTCTATCGCACAACCTAATTTGGGTACGAGCAAGAAAGATACAAGAGCATTCGCCGCATACTCTTGCATCTCGCCTTTCTTCACCTTTCATGTATTTGAGCGAGAAACAGATAAAGCCACCGCACGCGCATATACCAACGTAGTATAATTTAGTTGTTGTAATATCATTGAAAGTGTTCGTTCAAATGCATCCGTCCATTGAAGGAATGCACAATTAACTCCTTTTTGACAGTTGATTTAGTGTCGCATGTTCTAAGTTGAATTATTATTTTTTTGTTTCAAATTACTGACAACGCGACCAAAATAATACGTACTCTCCATTTCAAAATACCACATGGAGAATAATATTTACGAGATAATTTATTGATGGCAAATTAAACTGATAAAAACGGGTTTATCACTATTCATAATTCAAAGAACCGGCGTCAAATCTTTGACGTAATAAATTACGTTTATTGAATAAAAATCGCTCACGTTTCCCGACATCATCCTGCTATAGGTAACCATTTACTTCGGAAAAGCGGGAGCAAACTTCCTGTGGGGTAAGTATTTAAAGATGGGGCAGGTGGAAACAGGTGAGGGAGAAAAAACTAATGAGATCCCTCTTTCTGCAAATGAACGACGAGCTTTTATGTCTAGGGTAAGAAAAGGGTGGAAAATAGCGACGGAAACATTCAATATCTACTTACATTGTAGCGTACTTTATATGTAGATTAGAATACGTTTTTATTTTTAGGGGTGCATTTTTAGATCAATTATCGTATAAGCGCTTACTTGTCTTCAAAATAAAAAATGAACTGATAAACGACATCTTTTGCTAAACAAAAGGAAGGTTTGAATATGTTAATGAGTACTTAGGAATATACAAATTTTAAAACTGAACAAAAAACGAAAATTTTGTCATAAAGCCTTCGTCAGAGCTACATATAGCTCAATGGAAGTAAACCTAATTATAACGGAGTTTTATTAATTAAATGCCCAATATAAAATTGAAATTGATAACTTTTTTATTTCAGTGGCTTTGTCACTAACGTTTCGCCTCTTTAAGAACCATCTTCAGACTAACTATTTTTTCGAAAAGAGTAGGGTTGGAAGGATAGGGGGCTAGGACATGACTAGTGGTTAGCTAATCGCTCTCGCTATGCCCTGAGGATCGGATAGGTGGAACGGGGGTTTTTTAGACATCACAGTCAGACTACGAACAGAAATTCCATAAATCATTGAAAGATCGACCTATGAAAACCGTCCGCAATGGGAATTGAACCCGAGACATCTGTAAACGTAGCCAAGGACGCTACCAAATGCGCCACGGACGCCGACCTATATTGACCAACTATATAGCAAGGTTTTTTTGTTTCTAAGGTAAACGATGATTCTAATTTTATATTAAAAATGATTTTCCACAAAGTTATCGCCAAATCCATAGAAAATAAAAAAAACTAAATGTCTATTGAAACATTGAATTTCTATATGGCAATTTAATTTGAAAATATTAATAAAGATGTCATTCTGTTATGTTACTTACCACACCCACATCATTAGTACGAAACAGGTTTTCGAAATAAAATGTTCTCATCATAGAAATCAGTAATCGTAAAATATCAACTTACCTGAAAAAGAGAAAGAACAATAATTAGTTTAATAGCCAAAAGCAAAGAAAACCTACAACGTTTAGCGTTTGAAATAAATCAGATAATTGTATATTTAAACAGTGTTGCAAAAGAAACGTGATTGATATGTGCGGAATCAAAATAATACAGTTCAAATATTTACTTGTTAAATGAAATATTTAGCAGTAGTGCATTTAGCGTTAATTTGTTGACAATGTGACGCAATTAATTCTCCGTATGTATTCAAAGCGTGTACCCTGTCAATTGATAGTTGAATAAATAAAGCGGCATATTAAATAATGTAAATATACACACATCAAACCGTATACATTGTGTTCACCGCACACTCATTTATAAGAGAATATTTACTCTAATGAAATAACTCAATAATACACGCTCGGTCGGAAGAAGACGAACAACACTTAGGAGATAAATTTCATTAACAGAATAATTCAACAACTGGCATATTGTATGAGATGTTATATGTAAGAAGCCAAATAATAATTACTAACGTATTCGTGTACTGAGTGACGATATTCGTTTCTCTGAAAGCTCAATTAGCAAAATGCGCTAAGTGGAAGATACAATTAATTCTAAAACAAGAGAAAATTCTAGAATGAAACAATGTTCGTGTATTAAAACTCATACATATGAGATATAATCAAAGGAGAAGTTCTTAAAATTAAAATTAAGAGTAATGGAAAATTACTGATAAATAATTGGATTAATATACAGTTAAAATTGATAACTTTATTATTCCTTATATTGTGTAAATAATTAATCTGTATCACAACATAAAATACCTCAAAAACAGTGAACTTTTAAATCACCGGGTTTAAAGTAAGCTATTTAAATAAAACTAATAATGTAGAGCAGTGCACCGCAACCGGTGTGCCGTGGCACACTGGTGCGCCACGAGACGATCCCAGGTGTGCCGCGGGGCAGTGCGTCCAAAATGAGAAAAAGTCTAGTATTGTTTTTATATGTATCAGAAAAAATTGAAACACTCGGTTACTAAAATCTACGTTTACATATCTATATCTATTTATGTACTGTACATAAATAATTTCGGGTTTCTATATTAATATTCAATGTAAAATTTGTCAGGATCGTAAAAATGTAGTACATATTTTTGAAGAAATTATATTTATAAATAAAAATTTCGCAATATTTTGCATTGTGATGGCTAGAAAAAAGTTTGAAGGAAAAGTGGGGGTAGCGGCAAACTCAAGGACTACCCCGGGCGACAAAACGGAAAGATTATTTTGGATTTGGCCTAACAAATGCATATTAAAAAAATATACTAGCCATTATTTCAAATTCATCAAATAAAAACAAATTAATAAATTGTTGGTTTTGTTTATGGAATTTACATTGACTTGTAGTGTACCGCGAAATATTTGTGAGTTCTTTGGTGTGCCGTGGGTGAGAAAAGGTTGCAGAGCACTGATGTAGAGGGTTAGAAAATTAAGTGTAAATTCTTTTGGAAAAAAGCTTTTCCCATAAATGTATTTTTTTGGAACACACATGCACAAGTAATAATTAATTTGAGTGATGAACAGTTCGATCAATAATTAAAGGATTTGAATAAATCCATACTAATAATAACAACAATGCTTCCCAAGAAAACTTGTATAAGACTTAAAGATGAGTTGAATAAAAAAAAAAATATTTTTATTGCAGGAACAATCGATTTCATCGAAGATACATATACTTGTGTTAAAACGTATGAAGTGTCGTGATACGTGTTTTGTGTCTGGGTAAGATTAGTTTCAGTACTCCAGACACTCCAGCTGAAATATTATATTTGGAGTGGAAGCAAAATTTGTTAGCTGTATGTTAAATCTGAAATTCTATCGTTACATACAATGTACAAGTCTGATTTAATAACTCTGAATTGAACGACATTTAAATTGTTCAAATGTTGTACACGCTTCCATGTTTTGTTTAATATAATAATATGCTGGAAGTATTCTTTTCATACATTGCTTTTGAATCTTTTTGCTAAATTTATCATGCTACATTTATTTATAAAGACAAAAAGCATTTTCTTGATAAGTTTATTAATATTGGATGGATTTGCCAAGCTAACATGACAAGTTTATTAATATTAGATGAATTTGCCAAGCTAACACTATCACAAAAATATACCCGGAATGGACTTAAACATCACCTGATTATATATAATATATTGGTCATAATGAATAGTTTGTGATTTTTATTCATTTTTGTGTGCAGAAGAACTTAGGTATCAGACGTTGATAATTTAGGGGTGTAATAGAATTATTAGATGCTGCAATAGTAGACCAAAACTTTAAATGAATAAATTATTTAACAAGTTTTAAATCATCAAGTTTCATCAGTTGATAATGCTCGTGATGAGCGAAACCGGTCATGATCATTATAAATATGTGGAAGTAGTACAAACGAATTGTGTTTTATTTTTGATAATTCTCGTGATGAGCGAAACCGGTCCTGATCATTATAATTATGTGGAAGTAGTACAAACGAATTGTGTTTTATTTTTTAAAATATTATGTCTTTCCACCAAGAATTGACAGTTAACACCTTAAAAGTAATAAGTTTTAAATTATACAATTAAATTAAGACATGGAACACATATTGCTTTCACAAACAAGTTAAAAAAATAGCAATGTTTTATATTTAGGTCTAAAAAAATTATAAAATATATATATTTAGCTTTTTCGTCACCATGTCGTTGTCAAAACTATCTAAAAATATTTCAGATATATTTTATTATTCTTGTGGATCTAAATGCTTCGTATTTTTACTTTGTTAAGTTGCTATTTTGCAACATTATTATACTGGAGTTCTATCAAGTAAATGCCAAGGCAATCACTACATAATAGTATAATTTGTATCAATCGAAGGACAAACGATTTTTTCTAATCTACCCTCATCAATAATGAATGAATATTTTCATTGACAGATTCTTAATCGAATACCGCCGAGAAAAAGCTCGGTTCGATGGTAATATCATAAACAGATATTACCGAAAGCTTCTCTATAACACGAAAACAGTATCCGTCCTTAATTATCATGCCGAAAGCTCTCGTCTATTCCGTAAAATTAATCAACAGACCCAAAAGAAAGCACAAAAACACAATCTCGGCCCTTTTTGTTTAATCAAGCGTAAAGCTCCGAACTTACCGTTAATGTGACAGCATCAATCAATCAAATTATGGAAGTGGTGGAAGTAAAACACGTTCTCATTCTCATACTTTGATGCAATAATTACACGCCTTCAGAATCAATTATTAAAACTGACGTCTCATGGCGAGTTATTACGGAAACGTTATAAAAACACAGATGTTATTTTGGTGGAAAAAAGTTTTTATAAACAAAAAAAATCAGCAAAAAAAGCATTATCTGAGCAGTATTATCTATAATTTACCTTGCCTCTATTTATATTACTTTTATGAAAATTCATTACAATATAGTACGATATGGTGTGCAAATTTATTCACATTTTATGATAGTTGTGAACATCTGAAGCAGTGTTTAGATCTGCCGTTATCAATCATAACGTAATGGGTGCTGGGAAAAAGAAGCAACATTTTAGGTTTAAGGCATTAACGTTTGTGATGTATTTTCTATCCAGATGAAGTGTTTTTTAAAACGAATGGTTAATTGTGAAATAAAATATAAAATACTATTTGATTAACAGTGAGACCAGTCAAAATATGATAAAGGATTTAATTAAATATTTCTTCAACAAATAAGGATACCTTAATTACACTTTATAAGTGAGTTGTTAATAACTGTAACGAAAGTGACGTGATCCATCAAACAACAATTTGCGCGGATAGGGTAAAACAACACGAAAGATAAAGCAAGTAAATAGTTACGCAGGAATAATTAATGACTGGAGAAAAAATGGAAAGAGTTTAAAAGCCTCTTAGGGTCAGGGTGGGGGGGTGGGGGAGGCGTGCCTCTAATGTAGACCGGGCAGCGGTAGTAGGCATTGCCTTGACCTCTTGAGGCATTAATTAGCCCCTTCTCGCCGATGCGAGTTGCCCTAAAAATAAGCCTTCCGTTCATTCACCATGCGGTCTGATTGTGCCATTAGGTCTTCTGCAGAGGAAACGAGAAATATGTGAAGGGCGAGCGCACGGGCGTCCATAGAATTTATGTTTTACATGCATTAAACATGATAGTACCCCCTCCACATTAAATAGCAATTTAAACGAGTAATTACATTTAATTATTGATCGTCACTTTTCTTCTTACGTAGTGTTCAATCTCAAGTATTGGTGTTTGATTGCTTGGAAAATTCAAAATCATATCACATTGTTAATAGATTAAAGTTTTACCGATAAGAAACGAAAATATGAAACTTCACCCCCTATGCTTTATAAATCTTGACAGTGTCGATAATACAGACTGTAATATACAGTTGCTACAAATACGCACTATTTATCATATAAGCTTCTCAATGCTACGACGCGCAAATCAAAGTAATATTTTTTTTTGTTTTGTATTAATGATCAATTTACGCCACCGTTTGATAAAATTATCAATGCGCGTGAAAAGAATTAATTAAAAAAAGAAGCTAACCCCACTGAGAGCGCTCAAAAAGAAGTGTGTCATAAATTGTTACAAATTACTTCCCTAAGATACAAATCAAAAAATATCCTTAAGATACAAGTCCAATAGACATTTTTAATTTTGATTTAAAATGATTTATACGTATACCTACTATTCATCTCATTGATTAAACACAAAATACATAATATTCTGACGGTTGAATATATATTAAGAGCTATGTTAATAATCTGAATAAGATAAACGGTTAGAATTACCTAGCCACGCCAATGGTAGGACGCAGAAAGTATCTCGCTGAAATGTTTTACAGAGCTTTCCGCATTTTCTCCTGACCGGAAAATTTATATGGCCTGTGCGTTATCTTCATTATAGACTGAAGCACTGAGCTCTATTCCAAAATACCGCTTCTTTGCGTTCGTGATTCGAATATTTATATTTCAGGTGTGTTTGCCCTACTGAGACTGGAAAAGAATCTGCAAATACCGGAGTCGATTTATTCCCAGTGACTTGAATTGAACTCGGAGATTCGAGCTTCATGTGTTTTGCGGAAGCGAATATAGTTAGATAGAGTTCACTGGTTTTTCATCTCAATTAAGGTAGAACCTTTTAGTGGAACAGATGGATAAAAACGTATGTTTGCATGTCAGATTACAAGTCAAATTAATCCTTTTTGTGGTAAAGAAGCTTTGAATATTTTAGATTTTCTCACATAATACTACATAATACTAACTTTTGGAGAATAACAATATCGCGTGTCTGTTTGTGCTACGGAATTGAGCTTCTGAAGATCAAAGCCGTTTCACTGTATATATAATCAAAGATTTTTTTAGTCCTTATCCGTGACAATATATAAATAAAATATATTTCACAATTAAAATGAAAATAGAAGGACTTTCGAGATGAAAGTACGTTTTTAATTGATAAAAAATTATGAGATATATATGAATCGTAAGCATAACAAAATTTAGATTGAAATTAGAGCACTTTGCTAAAAATAAACAGTTTTTTTTAACGATATTTAATTGTATTAAAAAATATATTTTGCATTAACAATGATTGATTGTGCAGGAATCGAATTTGATATCAGAAACAATTTGTCTTTTATTGATTTGAGTGCGAGTAATATAAATATTTAAATAAACTTTTCTTTAAGCAATCGAGTATCACACACAATTTTTAATAAAACTACGATTACAAACAATACCTGCAACAGACTGAACATCTTTGCTTTACCTTTGAAAGTTTTTATAAACCGCAAAAGTTCTTGTTGAAACCACATTCTCTGCCGCGGTCGGAATCAGTTTGCCACATCAGCATGAAGTAATGCTTAAGTACGTCAGATTAAAGGAAGACTCGCTCTGGGACTGTGGCATACGGCAAATAGACGAAATAATTACATAGTCTAACTTGACCATTAAGTGCTAAATATTTGCTATCTTCCAAGATACTAAGGACGCCAAGATGAATGCGTAGATAAATTGTTTTATAAATAATTAGTCCTGAAGACGTGAATAAAATTTGATAATAACTTTAAAAAAGTATGTAACGCAAATAGGTACAATGGTGATACTATACTTATATACTTAGTTGTATATTGACTAAGAAAGATTAATATATTTTTTAATACCAAACATCTCTTAAGAACATGCGAGGCGATCAAGTCAACATACATAAAATAATCCATACCAGAACAGCAGTAAAAAAACAGACACATCACAGGAAGCAAGAGAAACAGATTATCTGATAAAACAGATTTAATAGAAGAATAATCACATTTGAAAACACAACTTACGTGAGACATTAATTATCTCGTTAAAGAGCAATAAATAATAAAAAGTAAAAACGACGTCAAAAAGGAATTCAAACGCCTTTGGCTTTGTTTACAATTTGAATAGAAATTCACGGCACGATAGTAATTACTATTATCTAATAACGGCTAATGTAACGTTTTTGGACAGGTGTGAGACACCCGCGCATCTTGGCACTATAATGCCGAAAATAAACAATCCAACAATGCTATTTTTTGCGGCTGTACCATTTTATTTGGCCTACAAATAACGATATTGCATAGTCAAAGACGCCCACGAATGTCGGTGGCGATTCCAAAACGGAATTGCCTACAACCTGTACAGTTACATCGAAATTCGCACGCTTCTTCGCACTAGTGATGCTTCGATAATAACGAAGTAACGTGAAATATTTCGATACTGTTATGATGAAATTTTCAGCTAAGAAATTGTAATACTTACTAATACTTTTTGTAGGTATAGAAGTATTTAAATGTGTTTAATTTCACAGAACAAGTCAACGAAAGCATGAATATTGTAAAGAATACATGGTTAACGCATGACGACTGTTGTATAACTTGAAATTGGAATTATTTGTGTAAATACGTATAAAGTTTATTGATACTAATGATTACTAGAGTCAATTTCCTAGTTTGTAAAGGATGTATATTTGGTCACACGAATTGAGAAGTTGATCTAATTTAAATTTGATTTAGGGAATCCAAATGTTTATTATTTTGGAATAACAATGTGACATAATCTCTCCGAAACATTGGTTCTAGTGGATATTTTTAACGCAACTCTTAAAAAGAAACGGAAATAGATGTCAGCAGTAACTACTATGTTTCTCCAAATGATTCTCCAAACAATTTTTGACTATGTATTTGCGAAATATTAAGTTTACAATGCTGTTTATCCCATCAAATAATAAGCTACATGCAAGTTTAATATAATTTAAGATATCGACTGAGGGTGCTTGATGGAATTTCAATATCAAATTTGGATTATTGAGATTTTGTACACTTCCATGTATTTTGTCACTAACGACCCGGGTTTCGCCGTTCGGCATCTTCAGGCATTCGAGCACACGGACTGTCAGTTCGAGTCCATTCGTGTGCTCGGGTAATTAAGATGAATGTTAGTGAAAAATCAATAATCCAAATTTGAAAGTTTAATATTTTACTGTATATATAGTTAATTATGGAATGTAAATCATTGAGACTTCGTCTTCTGTAGTAGAACTAGTAAGTAAAAATTAGTTCATCTTATACGTCGAAAAAGGGCAACGATAGATATTTTATGCATCGGTATCGAAAAGAAGTAACGATACCCAAACCCATCTCTATTTGCATTACTTCGATAGCAAAATGAGCGTAACAAGTTTCAAAGCTTATATTATAAAATAAGAGATGGTAGCTTGGAAAAAAAAGTATGTGTAAGGAAAATCGTCGCTCGTAACAAGTCTCGTGGGCGGCGAGACGCTCGCTTCAATGGCGTAACTGAAATAGGACGAGTAACGCGACATTCCATGTCTGTAATTTTACGAGAATACTCGAAAAATGGTTGCGATTTTTCAATTTTTCTTTTCGTAGCAAAGATAAATAATAGTTATTTGAACTTGTACTCGATTTGAATACATTTTCGCGAGAAAAGATTTACTTCCTACGCACAACGCTACGAGAGCAAATATTTGAATCAATACAATTGAAATCCCAAAAATTTTACGCCTCGACGATTCGGAGATTGTCTTTAGTTAAATAATGAAATAATTATTTATTTAAAAGTCCATCAAGAAACCTAAGCTGATATCTTAAATTAGATGCAATGTATTCTCTACGTCACATTTGACCAAACATTACATAACGAATATTTTAAGTACTGCATCGATTAAAACCTTAACTACGTTGTATAGAATAAATTTTAGTTTCATTTTTTTCTTTAGATTTATCTCGCAGATCCGTACTCAGTTGCATTAGATGAACGTAGAGGTGATACTCAACTCTAAGACAGAGGAAAAAAACATTGAGAAAATAAAAGCTTTAATCATGTGTTCAGGAAAAGAAAGTTTAAAAAAAGCTAGGTCAATATATCGTCTACCATTGAGCCTTCTCGATAAATAATTGAAGTTCATTGAGATACTTTAATTACTAAGCAAATGTATTTAAATCAAAAACTTTGTCACGAACTATGTATACAGAATAAAAAAGGAAGTATAGTCTATATGAGACGCAAATTTAATCTGATGTGATACGTTAAATCATTTTGTTCTATAAAGGGTTACGATTGTTCAGTTTATAAGCTACGCTATAAGACAACAGCTGCAAAATATTTTGAAATGCCAAGTGAAAATCGACGCTCAATTTGGACTCTGAAGGGCCCTTAATGACTGCGGCAAAACTGAACTATTCTTAGGGTCGCACGGACAAAAAGGTTGGGGTATACACCGACGAGAATGCATGAAGGGATGTAATCAGGAGCTCTTTGTGCAAGGACTCTGGGCCAGCGAACGGTCCGCGGCGGTGGCAAAGTTTCTCGATTCGGTAGACTGCGAGGCGCTTGTCGGCGTTCGCCGGCGCGTCGGGGGCGCGAATCGATAGCGCTCGCCCCACAGACGCCCCCCGATTATCCCGCGCCCCCGGACGCTGTAAGCCGGAAAATGCAAACCGCTCCGATAGATACATGTACGCTAATATGGCACTTTTACCTGCCGCATGATAGCTAGGTTGGGACTCGGGACCGGGGAGAATTTTAAACGAAAGTTGTGTGGTATTTGCGAATTTAAATTACACGGAGATTTAATATAAACACGAGAATGAACCCAAAATGATATTGCTTTACGTAGTACGGGTGTAGTAAATATGGAAGCAAAGGAAAAAAATATCAATTTCAGCGGTTACCTTGAAAAAAAAATATTTTCTAGATAATGTTAAAAATTATGTCTTTGTTATTCCACTGGTTGTATCACCAGATGTGACACGTGTTGGGAATTTTAAATGATTTATGCAAATAATACAGTGTACAGATTTATTTTAAAAAAAAAACATTTTTTTTTCACACTTCTGTATAAAAATATAACACAGATAACCACTACCAATAACCTCAATAAATTATATATAAATTTTATAATATTGCATATAAAAAAAATTGTCGTCAATTTCTGAATCCAATCTCCACGCAAATCCGTAAATCTAAGAAAATGCTCGTGGAATATGTATTATATATACAGAATGAAATTCTACAAAGTAAACGAAACATTGCAGACCATTTCTTGTTGTGTTAAGATTACTGTGGTAAGGGAATATCTGAGAAAGGACTTTTATAATTTTATGCCGGCGAAATAAATAATGGCAGATACTTCAATTAGGGTACAGCTTCTTATTAGTGTTAAACCTCACTCCCTTCTTACCAAATGGTGCATTATATTAAATATCACACCTTAGTATTTTTAAACAATCACCTATTTAATTAATGGATTGCCTGTTGCCTGAGTGTTAAGATATACTTAACAAGCTAGAGTTTGGAATTTCTTGAAAGTTTCATCGCTTAAATTGAATGTCAGAACCAGTTTACTCGACAATGCTTTAAGGATACTTACTCTAGATATTATACACTGTTGACACTGTTGACATGTCATTAGTAAAAGCCTGGATATGAAGTGTAATTATGACGATAATACCATTATTATCGTGCTAAACAGCTAAATAATAATACTTTGGTGTGTTTAAATATAACGAAAGTAAAACTGTGAGTTTATAAGTATATTATATAATTTTACTGATAGATTTAATCTAAATTAAGACTTCCCTACATCAACGTGTTTTAATGTATGCAACGTCAGGATATTCTGTAAATTTAAATGTATTTTTTCTACTGGACGTGGGCATTATAATAGTACCAATTACAATAACTTTATATATATATTGTGTTAACGGTTCATAGAAAAGCAAGCTATGCTTAAGTTGGGCAATAAACAAATAATTTTTTCGTAAAAAGAAAATAAATCATTAATCAATTTACTTTCCGAATGATAAAATATAATTAAAGTTGTAAATAAGTTTATCTTAGCAATAAATAGCGAAGAAATAATTCCAATCGGCAGTGCGGTGCTAAGTAATATAATAGGATAACAGGGGTGGAAAATCTGTGTTTTTTTTTTTTTTGTTGTTGTTGTTCGAACAGTACAAATTGAAAGAAAAGGACAAGGAAAATTAACTTATCTACCCACCGTTCGTTTAAAAGGCGCTCGGCAGATATCTAGGTTAATTGAATAAAGTTAGCGGGGGGGTAGAATTCAACAACTCAACTCAAACAAAACCCACAGCATATTTACTCAGCTTTGTTCGAGTTTTTTCAGTGGTTTGTCTTTCAGCGGTGTGTTCAACACTGTTTACAAATCTGACACGAGTGGAATGGTTTATTATTATAACACTATCGATTTGATTCACAAGTTGGACAGGATATTTGTTTAACTGTAATTTACTAGAATCAACGCAAGATTTCACACACCAAGAACATTGATAAAAAGTTTTTCCTACCGCGTTTTGTGTGCATAATAAATTGTAATCGCTTAAAAGCTTGTATACCTATTTTAAATGTATGCAAATGGAACCTAATATAAATATATCCTATTTGCAAAGTTTGGTACTATACCAAAGTAACTACCCTTAACAACGGTCGAGTCCTAAATAAATTCTAAATAATGTTGCGTTCAGACGGCGAGTAATGCTTACGGACTGAGAGTAGGGAGGTGGGCGGAGCGCCACAGGTACCATGAATGGGAGTGCTTTTTTAAAACCGGAAATTAGAAAAACTTTCATAGTTCGCAAAATTATTCAAAGTATATAAATATTCATTTACAGTTAACGCTGAAAAGGATAATTTGTAATGATGAATGCGGATCAATAATATTTTGAAAACCTCTTTTTGTAGGTTATATCTATGGTCAGTCAACTCCTTGAACTTCAAGTAATTTTTTATAAAAATATCATACATTTTTTTGTACTAATTCAGTTTCGTTCATCGCGAGCATTATAAAAAAATGTGGAATTAGTACAAAAAAAGAGTTAGACTGACTGATAAAAAAATGATTTTATTTCCCCTCCATAAAAAGTGTGAATAGTGAAATAATAGTTAAGATAACTAAATAAATGTTAAAAACATGAAAAATTTCGCCCGTATTTCCACACCAAGCTACTTAAAACGTTTTCTTCTAGTTAGTTCATCTCGGATCTGTAATCTTCCTAAAATGTAGGAAAAATATTTCAAACAAGCATTCATCATTTAACCACTCGCTTCATTTAATTGTGATATGCAACACACACGATCAAATTTAAAAAAAATCTTTCAACAACGTCTCGTTTATGTAATAAAATTTTGTATCGCTCTATTTAATAGCAATATTTAATTTAATAAGCACTGTCGGCGTCCGTAGCGCAGTTGGTTTCGTCGCTGGCTACCGTTACGGATGTCTCGGGTTCAATTCCCGGTGCGGACGGTTTCCATAGATTTATGGATTTCTGTATTTTGATAATAAAAATGCATTAAATGCGAGCAAATCAATGTTAATCATTACCTCCATTAGAAAATATTTATGAATAAAAAAAAAAAAAAAAAAGCACCAAAAAAGTAACGATGGTACCTATCTATTTTGATAATAAAAATGCATTAAATGCGAAATCAATGTTAATCATTTCGAAAATATTTATGAATAAAATCCTTTTCACCTTTCCCCATCAACGGGCGTGTTTTGTCATATCACTTCATCGAAAACAATTATTAATTTATTTAATATATCTCTAGGTATTCTTTGTGGTTCAGTTTTACCTCCTTGCTATAATGAATTAAATAACCTACCCAAAGAAGCCTATAATTGAAAAGTAAAATAAATATTTGCACACCATATTTTACATCTAATATTTCCAAGAAACTAACTCAGGTTGTTTTAGTAAATTTTGTTAAGTAAAGAAAATGTTCCAGTACGGTTATTATATTTCTAATTAAAACAAATACACCAATAACTTTTTACATCCTTTAATACCCTACCTTTCATAATCTTGATAGAATACATTTCATGTAATTGATACCACGCCAAATTGTAAGGTTTTATTGGTTTATTTTAGCAGAATTCACCAATAAAAATGCCGTAATTAGAATTATTTTAAGAGATACCACGAGCAATACCAATCTATTACCGGATTTCACGGTAATTGTTAATTTTTTATTCTTTAAACGAGAAATTCTTCGATAAAAATAAATTCTTACGCAATTTTTTTTGTCCATATAATATTATAATACCACGGGTGGCCACTGTTTTATGTTCTAGGCCTTCTAGGGTTCTACTAGTTGATAACATTATTGATTGCAGTCAACTGCTAGTGGATAATGCGATGATAAAATTAGTTGCTTTATCATCTCTATATTATAGAGTTATGAAACCAAGATAATTTCAAACCATAGTCGTTATAGATAACAGTATATAAATCAAAAACCGACCAAAAACAGCTTCACGGCCGACTGGTAAGGCTGCGGTCGACACATTGGCCACCCATGATATAATATACCGTATTAGCCCGATATCAAGCGATGATTTTTTCCAAAACTATTTTTTTTTCAATTGAAAAACACTATGTAGCATAGAAATGGATGTACCTTATTTCTCCCTATACATGTCGTATTTTATTTATGGCAAAACCTGTCTGGCAGGTTTGTGTTCAGTGACGGTATATCCTTCGCTATCTTGTGGTCAGTGTGATTTATCTGCACCTCTCTTGCAACTATAGCAAAATATAAAAAAAAACTGATCAAGTGAAAGAGATGATCAACTTGCACTCAACCAATTTAGGTATTCGAAAGACAGATCAAAGTGACAGTGTTTAGATAAGCTGATACAGCAACTCATCTCTTGTATTTGAATTTTTCAATCAATAATTTGCGACCTTCCAAGACGCTGGAAAGCAAATGATCGGATGAAAATCATCACAATATATCCTATTTTTAAAATAACTTTTTGAAAATTGTGTCAAGGTTTAAAACCATTTTCGCTCATCGTTATTTCTTTAAAATCCATGAACATTCAACACAATTTTTATAAAATATTATTGAAATTCTTTCCTGTTATGCTTTATGCGATCATTTGTCATAAATTTCGCCCAAACCGAGTGGTTGTCTAGAGGAGGAATATGTTTTTATAAATTATTACAAACCCAGATTTAACTTTGTGCACGGCGGAATGGCATAATAATGCGAATTTACATAAAATTGCGGGGATTTTGTGAAGCAAATGCCGAAACGAGAGCATTACCCACTACCGCAACGGACGAAAATACCTCATCTCGGTTTTACGCTGGATGCTTTTGTAAAATATTATAATAAAGTCTATCCACACACCCCCAAACGAAGTTGAAGAATATAGGTTTTACATTTATATTATATTACAAGTCACTAAAAGGTTTAAAGTAAATATATATCTACGGCGTAGTACCGTTCGTTACTTGTTTATGTTTATTTTGAATGGTTTTTGTATACCAGTGTTTAGCACGGTTCGGCATATATAACAAAAAAAGTAATATAAAATAAGGGAGTATGTTTTAACAATAACTGGCTGTTATTTATGAGACAGAAGTGGGGTAATAAAGGTAATAGAAGATAGCTAACGAATATCTTTACGTCCTATTTTTAGGATTGACAAATATGTATTCGGTTACAATACCACAGATCGATTCAATAAATGAGTATGTAAACATTCGAGGATTCAAGCCTTAGACCATATCAAACCACTATTTTGGTGAACGAATGACTCAAAAACCTCGAGAATATTTTTTTAACTGGAATCATTTAATGAAATAAATTCATAATCTTGTTTGCATATAAAAAGCAAAGAAAAAATCAACCTTACAATACAATAAAGAAAATCTTCAATCGCGAAAAATGACTCGTCATTGTTTCCTCTTGCTGAAAGATTTTGGTAAAATAAAAAAACGTTCATAAACTTTTATTCAGGAGTCGGTAAGCATTCGAGGTTCAAGGCAAGTGGAATTTTTCAGACGACCGACTGGGCTTTTATATGATGGGATGCACGAATAAATCGCACGGCCAAATTTTGATCAACTCCTATTGAGCATTATGTCATGCATAAAAAACGTATTTTTTTATATCTTTGCAATAAATTTTATTATTGAAGCAAAAATAAGATTTTTATAAGAGAGAATTACTAAAAAAAATTACGATACAGAAAATAAACCTTAGAATATTTTAACAATAATGTGTTAACTGCATTCTCAACACTCAAAATTGCGTCAGGGGTTTTTCTTCAATGTTTTCCGTAATCAAGTTTTTTTCCTTGCGTAATTTTCAGTGAGACAGTAATAAGGTAGAAAACAAATGTGAAAACGTTTTACTGACTTAACCTATATAAAAATATAGAAATAAATAAGCAATGTAACTGAGAGTACTCTCCGCTAAGCTTCAGATGAATGCGAAAGGTTTAATACTGATGTTAAGTTATTATCGATGTATATTAATTATTCAGTAGTATTATTAAAATGATATAACTGTGATGTATCAAACTTTTCACTGTCAGGTCATATCCAGTGCTATTAAACGTAAATAAAAACCCTGTCATGATCATAGCATAAAATTGTATTTTATTAAGTACAATGCCTCCACCAAGAATTGACAGTTGACTATCAAACATATTTTAAAGTGAGATAGTCAATTGCAACAACAAATTTAATATATAATTAAAATTGTTAGCTTATATTCCACTGGCTTTGTTAATAACGTCGATATTCAGTCATTCAAATTTCAGCTATGAACTGCCTATACGCAGCATTGATCGTCAGATCTATGTATTACAAATACGTATGCGACTTTGTGCTTGCTTGTGTGTGTGTTGGCGGTGTATATGAAGACTGGCCGCAGCTATTTTGCTTGCAAAATCGTAGATTAAATATTTTTCAGCTTCTTCATTTTATTCGATTTATTTTAACGAGAATGCGACGAGTTCAGTATACTTGTTGATGAATTTAGGATAACTAATGTATATTTCCACATAATTCTGCATTTTCTCCTGTTGAAATTGATCTATTTTTAGCAATAGTGAGCGTTTGAACAGATCAATTGACTGAAAATGTTAAGCATCTTCGGACTAACTATATCGCGAGGTTAATTATTTCTAAGGTAAACAATTCTAACTATCAATTAAAAATGAAGGGTAGGGTGGGTTTGTTTCCTTCTACTGAACCTGGGAAGGGGGTAAGACATAAACAACAAAGTGGGCCACCCTGAATTTTTTCTACATTTAATTCTTTCAGGATCCATATCTGAAATCTTTTCTCGCTGTATTTACAACAACATAAAATCGTGAAAATATTTGTAGGTCATTCATTGATGATCCCTAAATGGCGTTTAAGGGGCAACACCAAAAGAGAAATCTCCGTCATCCCAAATAATATAATGGCATGATATTTGAGAGCGGACGTTTAATCGTAAATTAAATTATATACGTTCCGCGAAGATTTAATAAACGAGGGAACAAAAGGGAAGTGGCGTACCATAATGGCATACCAAGCGAATACACCTTAAAAGGGAAATAGTGAATTTATGCGTTCTAGTGCAGTGATACCAAAGACGGGTGCAATAAACTATTACGGTTCTATTAGCGGTAAGTATTCATATCTTCGGTCTAGAGTGCAAAACTCGTTACTTCACAAATTTAATCTTTACTAGGGAGCGTAAAAACGTTATTACTATGGAATAAGATGTCATTAAAACAAAATTTATAACATCAGATATTATTATTAATGAGGCGAATGCTGTGTGATGTCTTAAAAGGGCAATATCATCAGTTTATTGGAGTTTCACTTCTGCGAGCATATTACACTACTAGTTAGTAACCGTACCGTCATAGATGACGGTATTGAAATTAAGATACCGAATTTCTAAAGTAGCTAGTATTTACGAGATGAGAAATGTGATAATAATAAAACGTTTACAAAGCGGTCTGGGCTATTATATACACGATATTTATTTTATTTGATAATCGCAATAACGCAATACATAACAATCATATATTTAGAAAATAATATAAATATAAGAAACAGTATAAGTTGTTTTTTTTTCATTTTTGAAGATAGATATTTTCCATAGTGTTAATGGACGAGAACAAGAAGCTACAAAGTTTTTGTAGACGAACAAATCATATTAGTAGTAACTGAAATAAGGGAAACCGCGTAAATTGATTGTGCCATTTGTGTGAGTGTAACAAAAAACAAACGTTTATCGTCACTGATCTGATAGTACACTGTCTACGCGACTAGAAATTGTATGAAATATAAACCTTTTTTCTCACACCGTCTGGGAAGAGTGTTACGTAAAACACGGGCTTATGTCCCTAGGGCGAAAACGTGGGAGTATGAAATTTTAAGAAAATGCCGAGAAAAAACCAAGTGTTTTAAATTAAAGTGCAGCACGAGATGTAAACAGCCTGTTAAGAATAAATGCCAAGCGGTGCTTGCGAAATAAATGCTGAAATCTCAATAATTTAATTTATTTCACCGCATTGCTTTCCTAGTGGGGCATTTCAAATATTTCAATGGAGACAGACAAACAAACATTACTTTAATATTATTGAAGTGATTATCATGGGGAAGAACATTATACAAAATGGTAGTCGAAAGGCATATGAAAGAATAACTTAATTTATATTTAATACATATTCTATTGAATGTCGTCCCCTTGTACATTGTACAACAATTAAAAATGTCAAAAAAAATTGCATTTAGTATGTAATAGCCCAGACCGGTCTGTAGGTGTTTTATTATTATCACATATCAAACGTAGGTATGTTATGCAATGCAATGCACACAAACACACACACACAGTTCCGACGTGACGCAAATCCGAAGCAAACAAAAATAACAATCAGTCGTTTGCAAACGTTTTTTCAACTAAATGATTCCATTCAAAGATTTATTCCAATTTAAGACAATTCATTTGCAAGGAACATATAACGCTATTTCTTAAAAATTGGTATACAAAAATGTTTTTGCCATGAAGTTCTTTAAGCATTTCGATTAAACACACAAAACACAACAATAAATTTATTTATTACTAGTTACTTTAGACTTTCAGTATTTCAATTTCATACGGGTGTCCCTTACGATACTTTAAATCGATAAATGAATTTTATCTAATAAAAAAATACGAAATTGTGTCTACAGGTTTAAAAAAAAACAAATAAGAGGATATAAAAAGGAATTTTTCTAGCCATGAGTAAAGTTATAACTATAATTTAAGACATCGACTGAGGGTGCTTGATGAAATTTCAATATCAAATTTGGATTATTGAAATTTTGTACACTTCCATGTATTTATAATGGATGGAAAACATGGAATATATGGTAAATACATGGAAGTGTACAAAATCTCAAAATCCAAATTTGAAGATATAACTGTTAAAACTTTCAATGTTGATAATTTTTCTCCCTCCTAGGGCACAAGAAAATAATAATAATTCTTTCGAAAGTAGATGTATGATTAATGGATATTTTTTAAATTTTTATAAAAAAGGTAAACAATCCAGAGTGAGTTATTGAAAGCGGTTCTATGAAATACAATGAAATTAGATGAAATAATTTTACGTCTAAAATAAATTGCGGTTTCATTCGGCCAAGGTAAATATTTCTGCGTTTTATCAAACAATTTAAATTCATATTTATTCATTGTGTTTATCTTAGCTTCACTATGAAAAGCCTTTGAATAATGAAGAACGCAACCTGAAGGTAAGACGCCTACGCGAGGATAATTTTCCTGTAAAATTTTCTCTCGGCAAAAAATTAATAACGATCCGCGAAATGACGAGCGATGGCATTTTTTTTCCATAAGTAAAATACAATTTTTCAGCTGGTTTTTGTCTAACAAACAAGAATATTAATCTAAAAATCTGTTGATCTCAATTAATTTAACGAAGAAAAAGCGGTGTCGGTGTTCGAGGCGGAGTTGGTAGCGTCGTTGGCTACGGTTACAGATGTCTCGGGTTCAATTCTCGGTGCGGACAGTTTCATAAATTTTTCTTTTCATTCGATTTAAGGATTTCTGTTCGTAGTCATGAATGTCTGTGATGTCGAAAAAAAAAACCACCCACCCGATTCTCAAAAACACGGCATAGCGAGAGCGATTAGCTAAACACTAGTCCTGTCCTAGCACTGAGAGCAACAGGTTGAGTACCAAGCAGTTCTCATAGAAAATTTCTATTGAGATACCTCCACTAGGAGGCCATATGCTCCACATTGGGAGCGGACACGGTAAAAATTGCTCACTTTTAGGTTGTTTCAATTCTTAGTTGAAAGGCGTTATATTTTAAAAATGTCATCAGTTGATAATAATGCTTACGATGAGCGAAACCGGTCCTGATCAATATAAAGATTTAAAAGTGGTTCAAAACAAATTGTTTTATTTTTCAAATAAACAATGCTTTTAATGCGTAATCATCCGTTATCAAAGTTTATAATACACTAAAATAATTTTCATGATATCCATTAAAATAAATAAATCTTTAATTTTCATCATAAGAAGCACCCTTATTCATTTTGTAAATTCGAATATTCAATTTAAATTAATCATGAGATACAAAAATCAATCAATACAAAATAACGATTAACTCGTGTTTCGTCTTTTATTATTATTTATTAGACACAAAATAAATTTGTTATTTTCTGTGATACAAAGATTATCCCGATTTATTCCTGCTCAAAATTTGGCACGCAATATAATTTGATACACGCAAACGAATGAAATACGAGAGTTGAAAGCATTTAAAGCGTGTCGCAGAATTGATGGATTGCCCATTTACCAGGATCACAGGAAGATCCCTAGTGTAAGAAGGGCTCTTACCGGTGGAAAGGAAGGAGCCTTGCGCTTCAAAGGAAACTAGTCTAGAAAAGACGAGGGCGGCGGAGGACGAGATGAGTCAAAGGGGTATACTTATACAGTGTAATATAGGGTTGCCAATTATACTTCAACAGAATGTGTAGTGCACCTTGTTGACTGTAGAATGTCTGGCGTAGTATATAAATAAAATACTAACTGAACTAACAACGTTTTGATTACAAAAACTATTTCTTTTTTACTATCGCTTAAACTTATACAACATAATTTCGTTAAAATAGAAATAACGTTTTACGTGTAAATTCTTGTTCTACGTATTATATGAAGTAATTCTTTTTGTTACCGGCTTAATAGGTGAGCGACAGTTGTAACTGAATTTTAATGACTTGTTTTATTAGCCAAGTATTCAGTTCGAAATCATGAAGATATTAAAAAGAAAACTAACAGTATTTTACAAGTGAAAGTATAGATAAAAATAAAGAGATAACAACAAAGAAACCAAACGTAACACTGAACGAAATATAATAATATGTAATTTATACGAAGCCTATGGTAGGTAGGTAGGTCGTGAGGATTCACCAACACCGATTATAAATCGCTTTACTAGGATAGATAAATAAAAAATTCGTTGCAAACTGTAAAGATATTCTTTCAGATAGCTAGTTTTGATAACTGCAAAAAGTCAAGCATTGAAAATTTAAGATTTGACTAATAATTCATCGCCGGTATGTGTACATTTGTGTGATGAGATCCTCAGATAATTTTTTTTAGAACAACTGGAAATATACAATAATCTCCTTAATCACCAGACAAATATTAATTAATCACCTTTACTTAAACCATCACAAGAAGACCATATAATTAAGCATAATTAATAAAATTTCAACGCATTTATTTCAATGATTATTAATAACACCACGAAAGCTCCTTTTCCCAAAACACAATTAGTACATTGAATAATTTAATTTTAAATAAATATTAATGTATTTGAATACGTCATATGACATAATATTGTATATCCCTTAAGTATAGTTCTGACGATGGTGTTAAGCCGAAATAGCTATCAACTACATAATAAAATTTTGTAAAACTAGATACATTGATATTTTATCCTTTTCAAGATTTGATTTTGGGTTCTAAGATAGACAAACGGTGGGTTTTGTTAAAACTATACTGGTGGATTGCATCATTCGAAAATACACTATATTTAAACGACAATTGAACAAAATAGATGGATAAAAAATTATCAGTTATAGTCGCCATTAATAATGAAGTTGTCGGTTATACCAAAACAAGAGTAATTTATTTTCATTTAATAATTTTATAAAAAACATCCATCATTGTCTGGCAATAATTAAGCATTAATATGACTATCCATAATGATTAAAATATACCAAAACAAGAGCCATTAATAAACGTAATGGCTAGTATAACGGCAAATCATAAAAGTGGCCAAGTTTTCATAACTTGTATAAGAAAACTTGAGTGACACAAGCCTGTTGAGTTTTTATAGCCATTTCATTTAATGGCAGTAGTTGTTGAAAATAGCAGCCCTGTGCTCAGGTGGTCGATCAATTTAATAGCACGCAATGCTAAAGCTGTGTCTAGTTTAGTTCTGAAGAAAATTTCAAGACTAGGCAGATGTGACTGTGTAGATAAAGTATATCTTAAATACGCATAAATATGACACTTAAAAAAAAGATTTATTGTTAAAAAATAAACAAGCGCGTCTGTAATACTTTTCTCGCCACCTCCCTTTAAATGTAAAATCGAAATAATTGCAAATAAATATTATGCACCCATATGCTCGTATACATATCGATGGTGTTTTGGCCAATTGATGTAACCTCAAAAAATACGAAAATTAGTTAATGATCAGATCTCATTTTAAAGACAATAAAGCAGGTCTCGGCCAAATGATGTAAATAAGAAAAATAAATCGACCACTTTTTGGAAGGGAAACATCATTTAACATTGGGTTTAGGTTGAAATTTTTTATTTAGGTTAAATAATTAACATAAAAAAATGTCTTAATTAGTCGTGTATGTATAATAATTGAATATTTTATTTGCCAACTTCGTTTATTACAGCCCTATATTATTAAAAAAAGTTGCTCGAATACTTGGCGTGAAAATTGTATGTATCTTTTTATAATTTCTAAAAATACTTATAAAAGCAAATTGTTTTATAGTTGCAAAAGAATCAATTGACATAAAAACTATACCATCGCACTTAGGTGGCAGACGTGGATGAAGGTAGAGCTTATGGGTTAATTTTGAAGACGTAACCAGCCGAAGCAGAAATTGATGAATGGCGTCTTAGCCTCGAGGCCACCCCCAGCCGCCTAAATGATTATTTAATTAGGGGCAGGCCTCCCGATACAACTTAATTGCG
Source organism: Himalopsyche phryganea (assembly GCA_022494535.1). Lineage (NCBI taxonomy): Eukaryota > Metazoa > Arthropoda > Insecta > Trichoptera > Rhyacophilidae > Himalopsyche > Himalopsyche phryganea. Next base: position 2,222,016 of record JAGVSL010000001.1, on the reverse strand, counting down.
GGTAATTGATGATACGGGCGATGTTGCCGAACTAGTAATTAAAAGGCAGAAAATTAACGCAAGCTCACTAATGATGGGCGATATTAGATATAATTTTATTTCCAGGATGCAGCCGTATTATAAGAATATATCTTTGTTTCTGTGGCGCAAAACGTTATGTAGGAAATATTAGTATAAATATCAAGCGAATAGATAAAAATGAATTTTACAAACAATCGTAATTTTGAGAATATTCCATTATAAACAAAACTATATTCTGTATTCAAAAACTTTTTATACGATTCAACCTAACCCGCTTTATTAGATGTTCTTAGTGTTTACGTTTCATTGGTAAGAGTGAGCCACTTGTCCATAGCTATCATTTTACTTTTGGACACACTATTAATGAAAACAGGAAAATTACACTTGACTCCATTATTAAGTTTATAAGGACGAGAACTATATATATATTAGAACTATATATATATTATACTTATTAAAAGCCTATTAAAAGTAAAAAATTTTGTACCGATTGGTTTCTAAAAAACAGATAAAAAGTAAACTAATATATTAAGCAATAACTATTCTGAAGTGGCAATATAATGAATAAATGAAAACTTAAATATGTTTCAAAGTACGGCTATATTAACCCGTTCAGATCGTCCAAACTTTGAGACGGAATTTAGAGTAGAAATAAATATATATCAGCGAATTTTTTTCGAAGAGATCGAGGATCAAAGTAATATTACCCGAGTTTTGTGAGTCTCTCTCCGTCTTCTGGATTCCGTCCCGCCTAGATGCCTACTTCAATAGGCTACGATAAAAGCTCAAACGCATTTCGATGGTCGTTCAAAATGAAAATACCCAGAGACATAGTGTAATACGATCCTATTCGAAACTGAGCTATTAAAATAAAAACTTAAATGAATAATAATTGGTGTACCAGAAATGAATGTCGTTTATTTGATAATCATTTTCATTAGCCGGCTGGATTGCGTTAGCGATGTATTTCACAATAATAATATGTTTTGTATTAACGTTGTTTGTTGAACCAAAATTCAATTTGAATTTATGAAACAGTTTCTTAAAAAAATTTCGGTTTTTCGTACGAGGGGAATAAGGAAGTCTTGACAACGCTTTGAATGATATTAATTTGCAAGTGATTCCTTAAGCGGACCCTGTAATTTTCGTAAATAACTCCTTATTCTGTTTTCAAACGTAATATATGTAAGTATAGCCGTGGCAAAATCCTGTGACAAGCAATTGATTTTGATAGACTTATCGGATGTAGTACAATTGCCAAAGAAAATGTTAATAGCTAATTTGAACGTGAATATTATAGTATAGTAATGGATACAGTTACCATAAATCTGAAAATAAAATCAAACTTGTTTAATTAAAAATAAGTTTAAACATAGCATTTGAATTATTGAAATTTTGTACATTTCGATGTATTTCGTCGCTAACGTCCGTCGGGTTTCGCCATTCGGCACCTTCAGGCATTTGAGCTCACGAATGGACACTAACTGACTGACAGTAAAGAAAAAGAAAAAACCCCATAAAGAAAAAACCCCATCGCTTATATACTAGGAACTAAAATTACATCTGGATTAACCACAACAATGGCGCTCAATCCCAGTTGGGAAAACAAACGCGTTATGGCTGGAGGGTTTTAAATGCAATTCGAAGAACTACCTACTTATTCATAACTAATGGGCTCTATCAGGGTGATCATGGATGGAATAAGTAAGTACTGTGATATTTTATCTTCTTTGTAAAAATAATAAACAATAGTATCACTAGAAATATCAGTGATGGACACGGGGGGATTTTTCGACAGTTCGATCAATAGATCATAAATTTCCAAATAATGTTAAATTTATAACTCAATTTCTCTATTTATGGACATATGAATATTAGCCGCAGAAATATACCAGCGTTAGCTCGTCACCAAAATTCGTAATGTTCATTGTGTAAGTAATAAGTAATAAAAAACTGCTTGGGCCCAAATTATGAATGAAATTACGTATAAAGATTTCAACGGAATATTCAAAAATACTAATGTTCTGATTGAATTGGCATTTACTTGGTTGAACTTCATTACAATAGGATAAAATATCAAAGTATTTAGTTATAAAAAAATCTTAGTCAGTTAATAGCTATTTAGGTTTAACGCCATCGTTAGAACTATGCGTGACGTTGTTCTGAGGTTGGCGAGAAGCCGAAATAGCTATCAAAAAACTAATGAAATTTTGCAGAACTGAATATCTTGTTATTTTATCTTATTATAATGGAGTTCTGCCAAGTAAATGCCAATTCAATCATTACATAATACAATTCTTCAACATTTCATTTTCATTAAATTCATTACCATTTATTTTTTCAACAATCACACATCTAACTGCGGCACGTTGTTCTGAGGATGGCGTGAAGCTGAAATAGCTATCAACAAACTAATGAAATTTCGTACAACTGAATACTTTGATATTTTATCCTATTTATACAAATTTGGTTTTTCATATGTAATTTAAAAAAATTTATATCCATTTTCAACTGATATGGTAATGGCATAAAGAAAATATTGGCGTACATAATAATTATGACGCGCGGGATGTCCTAGAAACGTTTAAAAATCAAAGCATTTACGAACTCCAAAGAAAGTGATAGAAGCAATTCTATTCTGTTTGACACGAAAATAATTTTGCAATTTTCTGAAAAGCCTCTGAAGAGTAAGACAAGCTTTTGAGACAGAAAAAAAAATAAAACAGTAAACATGTTATTTTTAGAAAATATATTCAGAACGCGAGCAAACTCCGCGGTTTGGTGTCATGGTGATCAAAGTATTCAGTTAGTGATCTTAATAATTGTCAGACATCAAGGAGTTCACTGCTTCCCACACCACTCGTAAATGATTTCGATGTTAGATGGCTCACGATTTGACCTCCGATTCACTGTAATGTTACAGTGGATTATTGTTGAATGGGATCAAATAATTGGATTGAATCTTCAATAGATATGTTTGTATTCTAAAGGACGGTCAGGTATAAAATCAAGATATTAAATACTATTTTATTTTGGAAATCAATAGAGAACAACTCAATCTTCCAAACACCTCTCTATTGTTTCCTTTACGTGAGATGAGTTCGTAAAAAAATAAATATAAATTAACAATCAAAATATTATAATTGCCATATTAATACATCATTCCATCGATGATCACCTGACAGAGCACATTAGTTGGGAATAAGTAGGTAGTTCTTCGAGTTGCATTTCAAACCTTCTATACCAGCCAAAATGCGTTTGTTTTCCCAGCTGGGATTGGGGGACCATTGTTGTGGTCAATCCAGATATAATTTTAGTTCCTAGACTTAGTGATAAGATTTGTCATAGTTTATCTTGTATATAAGCGATGTAAATTGTTTACTGTCTGTCAGTTCGAGTTCATTCGTGAGCTCAAATGACTAAAGGTGCCGAAAGGCGAAACCTGACAGACGTTAGCGACAAAATACATCGAAATGTACAAAATTTCAATAATTCAAATGCGATGTTTCAACTTATTTTTAATTAAAGAAGTTTGATTTTATTTTCATATTTATGGTAACTGTATCCATTACTATACTATAATATTCAAGTTCAAATTAGCTATTAACATTTTCTTTGGCAATTGTACTACATCCGATAAGTCTATCAAAATCAATTGCTTGTCACAGGATTTTGCCACGGCTATATTTACATATATTACGTTTGAAAACAGAATAAAGGAGTTATTTACGAAAATTACAGGTTCCGCTTAAGGAATCACTTAATATCGAATTAATATCATTCAAAGCGTAGTCAAGTAAATTAAGAATTTATATAAATTTATTCTGGAATTGTCTAAATCAATATGAACATATTAAAGAAATTCAAATAACACCACCAGAAATTTTAAAACATAGAAAGTCTTTTCTTAAGAGTTTTATACGAAAGATTCTGGTAAAATATTTAGGGCAAAATTATTACATTTCGTATATAATTTAAGAAATTCCATTTTATATTAACTTTGACGTAAAATAATTTATTTAACAATACATTTGGGTGTTTTTTTTTTAAAAATCAAATTTAGTATTTTACAACACTGAATTACATTTTGAAAGTTGTTGATGTTGAAGTATAAAGCGATTTTCTTTTGATCACATTGTACAAATATTTCTATAGAGCGTAGGCATTTTAATTTATTTCATGGCCTACGCAATTTTCAGTATACTAAAGCTCTAAAGGTGATGCGATGAATGAGTAAATAATAAATATATGAAATGAAACAAAGCTGACATTTAAAATTGTTGAATAATTCAAGAGGTAAAAAAACAACATGTGTAAAAGTAAGTATAAAGTATACGTGGCCTTCTAGAAATCGATGAGGGAGGAAAGCTCAGACACGGTTAATGATTTCAGCACACTTACCTGAAACAGAAGAAGAAAAACATTAATATTGAATAAAAATCGGTAGCATTTTCTTTATGACAACAAATGCGCTTTATTAATATAAAATGTAAGTTGATACCTTTGTTCTTCAGTTGGCTGTTTTACCAAATGTGACAAAATGTTTCGCTTCTTTGAGAAGCATCTTCCGAATTAACTATAATATATTGCAAGGTTTTTATTCAAAAGGTGAACAATAACTTTAATCATTTTTAAGGTGTTAACTGCCATTTCTTGGTAGAAAGACATAATATTTTACAAAATAAAACACAATTCATTTGTACTACTTCCACATGTCTATAATGATCAGTACTGTACATTATACTGGTGATCAGTTGATAATCCTCGTGATGAGCGAAACCGGTCCTGATCATTATAAACATAAGGAAGAAGTATAAATGAATTATGTTTTATTTTGTAAAATGACTCTAGTCCTCAACATAAAAATGATGTGTGGGATGGGATTATTTCTTTCTACTGAACGTGTTAAGGGGGTACGACAATAGTAGTACTTTTTACCATAATACTACTAATTACTAACATTTGGAGATGAAATCCCCTTTTATATTTGTTATTTAAGTAAAATAAAGCTTTTTATGAACATAAATAACGTGTAAATTGGATACGTATATAAAATTAAAAGTGATAACTAAGTTATTTCAATGTCTGTGTTACTAAAGATGCTTCTTAAAGAAGCGAAACACGTGTTACATTTAGTACACAGACAGAGGAATAACAAAATTGTAAATAATAATTTTATATTAAAAATTAATTTCCACAAAGATACCGCCGAAGCCATCGAAAATATAAAGATACATATAGGCTACAGATGTTACACTCTTTTGCGAAGTATATTCATACATAAGAAAGAAGAATTTCGTTGAACTGATAAAAAATTTTATCCTATAATAAAGAAGGATTGAGATTTACTAAAATGCATTGTGCAATAAGCGAAACAACAAAAAATCATCCATCAAATTAGTTTGGTTTATAGATTAACTACTTAATTTGAAAACGAATGTCAAGTTATCCATTTAATTTTATAGCAACCAAAAAAAGGATGGTATGATCGCACAATCTATGAATTGCTGGTATGTAACCCAAGCGGTGAACGTCGATGGTTTCAATTGTGGAGTTCACGGGTTCGAATTACAGTACGAACCGTTCCATACATGTATGTATTGATTTTTAAAACGATTCATAGATTTTTGTTCATTCCTAAAAACTTTCCAACTTCAATCTCTCCGAAAATGAGAGGTTTCAGCGATTGAGTAGCAGTTTTTGTAGAATAATTTCTGTTCAGATAAACTCATATGCTCCACATGGTGGTTAGAAAAAAATATTGTGATAAGGGGAGAAATTCTGTGAAAAAAAGCCTGAAGATAGTAGAATTTTATTTATCATTTTTAAGGTGTTAACTATCAATTCTAGGTGAAAGGCACTATATTTTAAAAATAAAACATTATTTTGTTTGTACTTCTTCCATATGTTTATAATGAGTAGGACTGGTTTCGCTAATCACGAGCATTATCAAATACAATCATAACAGGACTATTTATATAAAATTGAATGTTAACGATTGCAAGGTATATAAAAAAAGCTGGTTCATGAACTAATACAAGAATTTACAGGTAATCAAACAAATTATATATAAACGAAATTAAATAGTCTAGAATTAAAATTATAAGGACCTTATAGAAATCAATAAATACTTATCTGAAATAAAAAATGAATCTACATTAAAAAATCATTACAGGAGTAAAATTTATTGAGTTTACGCCAATGCGTAAATATTCATTTAACAAAATAGTAGGTTGGAAAACTTTTAAAAGAAATTATTGAACCATTTCCAAGAATTTCATTTGCCACTTTTTACTGATGAACCTGCTTTTAAGGTAGGAATTATTATTGGAAAAAATCGTTGTAGTGTATAAAACAATTACTTGTGATGGGCAATTATTTAAAGCGAAGAATCACTGAAACGTATTTCAAATAATGAGCTTCGAATCCACAATTCCGCGAGACTTACAGTGCGCGTCCGATTGCATTACATAGTCCACAGTAGCGAGGTAATTGATGCATCCAGTATGTGAAACGTGAGAATGCACAAGAGGGCGGTTGCCTGGCAACGGTTAAGAGTTTTCCAGGGGTCGCTGGCAATGTGCCAGGGTGTCCGCCCTAGCTTGCCGCCTACCTGACTACCTGCCCGCCCCGCCTACTCGGCTGACACCCCGGGGAAAGCACAGCGGTAAACAGTACACGCAAAGCAACGATTGTCAATAAGTCCCCGCACGGTGCATGTGTTTATTCGAACCCTTTCAGGACAATGATCCTGGCGAGAATTGTCTCATAAAAATACACTGCAGTCCAATACATAATAATATAAGAATTTTACATCATTTTTAAGACACAATTAATTAGAGAGGCTACATTATAAATCTCTAGAATAGAGTACGACGATATTGTGTTTCTTATCGCGACAATTCTAGCACTAAAATGTGTTTCCAATTATTTATTTTCAAATACACATATTGTTATTGTTCTATCATCTGGAAACACCTTAATTCATTACAATTATTAAATGTTTTAAATTATTCAACAAATAAATAAAAACTAGCTCAACGAGCACGGGAAAAACTCGATATAACGGACGGATTATGTGTTTATAACAGAGATTTTTCAAAAGCGTCTTAATAACAAACAAACAGCCCTAATTTGTATCCAAAGCAAGAATTCTTCATGAATAAATTACACATTAAACGTTATTTTAATATGGCTTAGGGCACGTCAAATCATTGGCCAGCACGCTATAAAACTGCTAAAGCTAAGGTCTCGTGTTCGTTATATGCATAGTATTATAAACGAGTAGTTAGTTACTCTTGGATAAAAGTATGCACAATCTTAACAGGTTGTTTTCATCAACATTCACATTTCACCGAAAAACAATGTTTATTATATCAGTATCACTACATTGAGGTTTTACTGTATCATTACAATAAAGGAAACCTTTATGTGTAACATTTTTTCAAAATTGCCGCACCAATTATTTTATTATGAGTTTTTTTTTCATTAAAAAAAAAAAAAAGTTGCCGTCATCTTTTGAATTACGTAATAATTCGATGTAGTAATTATTAACGACAGAGAAAAATAATGAAAATAAATAAAAATCTGTTAATCGATTGAAATATTTATGTTCTATTCGTTTAAAGCGTCATTAATTATCAGTGAATTTTATATAAACAAATAAATGATATGTGGTCATCGATCTAAAATATAGTTTTTATTTAGTAAAAAAAATAATACACGAATATTATAAGATATTTCAGTCGCTGAGTCGCTAAACACGCTCCTTCACAAAAATTAGTTTTTAATGTCCGCATGTGCTCCATCAACAGATCTATCAATTTATCTAGTTGGAATTCTAAAAACTCTTCCTATATTTCATCCCCTGTTCAAAATTTTTCCAAACATACAAATGTCGTTTTTACACGATCTCCGTGCTCCGAAAAAAACGACAGTATAAAAGATTATTTAATTTTGCTTTTACAACGAAAGACTTATACTTATCACACTGGCCTTAACATTTTTTCGTTATACTCAAAACTGTAAAAGCCTTCGGGAGCATGTTTAGCGATTCATATCAGCTCTCATATGGACCGTAACCGCTAGTAGTATTTATTATTAATAGGTATCGAAATAATTGGATTTTCAACTAATTAAATTCAACGTTATATATTGTGGACAGGTTCATAACAATAAACCAAGTATTCAAATTGAGCATTATTCAGGTAACTATTAAAAAGCACTGTGTAGATATTTTCTTAGAATAAAATTAATTTCTATTCCGAAAACAAAACGAATTATAATTATTTAAATTGCTCTTTATACTGATTATTCTCTCGTCAGATTTGACGAAACAAAACTAAGCAAAGTTTACTGTTATAATTATATTTTTTTTATAATTCATAAAAATAATTTTCCCCGAAAATAAAGAACAAAAAAACAACGTAAGCTAGGCAGTAAAACGGGCGGTTTTTGAGGGCTTTATTTAAATTCGAATCACATCAAATAATAATGTTTACGAGAAAAAAAGGTCCATCGTCGAGCTGCCGAAGTATTATTCCTACAGAGGTAAAAAAAAAAAAGATTTAGTTCAGTAATGAAATCAGAAACAGGAATGAGGCTAATTAAAAAAGCTGGCCAAAGCCTTCTTTCGCAGCAGCTGCTTTTAAATTTGCATTTTTATACGTGACAAATTAATGTGTAGGTCGGTATGTTTGCGAGTATTATGCTAAAGTTAAAAGCCTTGTTCATGGTTAATTGAATTTTGGTATTGAAAAATAAGTGCCATTTTAATTAGCAAAATTTGTTTCAAAGCGTTATATTGAATTCTGAATGATTTAAGATATCGACAGAGGGTGCTTGATGGAATTTCAATATCAAATTGGAATTGTCGAAAGTTTGTACATTTCCATGTATTTCGTCACAAACGACCCGAGTTCGTTCGAGTTAGTTCGAGTTCATTCGTGTGCTCAAATGCTTGAAGATGCCGAAAGGCGAAACAAAATCTCAACAAATAAAATTTGAATTCTGAATGTAAATCTGCATTAACAATATTACATTTGAATCGTTCAAATTGTGTACACATATATAAGACTCGTCGTAAACGACCCGGGATTCGCCATTAGCCATCTTCAAGCATTCGAGTACACAGATGAACTCGAACTGACAGTAAACAGTTTCAATAATAAAAATTATTAAACTTGAATTATTGAAATTTTGTACGCAAACTGTTTCGAGTTCACTCGTGTGCTCGAATACCTGAAGATGCCGAAATGCAAAACCCGGTTCGTTAGTGACAAAATGCATGTAAATTTACAAAATCTCAACAATTCAAATTTGATGTTGAAATTCCATCAAGCACCCTCAGTCGATGTCTTAATTAAATTTTAAAATTGAGTCGATAATAATGACTTTTAACCTTGATTGAGAATATTGTCGCATAAAAATAATGGGTAACTAACGGAGTGTTTGTTTGTGTAAACTTACACATTAAATACAAAGCTCAACATATTGTAACGAAATTTAAATCAAAAATTCAATTTTAATGTATATTTAATAAATATCAAATTTGATAAACCACGTGTGCCACTTTGAATTCAGGCGATATTATAATATATTATATAGCATAAACCTATTTATTATGTGGATGTAATTTACAAAGCATGTGCAAGCCAATGGATATTATGTGTATTCTATAAAGGATAATAAATGAAATAATAATTTATAACAAATAAATATAAGGAAACAATATATCATAACAGCCAATCGCGTGAAGGAAAGCGATTCATATAACATCAATAAATATAATGGTGATGGAGAACATACAGCATGCGAGTCACAAAAAATCTGATCTGGGAGATGATGCGGAATACATCCATACATAAACCGTGAATCATTATAATCGTAAACAATGATAGATATAATTAATATAATTAACAGCAATAGATTTTTCGAAAAGTGTCGGTTAAACAGTTATTTCAAAACAAGATTTACTGATGACGGAGACATTTTCAGATGTAGTAAGACAGTACTTATCAATTTTTTTAATATGTCTCAGATTCGATCACAAATACCAGAATCACAATCGAACACAAACATTATATGTTATATTAGTCTTGCTGGCAAAAGGTTGCCAATTGCTAAACTAAATTATACCTACTCATAATACAAGGTAGAACATGGGGAGTAAAATTTGGTAGGGGATATAAATTAAGCGATGACATTCAGGGCAAATGGTTCTGGCCACACGACTGAGTGCATCTCACGGTTAGCGTGCGGTTCGCTAATTTGTTACCCAGAGAGCAAGTAACTCAGCTTGAAAAGGTTGTAATTGAGCAGACCTTAGATGAGGGATACTTAATCAAAGGGCCCGTGATAAATTACACGCATTATTTCAGGATTATAAAACAAAATGTGTAACGATTTTCTATAAAACAATGATCGCTTTCTTGTTAATATTGAACTGAATCGTAAGTAGGTTTTGTGTATTTATAATATAGTGTTATAGTGAAAGGTATACGCCGCATACCTTCTGCAATATTTGTAGAACAAAAGTAAGCCCTCTAGATAACTCAAAATTTTCTACAATCGGAAATAAAATAAAATGCTTTTTCGTTGAATATTATTGTAAACAATGTTCCTTTTGACGCAGATAGCCACCAAGCAAGTGTCATTCTTTCAGTTGTGTTATGCGTTACGTTATAGAATCTTCATTTTTCATTTTCCTTTTCTTGAAAATTCTTAAAAATAATGTCACAAAAATAATTTAGAAAACAAAAAAAAGAAAAGATTTGAGTTATTTTACTTATCGTGAAAAGCTTATATTTTATTATTTTTACTATACATAGTTAAAGCTATAAATATTTTATATAATTTAAGACATCGACTGAGGGTACTTGATGGAATTTCAATATCAAGTTTGGATTATTGAGATTTTGTACATTTCCATGTATTTTGTCACTAACGACCCGGGTTTCGCCTTTCGGCATCTTCAGGCATTCGTGCGCTCGAATGCATGAAGACGCCGAAAGGCGAAACCAGGGTCGTTAGTGACAAAATACATGGAAGTGTACAAAATCTAAATAATCCAAATTGTATAAATATTTCAATTTTTGAAGACCTGTATATCACAAATTAACACTTGAAAAGATGACAAAAGTAAAAATTGAATTAATGAATAATATAAATGCTCCGAATGAATGAAAAGCTTCCACGTACATTTATTTCGTTCAATTAATCTGTTTAATATCTTACATAATTGCATACAAATCACGATGAAAGTAGAACTAGTTAATAAATGCTACAAGGGTTCATAAAACATAGCACGAAGATATTATAAACATTAAACATATTCAAAAATTTTAACAAGAAATATAATTATTCCTTTTACGCAGAATTTTAATTAAAGCGAAAATAATTGCTCGCTGTGTGTATGCCGACATATTTCCCAAAAGGGTAACATTACCATGTATGTACGTTTCACAAATTACTAAGTAATGTGGCAAAAGAGCTGTTCATTTTTAATATTCAAGTGTTTTTTTTTCTTGGTTGAATGCAGTAAATATATTTTTTTATCTTTCAGTTCTAGATGAATGCTTCAACACGTTTTCTCTTATCTATTGGGTCATGTCACTTCCGCCACCACGTATTTCTGCAGAAGATCCTTAATCGTCGGACTTTGATTGCTTGATCAGGCATTATGAAGGATTATATAAATCGAGTAATCCCAAGCAACCCTGCTTAGTTTTGATTATCATATTTGTCATGTTTATATCTACAGCCGTGACCAGATATTAAAATCTGTAAAGTAAATATTTTTTTTATATTAAATACAGAACGTTCTGCAAAAACAACACTAGTCAATACAATACAAAAATACACTAATCTAAGAAATGGATAGTTAAATAATTTTAGATATCGATTGAGGGTGCTTGATGGAATTTCAATATCAAATTTGAATTATTGTACATTTTCATGTATTTCGTCACTAATGACCCAGGTTTCGCCTTTCGGCATCTTCAGGGATTCATGCACTCGAATTCAAAATTGGATAGTTAAAAGCAAAAAAAATGTGGAGATTTATTTGTAATGAACCTAGTGTATGTAAATTGGAAAATCCACTATATTGTTGAATGCATTTACTTCGTAGAACTACGATACAATAGTATATAATTAACGAAGTATTTATTCTCTTTGAACTTAAAGCATTGCAATTTTTCACCCTTCACATTGTATGAACTATATCAACTTATTTTAGAACGTTTTTAAGTGAGCCATTTGTCTTAGCAATGATTACATCCACTATTTCCAAAGGTCATCGTAAAAATCGACTGCCATTTACAACAAATAAAAAAGCCTAGAATCCAAACATTTAAAAGAATTTACCCCTATCCATTATATAACAATCAAGTACACAATAAAGCAAAGAAATAATCAATTTTATTGAAAGATAAAAGTCGATAGTTGAACAAATTCATTGCCGAGCGCACAAAAGTTTTCTCGGACGTCGGTTGGCTAATACAATAGACAAAGGGGTTGAAATGAAAGAATCCGCGCCGAAGGGGTTGACCGATATATTGCGACGCTTTGATGACGTTACTTATTAACCTGCCGAGGGATTTGCTAAGAAAACATATCCGAGTAATAATAAATTATACATTTTTTTAATCAGCAAGGGGTAGAATAAGTTTTCCCTCCACAGGATACTCTGAAGAATTCTTTTTAAAATATCATTTCGTCTTTTGAATAGCTTGGCTATATAGGAAAAGGATAATACGAAAAAAGTACGGATTGCACGAAAATGCTGTTTGTAAACTTTTATTTATTACACAATTGAAGAAAAAGATTCTTTTTTTTTTTCAAATCACACTTTCGCCCATTTAATTGCAACCAAACCGAAAATGACACGCGGCTTGGAAAATTACATATTTCATTCAACACCGAAACCGTCTTGTTAAGTTTACGAACTTTCTCAAATTTCTAGTTAAAACTAGTGGTTACGTTTGGAAGTTACGAGAGTCATGTAAGTAAGAACAGATCTACATGCAAGCAAAGGCGTCGGCGTTAAAGCAAAGAGCGTTTGACAAATTGAGAATTATGTTTTGAGTTAATACGACGATACCTTTTACCTAACTGAAGAATAGCTTATGCAGAAAGGTGATCAAATACAAAATTACATCTACGTGAATGAGTTTTTCATTCAACAATAACGAATTACAAATATGTACACGATTTTGAAAATAAAGAAACGTTTTGGTATACAAACAAAACATTTACCGATTGTTTTTTAAAACACTATTTCATCATGACGCAGTTTGGCCGTAATCAAATACATTGTTAAAGATCGATTGGAAGGCATAGTGAAATACGACGATTAATTTAGATTACGCTATCATGTATGTATATTTACGAGGAAGCCCAGCATTCATCCACAGCCTCCGCCGCGTGACCTCTCTACCCCAGTCGCTCGAGTAACCCTGGAAACGAGACTCGACCCATTCAGATGAGAAAAATATAGGTTATGATGACGCAATCAGGCCAGATTGTTTTTCAAGAAGGAGAATTTCAAACAGCTTCATTGTCATAAACACGTGTATTGGAACGTCGCATATCAACTCTCCCTCGCCGTTGGGGGTTTATTCAATTTTATTCCATTAACCATTGATTGAGATGGGAAAGAAGAATTAATTGGCAACCTAGATAGGGGATGGAATTATGGCGATCGCTTTGTATAATTTTTCAAAGTAAATAAGCGTAACATTTTCCAATAAATTCTTGTACGTTTCGAGTTATAGCTTAGGTACATCAGAAATGAAAACTTTTCTAGGAAAAGAGAGGCCGACGGATAAAATTTTCTTGAAATTTGCAAAGAATCAGGAATTTTTAATTTGAGTTATAAATATAGAATGTTATTTATAAATTCCAAAATAAGTTCAAAATATTGAAGGGTGTGAGTAATTAATATTTCAACTCAATATAAGCGCATCTCTCGTTCCAGTGTTAGATATTGTAATAAAATAATAATTCATATCATATAGATTTGTATTTTTTTTTAAAACAATGATCTTACAGCTAGTTACAAATGCGCTGAAATGAAGACGTTTTATTTAAATCGTTGAAATAATACACCTTAGCAGAATCACTGAAGAAGAAACGAAATCTCAAATACCCAACCAGGAAAATTATGTTAAGACTAGCATCTGATTTTGAAATAAAATGAGTTTTTTTTTTACTTGATTAATCAAAAAATTTTACATTCGGGGATTGCAGAGAATCGTAGTATGTTAACAATGAGTGAATTCAGAAGAAAATCAAATTGACATGAAATATTTCGTTATGTAAGTAATTTGACTAGCATCTGATTTTGAAATATTGTAATTAGATATTTAATTTATATCAAACAATACAGGGTTCTATAATATTAAATAAAAATCATAAATAATGGTGAGAGTAAAACATAACTGATTAGTGAAAGTTAGACATCATTGGAATATTTAATGAAAAGAATCTCTTATACCAAAAAAGATAAGAAAAATTATCTTGTAAAGAAGAATAAATATGACAAAGCACCCCTTGTCGAGCAAGTTAATTTTCCGCTTCAATCATTCAGTTTTAATTAAGAGAGATTCAATATTATTTTTCGTTTTAGAAATGACAATTTTATATCTGAATCTGGATGTCGTATCGGAAGTTGAATTTCCACAAGCTGGCAAAATATTTTTCGTTACAACATGCAAAACACAACGCTTTCAAAGCAAGTGTTCAAGCGGATTTTACACTTGTGGACAGCTTGATAGCATCGACTCGGTATTCGAAAGGCAATATTACGAGTGGGTTGTAAAAAAATGCGCGGAAAGTTGATCAATATTTTTTAAACTAGTAAAATATTATAGCAGTCCAACAAATAAATTCAGTTTTGAAAACCGTCCACTCTTGGTATTGAGTCGTCATGTTTATAAATAACAACACGATTTTTTAGAACGCATTAAATATATTTAAATTTTTTAATGAGTTTGTAAGACTATTGAAGTCTGAAGATCCTTTTTAATGATGGGTTTTACCTAGTAACTAGTAACATAAACAGTGAAATAACAAAGAAAAGGAGTGTATACACAGTAGCCGTCAAATACAACAATAATATAATTTAATATTTCAATTTTCAAACATATTATACGGTGGAACACCGTTCCATCGTTTTTATAGTTCCACTAAAAAAACGGTGAATTCGAGAACTATAGATCAAGGTGAAAATAGTTGCTCGACAAATATTTAAAAAATAAGAAAGATAAGTAAGAAAAATTTGTGGAAATTCATTCTTAATTTTATATTAAACTAGTGAGTACCCGGTATGCGTTGCAATACCACTCAAAGAAAGAAAGGGTTTGTGTTTTAATTCTATTTATTGAACTGCTTTTGGATTAGAGGTCTGCACAGGCCGAAATTTCATAGACTTACCCGGATCGAGCCCATCATTTTCAGGTCTGGCCCGACCCGAACACGAATTTCAATATCACACTTGTTATAACAGAATATTTTTGTTTTTCGTCTGGTGCGTACACGAATAAATCAGAAGGTTTTTCCTAGATGTCGCTGTATGTACGTATTTGATTCTTTTTTTCAATTTTAGATTTTCAATTTCTTTTCTTCAGAACCCTTCACGGGTGTGTGCACAACAACTCACCGAAGATTCATCGAAATCGTATGAATGGTAAAGGAACGCGTAAAGGACAAACAAACATTTATTTTATATAATATTTCCCGGCATGATCACAAAAAGTCCTTCCTGAAAGTTTCGTCGCGATCGGTTGAGTAGTTTAAGAGTCTATAAGGTCCGGACAAACCAACAACCCAACAGACCAACAAACAGACATTCATTTTTATATATATAGATAGATATAGATTTCCCGGCATGATCACAGTAAGTCCTTCCTGAAAGTTTCGTCGCGATCGGTTGAGTAGTTTAGGAGCCTATAAGATCCGGACAAACCAACAAACAGACATTCATTTATATATATATATAGATTTTATAACTTTGGTTGTTTTACTAATTATCACTTGTGACACGTATTTTGCCTCTTGTTTTAAAGGTTCTTTATTTATAACTTACCTTTACTTATATTTTTAAAAATAAAACACAATTCATTTGTACTATTTCCACATATTTATAATGATCAGGACCGGTTTCGCTCATCACGAGCATTATCAACTGATGATCTTTATTGATATATTTATATAATATGAAAGGAGGGATTTCTTACTCATGGAAACGGAGATAAGGTTAAATCTACTAATCTGTGATCAAAAATTAAGCCAGAATTGACAGTTAACATCTTAAAAGACATAAGATGTATCGAGTAATTTATAACGACGATTCGCATTAGTATGATATATGCTCTTTTGGAGTATTCGTGAAAAAAACGAGAACATACACCTGTATCGTGATAAGTAACAACTGCATCAGCGATCAGTAGAAATAGAAGCCAGTTACGAAGAGTTGTAATGCGAAGCATTCTGTTATATATTCGCCACTCATGTACATTATAAAGCACCGGAAGGTTTAAATTAACTTCAATTGAATAATATGGACGAAACAGTAATGGCTCGTTAACATTTAAGTGTTGCAACAACAAGTTACGTAGCTGGTGTCCATAAATAAAAAACGTTTTCATCAATATTAATACTAACTCTCAATGTTGATATATTATATCAGATATATTCTTTTATAAACCGCCAGAATCAAGACTAGGGACTCCAACTATTCGCCATTATAAACTATTCGAATATCGAATATAAAACTGAAATTATTCGAATATATTCGGATATTCAATCAGTTTCTGAAGTACGAAAATACTATTGAAAAATTGATTTGAATAATTAATAACATAAATATAAATACACATTTCAATACCGTTTCATTGTATTACAATACTTAAAATTTGCAACTGCGTTGGATTACTACAAAGGTATTTCTTCAATTACTGACAATACGGCACGTTTGATGGGTTTTTTTTAGCCTCGAGTCATTCGTCAAACTCAAGTATTGCGATAAGATATTAAAAGCGCGTAAGTTGGGAGAAGGCAACAATATCCACTACCTGGGGTATTCGTTGTTGTTCTTGAAACCTGGAGAAATTGTGATGTGATCTTTCATCGATTTTGTAAAATATTTCATTAAAAATTATTACGAATTCTACCTATTCAAATAGTTGCCCAAATATTCGAATGCCGAAGAGTTAAAAAAAAGCCGAATATTCGAGTTGGAATCTCTAACCAAGACATCTTGAAAACTCTCAAAAATATTCAATGAAATACCGGAAAACGACTTGGAAGTTACAGCCTTGTTGGTAAATACTCTTGGGATTTAGCACGGTTGAATGTTCGAATACCCGAATGGACACATTAATAGATTGATTTTTCTTTAGATTTATGGATTTTTATTAAAAAAACATGAAAAATAAGTCGTGGAAAAATCTTTTTTCTTAGAGAACTTCAGCCAACCTCATCCACATTTTTACTTTCTTCTTCTCTATGCATGATTTATAACTAGAGTTATTTGTATACGGACATATTGTTGAAATGTTCGATTGGAGTTCATAAGCCTTTAATTGGGTACTTGAATAGAGTATTTCAAATGACTTGATTAAAAATGTACTGTAGAATTTCATATTAATCATTTTGACGTTTCGATGATGAATCTATTGACTACTGCAATAGAACAAAACAATTACATAAACTAAAAATAATGTGATAATAACGAACAAGAGCTGTGTGCGCAACCAATATGAAAACCACGTCAGACGAGCGTAGAAAAACACACTTATCAGATAATAGTGATATAATTTATGGTCATTTTCACTTTTGACCTGTTTCAGTGTTGCCGATAATATATTACGAGTAGAATATAAACAAATGGGTTCGATTGAGTTCACAGTGTTACAAATTGCAATGGTATGCGTGACTTCAAAAGATACAACGCAGCAGTGATTGGTGCAATTGACTATCGTTTCAATCAACTTATGTTTAGAAAATTTGATTGAATAATATCACAGTCCACGCATTTATACACACAGTATTCAAAACACTAAACGCGTAACATTACATAATTGGCGATAGAATAGCATTTAACAGTTTGTAAAATATTTACTTATTTTGTCTTTAATAATTTATGGCTCATTTTTGTGGTACGAATTTTTATTCAGTTCCGGTGATAATTTTCAATACATTGGTCATAATGTATCGATCAGAATTACAGAGGGCAGAACAAATAACCATTTATTCTGACAGTATACTAACTCTATTCAGATCTTTCATATTTTTATTCTGACAAAAAGTTGATTCGAATTCTGACCATTAAATTTGTTGCCATAAATTATTAGTTTAAAAAAATTGCGTTTTAATTTTGTTATTGAGTTGCCTTATTTTAACTCTTAGCGGTTTTAATTAGTAAATTGTAAAGATGTTAGCTTTCAAAATAATTTACGAACATTTTTTATTTTGAATTACTGAGACAAAAAGCAAAATAAATGCTCATTTGTCAATGCGTGTAAATATGTATATATTTCGCAATAAACAAAAAAATACTATGTTACGATTAGTTGGAAGACGTGGGCATGATTTTAGTTTCGTTCGCAGCTGATTTTCCAATATATATCTACAAATACACGTCGTTTCATTGTGCCATCTGAATACACTGGGGCAAAGTGGTTGAAATATGGGACAGATAAACCGAGGAAATGTTAGATAATGGATATTTCCAAAGCAAGATTCCTGCCCTAATACAAGAGAAACAACAATGAATATTGAAAACGAATATATACTTCCTGCCATTGAAAGTTTCTATTATTATACCGAGTGTGCCAAGATTCCGCCAGAAAGAAATTTTTGAAGGATGTAAAATATAAATTTCTGAAACTTAGAGCAACACGTCCGGATTCCGAATGTCACATTTTCAGTCAATTGATGTGTTAAAACGCTCACTATGGTTAAAAATATACAATTTCAACAGTAAAAAATCCAGAATTATGTGAAATATATACTAGTTATTCCAAATACACCAAAAAAATGAACTAAACTCGCCGCATTCTCGCTAAAAAAATCGAAAAATGAAGGTGCTGAAAAATATTTAAACTATGACTCTGCAAGCAAAGTGGCAGCGACCAGTGTTAATATACACCGCCTACACGCACACAAGCAAGCGTGTAGCCGCATTCGTATGTGAAATACATAGGGCTGACGATTAATGCTGCGTATTGGCAGTTAAAAGCTGAAATTCGAAAGCCTGAATGAAGACTGAGCTGTTTTCAAAAATATATTTCCTTGTGATCAACTTGACATTTTCATGACCTGTTAAGCCTGAATGAAGACTGAGCTGTTTTCAAAAATATATTTCCTTGTGGTCAACTTGACATTTTCATGACCTGTTGCCTAATTTCTCTAGCTAAAGGTTTGAACTATTTTTTAAAGCATATATCATTAAGTGTTTCCTTCTAGTTTGGCTGGAAATACGAGATAAAGTTTTGGACATGTAAACATGTAAAGCGCTTTCATCGGGTTAGTGGAAATACTACATTTTAAATAATTTTATATTTAAGACAAGCAAAGAAAATATGTCTGTTAAAAAAATATAAGTACATAATACAGTTCTTCAACATTTCATTTTCATTAAATTCATTACCAGATATTTTTTCAACAATCGCACATCCCACTGTCTTTGAAAGAAGCTATTTAAAATTACAAGAATGAAGACATGTAGATAAGTCGTTACAAAACTTCTCAGTAATTACATCCTTAGTTGATGAAAAATATTACCTAATAGTTTATATGTTTTTATTAAATTTTCGAAGCACTGTCGTAGCTGCTTGTGTAATAAAATTATAAAAGTACTTTTAGAAAAACTGTCGCGTTACATCCACTTGGTGAAGTAACAATGACTGTAGCTAGTTGGGTAGTCAGTTGGCGGAGTGGCGTGAGATTGAAAAATAACAAAATGAAACTCGAAAGACAAGACCTGACATACAATAAAGCGGGAGCTTTAAGAAAATAAGTCCAAACTTCCCGTCTTTAACTATGAAACTTTAAATATGTTAATACATATAGTCTCACAAGAATTATGGCATATACTTGATAACTATTTAAGCATCACGCCATCGTCAAAACTATGGTTAACAGAAATGTACTTCAAATATCGACACTCCCTACGTATAATTCTATACAAACACGACATTTTACAGGAGAGCGTCTCAAAGATTCAAAACGTAGATGCAAAGTAACGGCTGCATTTATCTTCTTCAAAATTGCACAGTGCTATTGTTTTAAATATAGCTTTATTTATTTTATATAAAGTTTTACTGAAAAGATTATAATTTTTGAAATATTACGAATACAACACTGGATTTTCGTATAAGTGGCTACTTACGTCTTTATACCTTACGAAAAAACGCTGAAGTATAAACTTTTTCCAATGTTATTTGATGATTACCCGTAGAACTGAGTGCATAGACAACGAAAATGCAAAAGACGTATAATCACATGTTTAGCAAATATTTTATTTTTAATTTAATACAGAATAAAAATCTTTATTATTCCACCAGTTGTGTGATTAGGTGTACCAACGTGGTTCGCCACTTTTAGATGCATCTTCAGACTAACTACGATAGGTGGATTTTAATCCACCATTTTTTATGAACTCAGTCAGACTCTCCATTAACAACAATAGTACGTCAGTATTCAATTGCTTTTACACTTAGTAAATTTCTAGTTAAACAGATTATAAACGGAACAATCAGATTGCTGTCTGAAAGCGTTAAACGTTAAAGTTTTAAGAAATTTTATCTCCGTCATTAACAAGCTTTTCTAACAAGCATTTCTGTTTTAACAAGTCCACTTCTTTGTAAAGTTCGTCTATAAAAAGCTGAACGACATTTAAGGCGGAACTAATAATAGAGAAATGCACTCAGAAAAAGTTCACAGATGTATTAGTGAAAGAGAGCTTTACAGGCTTGTTACTCTGATGTCAAAACTGAACGTCGTAACAATATAATAGAAACACTGATTTATTTTTTCTTTTAAGTATCAAATTGGATTTCTGTCAACGAGTTAATATGCATTAATAATTTATAAATTCAATAAAGCTATAGTATAAACAGTATGTATGTTGAATCACGGGAATCATGCGGGAGACAAAAAAACAGTAACATGTTTATTTACGAGACGATAACTTACGCTGTTTTTCATCTTGTCTCTTTCTGCATTTAAACTAACCTTAAATAATCAGCAGCTTCAGTAAATCAGTTCAGTTCAAAGACTACCGATTAGACGCAAATGTTTCTAATAAATTTGTAGGCTCTCCCCTTTCGTTTAACCCTCTTTCCGCCACCCAGACAAACATTTAAGATCCTTCAGGCAAGTTTTATAGTTAGTTCAACACGTACTTTTTACTATCGAGTTGTCAGAGTTAATCACTGCCCCATTTTAAGAAAGGCAATATACAATAACAACACAATAAAAAGGCAAAAATATCACATTCGGAAATGTAAATCGCTATCCGACAATTTTAATTAAGCTAAAAGAACTTCAATTTTGAAGTCTAAGCGATTTACTGGAAAATATTTAAGTAATTCAAAACTTTCGTTATAAATTTTCAATTTACTATTTCATTTAAGGAATATTTATGCATTACATTTGGATTATTGAGATTTCGTACAATTCCATGTATTTTGTCACTAACGACCCGGGTTTCGCCTTTCGGCATCTTCAGGCATTCGAGCTGACGAATGGACTCGAACTGACAGACACTGACACTGTTTACTGTCTGTCAGTCCGAGTCCATTCGTGAGCTCGAATGCCTGAAGATGCCGAAAGGCGAAACCCGGGTCGTTAGTGACAAAATACATGGAAGTGTACGAAATCTCAATAATCCAAATTTGATATTGAAATTCCATCAAGCACCCTCAGTCGATGTCTTAAATTTATGCATTAATTTTAAGCTCATTATATTTAGGATAAAATAACAAAGTATTTATTTCTACAAAATTTTTATCAGGTAGTTGAGATAGCTATTTCGGCTTTTCGCCATCGTCAGAACTATATATAGAAAAGCCGAAATAGCTATCAACTACCTGATAAAAATTTTGTAGAACTAAATACTTTGTTATTTTATCCTATTATAATGAGTTCTACCAAGTAAATGCCAATTCGATCAACTCATCATATATTTCTCGTAATGTGGTTTAATTTTTGATTGCAGAATAGCATTTATTGATTTGATATCCTTAACATTTTCGTTGTAGAATAATAAATTTCGTTTATATATAATTTGTTTGATTACCTGTTAATTCTTGTCATAGTTCTTGAACCAATTGTTTGATATACCTTGTAATTATTAACATTAAATGTTGCATAAATAGCCTTGTTATGATTTATATTTTTTCATTTGATAATGCTCGCGATGGGCGAAACCCCTGATGTGATGTGAAAGTAGCACTAAACAAAATGTGTTTCATTTTTAAAATCTAAGCGAGTCAAATAAGAATATAAAATCATATTATATAAAACGTGAAAATGATTTTCATTTACTATTTAAGATAAAGAAATAGGGGTACATAATATTCATTACGTAATATCGGGCTGCGGTCTCACGTAAACGACATAAACTTCCAATAGGTAGATACGAAAACTTTCCGCAACCCCTCAAGTAATTTTATTGCCAAGACAGCCAAGAGAAGGGTTATTTCTCAGAGCTACATCATTAATAATTGCTGCGGACGCTTGTTTCCGAGCATTAGACATGACGACATTTCGGACAGAATTTTCGCCAAATCAATACAACTGTTTGCTCGCTATGAAACTTGGTGATCCTAGCTCATTTGAATTGGAAAGACCCAAAGATATTATTTACTGATGGGTAACCGAGGAAAGATCCAAGTATACTTTGTAACTAATATAACTTTAGGTTACATTGGGTTGGGACATGGGATATGTATTCACAAACTCGTATATACACTTGATGTCGGTAGAAAAGTTAGCTACATGGTAGCAATATTTAATCGATGGAATAATTAAGAAACATCTTAGTATTTTCATTAAAATTTAACTTAATATAATACAAAATGAATGCTGATATTTTAAAAAGTTACCAAAAACAATAGCTTTATAGCTCATATAATAAAATCTAAAAAGGCAACGCTCAAGAGTATCCACGGGTTCAAATTCCTGTACGGACAATTTCATAAACGATTTTTTGAATTTGTGTTTGAACTTTGAAGGCATTTATTTCTGTGATGTTTAAATTCCTTCCCACTTTCCTATTCCTCTCCTAGCCCCATCCTGCTTGTGCTTACTCACTCCGATAAAAGAGAGGTTGAGTGCATATCCTGTTAAGATTCATATACTCTATATTAGGAGTCAATATGGTTGACTAATAATAATCGCATAGTCCAATATTAACTATACGTATAATATTACTTTATTAATTTCCTCCATATTCGGATGGCGAACATAATTATTATGTATATGAAACGTGAATAATAACTACTAACAATTCCTGATGCATGGTTTGATTCACTTTGACTACGCGACAGAGCAATTTGCAATATACCACCCATAAGCCGGCGAGCATTCGCGTTAATAAGAGCATCGTTGATATTTAATCGAATATTGAACACAAAGTGAACCCAGATTCCACTGCAGCAGCTTTGATGGCATTAATTTCGTGATTAAACGAAACCAAAAGCAATCAAACCCATTATCGCGTTATAATATACATCACTCGATCCCAAAATCCGTCATTTGCATTTTTAGTCAATACAAATATATATGACATTTAAAATACTTCATTCCGGGTGCATATGTTTGCATTTTATTAACCAATATTTAGTCAAACTAAAGAAAAAGCTCGTATCTCAATTAGCAACTTTACACGACAAAAAAAAGCTAATTTAAAAATTCCAAAATCAATACTCAATATTGATAGAATTAATTAAACATTATTAAAAATTATCTGCAATTACAGCTAAGGCCCCAAAAACTTTTAAATTTTGAAATCACGCGAGATAAACTCAAACACTAAATGTTTTTTTTACATCATAAACATCCATTTCCAAAAGATCTCAAATGTAAATTTGATATCCTTTCGTTGAATATTCTGTAAATTGACCTGATCGCCAGGGTACAACTCTTACCAATATACCACCGAGGCCGACAATAAAAATAATACTATTTATTAAAGAGAAAAATTGCAAAGTATTCATTTCTAAAAGAATTATAAGATATAGTTGCAATCAGAGAAAAGACGTTTATGACGACAAATTTCAATGCAATGTTTTAGATATCGAAATATTTTTTTCCAAATGAGGAGTGAATATTTTATAATAAAATTTGATATAGTATCTTTAATGACGTTTAAAAATATACGCTTTCTTCGTTAACACGGTTTATGTTTCGTCGGAAAAAGTTTGTTTAAATAATAATCTGGTCTGTCCATGACACCCAACAAGGTGTAGTTGATTCAACTTCAAGGTCAGGGAATCATTTCTATATGTAAGGAAAATTATAAATTGCATTTAATAAAAATATTCAGGGAAACATAATTACAATAAGTCTGGAAAAACTAATATTCGCGATTGTATGAAAATAGCCATATCAGCAAGAAGTACCGATACGCAAAAAAATCCAATTCAACATTGAATCTTTAAACATTAAAAACATAGCACGTTTAGAAGAGATGAGGCATTGTATGTTTAAAGCTTCTTTTCAGTAAGTCTCGCTTTACATGTGATGTGATCTAGCGGAACGAATCATTTATGGACGGTTGGACATACGTTGTGTTCCTACCAGTATTGCAGTCGAAAAATGTCGGCACAACTCTGCTTAAAAATAATGGTGCGCAAATTTCAAATCACATTATGTAAAATAATCATGAGGTAGATATGTATTATGTATCTACTTGATTGTATATTTATTTTTTCTCGCTTGCCAACCTAAAGCAGATACACAATAATATATTAAAATTTTATCAGACCTAGTCATCATAAAAAGATTGATTTACATAAAATTGTTCATATAACCAGTAACAGTTTATCTGCGATATTAAATATTTTTTAGTTAGCAAGGAATTTTGTCTACAAATAGTAAATTACTTTTTAAAAAAATCTATCCAATACGATAACACTTGTTAAAAATTCTTAATTATAGGTCAAATTTGAATCACCATGTACATTATTATACATTTGTACTTCTTTCATTGGATCCATCGATCCAAGGTAAAAAGTTAGTACCATCCGATTTTCACTTACATATCAGAGTAGGAAATTAAAACTGGAATTGATTTAGCTTTAAAAATTCATTAAATATGTATTTAACTTGAGTTATTGAGACTTTGTATACTTCCATATGTTTTGTCACTAACGACCCGGGTTTCGCCTTTCGGAATCTTCAGGCATTCGAGCGCACGAATGAACTCGAACTGACAGACAGTAAACAGTGTCTAACGTTTATATAGAAGATACGAATACGACAAATATTATTTACGAGATAAAATATTATAAGCTTAGGATCCACACTGATACTTGAGTTAAAATTTCGAGAATCGCCTTAATCCTTATTTTGTAAACAACGCATTAACAGGTGGCGAATTGCCGCTTTCCAACTAATATTAGAATTACCAGTGATTTTACAATTATAATAGCGTAGTGGGTTTTGACGGGATGCAATTCGACGAAAGGATAAATATATACAATCATTCCACATTTAGTGGCATCTGTTGGATGTTTCAAACAGCAACGGGGAGTTTGGAAGATTCAGCTGTTCGTTCAGAATTGGCAAGGAATTTAACTGGACTCTATTGATTTCCAAAATTTCTTGATAATATAATTTATAATCCCCCATGTTTTGATGCAACAATTTAACCCCATCATCCACATTCATTCGTGGGCTCGAACACCTGAAGATGCCGAAAGGCGAAACCCGGGTCGTTAGTGACAAAATATATGGAAGTGTAAAAAGTTTCAATGACTCAAGTTTGATATTGAAATTCCATCAAGCAGCCTCAGTCGATGTCTTAAAATATGTATTTGTTTTTAGTCCTTGGCACTAAATGAAGTAGTCTTCACCCATGATAGGCCAATACGCATCCTACCAATACGGCTGGGTCTCTTTGTAGCATGAACCTTCGCAACTAAATATGCAAGTGTTTAAAAATGGTCGATGAATTTTAAATATAGACGACTCGCGCAACAAGAAGCACAGAAGGGGAGAGTGCTCTTGTGTTTTGCTAATGTCCATGTGAATATTTTATATCTTGAACGACTCCGCACTGGAACTGTGGCGGCAGTCACGAAACGTGAACTGTAAGACATTTTTTTAACCGATATTAGTTTTATAGGGTAGGGATTTTTATTCCTTACGCTTACAAATTCATATAACAAAGATTAAAGAATAAAAATTGTTAATTATTTTTATATGAACATTCGTGTAATTCAAGGGTCTTCCAGCTTTTTACTCGAATGGCCACACTGACTCTTCCACCAGTTCCCAAGGTCCAAGACCTAGCTAGCTCATCATACCAACATACTGTAGTTTTGAATTACGAGCAAATTTCGGTTGGTACATATAGGGAAGTTTCAAGAACATTTCATTACGACGGAGATAGCCGATAGCTGACAACGAGAAAACCAGCTCCTGCCTGATTTATTTACTCATAATAAGTCATTTTGAGAAAAAAATTGGTTGATCAGTTGCAGGTCTCGTGGGTTTTTTCCGTTTTCGACACTACTTATATGTGTAAAAAAAACTATGGCGGGCCTGATATCGAGCATGTCCGGTTTACTGGTGGACGATTTCGTAGTTTGGATACCCCTGGTGTAATTGATAAAATTGAAAACGTCTCGTAGTATTAAGGTATTCCTTATAACAATATTCATCTAACAACGGTTCTACGTTATATGGTGTCAGTAACGTCTTTAAAATCTGACTTTTTACTTTTTTCAATTAATTAATTTAGCTTATATCGCTACGTTTTCTTTTGGAAACTTAACGAAACATTAAAGCAATAAATAACTAAAAGACACCATTTCTTTTTAAAACATATTTGATACTTTTATTAGACATCTTTAACAAATGAATTTGCGAAAAAGCGAATGTTCATTGAGGCTTAATTTTTTCACTACGACAGAAAACAAAGCCTTTCGCATGCTCATAAGCTTAAGCGTGACTTATTGACGGAAATTTCGTACAAGTCTCTGCAGGAGTTAACTAAATACTGAATGAAAACAGAATGTGTCTCCA
Source organism: Himalopsyche phryganea (assembly GCA_022494535.1). Taxonomy (NCBI): domain Eukaryota; kingdom Metazoa; phylum Arthropoda; class Insecta; order Trichoptera; family Rhyacophilidae; genus Himalopsyche; species Himalopsyche phryganea. Next base: position 2,194,734 of record JAGVSL010000001.1, on the reverse strand, counting down.
TTAGAAATTATGATACAAATAATCATCCTATTGTAGGCAAACGGTATTACAGAAGTTTCAAAAAGATAACAAGAAATTGCAAGTGAAATATATCACCAAAACGTATTGATAGATGTGGTAAATTAAGTACATAATTAAGAAGTAGTTATTATTTGACATCGTTCATCTTTCGCTGGTGGCACTTAAACGAATACCCGCCATGCGAGTAGAGTGACATTGGAAACTGTACAAATTTAATCCTCGGGGACGTTGAGATGGCTTAGGATAGTTTAGCCGGCGAAATCATGTGCTAATAAATGAGAGGTTAAATAAAACACTACGCACAGTTTAAACAATACATTTAGTTGGTGTGCCAAGTGGGTGCTGACTAATGAAGCCTTAAACGCAATAAATTAACCATACGAGTCCAATTTACCCAAGAATAATGAATAATTACCAGACATATGTTTCTGTAAGGTTCAAACAAAAAGAAAGGTTTATGAATTCGCTTATTTCAATATAAGAGAAATATTGACAACTGTATATCGTAAGACTTTTATTTTCAATTCAGACTGACATCAAATGATTAAATGTAGATATAACGTGAATAAAAAAGTGATTACACAAACGTAACATAACAATAAATATTTGTTTCAAATCTTTAGAAACCAGACAGCAGGCAATTTTTTTGTCAATAATACAGTCAAACTCGTAAAGCTGTAAATCTTTTATTCGCTATTTTCTCTAGTTAATATTAGATTATTTGTCTTTTTAAATTATCGAATGGTAGAATGTTCTAATACTCCGTCGGTAAATTTGCCAATATCTACATTATTGACTGAGTTTCCCGTACATATCAGAGCCGGCAAATATGCTTTTGTACATTTATTGCGACATTACGTATAATAATATGTCAGCGACGGTATGGTGACGGGGCAAATATATTTCAAGTTTTATATTATGATAGCTTGTCAATAGTAGCAGAAGATTATTTCGAAATCGAAGACAAAGAGTTAGGCTGCAGGTTTTATATTGCTTTAATAAATAAACATATTTCATCTGTTTCAAAGCCAGACTACCGGTGAAATTTAAGTAAATTATTTATAAATCTTTACATTCATTGAAAGGGGAGATAAACATATATACATAATATTATTATAAAGGTCTGGAAAATGACTGTGCTGTTTCAAGCGGCGGTTTTAAGGATAAAGACAGTATGTAACATACTCTCGTTGATTGAAATTTTTAATTGAATCGTCATGACGGAATCTAACATTCTTTAATTTGTTTGAAAGAATGTTGCTCATGTTTGTATATGAAGAAAATAATGATACGTAAATTATAAATACGGACCCGAAGGAGAATATTACAAAAAGCAATTCGTAAAGGTTTTAAATCGTCTTCAAAGCGGTAGTCATTTTTATCATAAAATATTAATCGTTACAAGTATATTATATTATAGCCGTACACACGAGACTAGAAGAAAAGATATAAAAGAAAGGGTGGTCGAGCTTATTTTGGTATGGGTATATTGAAAACGCTTTGGAAGGTACAAGGTAAGTAAGTCAGCAGATGCTACGTTCGACTAACTAGTTTACAAGTTTGACCCTTCTAATAAAAGTTATATTGTCATGCTCGGCTCTCATCTTTACGGGACATAATCACGAGGAAATAATATATAAAGGACGCATTCATTCATACATTATCCTAGCGGGCAGACTTCCGTGCGTAATTTATTGATAAAATTCAAACAATATTTTTAAGTATCGTGTATACAACACAGAATACGATATTCACGAAGGATAATGTATATGAGGTGGCTATATTTTAAGTCTGCATAGTTCTAAAACAACGGGTATCCCCGCATAAAAGTTTCCAAAGAGTAGTTGACGTGGACTGGAAAAATAAATCGACCATACCGCTGAGGAAAACGACGAACTGTTTTATCGTCCTGGGTAGATAACTTTACATAAGTAGGACAAGAACAAGGATCAAACTGAAATGTGCCGTGGCAAGAAGGGGGGGGGGGGGGTGATTTCAGAAACAACAAAAAAAAACTGAACAACCAAGCCTGTCTTCTCTTACGAGTGATACTTAGATAAACCTGCAAGTGTTGAAAATGGCAGTGAAATCTCTTGAAAAAACTCTTGGTAAACGTCAATTATATTAAATGTTTTATATAACTTCTTATAAGACTACCTTATTTATAAAAACATAAACACGAATTTTTATATGAATTCCTCAATTTTATCAAAGGATCTGTTTCGCTCGCCGCGAGCATTTATTTGTGAAAAACGAACTTTATAGTACTTGTTGTTATCAGGTATATTTTATTTACTTACCTGTTCTTTCAGATCAAATGTTTTATTGCGGCACCTAATACCCGTAATATAAATTCAATTTCGAGAGATAAAATATAATATCTTGAGCATTTTTTGAATGCTATCGATGATATGTAAAATATTCAATTTCACACATAAAGAGGAAGAGATCTTACTGACTGAGTTATAGCTATCAAATATACGCAAACAATTATTTTTTTTATATACAAACTTCATCCCAGATGAACAGTTGTTGCAGGAAAGGTCATAGAGGTTTAGAATTCTCGAATAACTTACCTGAAATAAAAGAAAGAAACATTTTAGATATTGCGTTACAATAAAAATTACAGTATTTTTATAACAATTCGAAATAACTATTAACGGTAGCCGGCAGCCAGTGGAATAAAAAAAAATCATAAACTTTAATTTTACATTAAAAATAAATTTACCGCCTAATCCATTGAAAAATTACCAATTTGACATAGCACTCAAAACATTACATATTAAAAGTCCCTTTAATTTACTATAAATTTTAACTCATTCATCAGAAATCTACAAAAACATGTCAGCTTTCATGTTTTTGTAGATTTGACATACACTTTAGTTAAAGTACCAAAATATATTAAAAAAAGAAGATAGACTTACAAAATACAATTTGATTATGTAATAGGTATCAAATATAAAAGAATGTCATAATTTTGATGTAAGACAATCGGATTTATTATATTTATAGCAAAATTTTTGTTGGTTTTTTTTAAAAGAATATCATTCATGATTTGATGTTTGTAAAATTAACCCGTAGCATATTTGAAGTAAAATTCGATTACAATTGGATTGGAAAGATAAATAAAACTATTTACAAGCCCAGTTTGTCAACAGAGAGGCGAGCTTTGTCACGTTGATATGGGCAGTAAAAACGTGATACAGAAACTTTTGAGTGACAGTTAATATATCGAAGTGTCTCTAAAACAGGTTGAAATGACAACGAAATGTACATAAGCCAAATGAATAGATAGTATCATAATTTCAGTAACTAATAAACTGTCAATTCCAGATATATTTATATTATTCAACAGTACCAACCAGTAGATAAGATGGAATACATATTATTACAACAATGGATGTTGAAGAGGTTTTTTAATAATTGTTTATTTTTAATAGTAATTTTCTAGATTCTTACATTTACAGAAATCATAAAATACGTTTTGTGCGATTCGGCGATCAATCTATGAAATTTAAATTCAAGAATGCCTGATAAACGTCAGACGAGCAGTATTTTTTTTACAAAATAAGCGAAGTGACAATTAATTTATGAAGTTTAAAAAAATTGCCAATCAAAGAAACTAAAAACTTAAGTAAACGAATTGTGTCAACATTAAATTCGTTAATGTGTATTGCATTCAAACTAATGTCTCCCCGTCAATCTATAAAGAAATAATTTAAGACATCGACTGAGGGTGCTTGATGGAATTTCAATATCAAATTTGGATTATTGAGATTTTGTACACGTCCATGTATTTTGTCACTAACGACCCGGGTTTCGCCTTTCGGCATCTTCAGGCATTCGAGCACACGAATGGACTCGAACTGAGAGACAGTAAACAGTGTCTAACGTTTATATAGAAGATACAAATGCGACAAATATTATTTACGAGGTAAGATATTATACGTCTGAGAGCCACACTGATACCTGAGTTAAAATTTCGGGAATCTCCCTAATCCTTATTTTGTAAACACCATATTAACAGAGTGGCGAATTGCCGCTTTTCAACTTCTTTTCTGCCTTTAGATTAAAAAAAGAAACTTCGACATTCGCAAATCACTTGCTAATGGAGAACCATACGTTTAATGCGGATGATGGGGTTAAACTGTTGCATAAAAACATGGGGGATCATAAATTATTTTATCAAGAAATTTTGGAAATTAATAGAGCCCAGTTAAATTCCTTGCCGATTTTGAATGAGCAGCTGAACCTTCCTAATTCTCCGCTATTAAATCCGATACGTTTAAACACCTAACAGATGTCACTAAATGTGGAATGATTGTATATATTTACCCATTCGTCGAATTACATCCCGTCAAAACCCACAATACTATTATAATTGTAAAATCACTGGTATTTCTAAAAGAAGTTGAAAAGCGGCAATTCGCCACTCTGTTAATATGGTGTTTACAAAATAAGGATTAGGGAGATTCCCGAAATTTTAACTCAGGTATCAGTGTGGCTCTCAGACGTATAATATCTTACCTCGTAAATAATATTTGTCGCATTTGTATCTTCTATATAAACGTTAGACACTGTTTACTGTCTCTCAGTTCGAGTCCATTCGTGTGCTCGAATGCCTGAAGATGTCGAAAGGCGAAACCCGGGTCGTTAGTGACAAAATACATGAAAGTGTACAAAATCTCAATAATCCAAATTTTATAAAGTAATGAATAAAAACGGATCTCACATAATTTTCACTTGAACTCTTTAATAATTTACTTTTTAAATTAAAATCCATTCGTTTTGTTCAAAACACGTCCATGTTTAATGATATTGAATTAATAAAGGTCGTAAGTAACGATTTTAGTGTTTCGACAGTTCGTTGCCAGTCATTGTGTATCACCTCTTCAAAAAATAAGGAGTAATTGTCGAGTCGGTTATAATTATTATAGCGTTTCATGAAAGCTATTGATTCGAACTAATTTAATTCACTGTGTAATTAAATCAAGTGAATAATTACAATTATTTCTGAAAATAATGTACACAGAAAGGATTTAAAATGGCGGATAACTGAGAGGCTCATTAAAAGTAATCCAATTATTTCGTTCCGAACGATATAATTGGAAAAACTCAGCATCATTCTCGAAAATGTTAAGTGCTGAATAATTTGAGAAAATCAATAGTACTGTTGAATTAAATTAAATACAAAATTTGGAAACTTTTTTTTAATATTTAGTGTTTGAAGTAGGCATGAAAAGGTTTTGTATTTTTTTTTTAATACGGGTGTGGCGTTGGCGGTTAGGCTGGCATCGAAGGGCATTGTTTTTTTTTTGCTAACCGCAAAATAATAAAATTGGCGAAAGTGCTTTCGTATGCTACATTTGCTTTTTCGGACTGTCACTTGACGTTTTAAAGCCCTATTTAAAATATATTGGAATACCCGTATAGCCCAAAGCTTTGGGTTACTCAGCTCAGGAGTAATCAACCTTTTTTGACCTATTCCCCCTTTCATCAATGTTCAGGATATAATTGCCCCCTTCCTAAGATAGTCTAACTCAAAAGATGCATTTATGTAATATTGCAATCTTTAATAAACGGCAGTAATTCCCCCTGGAACTCTAAAATTCTCCACTGGTTGGGACAAATTTGAATGATATTTCTTAAAAAACTTTTATTTACCTCGAAAACGATATCAACAATGATGGCTCATGAATCGAAAATATGCAAATCCTACATAGGATATAAAGGATTTTCGGTTTGTAATGAAATTAGTTCATAAGGATTACTTTATGACAAAAAATCAGTATGTACTTTTATACAAGAAAGCATTTATGGAACAAACATTAAAATCGGTTTCACATTCACAAACAGTAAATCCGATTTACGTAATGAGATAAACAAGTATTAATTAATAATTAGTCACAAGAGAATTGTTTGCATGGAATTTTTATTCATTATCAAATCAAAATACCTCATATTGTCAAATATGTTATCATAAACATAACAAGAATTTAGTTGGATGTTATTTTATGAATGAATTCGTTTTCGTCGAAGAAATAATTTAACAATTTTTAGACTCAAATAATTTTGAGAATATATCTAAAAAAAAAAATAGAATGTCGATAGCAACACGTCGCCGGAAGATGGCAGTGGTGTATTTATTGTTTCCGTTACGACAAAAAAACGTACCAAATTCGCAAGGGAGGAATCGAATATTTTATATTTAACACATTCCATGCGGGTATGGGAAACACAATAAATTCAATACAAACCTCAAATAAATCACGATCGGTTAACGGGTGGAATAAGTAGGCGGTAACCGTAGTATTTATTGTATAATACGGATTGTAAACCCTTTCCTATATAATGACAATAATGTCACCAGCGGTTTTAATTTTCCTTTTAGGCATGTTCTTCGTTTTAAGCGAATTCATTTGAAAAACAGAAGTACTTGAACACAAATTAAATTCGGGTAAATTATAGTTAAATTTTAGTCGCTTTCCACATGGACCGTATATAGTTTATAAAACTGTTTAAAATGCTTTCAGGGGCGTACTTTTGGAAAAATTTTACCCTTTTTCTTCATAATATTGTATTTAAGTTATTCATTCTGTGAAGGATAGAGTCTACATACTTCGTATACGAAAAATTGAGTCAATGGGGGCCCAACCAAAAGGCGCCCATCCAAAAATGTGAGGGGACCACTATACTATAAACTAATTACTAAATAGGGCCTATCCAAACTTTTGGTCAGATGACCCCTGCCCTATTTAAAAATTCCTTTGTACTGTACTAATAATTAAGTGATAATTACAAAAATTGACATGTTACAAACAGCTAAAACAGACAGAGAATAAGTTTGTAATCATGATGATGTATCAGTTCATTGTGTATATCGTAATAAAACATATTTATTTGTATTGATGAAATACTCAGTGTTTTATCCTGCATATTGTTAAACACGTAAAATGGAATAGTTAAAATGTTTATTTGATTATGCTGAGGGCCCCTAACATTTAGCGGGGCCCACTTGCCATCGGGCATCCTGGCTGGTATAACCAGTCCCCGCCACTGATTGATGGAGAGCGTGTTATAGGAGGAATGTATAAAAGTATTTTATTTTGAAGTTTTTTCAACAAGAACTTGTTTTATTTATTATTACAAGACTTGATACTTCGTATTTATTTTATTCAGAATATACTTAAACAATAAGCACATTTAAATTCCACAATTTCTAATTGATTAATTGTTTTTTATATTAAATCTAAATGTCATGTTGATAAATTTAATTAATCAACTGATAAAATTATTTATACGAAATAGCCCGAGTGTGTTCATTAAAATCCCTTTGTATTATATTGCATACAAACATACTATATTATATTATAATCGCATAAACCATAAAACATAACTTCTTATTTACGTACGTAAATATATTTAAATTAGTGATATGATATACATATGTTTTAAACAACGCCCGTATGATCGAAATAATACGCCGGCGAAATGATTTCATTTATATTTATTATTTGTGTGGGAATCCTTTCGGCGGTAAATGTAATTATTGACATAGCGTGAATTGAAAAACACAACTGGATGATAGGTAGGGTAAATATTGTAGAAAAACATTAATATTAATAAAACAATAACATCCATCCCTTATTTGGGCGTGTACATAAAATATTCTATTTACAGTTCATTTGGCGGTGGGTTGTTTTCCATATAACATACTGCCTGAATTTCCCACGCAATAAATAAATAATAGACATTTTGATGTAGCTCTAATACATAACGAATAATAATGTTTACTGAAATATTAAATGTATAACTCTCTGAAAAAAAAAATATATATCGGTGGAAAAGATAAAGTAAAAACGTCAATACCCAATGAGATAATAATATGCTGAGATAAAATATGTGAAAATATGGATATATATTTAGAAAACACGCGTTTTTTGTTTAATTGATGTCGCGATTAATCAATCCAACTAAAATGTCAATGATTAAAATGAAGCCAAAGTGAAGTGACATGCCGACATAATGTCAACTATCCATATTTATATTTTGTTTAAATGTATATATTATATACATCACATAAAATTTTAAGAACAGAATAAGTGGAATAAACAAAGTTCATATTTTCGATGGCTTCAGCGTAAATTCATTTTTAATATAAAATTAAAATTGTCAATTTTTTATTCTACTATTTATGTTACACGTGTTTTGCCTCTTTGACAGGCATCTTCAATTTTAAATTTAATATCCGAAATTAAGTTTCAAAAAGTAACGGAAGAATTCGTCGGAAATATTAGGTCGAAATTCAATAATTAAGTTTTGCCATATTTATTGAAATATATATTGTTCCCGATGGATCGGTAGTGTTTATTTATGATTTGCAATTTTCTCTCTTTCACTATATGTATAGAGTATAATTCTTCTCACGTAACTAGATTAAAATCCGTTTGATACTGAGAAATGTTTCTATAAAATATGGCACATAATCATGTTATCAATAAAATAACGTAAGTAATGTCGTTGAAAATCTAGTGACCTTATTGTGCCAAATGACCTAGTCTATCATAAAACAGAAGCATAGCGTTATTTTATGGTAGACATGGAATAGTCCAAGAAATAATATTTACATAAATGAACATCTGGCAACTCGGTCTGGAGGCAGACGAGGGAAAATAGTAATATAGACAATTTTCAGTTTATAAGATGTTTCGAGAACATTTTTCCGGGGCTATGTTGTCTGTTTGTATTTGAGTTATTTTGAAAGAGGTTTGAAGAGTTCCCTGAAGTATTTAATATCGAAGATATTAAGTTTTCGCTTTGAAATTCGAACTTACGTAAGAAAAAATAAAGCAGGTTTTATTGGACAGTCGATTCTACATATTGATTATTGATAACACAGTACGGAAATTCGGGTATATTTATTTTTACTTTATATTGAGTCTCATATTAGAACAATATGTAAAACATCAAATGCGTAAATAGCAATTTTAACAATTTTTGTTATTCGTCGAAAGCATATAAAATATTAAATTTATGAAATAGTTCTATTAAATATATAAAAAATAGGCAAAACGACTGTTAAAAAAGGATATATCCTATCAATTCTTTGATGTTGTTTTTTTTTCGTTAATTGAATTGATTTTAATTTTGACATTTAACGTAGAAGAAACAGTGTATAAAGAAATAAAATATTGAGATAATATTTGACACCATTGGCAAAGATTTAAAAAAAAAACCCTAACAGTATCGGAGAGTATTAAAAAAACGACAACATATTTTTAGTAATTAAAGCAAAGAGACATAAGTCAATTAAATAAATTATGAATTGTGTTTGATTAAAGAATTACTATGTATTTAATCAAAAATACGAAGAAAGAATTAACATAAACTTACAATATTAAAGACTAACTTTAAACGTACCAGACCATTTTTTTCCATCTGAATATAAAACAGCACTCTATTTTAGAAAGTCAAATAGATATTCAAACTGTAAAAATTAAAGTTAGCATCCACTTCAAACAACATCAATTTTAAAATGAAAGCTTTGGGTAAATTTTAAAAGCTGTATTTGGTAAAAATAATTCAGTGGGATTAAGATTAAAATAATATAATGTCAGCCTATCTAGGAAAAAACATATAATTTATTATTTTTTTCCCCATATCCGCTCCCAATATAGGAGCATATGGTCTCCTAATAGAGGTATCTTAACAGAATTTTTTTACAAGAACTGCTTGTTACTCAGTTGCTCAACTTCTCTTTTTTTTTTTGAAGAGAGTAGGGATAGAAGAAGAGGGCTATGACAGGACTAATGGTTAGCTAATCGCTCTCACTACGCCCCGTGAGGATGGCATGGGTAGGAGGGGGACTCAGACTACGTACAGAAATCCATAAATCGATTGACAGATCGATATATGAAAACCATCCGCACCGGGAATTGAACCCGAGACGTCTGTAACCGTAGCTAGCGACGCTACCAACTGCGCCACGGACGCCGAAATATAATATATTACAAATAGTAAAAGATTACAGTCTCTTAATAATTAGACAAATTGAAATAAAAGTATTACTAAATGTGATTGCTTTTCTATTCTATATTCCTGATGCATAACTGTTCGCTGAAACATTTTTTATCTTTTTTTCTTGATGTTATAAAAAACCGTAAAAGTTTGCTATAATTCTTGTAAATTTAATCTGGTACAGAAGCCGAGTATGAAATGTTCTTTGGCGTGCGTTGCTGAGTCTCCAGTTCGAATCGTCGAAAGAACACTTACAAACATTGGTTTTTCAATAACTCTATGGGCTTGTATCATTCGATTCTAATTGATTTTGTAGTGGATTTAAGGTTTAAATTTAATGCACTCAAATTATGTAGTACCTAAATCAAAAACGTATACCCTGCTAATTAAATAACATGAAGATAAGAGATTTCTAGTTCTGATAAAAAACAAATCAAAGGGGCCGAAGGTAAATAATTCTAGGGAAAGCGCGTACACACCATTTTTAAATAGCAGTTATTATAACTCGAATTCTTAGACATAATTCAGGGTTAGAAACCCCATTTAATTATATTTTCTGACCGTATTTGAAAACACACAACTGGTAGTCAAATGTAGTAAGTAACCATTTGCACTTAGAGTTAACGAAGTTTATTCTGATATAAATCAATATCAATATACGGCTTATTTTTTATCGTATTTGTTGGTAAAAAAATCAAACATTTTGTGTGTATAATATTTTGTAATGTGTAATTAAACAAAAATACACTAATGGATGAAGGAATGAGTTATATTACAAAATCAATGATAGTCGTGTTTTTTTTCCAGTTAGGGACATTTTGTCAAGGGATGTGTTTAAGTCTTAATACAATTAAACATTTATAAAAAATAAGAAAAAACCAATTTTGCTAAAAACTTCAAATGTGTCCATTTACTTATAAAAAATGTACCATAATGATAATTACTGTAGATGAAGACCATAAAAGCCTAAGACACATTCATCCATTTTCAAATGAAAACTAAAGTTACATAGAACTTTCATCTATTGCCGCAATGACAGACGGATGAAATTTGAAAAGACGGTTGAAACATCCAATGTAACACCTTCATCTAATCATAGTTTCAAGTGTACATAGGTTTAGGGTAGTGACTACATATTTAATAACACTGTGCGAAACCGGTCAATTAAATGTCGAATTATCGTATGTATTAAACATAAGATATTCATGAAAGTTAATAGTTTATCAGTAAAGATTATTTAACTAAAGATGATATCTATGCGTAATTAGCATAATATATATATATCAGTTTGACTCTTACTTTAAATTAAATATTTCATCCATATCAAAAGAAAAGAATGATGACCTACCTATCAAAGATATAATAGGAATCTGTTTTGGAGAGTTTATACGAGTGTATTATATTATTAATATTTTTTCTTTCAGTCAGACATAAAAAAACATCGTGAACAGTTTCATATTTCGATACGACGGTAAATAACAACGTAATCTCGAATAAGGTTTAAACTTTTGTTGATATTTTTGCAGGAATCTTTTTTGTGAAGGCATTGTAGATTTTACCACGCTTTACTCTTTTGCAGAGGGAAGAAGACAGTGTGGAAAGAGACTGGCCGGAGGATAATATTACATAAATCCCTACCTTTGATCTAAATTTTAAATGGCACTGAAGTGAAATAAAATATGAATTTCACAAAGACAAGATTACGTATCTCTTCGAGGGTCTTGGTCTTCTTAGCGTTAGAGTGTTTACTTTGCGCGGAAGTATCGACGAATATATTCATAACAAAAATGGGTAATTATCATCATCAGCTGTTCATATATACTAGATAAATATCAAGTGCAGGGTATATAAGTCCGGGATTTTGACGGAATCATTACTATAACATTAAAATGGATAAGTTAGTTTTTACACTGGCAGAGTTAAAAATGTGACACGTGTTATCTGTTTTGGAAGCATCTTTAGACTAACTATATCGCAAGGTTATTTTTTATTTCTAAAGTAAACAATGATTCTAATTCTCAACTTAAAAATTAAGGGTAGGGTGGGTTTGTTTTCTTGTACTGGACGTGGGGAGGGAGTAAGACACAAACAATACCAGTACAAATTACCACTAGTTACAAAAATTAAAATCATGTTAATACATCATAAATTAAAGATTCTTGAACGCGGTCTTACAATGGTTCTATACCTCTGTCCCAGTATATTTTAAAAATATCAAAGTATGAACTATGTAATTGTATAATATTTATAGTTGACAGCAGTTTCGAGATTACACGATAGCTGAAGATGACGCGATGCAGAAATAGAAATAGTGTTTAACTTATTATAATGAAGTTCTAAAAAATAAAACACGATTCATTTGTACTACTTCCACATATTTATAATGATCAGGACCGGGTGTTTTATTTTTTAAAATATAATGTCTTTCCACCAAGAATTGACAGTTAACACCTTAAAAGTGATAATAAAGTTCCGTAAAGGGATCTGCAATTCAATCAATAAAAAAACTATAGAACTCATCATAAAACCTGACTCTTATTTTTGATTCTCGATTGCAACACGCGAAACTGGATTATAATTCTACATTAAACCCTGTTGTAATATTGACTGTAAAACGTGTTACAATATATTGTAATCTTTAAAATCATTAACTTTTTTACTAGCGTAAAAACACCTAAAGTAAACTAAGAAAAAATGGTTATTATTTGTTTATATTCGTAAGTTAACATTCATTATTACGCAGAAAAGAACACATCACCTAGCACAGTTAACATTTTACCGATAAACCGTAAGTAAACACAGATGTGACTTTGGGGTAGGATAAACTGGTAAACAGAAAAGCAAACATTTTTCAGTTCTTCATGATGTTTCTTTCGTGACAATGTCGGTTCGTACGACCAAACAAATACGAAACGGATTGCATCGATCAATCTATTTCGTAAATCCTAACAATGTCATTGAATTTTCATAGATCGATAGATTCTATATCATATTTCAATTTCTCGAAATAAATTAATGCTATACAATCAAAGAACTAGACTGTACACACAACGACGCAACCCTGTGACAGAAGCTCTATGCTCTCTCTAAAACTCTGTAAAGTTGAAAGTCACATTTCGAGCGATTTATTTTAAAAACGTCGACAATCAGTGTTTGTAAAGAGTAGTTCTGAATTGTTTTCTCCCATTTGGCTGATAGATTTTTTAGTGATACAGTACTGATCAAGAATACTTGCGGAAAGAGATAAAAAGACAGTCTGTACTCTCCCTAGAAATAACAGAGGGCTCGTTTAGCAGGGTCCAAATAGTTTCAGTTTTGCTGTCTTGACCAGAGCGTAATTGATAAATGCTTATCACATTTTAAACTTCGTATGTATGAGTAAGGTCAAATACAGTGACCCGGTGCAGATAAATAGAAACAATATCCTGCTTTTAATAATCATATATCTTTTTTGAATTATACGTGAAAAGAAAGTTTTTTTTATAAAATGGGGAAAACAAACGAATGTAGGTATGCATTCTATAATTTATCAACAAAGATCAGAATAGAATGATCATTACGAGTAGGATATGTAACTGAATTCTCTAGTTGTATTTGAAATGAATGATTCTACATCTACCCCTATAATACATTGATGTCTTGTGTCTTGATAACTGAAAGCCGTGTTATGTGCATGCGATGTGGCACTATTAATCATCCCCATAAAGGAATTTCCTGCATTGAATTGAAAATAAAACGAATGATTTCACACCGAATGTAATAGCTGAATCGGGTTAAGCGCCAAAACACTCGTGGATAAGTAGTTATTGTATTGGATGACATGAAGCCCTGCGACATGCAAAGCTGATGGAAAAACATTCAACGTTTTCCCAGTGATAGAAAACCAACCACACATCAATAATATATCAACTACTTATAAGCGGAAAGCACTATAGTCAAATATACTTGTTAGATATTATCAAGTTGTGATCTTATGGGATAGTTTTGTTCTTTACTAACTAAATATCGAACATGGAAAGGGAAGAAGTTTTGATAGTGTTTTAGAAAACTGCTGTATATATAATGTATTAAAATAACTCATACCCAATCATCTTTCTCTTGGGCTTATGAAATTATTTTAAACATGATAATCAAACGAAATATTTGCTGAGTAAAAATAGTACATAAAAAAGCGTGTAGTTGCATCGCCTGTTGGTTATGTTAAGGATTCTTCTCCAACCAATTGTCGTAAGTCCAACGAAAAACACTGAACGAATAAGACACACTTTTTATGAATACAGCCTTCATCGTCTGTTGAACAAGTCAATGGCGGTGCATGATTCAGTTTACACGAGTGCATATTGCCGTGCTTACACTCACAACTCTATCGGCTACTTCATTACATCTATTTAGGAAATTTCTTCATTAACAAAAGATGAATTTCTACAAAATTATCGTCGAACCCATCGAAAAAACGGTAAATTAACGTTTACAAGATTACGAAGAATAGATTAAGTAATTGATTTTATTTCTTTAGCATTCAACTAAAATATTTTTTAATATATTCTACTGGGATTTATTGTCCATGAAAAGTTTAATAGAAAATTGTATTATTGATTAAAGCCTGTGCCCTGTAATGTAGTAAGTATTTATATGTATAAGTATATATGATACAACGATTATAGGGGCAATTTCAAACGTTTTTGGTGCGGGTTTAAGCCGGAAAATAATTATCAGATGATTGCATTTAACGGCGAGAAAAAGACGTCGATTTCTCTTTTTCGAAATCGCCAATCCGCTTTTCTTTTTGTTATCTTCGTTTTCTCTAAGCACACTTCGTTAAGGCGATTCTTACCCCCATCGTTTCTCTTATGACACCATGTGTGGGGGTGAAATTAAGTAATATTAAATCCGTTTGAAGCCCTGCTCGTGACACTGTGATACAGGAAGAAACACAGAGGCTCATTCGTATTTGTGAGGGCTGCTTTCGAATTTGAACGAATGTAAATGTATACACTCTTAAATTTATATAAAATGTATACCATACAAAAATTCTTAATTTTAAGAATCAATTGCACATACCAAATGTGGCTCCGTCAACAAATTTCTATTTATTTGTGACTTGAGACAATACTGGTTTTGATACACTATTATTTTGTATTTCAATTTTTAGTTAGTAAATTTAAAAAAAAGTGTCAGTAGTTAATCAGAATGGTCAGTTATTAAATTAAGCGGTCAGATATTGATATAAAACGATCAGTTTTTTAATTGAACCTAATCAATTATTTACCGACCAAACATGATTACTGCGTAACTAGCCATTTATTATTTTTTACTGATAATTTTTCGAATTAATTACTAACTAAATAATTAGTTGCCTTACGAAACACATACAATGGTCACTCGACTCAAACTCTCTATCTTTACTATTTTGTTTATTACGATCGATCTTTAACTTAATATAGTTTAAAAAAAATCGTATTACGTGAATAACTATTTCGGGATTGCCATAGTTTTATGTTAAACGATGCAGATCGCATACAGAAAAAATGGTTAGCAACACCTGATCGATACTTACAGTGGCGTGTGCAATTAATATTTGTATGTTGCGGTGCACATATTATTGTGGAAAAATATTTATAACAGTTTAACGATCGACGTCACGATAGGCCGAAATGTATTTTATTTGGCTTCCGTATACACAAAACGGACCTTTGAATTTTTTTATTGCCCATTTGCCCCAACGAATCATACGCTCAGTATTGTAAAAATATCGTTTAATGTACTAAAGAATTCGATATTCCGGCTGAATTACTTGATAACATATTATTTCGATTTTCAGTATTTACGGCACTAATATTCGGGCGCTGTTTTTCTAGATTCGTATCGATATTAATAAGTAAATAGTGCCAACATTAACAACAACCAAAAAAGGCTTTGAGAGCTTTATAAACCAAATACATAAGTAATTTTCCAAAAGCAATAAAAAGATTTACAATTTTGTTAACAAATTATATACACAAAATTATTAAAGAAATATTCATTATTAGAATGGCAATAAATGTGAATTTTATTCGATGATAGTTCTGCTAAATTATTTAATATCCACATGTTTAATGTATTGTAAACTTTGGGAGCTTAAAGCTTTTGATGTCTTAAAGCTTTTAATTATTATTAAATAACGAGGAAGATGTGTAAGCTTTTAAAAGCTTGAAGCTTAGTAGGTAAACTTTTATATATATTTTGTTTGTTTCTCCATTCGTAAAATCCTAAAAGCTTGAGGGATGAAGATATTTCTTTAAGAAGGATCAAGTTTTTTTAATCTAACCAAGATAAGGAATAACTAAGTTATCAATTTTATATTAAGGATCAAGTTGGCTTAATAAAGTTCAGATTGGTACAAGACAAAAGATGTTTCTCAATGAGGTGAAACACGTTTCACACTCAACAAGTTGAATAATAAAGATATCGTAAAGAAAAAATAAAATCAGTATTTAGGATGAATAGTGTGAAGAATTTACGACATTTATAGGTGTCAGAAATGAAAGCCCGATAAACGAAGACGACGGTCTTTTGCTAAGAAATAACCGCAATTTGACAGCCATTAGGAAAGATTTTCAGCAGATTATGAAAAAGGTTCCATACATAAATGCCGATGTGACAGAATATTATACAGAAGCAGTAATATTACATTCAATCCTCTTTTCCATGCAAAGCAGTCGTGCAAAAAAAAAACGTGTAATATGGAATAAACATAGAAAAATAAAAGATAGATTTCATCACATTGGACCGTGGAGTTTCGAAACCACCAATACCATCTACTAAATGAAATGTATAGCTTCCATATTCCACATAGTGTTTAACCAAGTGAGACGTATGCTTCGTTGCAAATAATAAAATCTATAACCATGCATTGATTGATCCTCATCCCTTTACCATTGACCATGAAATACATTATAGGACATATAATAGACCGTGGAGGGGAAGGACTCACTACGTATTACCTTTTTATGTGTTAAAAAAACCATCCGTAATATTTGAATTGTTATTTATTAAAACTGGCAGATATTTAGGCTCATATTTACATATACAAAAAATATGGGTTGTGCAATATTGGTAACAAAATTACCAATTTTATATTGAAAATGAATTTCCTATACGTAGCCGCTGAATCTATCGAAAATCAAATAAATTAACTTCTGTAATCCAGATATATACAAGTGGCGTCGTTTGCCAAAATAAACGAAAATGAATGATTTCGTGCCGAATCCTATTAAAAAATGACATATTTATAAAAAATTTACATCTGTAACTGTCCCATCTTTTATAATATAATACAAATCTAATCGTTTGCGGTGAACTGGCAAAAAAAAAATAAGATTTCATTCCTTTAATTAAGAAATTATTATCTATGGTAACATGATCCATATGTGCCATTATCGTTTTCGGGGACAACTGCCAAATGTGCGTTCTTCCGTAGAACTGATTTATGCCTTATAATACGGCAAATATATTCACGCAAGTCCAGTAAAAACTAGCCAGACAGTTTTATTTCGACAGCCAGATAATTCTTTCGGCGTTCTTTAAACTAATTATGTTAAAAATAGCTGCCACACATTGTATGACGGCATATTAAATGTGTCATCAACCGCAGGATCGGCTGGCAAAAATTTATATTCCGGCATAGTTTCAAATTAGTGATTATCAAAGGAAACGACGCGCGGTTCATAGCAAATTCGGGCTGCTAAGCAAAACTGACAGCAGGCAGACGAAGATTGTAATTTAACTTCAAAAACTATATTAGAGAAAACGAGGCATGGTTTGGTAAATTGAATAATTTTTAACTGAGGAGTCTGGTGATCCAAATTAAATATTTTTTGCAAAACCTTCAACAGCTTAACTTTTTGAATTTAAGTCGAAATGAAAATACGATTTCGTATAATAATAAATACATCATTTTTTATTGCCGGTTTCAACGAATCGTAGTTTTAACAAATTGAAATCCATTCGCAGGCAGAACCACGATTATAAATTAAATTTAGGCCAATGTTGTAGTGGTAAGAGATTAACCCTAGTTCTTGATTCAAATCCCAGCAAGGTTAATAACAAATTTACACTGTTTCAATCAATAATATTTGAAATCTTGTGTGATGTCTTTTCTCTTCGAGTTCGTTCTCAATATAATTTAAAATATCTGGCGCCTTGGATATTTTTCTCTGCAGAGTAAATATTCTTTAAATGTATATTTAAGTCTTTTTACATATTTATGGAATTGCTATTTTTAATAATTATTAGTATGTTCAGTGTATAACGTATTTACAAAATACGTATTTTCGTTTTTGTATTTATAATTTCATCAACTAAGCTGCTGTTCATCCATCAATATTTTTGGTTAACCATCGCTCACCTCCCTAATACTGACACTTTGTTATTTTCAAACTGTCGAAACTAGGAAATGTAAGATTTTAGTGAACGAATATCGCATTTAAAATTCGAACATCATTTTCAAAGAAACCCCCTATGGCCTCCATTAATTGGCAACCCTGAATTAAATAAATGGCACATGTTCGGCAAGTGAGGTTAACGCAACGCGTTTTTTGGTCGTTTCGTTCCTTAGTCGGGCGTCTGCCAAATAACGAAATGTAAAGAGAATTCCTGGGAAGCCCTTTCACATATAAAAACTCAGCAATTTTGGAGTAGTATGACTCAATTTGATTATTTTTGTGGTATCCCATGCGGATAGCTCTGTTTTTTTCACAGGATTTGTGGACTTGTAGAGAAAACTTAACATTTGTTTTGGGCTTTTCAGTCGCTAGATGTTAGTATTTTACACATAGTCCACTCGGTTGAAATATTTTCGGAAACATAGACTAGAAAAATATGTAACAATAAAATAAATTTTATTAATCAGTATATCTTTAACGCAGCGCACACACACACATACTCTCTGTAAGCGCATGCGCAGATAGAGAGCGTGTATGGGTGTGTGAGCGTGAGTGTAGAGTGAACTTTTAACGCACAGCACGCATATATATATATATATATATTATTTGTCTATCTGTCCGAGTATCGTTCACATGAAGCGTATTGAGCGAATGTTGACTGGTAGCACCTTATAGTTTAATAAAATACATAAATTAATTTGTTAGAAGTATATTTTTCGTAAAATTTTCAGAAAATTTTTAAAATAGTTAAGATTTCACTGAAAGAAATATTATCGTCTATATTGCTTAAAAATGTTGGATATAATTTTCTTAAGTACGTCTTACAACGTGTTAATTGATACCATAACGCTGTCACTAGCTATTTCAAAGGCGTGAAAGTATAAAAGATTTCAAATCTAGTTTTCGACGACGTTTTAAAAGCCAACAAGAAATATCACATAGTGAAACACAAATTTCGACAGTAAAATTCTTAAATAGATATTTTAATTTGATTTATCTTATGGTCAACGAATATGCTCATGAGTTTCTTCAAGGCTTCCAATACCTAAATGGAAATTTTCATTCGATTATTCAACCAGTATCTCAAGTCACGGATATGTCATCGCCACTTCATATCCGATCCTAAAAACGTTGCACAATTATTACAAATAGTTTATTTCAAACCCGTTCCGAGCCATATCATTATTCTTTAGCGTTTGAAAGAAGCGACTAAGGGGTTAATATACAAATCAGTCCCGGTTAAATTTTAGTTAAAATCTTCGTTTGAAGTCTGTATGTATACCTCTCGATGAAAGTGGATATATATCGTTGAATAATTATTTTTTAATATACATGACAATTGCCGTAATGTGTTCAGGTATGTATGATATAAATTGGACGTTCTTATGTAATTTTTTATATTACAATACAAAGTCATAAGTAATAGGTATACATAACAAACAAAAAAATGTAAAAAATTGAATATAAGTAAGAAATAAACACGACTTTTATATGAAAATAAACGGTTGGCTTACGGTCGCGTCTGTTCGGTGCTGTGTCACAAGATTATTATTTACACTATATTTATAATAATTAAAGTTTTAGTTTCGTTTAGTTGTCATTCTAATAAAATATTATGTTATATTTTACCAACAATCGGGTTCTTTGAAACGCAAAAAAAACTATAAACAGAAATTAACGACTCGTATGAAATTTTACGGCAGAGTTGGATTCGATACGGAAAAATATGGCGGGTCGCATGGTACAAACAGGCATTTTTCACCAATGTCCGAGAGCGTAAATCGGAATGATTTATGTGTGTACCCACCGCATTCGTTGGTGGCGTTTCGATGTTCGAGTGTTTCGGTGACACACCAAATGTTCTGGTTTCGGTTAAGTGGACCGTAGACCGATCATCCATGTTCGTAACATCAAAGGCATACTTCAATAATCACTATTTTGATGCTATCTATGCGAAATGAGATGTACATTACGGTAAATTTTGTAATATTCCTGATATAACAACATAAACAAGTTTACTTCGATCTTTTCATGCGAAAAACGCGGTAAATTATACGTGCAATTTCACTTGGAATCATAACAGCTTAATATGAAATAAGTAATAGCGAATCAAACAATTTAAATACAATTTTATGACGTTTTTTCAGTTGTTTATTTACGAAACTGTTGGAGAAAACAATACAAATAGAAACTTGACTTGTATTAATATGTATTCAAATCAAAGCAAGTAAAGAATAGTATTGATTGAATTGGCATTAACTTAGGAGTACTTCATTGTTATAGGACAAAATATCAAAGTATTTAGTTCCACAAAATTATAGAACTAAATAATTAAAGGAATAGTAAATAAAGATATACAAAATAATGTAGAATTTGAACTATAACACGATTTATAAACAATCAGTCGAATCTAAATTTCGTTTTTTCCACCAAACAAAAACTCGCAAACGGTAAGCAATGATGGCATAAAATTTTGACTATTGTGAATTAAAAATCAGACACACGTCCATCCCTTCTGGAGATATGAGTTATAAAGGTTTACTATGCGAATACGAAAGATTGATGATGAAGCCGAGTAAGGAAGTCGGTAAAAATGGATCTTTCTGTAATTTTTTCAATTGTGAAATATCGGTCGACAATGATAATAATCCACCAAGAACTTAAATACTGTGTTGTTAGTATTTATTTTATTACCTTAGTAATGTTTTCTTGATGAATATTACATGTTATAATATTATATAACGTCACGAAGTATTCGGTATAGGAAGCATTGCTTTCACTTTAAATTGCGTTTCCATAGTGCTTATGTCGACTACAGTCATTCATCAACCGGGCAATTGCTTGGGCCTGTAGCTAGGTGTCGGTGGCAGGCACAGCCGCGGAAATGGCAATACAGCCTCAGAGCCTTCCTGTCAATTACTGACAGGATATGGTCTAATTAAACATACAGGCAGGATAGCAGAAGCACCACTCGATACGCATTGTATGGAATACGAAACGAAAAACTTGTCCGCTTTTTTTGGCAAATATGATGACGCTACCAGTGTAATTTTTTAAATTTATAAAAACTATTAAACAAACGCGTGTCTTACAATTATTTAGTTAAAAATCTAAATAATAATTGCTTTTAATTGTGGCAGAATGCATTATTTTCTAACAAAAGTACACCTAATTCATAATAATCATAATATTTATAGAGCAAGCGAAGTATTTTCGATGGATTCGACAGTAATTTTGCGGAAATTCATTTTTAGCATAAAATTAAAATTGATTATTAATATTCTTATTCTACTGGCTGTGTTACTAAAGTAACGCGTTTCGTTTCTTTAAGAATATATATTGTTTAAATTCGATGCTTGTCATAATAAGTTATAAATTTTAATTTTAGCGTCGGGGTCCGTGGCGTAGCTGGTAGCGTCGATGGTTACGCTTACGGATGTCTCGGGTTCAATTCCCTGTACGGACGGCTTTCATAAATTGATTTTTCAATCGATTTATGGATTTCTGTACGTAGTCTGAATGTTTGTGATGTCTAAAACTTCCTCCCACCCATCCGATCCTTACGGGGCGTAGTGAGAGCGATTAGCTAACCACTAGTCCTGTCCTAGCGCTATCCTTCTATCCCGACTCTGTTCAAAAAAAAAAGAGAGATTGAGGAACTGAGTAACAAGCAGATCTCATAGAAAAATTCTGTTGAAATACCTCCATTAGGAGGCCATATGCTCCACGTTGGGAGCGGACATGAAAAAAATAATAGCGTTCGATATATAAATATTTCCTTCTAAATTCAACGTAATTTATTATGGCAAGTGATTTTTTTTTAATATTGAAGTCACGTTTGCGCGCTCAATTTAAACTGTAAATTGTAAGCTTAATTTGCTACTGAAGGGAAACTAAAATGGTGGACCAAATTAAAACCGTCAAACAATGCAATTAATAAAATTGAATGTTGGCTGCGTTTGAATTAGTAACAATTAAAACGTTTGTCTAACAAAGTGGTGGCAAAGTGCTGTTTCGCGGCACATTCATATCAGTCACACATCGACGATTTAATATATATATATATATCTTAAACATATACGTTAATATTAAAGAAACAATTTATTCACAGATATTTTTATTAATCACCATCATCAGAGCCAGTTTATATCGGAAATATTGTGTAGAAGTAAGATATTATTGACAAATAGAAAATATTAATATTGTTTTAATCGATAATCAAAATACTTTTTCAGACATAACTACACAACGATGTGTTGTCTTGACATTTTTTTTGAATTACTAGCGATCAGAAGCTTGAAAGCCGCTGTTTCAAAGAGTAATTTAAAACAATGTTACATGGCGATGCACGAGAAATAACAACTGACCATCAAAAGGCATTAAAAACGGTACCAATTAAACCATTAATAATCTATCAAGGTCTAAATCTATTGCACACAAGTTAAGAATAATGTTACAAAAGAAGTGACATTTTCATCAAGTTGTGTAGACATATATTATATCCATGTAAATTTTTCATTAAACCTGGTAAAAGTTTACATTTATTTTAATGTAATTTTTATGCCTAGTTATAACGATTTCATGACAAACAATAGAAGGAGAGGATGAGGAGAAGGCAATACAGGAGCATTTTTTAGGAGTAGTTGTCTCCAACCATTTCTTAAATATCTCGATATATAATTATGTGCAGACAATGACACACACTTTACTCTTCTGTATACATAAAAATGAATGTTTGTTTGTTTGTTTGTCCCGTATGCGTTCCTATACTATTAATCGGATTGTGATGAAACTTTGGTGAGTTGTTGTACGCATACCCGCGAAGGTTTCTGAGAAAAAAAATTAAGAAAAGAATCAAATAGATACAATCAGCGACATTTCAGTTCGTGTGTGTTTATGTCAGCCTCTGTGGTCTAGTGGTAAGTGTTTGCCCTAGCGATCAGTTGGGTTCTGCTTCAATTTCAAGTAAGTTCAATATCAAATTTAGATTTTTTCAATTTAAATTTGTGATCTTGGACATGAATGACTTCTAAAAAATTCTCATCTCGTATGATTTTCAATTTTCAAAATATTTGGCGCATTGGCTGTCAGCTATAATGCCAGATATTTTTTTAAAATTGCATAAATCTATACAAAATGTACTAATGGTTAAATTTTAATTGGCGATCTTAAATGGAAAATTTAAAGTGGAAGTTATACTGTTGCCACGCATCCCAATGATTCCTACAGACATGTCAGTCGAATTCAAACGTCAGTTAACGGTGTGACTCGCATTTGCAATCAAAGATCAACAAAGCACAGGGACAATCGTTGTAAGTGAGTGGACTAAATTTGGAAACTCCATGCTTCTCACAAGGACAGCTGCATCAGATCACGCGTAGGAAAACCTTCTGATTTATTCGTGTACGCACCAGAAGACAAAACAAAAATATTGTGTATCCAAAAGTACTTCAATAAACATAATTAAAACGTAAACAATTTCATTCTTTGAATGGCATTGTAACCCATGTCAGGTATTCGCTAGTATTTAATAAAAGATATCAATAATAGAGAGATCATACTACGATAAACGTTTCTTGTCCTTCTAGGTTGCATTTAACATTAACAGTACCGACATGGATTTAAATGTTACTATGTAAATTAAATGTTATCCCTGAAACTTGCACTTATAAACAGTTCATAAACAAACATCATTTCAGTCTTTTTATTCTAGAATGGATTATAATACACGTGAATTAATTAGCGGTTGTAAAATACATGTTGACAAATCAAAGACAAACCCAACTCGTTGGGATATGGAAAACAAACATATCTTAAATTAGGGAGCAAGGTTAGAAACGATACCAGATTTGTCCTCTTCCAACAATGCTACGATCAAAGATAAACAAAATAGGGATATCATACAAGAGTAATGATTTTGGCCTTATAACCACGACGCGATCCATGAGAAAGATTTATAGTTTTCGTATGAGAATAGAAACCGTTTTACTGCATATTGGTTGTTTAATATACCTGTGAACAATGGCGGTACCCGGGAAATAGGGTTCATTTCAATTTCAAAAATGTTCACACAGTTAAATGTCACAATTTCGGTTACATACTTACGTTGTTTCAACAAGTGGAATATAAATATATTACCCTGGTTAGTAAAACTAAATAAAGCAATTTAATATTAATAAGAGGCACTCAAGATATTCCTAAGACTTAAAAAAGTTGTTGTGTATAATAGATAAAATATAACAAATGAGTTATCACTAAGTTGTGAAGCGAAAACTATTAAATAGATTGCCGTCTACGAAAACAAATGTGTCGCGGTTCCATTATTATTCGATTCTCCGCGAGTTAGCTATTTTCTTACATGCCTGTTATTGACAACGCAGTATTACAGTGATTCGTGGCGATATTTCTAAAGAGACTATTATGACGAGTGACTCTTTTTCACTATAAAGATAAGGTCATTTAAATGTCTAATAGAAAGGTATATAAATAATAAGATGGTTAAAGTTAAGTCGTTCGTAGGATAAATAATATAATTATGTTCTGATTATGTCGCATTATATCTAATTTTACTAGAAAAGTATTGAGGATATTTTCATTTAATAGTCCCTTATCAATATTTAGTTACGCTGCTGTCTTCGTTGTTTCCTATATGGATTTTACATTTCAAATCCGTAATGAAAATGCAAATGATTAAAGGTCGAAGGGTGGCATAAAAATCAACAATGCTTTCACATCTTTTCATTCCGATTTCTTACGAAACGTAACGTTGCGGTATAGCTGATAAGAATGTTGTTAAAACCCTTTTTGCCAAATTAAAAATGGTGGGTACCTATATTAAAAAAAAAAAACTTGTCACAAATCAAAGTGATTAAAAGGATCATTTTTTATTTTTATGTAGGTATTTCACATTTTATTTTTATAGTAAATAAATAAGGAAAAATAATTGTAACCTCATTTTACAAATACAACTTGATGTACAGTGCTTATTCAGCAGGAGTATATTATGATAAGGACAGGTTTCGCCGGCGAATGGCGTAATCATCAGTTGATGTGATAAAGACTGCTACTATGGCAATTAAATTACTTCAATTTAAAGACATTATAATATACAATGCAATTTTCAAAAAAAATCTTAAACTAACTCATAATTAATGGTGCGAAAAACTAATTAAGCATATTTGAAATAAGACAGTCATATAAATATACCTGTGTTCAATAAAATGACTAGATTGATCGCAATTGTTGGTCTCATCATGTATACATAAATGTTTTCTTATTATGTCCGATACAATTATTATGAAAAGAAGTATATTTTTTTTCTGCCTGTGTCGTTAGCGAATTTATCCGTATTATAACGATAGTAAACAACCTTATTCATAAACCGCACAGCAATGTTATTTGTATGTTGGTTTTATTCGCCCTTTCCTGCGCTTTCATCGAAATTCACATTGAATTTCTAATATTGTTATATTTCGTACGGTAGATCTAAAACCCATAACAAAGGTCGTTTCGACAGAGGCCGTTCTCTAATCTCCTCTGCTTTGCTGCCAGGCGAGCTTATGCCTCAGAGAGCCAAAATTACCGCTCCATTTGATAGTGTGTTGAATATTAACGCTTTGAATGATTTTCACACGAGTGACGCCTGTACAGCGGCAAATATAGCGCGCATATCGAATAATATATTTACTTCGCTTCCACCTCGCCATTCAGTAATAAGCAATACTGCATGGCTAGTGCACAGTTAACGAAATGAAGTATATTTAATATGACAAGAAGATACTACAAGCAGCCAAAGAAAATTTATATTATGAGCATAATAATTTGATAGTAGTAAAAAACAGCAAAAAAAAAAAACGTTTGGTAACGAGCAACTACCGTTCTTAACTATTATATTACATTTCGATTATTTTCCCTGTCATAAATACTTCATAAATAATTCAGTTAGTTTTTTGCTTCTCTGCTTGCTGGTCGCAGGTAAAATTTTTGCATTTTAAATATTATAATATTTTCAATAAATGATTAGAATCATTACACGACGACATAGATTTTTTTATGATTAGATCTGAGGATGTTTTTAGGAGAATATAGGTACGTGTCCCACTAATTTACGGAACCAGTAAAAAAATATTTACATCACTTCACAGTTCTTAAGCCATGCTAAGCCAAACGTTTTTAAAATAAAACATATGGAATATCTGTGGGCGTCCGTGGCGCAGTTGGTAGCGTCGCTGGCTACGGTTACGGATGTCTCGGGTTCAATTCCCGGTGCGGACAGTTTTCATAGATTGATATTTCAATCGATTTATGGATTTCTGTTCGTAGTCTGAGTCCTCCCTCCCACCCATCCCATCCTCACGGGGCGTAGCGAGAGCGATTAGCTAACAACTAGTCCTGTCATAGACCTATCCTTCTACCCCTACTCTCTTCGAAAAAGAGAGGTTGAGCAACTGAGTAACAAGCAGTTATCGTAGAAAAATTCTGTTAAGATACCTCCATTAGAAGACCATATGCTTCACATTCGGAGCGGATATGGAAAAAAAATATATGATATACGATACATTATACTTTTCGATATTTTATATAATGTTTTTCCGCCAATTATATTAATTTTAAATTTATTGACAGTGAATTTAAACCACTAACCGCCAAAGCCATCAAAACAAAAAAATGTGTCATCCACACCATAAATATGATAATAAATTTGAATTATTGAGATTTGATATTGAAATCCCATCAAGCACCCTCAGTCGATGTCTTAAATTATATGATAATTAATATTTAGAAAATATTTTTCACGTTTCGTTCGTTAGTGTCTTCATCTGGAGGAGGTACCCGGGCTATTTACCATTACATCTGTAAGGGTTAGTGGTGTTTTCAGGGTTGATCTGTATGAGAGTTGTGACAATTTCTTGAGGGAGGTGACATTGATCGTTGAGTCAATAATCTCGAGCCTATTGTTTGAAAGATTGAGCTAATATTTACATATATTGTTTATCCACTTTTTAATATTAAAAACATTTATAAAATGGCAAAGTTAAAGTATATTACTTTATTCTAAAATCCATGCTGTAAATTTACTCTGTGATACCGGATGCTGAGGAACGTGATTTCGTGAAGACGAGGAGATTCTCTGCTCAACTTCTTGCATTATGATATTCAATAGGCGATTAGTATTAGTATCAGGTTGTATTCCTTTGAGACATTTCTAAGTCGAAGAGTCACCTCTCCGACCTACGGCTCGTAAGGAAATAACTGACATCAGAAAGTAGAAATTATATCATACATTATCAGGATCGGATAAAGATGGGTGAACAGGATTAAAAACGTTAAAAAATTACATTTTTTATACAATTCTATAAATATATTTAAAAGTTTATGTATGATTCCTTGACTGCGTAGCTGAGTAAGATACAATGTCATTGACAACTCGGTTACGAGAAATATATGAATGTTATTCACTGTTACCCTTTTGGCAATACATACAATACAAAGGTCTATTAAAATATTTTCCGTTTTAGTCTTCCCTTTCATAGAATACTAAATACACATAATAAACATTGAAATATGCAAAAAAATGATATTAATAGTATATTTAAAAAACGTTTTCTACGCTTTGTGTAAATCCGTTTTTTTTTGCACAATTTTCAAATGATCATAAATATTCATAGGGACGTTAAGTTAACACGAAGATGTGCATACATAAATATGAATTTAAGGGTTATAATAATAAGCCATAAAGCAGGGTGTCACTTTTGGGATAAAAAGCACATATTTGCCAAAATAAGTAAATCTTGGTGGATATCTCATTAAAAAGCTAATGTTTAAGATGGTGGCCATTATGTGTACCTTTGCAAATTGAAAGTGCCCCCATTCCCTGAAAAGCACGCCGCAATCGATCAATTCATCATGTTTTATGACGTCGTGGGGACACCCAGCAATTTTTACAACACGTAAATATTTCCCGGAAGAAAAAAAGAGCCCCATTCATAGTGAGGAATCATAAAAAAAGTAGATGTAAATGTTTTCATTTACACATATTCTAGTAAATTTAATTCACTTAAAAAAAATGTATAAATAATGGTAACCGGACTAAACAGAACAGGAAAAAATGAACAATTTGAAATAATATATTTAATTGGATTAGCAATCGAGTTTTTTTTTTATTTTAATTTATAGAGTTTATCTCGTATGATTTTCCGATTTTGAAAATTTTTTGGCGAATCAGATATTTTTTTCCAAACAAATTTTAAAATATTTAAAAAGAAGTACCTTGTATTATTATGAAATAAACAGTATGGCCATTTGCAAATATTTGTGTTTAATATCTACAATAAACACGTTCTAATTGCATATTAGAGTTTATTACACTTTTTTGTTTTTATAAATTACATAACTTTAATAAATATTGTAACTTTGTTTCGAATAAATTATAATCAAAATATACGCATAGCCATTGTTATACAAAATCAGAGACAACGACAATTCAAAACAATGGTACAATATTATTTATTGAAGTATTATTTTCAAATTGTTCTGTTTTTTCATGTTCTGTGAAGTCATGGAACCATAAATAATAATATATTTAGTTCTTCAAAAGTTCTTACCAAGGAAATGTCAATTCAATCAGTAACAAATTTTGTCTGGAGTGTCATAACAACACCACAAAAAGTTGAATATCATTCATTATAAATCAATGCACACATTATAAATAATGCATAGTTTCATAGCTCTAGTAATAAGTTTCATATTCACTTCATAGATACACAAAAGATGTGACAATGCCTACTAAAAATGTTTAATGAATTGATTATAAATTCGAATTTCATGTTTAGTAAAAAACTATACATTTTCCAGTTATGTAATGATGATACATGAAAGATTTAAAATACACATTTACGATCGCGTGGCGTATAAATTTCAATATTAATAAGAGCGCCGAATCTCTTCGTATCTTATTGCCATTTTAACGGCTCAAAGCTCGTAATTTATAAAGCAAATTAAATATTAAAATAAGCTTCGAATGCTATATCAGTCGGCAACTTCGGTGTTAAAACGTAGTATGAAAGTTATGCGAAAAAATCGGATGGAGAAATAAAGCGCATGGATATAGTTGGACCAAAAGACGCCCGCATACATTGACTATTCACTGGGACAAGTCACAGCTTCCTATCATGTAAATACACATTGGATATGTTGTATATATTAATGTAATATGCGATAATTTCTTCTCGATTTTTTAGATGATCTACGAGAAATAATGAAAATTATTCTGATAATAATAATTAAAAATCTTGTGTCCGGTGAAATACAAGAAATTTTTGAAAAACTACTATTTGTATCCGCAGCAACAAATAATGTGTTATTTCACGATAGTATAATTTCAAATTATACATTTGAATTTTATTTAACTTAACATACATTATTTCGGCATCTCTAAATTCTCTGTGTCATAGGGAGACAGTATTTACAGAGAATTTGGGCTTGAATTTGTAGGTTTTGCCAGAAGTCAGATGTTGAAAAAAATGGAAGGGATCAAAACAAAGTTTTCGTAAGAAAAAAATGTTTTCAAATGGAGAAAAAGACATTGTCAAGAATGAGATGAAACAACAAACTTAAATTTTCTGTTCAATTGGGCCACCTTACATAGCTGGATACTTTTATTAATTGAATGGATGACCAAATAGATATTTAATATTTTCATTACTTAATCGTACAGAAGGTTTATATAATTTTGATGTCGATCTGCATTCAGAACAGGAGGTTAGCATGCAAGACAAGAAGAAGGTTAATTATACGGAATCTCCTTATGGATTTACCTACAGCGAAGTGTTTATTGAATTAATTTAAAAGATTTACTCTAGTTACTGATTCTATGTAAGTGGTGTTGCCACTTTCATAATTATATGTATTCGTGATTAGTAGGAAGTAACTCAGGCGTAATCAATGTGAACAAGATAATTAGTCTACCATGAAAAACAAACAATATAGAAATACACAAATAAATTCTATAAAATAAGAATCAATGAAACTTTCTAGCCAACAGCTGGACGAATGTTAACTCAACTCCGTGATGACGTGGACCTACGCTACTTAATAGTTGTGCCATCATCATACCCATCATCAAACCGCTAGAACGGAATGACAATGAAGAGACTCGACAGAAACTAAGCTGAAAAGCTAGGCCCCTTAGCCAGTGTCCCGGACAACAGGCTATTAACTTAATTGACAGCAATTGGTTGGTTAACGCAGCACTACAGTCCGTCAACTGAAAGTAGGTCCATTGTACAAGTCTGGTTGATAATAATATTGTGACCATCTTCTCTGTGAATAGTATTTTCATTGTAAGAGTTAAAGTTTACTCATTGTATTTTAAATTATTTGTAAACATGATACTTCAATTTGTCAGAATTTAAGTTGCTAGTCAAATGCACTTATAGTGTTTTACAAAACGTCTATATCAACAGTATAAGTTTCATTCCCTGAACAAATAAAATACATACTTTTAAAATGCCAACATTGGCTTATATAGTAAGTACTTTTTTGGATATTGCTATTAGCAAATTAGACTGTCAACATATACAAGAGAATATTTTAGTTTATGACGCCCTCATGGAACATGGAACAAAAAAAGTTTAAATTTAAAAATATAAATACTAAAAAGCGACACTGTTGGTGGGAAATAAAATTTAATGTTCCATACCTATGTGTTGGTAACACCGATACAGCATCCATGAAGATTCACAAGAAGGGAGCGATAGCATATTTAATTAATATAAAAAAAGTTATATATTATCTTTATTCAAATTACCCATTCAAAAAACTAAGCAGAAAGGTATTAGAATATTAATAAATAATGAAAAACACATCATAACATTCATACATCAGTACCGTTTTCGCATAGTAAGTAATTGATATGTTCGTGTATGATTTATGATAGACAATTCAGTCACCTAAAAGTAAAACTAGTCTGGAAATGTATGTATGGCTTCTAATTAGTTTATTCCTTTCAATTATTCTGGGTTTTGCGATTATTTTATCGTAAATATATATTTTTACAGACATGAGACCATAATCCCCTTTTTTAGATATACTCAAAACGGACTTCTTTCTTTATAACTAAATTCGTTAAAATTGTTTTTTCCAAAATATTTTGTTAGGACGGAGAGCAGATATTATATTATGGTAGCAAGCGTTCGCTGTTGCAAATTGGTGAAAATAATCATTTTAGTCTCGCTGACTAATCGAGTAGCGCGTCCATTGCGAATACTGCCACATCGTAATTGAATTAAAAATGTAACCAATGATTAAAAAATAACAGAAATTCTGAACATTTCCATGTTATGTTGGATGATCAAGCAATCTGTAAGAGTATACCTATTATTATAAATATGACCGATCGAAAGCTATTTTATATGGAAGTATTATTTATCGTTGTTGTATTTTACAATGTATTGTTTGAGTCTATTTATTGCCTTTCTTTCTGTCCATCCGTCGGTTAACTCCTCCCCATTCGACATACAGAATTATATTTAATGGAACCGTTTTATGTTTTATCAAAACTTATCATCAAAAAAATACAATATTATTTATTGTAAGGCTGGGAATACACGAGTAACATCTTGCCGCTGCTGCCGGCAGTAGCATCTCGGCCATCACCAATTTTTTATACAAAACTCAATTTGGGCGCACACACAGCAACACAATGCTGCCGATCTCGACAGCGGTTTTTATGAACATTTGGAAATTGCCGTGAAGCGACTGCCAGCAGCAGTAGCAACATCTTTCACAAAATGGACAAACGACGAGCATTAGAATAAATCTATTTTTTCAACGTAAAGATAACACCCTTGGCGATGAGTATCATCATCATCGGCGTCCGTGGTGCAGTTGGTAGCGTCGTTGGCTTCAGTTACGGATGTCTCGGGTTCAATTCCCTGTGCTGACGGTTTTCATAAATTGATCTTTTAATCGATTTATGGATTTCTGTTCGTAGTCTGAGTGTTTGTGTTGTCTAAAACCCCCTCCTCACCCACCCATCCCATCCTCAGAGTGAGAACGATTAGCTAATCATTAGTCCTGTCCTAGCCCTATCCTTCTATCCCTACTCTCTCGAAATAAGGGAGGTTAAGCAACTGAGTAATAAGCAGTTCTCATGGAAAAATTCTGTTGAGATACCTCTATTAGGAGACCATAATATATTCTCTAACGTTGGGACCGGACAAAACAAAAAAAAAAACAGAATAGCAAGAGACCGAAATTAAATGATATTGTTCGAAGACTAACTAGAATAATTTATATTTTGATTGAATTAAAATATTGGAAGATATTATACTTTATTGAAAATGTCGAAACGAGTTTAGTAATTAGTCAGGAACGCTAGTAGTATAAAATTTACTGTTGTAAATCGTACATTTTGCGCCTAAGTAATAAATATTCGCAGGAATTCTCTTAAAAATAATAATTTAGCGTCTACAGCCATAATCTTGTCAGGCGCCAGATCTAATCATAATATATATCAAACATTAACCTCATGATCTTGTTATTAATGGTTTTGAAATTATTTCATATAACGAATATCATGAGTGAAAAACAGCCAAAAAATCTAAATTGTATTATATCTTCATAAAAGAAATGACAGCATAAGAAGCTTCTCAGTTTTCATTCTGATAAGTAGGGAGAGAAATTTCACATCAACTTAAGCTGTATATAAGCGGTTAAATTAGTATGTAGTAATAATTAGCAATGTTAGGCTCTGTTTATGATTTTAACCTACTCAAAGGACTTCCAATACTAGCTGTAAATAATAAGAGTAGGGTCGGTATATTCTGTAAGCATGAAATACCATTTGTACGATAAAATTGATTATGAAAAGGATATTTTTTGCCCAGTAATCAAAAAATCATTGTAGCATCTTGTGTGCTCTGATTTTCACGGCAGGGATGTATGCTGTCATTCCTACGCAAGCAGTTCCTATCAGAACTAATAGATTAACATTAATAACGGCATGTTGAATTCTGTAGAATTTTATTTGTCCGGTCAGGTGCTGTCGTCTTACTTAATTAAGTAGTCAATGGTTCCTCGCATTAATGCATTCATAATCGATTGTGAACAGTATCATGTATGTCTTTGATTTTTTCATTAATTTCCACCCACCTTCTTCCTATACGAGATTGAAAACGACAACGCTAATTTAAAACGAGTTATTTCCTATTACATACATTTATCGTTACCCTATACGAAGAGAGACGTTGTCTACTGAAATACAACCGTTTCTTAAAGTTAAAAAAATCAGTTAATATGCTACTCCTAGGAGTCTTTGTACTCGAAATTGAGAGAGGATATAACTTTATATGTTATACAGTAATAGACGAATACATTGCTTACATTAATTTCTTACTTTTCTCTGCCTATCTTTCAATTACTACACAAAAAAAGGAGAAATCCATTATGAAAGTGATGATTAATGTAAGTACCTACTTGAAATGTTCAAAATATTATGAACCACTGAAAGGAAAAAAAAGAAATTCGCTTGAAGTTACTTACTTAGTGGCAATTCATTTTCTTTATCCTTCCCGATGTTTTTCCTAAGACGGTGGAAAAATATCCCGAGACGTGGTGTTCCCGAGCTAAGGCGGGTACGACATTTGAAGCGTGTTGACTCGGGTTGAGTAAAAAGACAAAGAAGCCGAGCAGACGAGCAAAGAAAGAAGTTCAACGATCTGCAGCGACACTTCATTTTTACGAAGAAAATTCGATGATACCACTCTTTGCAGTTCTTTTGCGCGAAAACGTATAGTTTACACAGCGCGGGACTAGCGACTCACTAAATATCAACGATTAAACGTTCAAGTACATATGTATAAAAAAATGTAAGTAACAATGTTTCAATATTCGATAGTTTCAGCGGTTACTTACTGGTTCTAAATTCATAAAATAGCATTCATTAATTAAATAATTACACTGGACACATTGTGATAATGGTTTTACTTTTCAAATAAGCAAATCGCTTATACTTCACATAGAAACTTTGTAAGTAACCAAATTAAAATATCACGTACATTAAAAATCAATCTTACATTTTCACAACTTAATATTTTGAAAACGTATAATTAAATTAAGCATTTTGTAGTGGAGCATATGGACTTCTAATGAAGCATCTCGATTCAAGCTGTTTTTGTGTTAACTACTTTCAGTCGCTTGATCAGTCTTTATCAGAAAGAGTTGAATGAAGGGATTACGATAGAATAAGTAGAATGGTTAAAAAATATATTTCTCTAAGCCCCGTTTTTAGGATCAGATAGATGTGTCGGAGAAAATTTATACATCACAGACATCCATGCCTTTAAACCCAAATCTGTAAATCGATTGAAAAAACAATATGTTCGTTCGGGTATTCTAAAGCCCTGAACACCGAAACCAAAAGCGTTGACGACTCAGCTACAGGATCGGTATTCATAATAAACAGTTTGAATACATACTTAGTAAGCGAAATAGGGCTTCTTCATAAACCTCGAGTAATAATATTTTCAAATGGAAACTTATTCCACTCGTGTCTTAATTGAGTCATGTAGTTAGTAATAGTATAATAAATAATTACAATAGCGTGTTTTTACACTGTTGTTACATTATGTATCTATTTTTTTAAACCATGTCCACTCGCAGTGAAGATCATAGATCATAATTTGGCCAACTAATATAACCTCAAAAAATACAAAAATGAGTTAATGAAAGGTTCTCATTTTAAAGACGACAGAGCAAGAAACATCATTTTACATTGGTTTTAGTTTTAAAAATTCTGACCCCGGCCACTTGATGTAAGCCACTATTATATAAACAATTCCTACGTATAAACTAGCATCTGCAAACATGAGAATTTACAGAAGTGCATTTCAAAGATTCATAATGCAACTCAACATATAATGTTATCGATAAAAATAGTTTTAACTCTCTCCTGAACAATTTCAATTTTGAGGGTTCCATCAATTGACCAAAACACCGTCGATATGTACTCATGCAGGATAAATAAATGAGTGGAATGAAATCACAGATTTTCATATCTTTGGATATAAATCTGCTGCATTTGGTGATTTGAGTAGGACAAAAGCCATACACAAAACAATAAATTACTACAATATTATATTCGCAGAATATATGAAACTTATTTTCACTAAAGCTAGTCACTTGCTGAAGTCAGTCAGTCAGTGTAAACAGCGATTAATGCGAGTTGCTTCTTTAGCGCTATTCTGCGGCAAAGCTTTTGTGAGACCGGGAACGCCGTTATGAAAGGAAGATTACTTTTAGGTTGTTAAAATGGCATCCTTTTGCGCAGTCGTAATCATTATAAGAATAAAGAATACAATTTTATACCACTTTAATGGGCAGCGCAGCCACCAAAG
This sequence comes from Himalopsyche phryganea, assembly GCA_022494535.1. Classification (NCBI taxonomy): domain Eukaryota; kingdom Metazoa; phylum Arthropoda; class Insecta; order Trichoptera; family Rhyacophilidae; genus Himalopsyche; species Himalopsyche phryganea. The sequence continues at coordinate 2,158,877 of JAGVSL010000001.1, read as the reverse complement.
CAAACACAAAATTATGCCACCAATAAATTTACAATTAGACTGTATATTAATAAATTTTCACCATTAGTGATACCACCTACCGAACCGATACGGAATAATGGACGAAACCACGACGTTACGAAAATCCAAACGAAGAAACTTCATAAGACTTACCTGAAACAAATAAAAAAAAAGAAGGTTAGGTTTATCATAAAACACACAAACTATGTTTTATACATAGAATACTCTTTGTCTAAATGGTAGCGCTATCAATCAATAAAATCAGATTAGACCACTGTTACACGTCCCATGTTAAGAATAATTCTTGACGGGGACAGAAAAGCTAAATCGTGTATTTTTTCCTAATTCATGACAAGTGAATCTTGGATTTTTAGATAGTATGTCGATTTATATTAGCATGTTCTGTAGTGTTATTAAAAGGTACTAATTACGTCAGCTAACGGATCAATTTATTTACATCAAATAAGACATTACTTGTATAATATATAAGATGCGGGATTACATTTCAAATGTGTAGGAGCTATCGCGTTGGATAGAATGCAATTAATTGCTGATTTACGAATAAAGTGACGGCGTGGCGTATCTATCGTTATCGTTTTCATCGATATTTTCGACTTTCTCGCGTTTATTATCTGTTATTTTTGGCCGTCAAAAACGATGAATCATGTTTCTACTGTAATTTAGAACCATTTCTTATATTGAAACACTAAATAATATGCGAGTATGACAAAAGCAAATATAACTGAATGAATTTTATTTATAATAAATATATAATTTTCGTCGGCCTCTACGATCTAGCGGTTAGAGCTTTGCCCTATCGATCAGGTGGGTCCTGGTTCAAATCCCAGCAAGGTCAATATCAAATTAAGATTTCTTCAATTTAAATTTGTGGTCTTGGGCGTGAGTGACGCATAAAAATTATCATCGAGTTTATCTCGTATGATTTTTTAATTTTCAAAATATTTGGTACATTCGCTGTCAGCTGTAATGCCAAATTTTTTTTTTAATTAAAATAATTAAAGGTGTTTGAATTATTGAGATTTTGTACACTACCATGTATTCACACCATGTCTTGGGCGTGAGTGACGCATAAAAATTATCATCGAGTTTATCTCGTATGATTTTTTAATTTTCAAAATATTTGGTACATTCGCTGTCATCTGTAATGCCAGATTTTTTTTTTAATTAAAATAATTAAAGGTGTTTGAATTATTGAGATTTTGTACACTACCATGTATTTACCCCGTCAAGAATTATTCAACACTAACGACACGGGTTTCGCCTTTCGGCATCTTCAGGCATTCGAGCGCACGAATGGACTCGAATTGACAATACATTGAAAATACATGGAAGTATACAAAATCTCAATAATTAAAATTTTATAATGAAATTTCATCAAGCACCCTCAGTCGATGTCTTAAATTAAAGGTATATTAATTATAAATGTGATGTGAGTTGTTAACAGTCATCGACCTTTTTGCGAATTTCAGATGTACTATTTTAATAAAATACCATCATGTGTACCAAGTAAAAGATAAGAAAATCATGCTTTGAGAGAATGAATCACCTGCGGGAGAGATATTCTGAAGGACAACTAAGACTTTAAGAGTAAGGCAAACATTTTACCACATGCCATTCACGTCCAAACCGCACTAGCCTTTACCCACGATTAAGAAAACAAAGCGCACGGTGATAGCACGGATAACAAAGAAGGCTATTTCCTTGCGTAAGACTAAGTTAAATAGAAAATATATTTTCATTCAAACAATATTACTAAATAATACCAACATAATACCTGAGATACAATACAGGGTTCTTTCTATCTTAACTAAATCAATTTTGCGAATTAGATTACATACTTACAATTCAATAGTTGAAAAATAGTTTATCCTGTAGGCAAAAGTTCTATAATAGGCTAAAGAAATTGTGTGCCTTCAAATCTAAGATAATAATTATTCTAAGAACAACTTAAATATTCCTGTCGCAGAAGGGTTCAATCAAACCAAACAATTATTAAAATATGAAACCGCTTATCTTACTGTATCGATTTGCATTGGCATGGTGACTACACGAATAAACATTTACATACAAAATAATTTTTTATAATTTTATTATTTAAATACACGAAAAACGAAACAAATGTTAATATGGAAGCAGAAAATATTCGGTAAACAATAACCTGATTAAATTCCAATTGTTATAAAATGGATCACATTTACATAGAATTAATCATTTGTTAGGACTTGGGGTTCATTTGCATTTTTGTGTCTAATTTTATATGGATCCATGCGCAGACAACAAAGAACGTAGTACTGGGCCTAAAACGCAATGTATCATGAACACAGATTTATTTTTAACAAAAGTAGTCCATAGATAAGTTTATATGATACATTATACGATTTTTTTAATGCACACATTTAAAGTGCGATGTACTCTCGTACTTGACACTCAAAAAAAATAGCTATGTTGAGTGAATTATAATATATTAAATTGGATAATATACATTTTCCTGCCAAGCTTTGATAGACCTTAAAAACGTTTGAAAGTCGACTCAAAGAATGGACTTATTTCTTACTTTCTAATTGTATTCAATGCTCTTGAGAGTTCGTCCTTCTTATTCGCGATTTTCACGGGTTTGAAATTCCCGTATGGACAATTTAATATATTGATTTTTAAGCGAATATTTGTGTTCAAATCTGTACGATTTTTGTGATGTTTACATCCTTACAACAGGTCGCAGCAAGAGTAATTAGCTAACTAGTAGTCCTTTCCTATCTCCACCCTAACCTAACCTTACCCAAAAGAGTTTTGAACTCAATAAAAACTATCGTAAAAATAACATCTGTTGAGATGTTTGCACTGCATCATTTTAACTACAGACAATCAACGAATATAATAATTAAGGAGTTACTTAAAACTTGGGCTGTTACACATTTTGTATTGCGAGGAATAAGTAAACTATTGAATTTGCCTACCTCCGTACGTATATTGATAGATATCGACGCTTTTATAGGTGTATATAAAAAGTTAGCTCACTCCTATGATATATATATATAATACAACATAAACAATGCAACTCCTTTGGTTGCAGTATGTATAAAAACGTTTCACATTCTTGTCTAAAGAAATCAAGCTGTAGAGTTTATTGGCGAACTAAGAAATATCTAATTATAGGCAGAATGAGAACGAAGAACAAAGGAGTTGTACTTTTAGGACGCACTCGTTCAAGATGGATTCCAAGGACATGACGCGAGGTGTAACTGAAGCGTCGCGGCGCCCATCACTGCAATTATATCGGTTTGACAGGACGCAACGCGAAAAGGAACAAAGAATTCTTTAATTTTGGATAGTCGATTAGCGAACACGTAAAACATAATACAGTATAAATTATGGCTTGACATAAGCATTACCGTAACATAAAATATAAGGCACTTTCTGCCTCATCTTATCTTGAAGTGGTTTGTATCTAAAGGAAAAACTAAATAGCCGTTATAAATATGAGATCCTTTAAGCGTAAACGGTGGCAAAGTACATGGTTATATTTGTATGATTTATCAAATTTCGGAAGTCTAGGGGGAGTAAATAATTATAGCAAAGTTCGACAATGGTAGAAAAATATACAACGTATCACATAAAAAAGTTGCTTGACAGTTGATTTTTTGATGACTTTGATTCACATATATGTATTTTTATTAAATCGTTGAGAATATTTAATTTTTTTCTGACCGTTCTTAAATTATGCTAAAATGATATTTAAATCAGTTGTCTGAAGTATAAATAAGGATTAAATGAAGTAATTTAAGACATCGACTGAGGGTGCTTGATGGAATTTCAATATCAAATTTGGATTATTGAGATTTTGTACAGTTCCATATATTTTGAAACTAACGACCCGGGTTTCGCCTTTCGGCATCTTCAGGCATTCGAGCGCACGAATGCCTGAAGATGCCAAAAGGCGAAACCCGGGTCGTTAGTGACAAAATACATGGAAGTGTACAAAATCTCAATAATTCAAATTTGATTAAATGAAGAGTAAAAGCTGCAAAACAAATCTGTTTCTGACGAATGAATTCTCGCAAATTATTATTATCAACATGAATTGATTATCTTACACCCGATTCACTTTTTGCTCTGGTTCCACCGTTAAAGAAACGGCGTAAAAATATGAACACAGGGAAATAAAAGAAATGGTTACATTACTTACTTTCAACAATTTTTGTGTTCAAATTTTGCAATGTTAAAAAAATGAATACCCCACCACTTTAAAATTTCGTCACATGAAAACAGGCGATGTCCGGAAATTTCAAAACGAAGAAGAGCGTTTGATGGCCGATGTAAAATAAATATGCTCACTGTTGAAATAATCGATCGTCCCTTAAAATATAGGCTGAAATTTTGCAATGTTCAAAAAGTGAATACCCCGCCACTCGGATTGAAAAGCGGCCAAATTCAGGCATATATCAAAAATGAATAGCAAAAATATCATCAAAACCTTGAAATATAAAGCAAAAATAAACACTAATTAAGCAATGTCCCTTAATCGAACTCTCGACTAAAGTTAAAAAGGGTGCAGTAGCCGAGAAACGATTAGTGAAAACAGCAAAACCTTGCAAAAATCGCATCAATCCTCCCAAAAGTAAAGGTGGTTCATAAATGTGGCGTGCAATGTCTGGCACCAGGGTAAAATAGAACAAAAAAAACAACGAATCTATATTATTTATATATCTACAATAAATTTAAATGGTTTTCTTTATTATTATTATATTAATCATAAAAAAAATGTTTTATTTATATGTTGTGTGACAATTATACATCTATATATATAAAAATGAATGTCCGTTTGTTGGTTGTTGGTTTGTCCGGATCTTATAGGCTCCTAAACTACTCAACCGATCGCAACGAAACTTTCAGGAAGGACTAATTGTGATCATGCCGGGAAATATTATATAAAATAAATGTTTGTTTTGTCCTTTACGCGATCCTTTACCATTCATACGATTTCGATGAAACTTCGGTGAGTTGTTGTGCACACACCCGTGAAGGGCTCTGAAGAAAAAAAAATTGAAAAAAGAATCAAATACGTACATACAGCGACATCTAGGAAAAACCTTCTGATTTATTCGTGTACGCACCAGACGAAAAACAAAAATATTGTGTTATAACAAGTGTGATATTGAAACTCGGGTTCGGGTCGGGCCAGACCTGAAGAAGATCCGGGTAAGTCTATGAAATTTCGGCCTGTGCAGACCTCTAATCCAAAAGCAGTTCAATAAACAGAATTAAAACACAAACCTTTTCTTTCTTTGAGTGGCATTGCAACGCATGCCGGGTACTCTAATACTATTACTAGTACTATTAATACAGTAAAAATGATTTTATAATACTTTCGAAATCAGTTTTAAAGTCAGTTTAAATAAATGTTTTCTTTGACCGTGTTAAAATACATACGTACAGAAAGAGAATCATATGTATCAACAATGAACGACTTGAGGAAACTCGAGCTTGATGTAAGGTACAAAAGAAATGCTTTTAGGAACACAAGGATGGAAAACACATTTGATAGCTACTTAAAAATTTTGAATGGTGAAAAACTGTTTTACTTAGTTTATTTGTAGGGTAAAAACTACATTTATTCTTGGAAATTAAAATTATAATAATATATATGAATCAATAATTGACTCTTTCAAGTTTAAATGATCGCTGATTTAACGAAGCTGGCTCCTGTCAGTTGAACGATTTAAAATATGCAAGCGGAACTAAAATACCTTTGATTCATTATAACTGGAATATAACCGACTCGAGTCATGCTCGATCGGCTGTTCGGATCGCGACAAAATATCGAAAATCGGTAACCTCTTTAACGGTGGCTACAGTCTCGTGCCGATGGCGACGTATTTGGCTATTTTGGTTCGACGCCACCGCAGGCGAACCGACGCTAAAAATACAACTCCGACGCCGACGACGCTCGCGTAGGGCGTTGCCGACGCGAGCGCCTTCGTGGCCAAATCACGCATCGCGATGTATGACGACTTGTCACATTGACAACCTATGTTCACTGGATTTGCGACAGATATAAGTTTTATTTTATTATTTATGTGGTACGGCTTTTTGACAGAGTAGTGGCATGGTGTCACGCAAGAGACGACTTGCTGGTTAAGTGTGACAACAGTTTTTAATACAATAAAAAAATATTGCACGAAAAAAAAAATATAAGAATCTCCAAACAAAATTAAGCCTATGTATAAATGTAATTTAGTGATAAATCTAAAAGACAGCCAATAGGTAAAATATGATATATCAACAATGCTTACGAGATTATCTACAAACCCACTTTGGTAACTGGCATGAATTAGCCTAAACTAGCTCTAATTTTGGGAATTAAAATTTCTTTTAAACGAGAAAAAATCTATATTCAATATGTACATAATTGCTGAAATCAATTGGCAGAATAATGAATTTAATCAGTCAGAAACCAGTATTATTACCACTAAAAATATTTCCAATTCTCGCAATTGTCTTAAATGTAGATACGGTAACGGTGCTTTAGGTTGCAGTATGCATCTCAATGGTTTGATCCTAGAACAATATACCACGGTAATAATTTTGTTATTTGATTAATGAAAAATATTTTCAATATAAACTTATCTTAGTTTGTATGAGACACGGGTTTCAATTCAGCGTCGCCGTAATTATTTTCTTTCTCATACTACCGCTAAAAAAATGTAAGACAATAGTTTCATAGTGCAGCAGCTGGTGCCTAGCAAAAGGTCGTAAATTTGGAAAACAATCGTCGCTTAATTATTATATAGTAGCCATTTCTTAAAACACGTAAAACACGAAGCTTTTATCAGGAAGGCAACAAGTTATTAATAGGATAAAAGAAATGCTGATATCTGTCTTAGATATTTTTTTATAACTAACTGTACGTAATGAATTTAATTACAGTAACAAAGTTATAAATAACGTTATTATTTTAGTTAGACAAATCGTAATGTTTTCATAATCGTTCGACGCTTTAGAATGCCTACATCGCAGTTTCTTTTATCACAGGTTACCATGAAATGAAGAGAGAATAATAGCAAGATATCAATGAAAGTTATATGTGATAATCTCGTGAATAAGTCTTTTGAATAAACTTATGAAAAGAAATGATAGATCAACAGATAAAATACGTTTTCATGCAATATATCCTATCCTAGTTGAAATGGTAAAATTGACACTGTTTTAGACAAGCAATATATTACATTTTTAAAAAGCGCGTAAGGAAGAATGTTACCTGCAAAAAAACTCGGTTGACGATTGAAATAATACAAACTAATATTGTATAATATAAGTACAAAGCATACTTTACATAATATTTTCATGAAATCCAAATACACCAATCAATGCAATGGCGAGCATAATAAATGAAGTCCTAATGTAACTGATAAGGATGTCTATTTAATACATGCATAAGACAACAGATAACGATATTAAATCGTTTTATCAAAAGCAACGTTGACAAATGAGAGCTCTAGTATCATAACGCAGAATCTCTATCAATGCTTGTTTTTTGCATACCCAAAAAACCGTTTTCATGCTTCAGTTACAAAAGCATAGAACAGGCGTGTAGGCCATGATATGTAAACAAACACTGGTAGTCATGACAGTACAACGCTGCACTCTCATTGGCTGGAATGGAGATTATTAGTTTAGAAAATTATAGGGTATTAGAGAATATGAGTTTTGAAAGAGAACTAAATTTTCACATTCATTTTAGATGGGAGTTTGTAAGTTTTGGAAAAATATTTTATAATTTAAATAGTATGTGTAAACACGAACAACAATGCTGCATTCATCACTTATTTTTAATATATATGCTGGAGATTATGAGTTATGATTCAAGACCTTTATGAATGTGATAGTGAAGATTATTATGGATCGATAATTATACAAAAGCGAATAAGTATAAACTACAAAAGACCTCGTATCTTTCTACAAGATTTGCAGCCAGCCGTTCTTCAGTCAACCTGGATACATATCCCTAATTCCTGTATGTGCAGCAGTTTTAAGTTTATTTCAATCACCGTATGAATTGAAATATATCTCAGTAGGAGAGTTTGTTATGAAAAACCCACGTGTGGTGCAGTTGCAATGGCCATGTGTGCGCTATTTTTAACCATTTTGACAAGAAGGCGCAGAAATATACAAAACAACAATAAATAATGCACATGTCAACTGGCCGGATACACTAAAATATTTATTTGACGTCGTGATGATTCTGGAATATGCAGTGAGTAGGGATGCCACATGAAAAATTGCGAAAGGTGGACACTTATAAAATATAACAAGTGACTGTGAAAGGTGTACATTTTATGAAGTATGATTGGCTGATAAATTATTTAAACTGTCCGAACCCGAGTCTCAATATCACATATGTTATCCGAACCCGACCCGAAGTCCAGATTTATTCTTCTCTACCCGAAAAAGCGTGATTCTTTTTTCAATGTCAATTTTATTCATTAGTAATGAATTTTCTGGTACAGCAAACTATCAACCATCTAAAACCACTGGAAAGCAGAATTTTTTTCCATGTCCGCTCCCAATAGTCTCCTATTGGAGGTACAGAATTTTTCCTATGAACTGTTTGTTACTCAGTTGCTCAACCTCTCTTTATCAAAGAGAGTAGGGATAGAAGAATAGGTCGAGGACAGGACTAGTGGTTAGCTAATCGCTCTCGCTACGCCCCGTGAGGATGGGATGGGTGGGTGAGGAGAGAGTTTTAGACAAAACGAACACTCAGACTACGAACAGAAATCCATAAATCGATTGAAATATCAATTTACGAAAACTGTGGGAATTGAACCCGAGACATCCGTAGCCGTAGCCCACGACGCTACCAACTGTGCAACGGACGCCGACAATAAGAGTAAAGCAGATACCGACTAATAACACTTTATTTATGCACGAAAGAGTAATATAACTATTGGTCATTCACAAATAGCGAAAGCATTGTTTCAGATGTATGTTCAATTAGCCCACACAATTTTATGGGTGTCTCATCAGCTTCACATTCCCGAAGAAAAAATATGACGACGCCATACGTTTCAAACAAATATAAGGCAAATAATCCAATCGAACCACTGTTGAAATGCTCAACGTCTACAAATCCGACACCATAATACACGGCAAAAAAGTCTAAATCCACAAAATGCGACAATACCATTGGCAAACAGCCACAAGATCGAGCAAATATCCAATGTTGAAATGCTGAAATTTTAACAAAATCGACCATAAATGACAGAAAATGATAAAATAAAAATATCATCAAAATCTTGAAATATAAGGCCAATAACCCGAAATTAACCACTGTTGAAATGCTCAAAAAGGAACAAAATCATCCATAAAAGACACTAATAAAATTTTAAAATAATATCTTCAAAATTTTGAAATATAAGGCAAATAATACAAACTAGTGCTCTAATTGGAACAAAAACCACCTTAAATGACACTAATTTACAGAAATAAATCAAAAAATATCATGAAATATGAGGCAAATAATAAATTTAACCACTGCTGAAATTCTAAAATAGGAACAAATACACCATGAAATACGCAAATGTAGTGAAATGACAAAAATACAATACATAAAACACGACAATCAACGAAATTATTTATAAGTAACTCGCAAAAATGCCTTGAAATGCTCCATCAAAGCAAATATTCAAAATCCTCAAACAGCATAAAAAACGTAACCATCTTAAGTCCCCCGCCGCTCATCGCGATCGTTCCATGGAATCAGAGCACTGTTCCTTAAAAATCAGCTCGTAGTACGAATTTAGGTCGACGATCGACTGGTCGCAGGACGAATATAGTCGAACGTGACCGATCATGTCGAGGGTCGAGATGTCTCCGCCAGTGCTATCGCACTAATATCGTCTTCTATAAATCTCCCATGGGCCAGATTATTAACGCCTAATGTTTGACTCAAGATCCTAACATAGCCTTAAACAAGTTTCTGAAAACGAAATTAATTACGCAAGCCCGGCGCGGCCCCAGACCGAAACGTCTTTACGCGTCTAAGCCCTACCCACGGGCCGGGCAGGGTAGAAACCCGAGGGCCAAGCCCGGGCCCGTGCAGACTTCTAGTTGTACTTTATCTGGTAGATGCAATGAAAAAACAGAACAAGATTGCATCAGCTGAAGAGACATTGCCAGCAATCATTCAATGACATTGATCGCCATCTTCAGTAACGAAACAAAAGAGATGTTTACGTAAATTGATACTGTGTTATGCTATGACAATAATAGCACTGATGCGTTTTAATATAATTGTAATTAACTAGTATCAGTCCTACTTAATTCTTTGTTTAGTGATGTACAGTATAGTGAAATATCTGCGACAACTACGTTAGAATACAAACATGATACATGATGAAAACGAAGGAGATTAAAAAAAAACGGCACGTCTGGAAAACATTCAATAGGAACAATAGCAAAATCATCCGTCAAGTTTCTGTTATAGAAAAAAAAATACACGTTATGTAATAATATATATGTCATATCTTCTGAGATTCATAATATAAAATCTAGCAGAATACTTTGAATGTAGAAATATATTGAAAGAAAAATTCGTCATGTAAATAATTTATAATCCCAACTGACTGCATTACGGAATTCTGAAAAATATTTGAAAGGATCAGAACCGCGTTCGTTTCGCTTTTTATTGCTTTGTCGACTGGAGTATAACGTCCCCGTTCTGGCAAAAAACGACAAAGTCTAAAAGTCGTGTTGTGAGTTATTTATACGAAAATGTACATTTTACAAGTTCTCTCTTCTGCCAAAATAAACAAGTTTAGAAATCAAAAATACCTTAAAACACGTCAAAAACTAGAAGACAATCATAATTCATTTGAAATATTAATCAAAAGTGATTAATTGTCAGCAGTGTATAATAGAAAGACTGGAAATTAGAATGAAAACAAACAACATATGAATTATGTTCAAAAAGATGTCAGAATTTAATAAATATTATATCGCTACAAGGAAGTATCTGCATACTGTAGTTTCTAGAACTTTTTTCCATGTCCGCTCCCAATGTGGAGCATATGATCTTAATGGAGGTATCTTAATAGATTTCTTTTTCTTCGAGAGCTGCTTGTTACTCAGTTGCTCAATCTCTCTTTTTTCGAAGAGAATAGGGATAGAGGGATGGGGCTATGACAAGACTAGTGGTTAACTAATCGCCCTCGCTACGGATGGAATGGGAGGGAGGAAGGACTCCGAACTACGAACAGAAATCCGTAAATCGATTGAAAAATCAATCTATGAAAACCGTCCGCATCGGGAATTGAACCCGAGACATCCTGTAACCGTAGCCAGCGGCGCTACCAACTGCGCCATGGACGCCGACTAAGTGACAGTTCTAGAACTAAGTAACAATAAAGTGCGTTCTACATTTGAAAAATAATATGGGACAGTTATTTCCTATAATAATAAGTAACTCGTACGTTTGTATCGGAGTGTATTGGATTATTTAGTACTATAAAAATAGGATATAGCTATTTCGGCATCACGGTATCTTCAGAACTAGTTATATTATTATCTTAGTGATACAATGCGGAGATTTGTACGTGTAATCTACTGCCGACTAAATGAATGTCGCATTTCGAAGATATAATTTTCTTGTCAAATGTTGGTAAACTGGCTATGTTTGTTACATATTTGTACGTAAGTTAAATCATTCGTTATTCACGTGTACCAAATGACTGGCGCATTTCAAATGTACAATTTTCTTGTACGAGTAATGGAAAACTGGCTAAAGTCAGACTAAATTAAGATCCGCCTTGTATCAAATATTCGATACGCGACCTTGATCAAGTTTGATTCTGGCAAACACTTCATGTTGCGACACATAACCGTGAAATAAAACTGTCGCCAGTTGTTACTTCCAACTTATACATACTGTATAAAGTACCTTAGCGAGAACACAGCATATTATTTGTAGTCGGTTTATATAAAAATCCTGTTTTAAGAATTCTTGACGTATTCCAAAATAAAACAATAAGTAAACATAGACGGTATGCCACGTGTTCGCGGCGTCTTTTTGGCCTGAGCTTTCTTTTATAGAAACTAAATGAGGTAGGCTCACGTTCTTGTGGTTAGCTGCCAAAACAAATAATGGTTTAGGTATTTATTTAGAATCAAAAAGTTTGTGTTTTTTATTGATTATGTACTTTACTTCTGTGTTTGACAAATTAAATTACGTTATGTATCATGAAACGTCATGATATTTATGTCACAGTACGCTGTATTCAGAATCAGGATATTTAATCCAACATTGTACATTTTAATAATATATCTATTTTTGAATATAATATATATATTTCTACGACGAAATGGGTTGAACAACATCTTGTAATGATTTAATTGTAAATGTGCGGTGTTATGTCCATACTAATATGTATAACACAGAAGTACAACGGGTTTTGTCTGGTGACATTTCTAAACCGTTGTAGGTTTCATCTTCAGAAATAAGTTAGTTTATTTTGGATCAATATTCTGACTTAAATATTATAAGAGTTAAACTTTTTCCAAATGTCCGTTTTTGGTGGGAATAAATTGAATAAGCGATTGCTTATAATGACAAAAATAGTCCTCCCAATATACCCATTAACGACCATTAAAATAATCGCTTTTACTGTTTGATGCAAATGCTCAAATGCTGGTTTGGGATTTTACGATGGGTGATAAATAATTTGGGAATGAAACAAAATCATTAAATTCGGTTTTATCGATCAATAGCGCGATTGCAATCGTAGGTGTTATAATCAATCCAAAGAAATGTAATATATACATTCATAACACACCATTTCCAAAAATCTCAAATTGATTTCGATCAAATATTTCATGGCTTCCGCAGCCAAGTCATATTGTTAATAAATTTTCGAATAGACACATTCTTGTATTAATCTTAAGCTATATAGCTCATGGATTTGTATGACGAAGGGAATTATATTTTGTATATGATTCCAATCCTGAAAAACGAAACTACTGCTAGTCCTTTCCAAACTTCATTCTTTACCCTCTTCTCCAAAGGTTCTACAATGAGATCTCCTTCTTCAACTTCTATTAAAATACCATAATTAGTAATCCATATCTCATAATTAGGAACTGAATGGTTTTAAAAAATAAACCTTAGTAACCGTTAAATAATTAATTTTTTGGTCAACGTGTGGTCGAGTGGTTAACGCTCCTGGACGTTCGTCCTATTCGGCTTCTATGTCCACGGATTCGATCAGAGTTAGGATACACTTAAAATTCATTTATCAATCAAGGTATGAATTTGTGTTCAAAAGTATTAATGTTTGTAAGTGATAACCGAAGCCCCATCGTGCCAACCTTCACTCTCAGAAAAAGGGGAGGTTGGGCGACTGAATGACATACCAGATCTCATTAAACAATAACTTCTATATATGGTATGTTTATACGTTTAGTTAACTTGCAGCTCGTGGAGTTATGTTTTGAACTCAGTGTTTCTAAGCTTATGTATCGTCTAATTTAAGATATCGGTTGCTTGATGGAATTTTAATATCAAATTGGAATTGTTAAGATTTTGTACATTTCCATGTATTTCGTCACTTACGAACAGGGTTTCGCCTGAAGATGACGAAAGGTTAAACCCGGGTCGTTAAAGAAATACATGGAAATGTACAAAATCTTAACGATTCAAATTTCAAATTATGTATCGTGGTTGATAATTGGGTCGATCGGCATATGTATATTAAATAATTTTATATGATGACGACGAATATAATACACTCCACATATTGTATTTAGGAAACAAATAAATGGGTCCGAATCTCTGGAATACAGTGTGTAATGAAACATATGCGAAATAAATCTATTGTTTTCTTTCATACGATCTGGCAACACTGGCAGCCTGCTCATTCACAAGAACATTAATATGATATATAGATAGATTACCTTGCTTATTTTATTCCGTCTTGGGTTCCGAATTCAAAAAAATATACGTAATTTAGGTCACGATTCAAAAAGATTAAGAAACGTTGCTCTAGGTAGACTATTATTATTCATCCCAATATTTGCATAAAGATCTTCAGTCGCGGATACGTTTATATCAATGTGGCTCTCGTGAAGTGCAAATTTCGAAATTTAAATATGTATACACGAAAGGCATTTGGTTATCAAAGGGCTCCGATACCGCAGTGAGGAGTGAAAAATATATTCCTGAACCGGGTCCCAGCCGACCGTCCGGTTGACAGAACTAAGCACTTAAAGAAACTTTAGTTCCTTGACGTTTATGCGGCGCATACTACATAAAAAATACGAACCCCCAATGAATCAGTAATGGATTTCTTTCGTCAGAAACTCGTGGATTTTTTTCTGAGAATATCAATCGCGAGTCGATGGACAGTCGTAAAATAATTCTCTCGGATTTGAGTTTCATAGCGGAAACGCGTGATCGGATTTTAAACGGACCAATTTAAAACGTTTGAGAATGTGTTTGTATTTTTTTTATTCGGGGAATTGTTTTATTTAAGTGCGAGTCGTCAAAAATTGTGTGCAGAATGTGTATTTTAATCTAATTGATTCAAATCTAAGACATTGAATGTTGACAAGGCCCAAACTTGTAATACCAAAATTGAGTATCACAATGCTTAAAAGATTTTTTTTTTAAAAACAATTAATTACAATAACATAATATCCAAAGCATCATGGGTGTACCGCCAGCGTTGACTAACCTAGAAAAGATCGTGGTCTTTCTGACAAACAACACCCAGAATATGAAGTACAAGTTTTGAATGAATCGATGGTCAAATTGAATAATAATCATCGCTGAACAAGTGTTTCCAATTCGCTTAATAGTAAAATTTACATGCAGAGATATTGAAATTAAATACTTAATAACTATAAAAATGCTAATCTTCTATTATTGAATAACTATAATAATAAATAATCACAGTTCAATAATAGCCCATAACAGTTTATGATGTCTGATTCAATAGCGATTTACGTAATGTTCCTTGCGAGAATGACGACGATAATATTATCATTAAATCATTTATGTGGACAACGGATCTTAAAAATATTTCCTGTGCGAGTCGGTAAATAAATGAATAATTATTACAATATGTAAATTCGTTCTATTGCACTTAGTTTGGCAAAAATGGTCCGAAGATGTGTGGCCAGCTTTACAGAACAAAGTACAAAAGAGAATATTTTACTATTTAAGTGGTAGAGTTCTTAAAAGACTTTAGTATTCTTTCTTACGTTTTCATTCCTTTCAAGACGGATGGTTAGGTATTCCCACTTTACTGTCCTTTGCGTTTCAATAACGTCATATTCGCGATACGTAATGCTTTAATAAATTGCCCAATACACTTGGCACCGGCTCAAATGGCTTTAAAATTTATAAATTGGATCTTTCGCGCATGTTTGGCTGATATATATACATAACTTTACATATACACCAACGGTTCGCTCGAGATCTGTGGAAACCTCATCAATTAAAATTGTATTCGAATTCTGCGTTCAAATGATGAAATTGACGACATCTTGTTTCGCGAGTCTTTTTGAAACACGTGTGTGAAATATTTGAATGGAATTTTTATTTAATAATGCGTGATATAAGGCAACTGTTTGTAAATAAAATCCATACAATTTAAATAACGTCCAAGATAGTTTCCAGACATTGGTCAGTTGTAGAAAGTATAAATAAGCTACAATGAAAAAATACGCAGAATTCTGAGGCATGTATAAATCTTGTCTGCACGAAAAAATCAAATCGTAAGTTGAATAAGAAAATAGCAGAAAAATCGATAATCTAAAGCAAATCGTTTTGCAAAAGTTCATAAAAATACACGAAGTCACGAATATTTGTATGAATAAAAAAAAAATCACTGTACACATCTCATCATCTAGAACAGAGTTTACTTAGTTATAAAAAAAATAAAACACCGATTTACCAAGAGCTTCTGGCTTTAAATAAACCTCGAATGAATCAGTTTTAAAAATTTGAGTAAACACAGGTATATGCGCTTTAATGGAGAAATTATACAGAAATTATCACGCTACGATAAAGACAATTAACAATTAAAAGTAATGTAGGTAATTTGGAGATTAAAGTATGAAAATGATATTCAAAGAGTTGCAATAAAGGAATAAATCAATAAATTAAAAGACATAAAAACGATGTTCTTTCAAACATGTAGACTTGCACATCATAATTGATTGTTTTTCTTTGATCAAAACATTTTCAAGTTTATTTAATTCTCATTTGACAATGCGCTCAAACAGTTTTATTAAAACAGATAATTAACAGTGTTCTTTCAAGTGAAATTGACAGAAATAATATTAAGATAGACAAGGATAATTAATTACTACAGTTAGAATAAAAATGCTACTTATAATACCAAATGAATAGATGAGTCGTTTCGGAAGTTTTTTTGATAATTGAGTAAATCACGAAAAACCGTTATGGACATTTTTATAGTTTTAAGTATAATTTCAATTATTTTATATTTTCTGTGTATAAGAAAAAGTAAAATATTCTTTTACACTGTCGTTTTTTCGACCGTGTAAAACAAGGATCAAAGATCGTGTAAAAAAAGGGATATTTTTAAGATTGGAAAAATTCTGAATTTCGAACAGGAGACGAAATAGGAAGAAATTTTAGACTTGCAACTGGAAAAATTGACAGATCTACCGACAGAGCACACACGCATATTAAAACTTTATTTAATTGAAGCATCGCAAAGATCGTGATTAGCAACTCAGCGACTCAAATATTCTTTAATATGATATCATAGTAAAATCTGGACAAAAGAATGTTCGGGATACTCACTCCTGTACTCGCCACTACCCGATACTCATTTACAACCCTTACGGGACGTGTCCCGTAAGACAACAACGTTCAACACTTTAAAATACACACACGGAGTGTTGTCTGGGTATATGCACCGGCTACTTAAAATATATTTACTTTCCACTAAAATGAACTCAAATAAACACAGCCTGCAATTGGAAAACTTCTATTGTTGATACTACTCGCTCTCCGAATGACGCTGGAAAGTGCAGGGGGCTATCAATCTTGCATTTCATTATTCATTTTTACGTCAGTATTATTAAATTTAAATGCAATTCTGACCGACAATTTTGACGAAGTCAGAATTCATACTTAGCTTACAAAATAACTCGAAGCTCTGTTAACTACGCTATTTCGGGCTTGTATATTCGAATGTAAGTTTATTAATGAACCGCCAGACATAAATTATGAATTCTGCATAATATATTCGGGTAGACGATTTTAATAGCAGGATTATTCCTAGCATAAAAACATATGTGTTCTGATTGCTGAAACCTATTTATCAAGCCGTTGATAATTTGACGAATGCTATATGATGCGGTCAATCATAAAAAGAAAAATTCGCTACAAAATAGTAATTGATGTGTATTCTTTATCCTATAAATACGATTATCATGTGTATTGAAACACGTGGTAATTCATTTATAATATAAAATTATAGTTTTTTACATACAAAGTTTGGCTATTTCGAAGAGATTTTTTAAGACCATGTCCGCTACCATTGTGATGCATATGCCCCTCTTCCTGGCCTCCAATTGGAGCTTATCTCAACAGAAGTTTTTATACGAAAACCGCTTGTTACTTAACATGATTTGTATAAATCGCTAAGATGACATTAGATTTAATAAGACAAGAGAACTTTATTCGCGCAAATTGGTTGTCCCAACACCCGCTGTCATGCAACGGCTGATTTTAGTTTCCAACTTACATAACGCAATATTTATGCATCGAGAAAGATTACTGAAAATATCCTTCAATGACCCGATGCAGAGCTGCAAGGAAACATTTTCAAGCACACAATGTTGCCCATAAAACTAAAATTATTATGTACAAGTAACCATAAATCGCATGCTAATATTAAATGAAATTAAATTGAAAATGATCTCTAAAATTTTCCATGGAACTTGTGATTCTCAGAGTGTTAAGTCGTATATAGGTAGTCCAGTCGCCGACAGAGTTGTGATAAAGTTGCACAGTTTACTAGGAAACGGGGCGTAAGAAATCATTTAAAGTGCCTTGTTTACCATGTTAGACTTGCTTTTAACAATGAAAAGTTGAATAATTTCACCAATTGCATATGTTCGCGGAGTGTCAGAATTACTGGTATATATATACCTAGTAGTTGAACTTATGTTCGTTATTTATACTTCAGTAGTGTGGGGTGCCGCCCCATTGCAAAAATCGTTGATTCTTTTTGTAAATCAGTCACGCAAAATGGCTGAAAATGGTGGCGAAATTCAAAAGAATGCTATTGACCTCTAAATTCATGAATTGATAGACGGATCAATAAAGTCTTTCAATTCAAACATAAAACGAAATAGATAAATGAAGACAAATTTGATACATTGCGAAAAAATGGCGACTTACGAGAGAAAACAGTTGTTAATAAAAACATTTTCTGTGAAATTTATTGAGTACAAATTCACGAATGAGTGAAGTAAAATTACTCTACGTGTTTAGTTATGTGACGGCTGTCAAAAGGCTATAGATGACATGTGAAAATCCTGAAAGAGTCATTTATTGCTCACAATAATGTAAGAGTTCTATCGAAATAGGTTCTAATAAAATATGTAATTCTAATAAGGTATTATTAACTCTCAATTCTTGGTAGTAAGTCATTATATTTTAAAAATGTATAGTGGTGGTACATTTATTTTACACACATGATGTTTTCTTAGCACGCAAGTTATTAAAATTATACTTATGGAGAATATTATAGGTACAATTAAATGCTGGGTAAGATGTAGAATCAATTTCAACCACATTAACTTCTGTTCTTAACATTTTTCTCAAACGTTTATTCAAAATAACAAAAATTTAATCGATTTTCCTTTTGCTACAGTATTCGAATCGTATCAAGGATATCTGAATGTGTTTAGTCTTTCCGACGTCCTCGACGAACGTTTCGAACTCGACATAAAGGTCTATTAACCATAACCCTTTACGTTTTATCCTTTTTATACCTATCCCACCTACAGAAGGATAAATTGATCTCAAAGGTATCCAGGCAAAAAATTAACTGTTTGAAAAGGTACCGCATTAGAAACAACGTTATCGCATACTATACATTACACTTATCAACGACTTAACTGGACACAAAACTCAATGAAACAGCAAAAGTAAAACAATACGTCGATCGTTCATTCTACGGTAAAAGACTAAAATGATGGATACGACAGACAGATGATGATAATGGATGTCTTTGGGTATTGGTGACAAGACTTTCGTTGTCAATTTTATGACGGATTTGATATCAGACCAGAAAGAAAAACTGATAAAATGGTTCTCAACCTATGACCGAGACCTTTATATAAATTTTTATGAGAAATAAGTGTCGGTCACTTAATCTGTCGTCTTGTTTGTATTCAAAAATCACTCAATATTATCAACCATTTATATTTAATGGTTTATGAGAAAGAAGGGAGAAAAGATTACAAACACTTATATCTTGGAAATATGAAATATAATCTAAATTTAAAAAAAATATCGTCCGATCAAAGCGGAATTTAATTTATACACAATATCAACAGCCATTGAATAATAATTTCATTTACATAATAATAAATTTAACATCATAATAATACGTTAAGTTAATTTAATATTGACTGATGTACCCTGGATGGCATATTGCTTTATAATATATTTGATTCATCTATTTTTTTAGGTGAATTAGAAACAACTGTTATAACGACGACACATTTAAATCGATCTTATAAGCGGGTTCCTTTGTGAGCTTAGTCACAACACTCACAACATCCAAGCGAAGTCGATCCTACTTTGAAATTATCAAATTTGATCTAAAACGTGTTTTGTTATAACCGTTAATTTAATGATAATTCGCCAAAGATCACAAATAATTATAAAATCAAACGAATCAAGAATCTTCTGTAAATCAGTAAAATATTAACTGTTTTTAAAAATTGTTACGTCATTAATTTCAAAGTGAAGAACAAAAGAGTTTATGTGTATGTATGTACTGAGTTTTCCGGTATAGAACCGGCCAATGACAAGATTTGCTATTTTTGTCTATGAAAATAGGAATAAATTCAAAAAAAGGAATAAACCTAAGGGTTACATCGTTTGAAAAAAAAGCCGCACAGTCTCTATGCAGAATTACGTTTGGATTTATGGTGGAAAAATCCAAGCAAAACGAGCTAAGTCAACATCAGAGATTAACGGAACGCCACACCGCTTGATTGTATGTAAAAAACGAATACATTTCTGGCATTATTTACCTGTGCCGTCATAAATGTTATGCGACGATAAAGTTATTGATGATTTTTCGATTATTCTGTTGTGCTTTGGGATTATTTTCATAAAACGTGACATATGATTTATTTTAACACAAAACAAATAAACCAATGTTTTGAATGGTAAAATTGATGGAAATCATTTTTTATTCTGTATTTATAACGCTTTTCTATATACGAGTATTGACACTCATGTTTTATTAAAATAAATTGTATGTCGCTAATTTCATATTTTCACATATACGATAAGTAATGAACAAACTTCCTGCGTAACGGTTTCATGCACAGCCTAAGTACACCAGTGACTAACGACAATGCAACGTCTCAACTCAAAGATATCTACTCTATCCTATCACATTTTTAATAATACACAGCACATACAAACTGTACTAACCAGTTAACATGCTAATCAACGACAACGCCGCCCCGCCTCTACAGCCAAATTACTATTTCAATTCACAAAATAAAGGACAAGATGGCCATTTTATAAAATAAGTAAACGTAAAGGACAGCTCATTGAAACAAAGGACGTATAGTCACAGTAAACATTATAATTCGGCATAGTGTCAGAAGGCGATAAGTCGAAAATCGACTGTTTTCAGTTGTGAATGCAGTACGATAGATTTTAGGACAGTGTGAAAAAACAAGTTCAACCAGATCGTACAAAATATAATAAGATTATGCGAAATCACACAAAATCTCAATGTCGATTTGAAATCTCTTTTTCGCGTTTACGTAATTCAAAGTTTCCACAAGTTTTTTATGACAATAATTTGACTTTCAAATTGTCTATTTGTGTTACTATGAATGACAAGTATTTCGCTTCTTTCTATATAGTAGATTAAAACTACTGTATATTAAATGAACATAACTCAAACAATTGCTAGGAGTCTTATAAAAATCGGGAATGTCATAATATCAAAGACACACAGTACATAGAGGAAAAAAAACAGTTGAAAAGTATGACGAATGAAGTTTTGACACTTGAGTGAAGTGTGCGACACGAGGAATTCGAAAATACCAACGTAAATAAACGCGATATCTTTAGAGGACATAACGGATATCTCTGAAGAGTAAATTCTGGTTTATGATTATCAAAGCAATTGGGAGATCCTCTTTTAAATTGAATAATTGATTCGTACAATATATATTCTTTTTTACTTAAGTAAGATTTTTTTATTATAGAAATAAAGCACAATTTGGACAAATCTGTCGAGGGTATACAGGAAACAATGGACAGGCTGCAGAGCAAATCGTATCGTCATAATCAATGCGAGTAAAACCAATGTGCTCTGCAACAGTTTCTGTCCAGACACAGACTAACCTATGACGAGCGCGGGGCAAGACATCGAGAGAGTAGACGGCTTCAGGTACTTGGGGGTACACATCACTCGCAACCCGATTAGGGATAGCTGGAGCAACCCTTAACTCAATGCGAAAAGTCTGGGACTCACGGTTGTACTAGGTCAGAACCAAGTGCCAATTATTCAATGCATGCATCCTGACGGTGTTGCTTTACGGTTGCGAGTCATGGCACGTCACCAAGGCACAGGGTAACCGTATACTGTGCTTTGAAAACAGATGTGCGCGGCGAATACTAAGGGTACGGTGGTTCGATTTTGTCAGGAACTCGGAGGTAAAAGAGCGGACGGACCAGCCTCTTATGTCCAAAATAAAAAAGCGACGATGGACCTGGCTTGGACACGTGCTGCGGATGCCCCACGGAAGCCTGAATCCTGCCTGTCTCTTCTACCAACCAGATGGATTCCGTCGCCCTGGAAGGCCACTGATGACCATCCATAGGATGTATTCGGCGGAGCTACGGGACGCTGGGGTGACCTAGGAGGAAGCGAGGAGACTGGCGGGGGACAGAGAAGCTTGGAGGAACCGTGCGATGGCCATATGCTCCGAATAGGGAGAGGATATGGTTTAAAAACAAAAGTTTTCATTGAGTAGAGTACTACAATATTGGTTTATATGGTGCGGCATTGTGATAGAGAATACAGTTGACATTTTAAAAGTTTCTGACAGATGACAATCTATTGATGAGGAAATACGCTAAATGTTTTTATTTTTACAAGTTTTGTGAAACTAATAAAATCGCCCCAATATTTTTAATAATAAATATGTCGAACTAAAACTTTATATTTCATTTGAACTGTATCAAAAATTATAGAAATGGAATACTTACTTCCACATAGTTTTATAACGATCAAAGCTTTCCACCAAGAATTGACAGTTAACAGTGCCCAACACCTTCAGTGATTAATTGCGGACGTTTCAAAAAAAATCGTATAAAATTCGAGCGGCCCATTCCATTAATATACATACATTTTGAAAGCGGCAATTGAGTCAAAAAAATAACGAAAAACGAACTAAAAATTAATTGAACGCAGAATCCACTGAAAACATTCTGTTTTCTCTGTATTCTGGTTGCTTCAAACTACACAATAATACTGTTGTAAATTGAAATGTTATAAGTTAGATGTCCAGGCAATTATTACACTATTATTGCAGTGAAATAAATTTAAATGCCACAAATCGAGACCACACTTCATGGCCAGTTGAACAGATGAAATACGAGAAAATGCGGTTAAACAATATCATACAATATACAAAATATATGAAACATTTCTGAAAACAACTTCATTACATCATTTGACAAATAGATAATAGTAATATAATCTTCGAATATCTAGTCACTCTTCCGAAAGAATGCTCACAAGTAGTTTTCAGACAACAAGAAAGTGATAAGTCAATTTCCTGAAATATAAATGGCAAGGTCCTTATGTTAAGAAGAGTTTCTTTATCTATTAAGTAAGTTTGGTCATTCGATACATATGAGAAAATATATTTATAGATATAATCGAACAGCAACGTGACAATTCAAACTTTTTTTTATGATTAATTATTGGTGGAGTGTCATAAGTTATACATATATATATAATAAAATTCAGCAAGGACATCTTGAATTAAGGGTCTTTGATTCAAAGAAAATTAAGACCCGCGGGATTGTTAAAAAATTTAATAGGGTCATATTTATAAGAAATTTTTGGAACGATTCATTAGAAGCGATTTATTAACCTGAAATTTGTGAAATTTTCTTACCTGAATAACGACCCAGTTTAAAGAATTTAATATCCCCGAGCAATATTTTAGCGCTGTGCATAAATCAATTCGAAGTATTTTGGCAGAGCTGTTTCCAGCTATAAAGACATTTCAAGGAATTGTAAAATTGAAACGCATCGAGATTTTCAAAACATTTAACCTGTTATGTTAGGACTTAACATATCTTAATTCGAAATCCTTTTGACACTATAAAACTATAATTTTATTATTAAACTATTACTCGAAATATTTAATAAGGAGCTTGTATCTGAATATAGAATCTAGGCAATGAATCGGCTTCAAAAATCAGAATCAAAGCCATTCTCAATCGGTGACATTACTTTTGATTTGATATAAAAAGCGTTGAAAATACCATCTATAGTAAACCAATATTTCCGATGGATTGTGCGATAACTTAGTATAAATTCATTTTTAATCCTATATAACTAAAATTGATAGTTTTTTTACTACACTGGTTGTGTTACTATTTGTGACACGTATTTGAGAACTGTCTGTCCTCAGGGTGAAGACAGTGAAATGTTTAACATAATTAAAATCATAACGCTATGAGGCTACGAGATACATCATGGAAAAAACGGGTAAATAAAAATATATTGTAATATAATATATATTAGGCAACAATATTCAAATGACTGTGTCTGTATTCATTGGTGCTAGTATAATTAAGCATTACTTTCTAGGTTTCAAGCCACGAACGTGCCTACGGCAGTCCAATTCGCGTTAAGTTTTTATGGCCGCATTCAAAAGTTTAATCGAAGACCGGAAATTAATCTTTTGTAGAATGTTTCCTTTTTCATAATACTATTCCGGCACTAAGCGAACCTCTCTATTGAGTTGACGCTGCCTATATCTAAATGGATATTCCACCAAAAGGGTAGGCGGTTATTTCTATATGAATAACTGCGAAGAATATTGCACGTTTAGTTCGAACGTAACATATTATTTGATGTATATAAATGGCAAGATAATATCACGCATTAAAAATATAATACGCAAGTGTTGGCTAGCATATTTATTAACACTGTAAGAAACTCTTTACGTTTTAAATCAATGCGAACAAATCTTATTAATAAGATAACTTGTTTAATGAGGGACTTGTACGTTACTTTTAATGAACGCCAAAGGTTTTATCGATTTTTAGTTACAAATTGAAATCATTTTTCAAAC
The DNA here is from genome assembly GCA_022494535.1 of Himalopsyche phryganea. Taxonomy (NCBI): domain Eukaryota; kingdom Metazoa; phylum Arthropoda; class Insecta; order Trichoptera; family Rhyacophilidae; genus Himalopsyche; species Himalopsyche phryganea. Next base: position 2,134,244 of record JAGVSL010000001.1, on the reverse strand, counting down.
GCAAAATCAGTGAAGGGTGTAAATTTATAATATATTATCCCTTTTTATCATAGCGGTCAACCTCAAGTTTCACTGCCCCAAACGCCTGCTTACCTTTGTCAATACGTCAATATCGTGAGGTTATAGACACATGTCAATTCCAGATATCGCACCCCTACCCACAATATTTCGCATCGATAAAAGACCAGTAACAGAACACCCACCTCGATTTACGACGAAGAATTCGACCTAGATCGATTGAATGACGGGTTTAGATCCATATATGACCGAGCAATAAACGAAAGTAAAACTATTTGAAAGGTTAGGTTAGTGTATAAATGCAGCAAAAGATTTAGATGCAGGGCAGATTCAATGTATGCATACAAAATGAATTAGAGTAAGAAGATTGACTTTGAGACAATCATTTCTTATCAGTAAAAGCATATTTTTAAAACAAATAATATGACTATAGTTCTGCATTAACAGTCTGTTTACAAACAAAACTGAGTTGGTTGTATCCTTATTTTAGATTAATATATTGACTAGCCGAACAAAGCAACACAATAAAGAACGTTTAGAAATGTGCAATACTTAACATGGAAGTAGGCATCATTGAAAACAGTAGTTTCTAAATTTTAAAAAAAAGCTATCGCAACGCTCTGAATTATTTCGTGAACAGTTTAGTTCATCTTTTTCATTTTCGATCGCGTATACACTAATTACAATCGTTCTGTTTTGTTTCCTGATTGTGGGATTTGCCTCAATATTGACATAGGACATAATGAAATGGAGATAGCTGATACAAAGTTCAGCAAAGGACCAGACTAGAATTTTATTCTTAACTGGCATATGACGTGGGAATTACAGTACAAACGTGTGAATTGATGGATTTGACATTTATTCAGTAGACCTCCAGTATAATTGTGTAATAAATAGCAATGCATTTTGATGTATAGATTGTGATAGATATTTTTTCATCACGCTACCAAAAGTTTTGACAACGGAGTGACATCCTAAAAAAAACTATTGCCGAACTTAAAACATTTCAAGCTTATTTAAGCCCTATTATTTTAACTTAAAGAGCCATACATTCAGATATAAACATTTCACATTAGAAAACTTCGGCCAGCAATGTTAAAATTAATATTTAAAAATAAACAAATATCGATAATTGAACATTTCCATACTACTCATTGATTTGATTTTACTATATAAGTATAATATTATATTCGAATATTTATATTATGTGTTACTGAAAAAGGTTGTCACGAGAGCGGGTACTATAGCCAATATAAAGAGTTACACAGCGCTGCGCTTCGATTTGTAGCCGAGAGCGGATATGGCAGATGTGTCGCGAGCTTCCGGAACCGGCTATGACGGGGGGCGCGGAAAATGAAGTTTTCCGCGTTTTCCGGCACTCGTCACCATTTTGCTATTTGTTCACTGTCACGAGCAAAACTGAATTCCGCAACACCGCAACATAATTTATCATCGGGATTTATAAAATTACTCTAAAAAACATTTAGGGCATAAATTTAATAATGGATAGAATACATTACACGTAAAAGGTAACAAGATACCGTGACACTGTAATGAATTTTGGCATGTCCGTGCAGAATAAGTAAAGAATATTTATTAGAGAAATATTGACCTTTTAAAATAAGAAATTTCATTACAAGGAATGAAGAATATTAGATGTTTATACAATAGTTTGAAATTCTGTATCGCTAAATTTACAGACTATGTTGTACATATCAATGTCACATACATTAAATTACCATTACCTGGATGTTTACAAACCTGAATAAACGTTATAATACTGCTGTTTAGGTAAGATTTTCATCAACTGGAAGAAATATCTGAATTTCCTCTTCCGCAGTTGAACAATGAAACATTTGCAAATTTTCTATTGAAATTGAAATAATATAATAACAATACCTTCACGTAATTATTATTAAGGAATTGCGTGTCCACTTCTATGCAATAAACATTGTTATACTTAAATCTAGCGATTCTCAAACTTTACATTGTATTAGCGGTTTCCAACCAAAAAACCTAATCTTTAAAGAAATTTTTATATTTATTATTCATATAAAAAATACAAAATTATTGATGTACAATCCATTAATATCAAATTTGGATTATTGCGATTTTGTACACTTCCATGTATTTTGTCACTAACGATCCATTAACTATCCGTTATATCCATTAATATGATTTACAATCCATTAATATATTGTACATTAAAATTGTTAATGAATATAGGTATTCAGCAGATTTTAGTAACACAAAATTAACCATTCACAAAATAAAAATATAACAAAATTATTCTTCCTTGCTTTGCTCTCGGCAAAATCATCAGTAATATTATCAAAATGTATTGTATCAGCCACTTGATATTCTATTGAAAAAAAAAATGAATCGCATATTGCTGACTGTCGATGTTCAAATTTTTTTTTATTAATTTCAACCACAAAATGATAATTCAGCATCGTGATTCTGTTAACAGCAATTTTTTCTTTCTGCCTCGACATTGAGGCTTCATGATTATCCTGAGATTATCTTTATTTTTTTACTACCTACGGAATTTTCTGTTCAAAAATGCTGCCTCCCAGAGTTATTAAAATCAATTAGTAAAATAAACATTCTTTCACTGATTTTTTACTGTTATGTTACGATATGAATTTTTATTTATTTGTAGATATTATTGGTCGAAAATTGTTTTTTAATTACAAAATTTTGGCGCCTCCCCTGGTGACAGTCCGCGCCACCCGGTTGAAAACCACTGCATTGAATGATGATTTAAATTTAATAATTTGTCCATAAGTATTCTAAGACTCCGATAAGAAACTATTTCAATCATAAAATGTTGCGATAAGATGTTTATTAAGTGAACTTCAATATGATATATCCAAAATCAAAGGATATGTTTATACACTAACTAGAAATATAATTATATCGACAAAAACAAGTCATTAGGCATCTTTCATTTATCAAACTTTATAATAAAAACCAGTTAAATTTTAATTACATTATCGATAAATAAATTTATAACATCGGTGTTATACTGTAAGTCCTATAAATCAGTGCTTCTCAAACTTTTTCATTCCACGGCTCACAAAACTTGCAAAAACAAACCACGGCCCTCTATCCGGAAAATTAATTTAGTTATCAAAAGATTAATTTGACGTTATATATAATATACTTATACATACGCCTGCATTCCACAATCGAAATGTGTTTCATATATAAAGAATTTGTAAATATGTTATTTCAGCTAGAACATTTTGCGCCCCCCCCCCCCTAGGGTTCACGACCCACATCTTGCGAGGCACTGCTATAAATGAGGCACACCCGATTATATGCAAGATGGTGGCAGGTGACTTAGTCTCTTTTAGAAAGTTTCAAAAACTTAAAAAACAATCAACGCAATGGCTAAACAAGCAACACCCAAGACAATTGGACGTGTTGATATACTGCTTAAATGTCGTTAGTTCAACACCATGAAGTGTAGCCAAAAGACAGTGACACAATTAATTATATTATTTTCTTGTCACTGCTAGATAACAATCTTTTTTTCACTAGGTGAGAATATTTTTAACACACGTCAAAACAAATGTGGAACGATCACGAGCGAAGTTCGACAGTCGCATATTTGAAATATTCTTATGTGATTTATTTCGTATTTCTGTACGATATATTACACATCTACTTCATTGTATAACATATTCTTCATCGAATGTGATCGGAAAGCCTAAATTTTATGTAGGTACCTATAAATCATCGCATTATCCTGACATAAGTAAAATGACAAAAATATATGAAATATATATATATGTTCTACTGGTTTCGTTGGCTGCTAGGTCATGGGTTGAAATCCCTGAGCGGAACCTTTCATAAATTAATTTGTGGATTTATATTCAATGCACGTATGACTGAGATGTTATCATTATTCCAAAATCACCTCTTATCCGATCCTGAAATCGAGGTGTAGAAAGATCAATAATCTAAGTGCTAGCGATTTCTTAAAAGTAATCTTAATACATTCTTCTTTTCCCTGCTCGTAGATAGAGTGATATAAATACTAGCATCAGATCTCTTCATCAGTGTTGTTCACAGTATTGTGTAAAATACTGCATTTGAAGTCATATTCTCAATAATTGGTGGCGGATGTGGTTTTAAGTGTTTTTAATAAAAAATAAATGTAAATAGTAATACTGAAAATAGTCCCAGGAATTTGTAAAATATTCCAATCGAAAAAACTGTCCTGCTTTTCCATCTGCATCTTCAACACGAATCACAAAGTAACAAACATCTGTAACTGTCGTTAAAAAATAACATCTATAAACTTTAAAAGGACCTTCAGAAACTTTCGTCCGACATAAATTATTAAAATTTAGGATTACTTATATCATTAACTTTGAATTATCTAAACCAGAGGATTTCTGTAACCGCTGTGACCCATTTGGCAGACCGCTGCGAAAGTTTTGCAATATCACAAGCATTTCCGATGTGACAGAATTTATTATTTGAAATCAATTACACTTGCTATTTCTCAGTGTTTAACAACAACACACGTGGATTTAATAAGCTAGTGATGACAAGCAAATATGTAATCACTCGAGCGAGAAATAGTTACTACACGTTTGAATATAAATAATGTGTACGTTACTTCGAAAAAGCGGACTAATGCGAGCGACTACCGTATAAGTCGGTTTTATAATTAAATGAATTTTCTTAATTCCATTTCTATTTACTTAAAATTAAATAATATAATCATCACAATACACTAATAAACCAGGTCAGTGAACTTCCTATAAATTAAAGTTGACTAAAAAAATCGGTGGGATGTGTCTGAGCGCACGTCAAATCATCGGTCGGTCCGCCTCAAAGCTGTCGCAACTGTTACTTTACATACTGATCATAAGTATAAATAACAATAACAGGTTCTTCTTGACGAAAACGCTTTATTTTATTTAGAACTTTTAATGTATAAAAATTAAACAAAATGCATCGCTTAATTGTGTTTTCTCTTTAAATTGATACCATTGCAAAAAATACAATATATTTTATAATAGTTCAATAGAATCCGAGTAATTGTCGGCAGAAGGGAGAGAGAAAGCAATTTAACAGAAATAGAACACAGCCCTGAGAAATGCGAGGTGCATTGTCGTATTAGGTTATGTTATTTTGCAAAGCGGATGTTTTCGAATGTGTCTCAGAAAGATACGTCCTTTCGTGTTTATTAGCTTGGAAGGCTTCCCGATAAAATTTATCAAATTTCGAAAATGTTCTTGTTTTCAATGCTCAAGAAAACAGCATAGGAAATGTTGTTTTTCGTACTATTTGACATCGAATTCTACATTTGCATTATTTTTAGTTATATAAAATGTATATTATAAAACGGGGTATATTGAAACTGTCGTTGTTGAGTTTTCAAAGATGTATTCAGCAATTTCAGTGTAAATAAATAAGAAGTTTACGTCAGCAGGTAATATTTAACGCGAAAGTATTTTATACTTCAATACTGTTCGTAAAAATATCAACGATTTATTGATACGTAAGCAGACGCTGGGTTCATTATAAATAATGTTCAAGGATAGAAAACATATATTGACAAAATGTTTGCGGAAGAAAAGGATTTTAAGCACGATTCAAGTGATTTGATATCAAATTTTGACGACCAGGTTATACGGCATTTGAGTTGCAGCCATGCAATAAAGTCAACAATGACAATCGCTGCCAAATTCATGTATTCCATCTAATAATAGAGGTACATACTGCAGCATCAACTCGTCTGCATCACCTCGGCTTCAAAGATTCCTCTCGATCGAATGAAACAATAGCGACTAGACTCAGATGCCAACGTGTAAAAATAACTCGGTAAAACAAAATGGCCTGAGCTCCGATGGATAATTAATCGGTGCACTCTTTTTAATTACTCGGGCGACATTTTAAACTTTAAAATCCCCAGCGTTGATTTTTTAATGGCGCCATTTTGTTGGACCGTCTCTGGAAAGTGACAAATAAATACGTTTTAATTACTTAATTTTCGCAAGCTTTTCGTGGGATTATATGTCAAGGTGGATGAAATAGGACGGCAATTAGTAAGAATTAATCAATATTAAAAGTTTAAACTATTCACTTTTCTTATAAATTCATTACGTATCTTAAGTCAGTTGCACTAACTGACCCTTAAATTGTTTTCGAAAAAAAGTTGTGCGCAATTACAATTATATGCATTGTAGTTAATGTATATTAAAAGTTAAGTTATTTAATTTGACGTGTGATATAGTTGCCTCTCTGTATTGCAGATAAGTAAGTGGGATACAATTAACTAAACACAATATTTTAAAAATATATCCAACGTCTTCTCAACCAAGAATTGACAGTTAATAGTTAAAAATATATATATATATAATACCATCAACGCTGTCAAAATTATAGCGAGCTGTATTTTGGAAGTACACGAATTTGTTAAAATAATATTCATCATTAAAATAATTGTCTCTAAAATCAAATTTGAACACTGGCTGACACAAGTAAACACATAGGGTTGACACAGTTTACTTGTGTCAACCCGAGTTCACTCGTGTGCTCGAATGCCTGAAGATGCCGAAAGGCGAAACCCGGATCGTTAGTGACAAAATACATGGAAATGTACAAAATCTCAACAATTAAAATTTGATATTGAAATTCCATTAAGCACCCTCAGTCGATGTTTTAAATTATGCCTCTGTCAAGAAAAAAACAGTAAACATAATATGCACACTTAAAAGATTTTCAGTTATTCACTGGGGCTAACAAAAAAATGGCTTGGTTTATTATTAACTTTCTCAAGACAAGGTACCTCAATAAAATTTTAAGCCCATATAGACTTCTTACGATTTAAATAAAAATTAAGCATTGAATACCAATTTTTATCATAGGTTTTCAGAAGTTTGTATGAAATAAATGTATGTAAAATAATTCAATAACAATGTTAAATGGAGCTATGAAGACAAACAAAATTTCGATTATATACTTAAAACATTTTATATTAATTTTTTACTATGATTTACGTAGTCACTATTTTTATGTATTGTTTAATTTGGGTGTCGAATACGCTGTTTCAAGGTTGTCTGCAATCTTTTATGTATATCGTTTCGATTTATTTCAGTTTCCAACCGGTTTCCAACCGGGGAGGCGCCATTGTAATTTAAAAAATATTTTCATACTATAATACCCACAAATAAATGAAACTTCATATCGTAAGTAACATAACAGTACAAATTAAGCGAATGAATGTTTATTTTACTCATTGACAAAATACACTCTTAGAGGCAGCATTTTTGAACAGAAAATTCCGTAAGTAGGTAATAAACAAATTAAAATAGTCTCAGAATAATCATGAAGTTCAAGTCGAGGCATAAAGAAAAAATTGTTGTGAACAGTCACAAGATGCTGAATTATCATTTTTTGATTGAAATTAATAAAAAAACTATTTAACATCGACAGTGAGCAATTTGCGATTAAAAAATCTTGCATTTCTTTCAATAGAACACCAAGTGGCAGATAATGTTGCTGACGATTTTGCTAAGAGCAAATAGCAAATCAGGGAAAAATAATTTTATTATAATTTTTTGATGTTTGTTTTTGCTGCTGAAAACATTGTCCTAAATAAATTTACAATTTTAATGTACAATAAATGAATTAATTGTACATCAATATTTTATTATTTTTCATATAAATATAAAAAATATTTTTAAGGCTAGATTTTTGGACATATTTCAAGAACAAACCTGCGGGGCTCTACAATGTTAATATAACATTTGTAAATGACAAATTAGTACATATTTTTCAAGGAATTATATTTATAGTTAAAAATTTTGCGCCGGTGGCACAATATTCTGTATCGTGATGGTTTATAATTTCAAATAAATAGTAAGTAATTTGAAAGATACCGTTAATCCAACACAGCTGTAAATATAATATCATTTTTGGAGGATAAATAGTGGGTGGAAGGCAAAACCCCTAGCTAAGCCATAAAATCTTTTAGTTATTATTCTGTTAATTATATTTATCAGTTTTTTTTTAATCAAGTTTTTATTATTTAAAACGCGTCTATATTATTATTTCGATTAAAAAAATTAAAGGTGGAGGCGCGGAAAAAAATTGTTTTTTATTGGAGGCGTTGTAGCATAAACGTTGGAAGCCGCTGGGTTAGTGTGACTAAGAACCTATTTTTGGCCCTACATATTTTCATGACTTATATTACAATATGCTTTGTAATGTAAACATTATTTCATACTTACTGCAGGAACAGTGTGCAGAATGAAAATAATACAAATATATTAGAGGTGAAATATTTTATCGAAGAATTGATCAAGGGACTTTTTTCTAATAATTACATATAGGTAGTTATGGGGATTATTGTTTTGCGTGACTTTTTAAGTCTACCGCTGCTCATTAGCAAAAAACATTTCAAACGATAGTTATAATATCTATAAATAAAACGTTTTGCAAGAGTTGTTTCATAATGTTATAATTGTGCTATTTTGTGTACTTACGGCATCAATATATTTAGTCTGATTTTGAGGATATTTGTTTTTCAGATGCAGCCCTTCTCAACTGTAAGTGTCGCGACACACTCGTGTGTCGCAAGCATTTTAGGACAAGGTGTCATAATACTACGTGTGTTAGGAAAAATCGAAGGCAATCGCAGTAAATAATTCTGTCCGCGAAAACGCTTGTTAAGTCTAAAATTGGTACTTTTCAGGAGAGTCAAAACAAGATTTGCATTTGTTTGAAATTTGCTGAAAAATGTGATGTTTAAACGTGAATTCTATTAATTCAGCGGCATTGATTCGACCCTTCCTTTTTATATTATATGCATGCATGTATTGCAGTTATTTTAGAACATTTAACTCGTTTTTCAATTAACTCGACATTGCTCCCTCTTCTTTTCGCTCAAAAAATTATTATCGGTTAATCCAAAAATGTCAAATTTTCGAAGTCAAATTTTCATGTTTCTTTTGTAACACAGTTCTTCTCAAATTTTGTGGTGGGACATACTGGTTTTTCACAATCAGGTACTAGGTGTGTCATGAGAAGTGAAGATAAAAGTAAATAATTATTGCTTAATAAGACACAATATTATCCGCAATGAAATCAAAATATGATTTTATAAGTAAGCAGCATACTTGAAAGTTGACGTAAGTGGTTTCCATTCTTCAAATGTACCGAAATGCATGTTTGATCGTGCGAGTCTATTTTAACGCATAATTTAATGACACATTTCAAACGATACAACCCAACTAAGTTCCGAATGTATATTGCAGATAATACTTTATTTTAATTAAATCAAGACGAAGTAGAGAATATTTCGAAGAGAAGGAAGGCCAAACTATCTACTACGCTCCGGTTACATAAGGCAACAACATCTCCGAGAATCATTTTGTCGTTAACATCGCATTCATGATTAAGTTAAGTATATTTTTTGTGCCAAATTTAGAATTGTATATATTATTGATATCTGTGCAAAGTATCTGTTGGCATACAAAGCGTATGTCTCACAAGTTCTAGCCAAGATTCAATTTCAACAACGGTAAACATACATTAAGTCTTTTATTCAAGAGATTCCTTCATGCCATTAAAAGCAATCCTAATAAAAACATTTTCTAAAAATTCCATCTATTGTTTTATTATGGAAATAAATTCCAAACGTAAATTGATAATATGCAGAAATACAAAACTGTCATTTCGCAGTGCCTGTATAGCGACGAGGCGCCGGTGTTTACACTTGCTTGTCTGAGTGGTGCTCCGCAACCTTTTTTCACCCACTGCACATCTAAGCACTTATTAATAATTCGCGGCACACCACAAGCCAATATATGTCAATTTTATTTGGAGAATTTAATATAGTATATACAGTAGTGATTGTTTTTTTCACCCTTGGTTTCATAATGTGTATTATTGTGATACATTCGTTAATTAATAATTCCACTGGGAAATTTTTCGACATCAATGCACGGTAGGGTTTTTTTAAGACATCGACCGAGGGTGCTTGAGGCGAAACCCGGGTCGTTAGTGACAAAATACATGAAAATGTGCAAAATGCCAAAAATTAAAAGTAGGGTTTTTGTTTTACACGGCGACACAACCCCCATTTTATTCCCTATCATTGCAGTTGCTCTATCCCTGCAAAACACTAATACCATTATTCCATTATCAAAATAATACAATATTTGTTTCATCGATAACAATTTGAACGGAGAACTTAGTAACCGAATGACTTTAATTTTGTGATACAAAAATAACTTGATTTTTTCTCTTTTAAACGCACTGCGCCGCGGCACATAAAATACGACATGTTCATAAAAATTACAGCTCTACTTTGACTTTTAATCTACATTTGCTACGCATTTTTAGTATAGTGTTACACATAACTTACAACGACAATCGCACATTAATGACTCCAACAACATTGACCTGTGACCTCCATATTAGATATTTTACCAAGTACAGATTAGGCAAGCCACGCTCGGACTGTGATGACGATTACGTCACGGAGTTATGTTGGTTAGTTACTGCCTCCGAGCAGTGAAAGCAGATTATCCACATATCTCATGACGGGTGGTCCATATCATTATCAACATTAAAATAACGTATGGAATAATAGATACATGCATGCATGTGTGGAGTAATTATTGTGTGCCAGCACTGCCAGCCGATCTTAGGATCGTGTGCATCATATAACAATTTATTACACAGCTATTTTTCTTATGTGTTTACAATATTTAACATTCTTTAAACTTCAGTTAGAGAATTTAAACATTACCAAGAAAATGAACATCATTTATAAAAACTAAAAGTTACGTAACCCAATAATATAGTTATTGTGGTTTGGGTGACGATTTCAGAACGAATAATCATAAAAATATAAATAGATATTACTTTCAATGAATAGGAGTTGGGGGGTTTATTTCATAAAGTTGAAGAAACACTCACTTGATACAACTACTTTGATACAGGGTATAAATAATATGTTTATTACAACAATGTTTATCATAATTCAAATATATACCTCTAACTTCTAACTATACGGGGCAATCAGGGCGATTGAGTCTTGTTTGAACTAAATACAACTGAAAAATCAACAGGGTTCACACAATTCAAACCTTTGTTAGTAACAATATCCAAAGTATGATTTACTTAAGTTCTCCTCTACTATTTGTTCTGATCTAAACTAGCATTCATCTAATTTTTAACGATTTATGCAGGGAAGGAAAATGAAAGTAAGCGAAAGATTCAGTCACATACATTGATGTATTACTGTACTTAAATCATGTAAAGGTAATTTTCTTATCCACGGGTTCGAAGAGTGGTCGTGACATTTTTATCAAGTCCTATTGACGAGCTATATAAGCGTACAATCTAAATATGTGTATAATGATCAGGACCGGTTTTGCTCATCACGAGCATTATCAGCTGATAAAAATACAAACAAACATCAAAAATAGTGAACCATTTAAAAACAATCAAATATTAAATATTTGAAATTAGCATTGAGTAAAATGAAATATTAATGGTTCACAAATTTCTTCTTAAAATTTTCCCAATCGGCTATTTGCTTAATGCATCAGTAATGTCATTAAAAACTTTTGCTCAGTTAATGGACTTATTTGTGATTTCAGATTAGTATTTGTTGATTTGTATGAGGTCCATAACATTTTAATTGTAGACTATTTTATTTGGTTTATGTATAATTTGTTTGATAATCATTAATTTTTTGTCTTAGTTCATGAACCAATTGTTTTATATACCTTAATTTTTAACACTCAATTTTATATAAATAGGCCTGTTATAATTCAAGACATCGACTGAGGGTGCTTGATGAAATTTCAATATCAATTTTGAATTATTGAGATTTTGTACACTTCCATGTATTTTGTTACTAACGACCCGGGTTTCGCCTTTCGGCATCTTCAGGCAATCGAGCGCACGAATGAACAGTAACTAACGTTTATATAGAAGATACTTCTTCTATTTATCTTGATCTTCTATATAAACTTTAGACACTCTGTCAGTTCGAGTCCATTTGTGAGCTCGAATGCCTGAAGATGCCGAAAGGCGAAACCCGGGTCGTTAGTGACAAAATACATGAAAGTGTACTAAATCTCAATAATTCAAAATAGGCCTGTTATGTTTGTATTTTTGTCAGTTGATAATGCTCGTGATGAGCGAAACCGGTCCTGATCATTATAAACATGTGTAAGTAACACAATCGAATTGTGTTTTATTTTTTAAGATATTATATCATTCCAACAAGAATTGACAGTTAAACATCTTAAAAATATGTCATAATAGATTCATATGTAACAAGTTGGTTTGTATATATATCACCATGAATTGTTTCAAGCATACCACAGTTTGTTAAAGGCTAGATTTACGTAATGTATTATTAGTATGAGCTTTACGTTTAGTGTCAATAACAGTAGCCTGTATGAATCAACGTAGCGATTAGTATGCAATTATGATGAGCCGTCACTATAAAACATTGTCGTGGTATGCCAGCACGCTGGTTTTGAAAATTGTATTTAATCATATAAAAACAGCTTATTTCATTTTAATGTCACAGCATTAGTTTGAAATTGTTTAGTTCTTGTAATCTATTGGAGAATCTCAACAGAAGTCGTTTTACGAAAAGTAGTTGTTATTCAATCGCTCAACCTTTTTGTCGAAAAGGTGGAGAGGTAAGTATAACTCTAGGAAAGGAGTAGTACTTCGCATATCGCTCTCGATATGCATCATTTGGAGAATCATGATCGAATGGAAGAGGAAAATTTCATTATTAAGTGGTTACTAATATGAGGAATTAACTATTTATTATGTATGGAATATATAATTTAAGACATCGACTGAAGTCGTTTTACGAAAAGTAGTTGTTATTCAATCGCTCAACCTTTTCGTAGAAAAGGTGGAGAGGTAAGTATAACTCTAGGAAAGGAGTAGTACTTCGCTTATCGCTCTCGATATGCATCATTTGGAGAATCATGATCGAATGGAAGAGGAAAATTTCATTATTAAGTGGTTACTAATATGAAGAATTAACTATTTATTATGTATGAAATATATAATTTAAGACATCGACTGAGGGAGCATGATGGAATTTCAATATCAAATTTGAATTGTTGAGTTTTTGTACATTTCCATTTATTTCGTCACTAACGACAACAAAGATTTTAAGGCTATTCTCTGAATTTTTAACTCAGGTATCAGTGTGAGTCGTAGACTTATAACATTTTATCTTATAAATTTAATAATATTTGTCGTATTTGTACCTTGTATATAAACGTTAGACACTGTTAACTGTCTGTCAATTCGAGTTCATTCGTGTGCTCGAATAATGCCTGCAGATACCGAAATGCGAAACCCGGGTCGTTAGTGACGAAATACATGGAAATGTAATAAAACTCAACAATTCAAAATTGGTATGGAATATAATTTGTGTGTGGTGTATGTGTCCCGTGTAATTGAGTATATGTATGTATTTAAATTCAAAATTACATATAATAAATAATCGCAAGTGATTTGTTGAAACAACAAGATGAAGAAATACCTCGATTTATTCACACACTTACTTAAAAGGGCAACGGAAACGGAAAAGCAAATATGGATACATGGAAGCGTTCAAAAATAGATCGATTCGAGAGATATTCCGGTTTCATCCGGCATGTTTGTTGAATAACGAATGTCAACGATTAATCTTGTCAATTATTGCGTAAATTATTAATTTGTTTCGCGACCATTAAATTAAATTTCCTCTTCTTAAGTAACACTGAAGATATTCTGGAATAAAATAAACAATAAAACTACAATTATTTCATTTTAATATTTCTAAACTGTGTAAGGTTGAATTCAAGATTTTTTCAAGGTAAAACTGTAATATACACAGCTCTTAGCAACAAACAACTAATAATAACAATTCGTGTACAAGTGAAGTTAACACTACAACTTAGTAAATCATTTCTTTCACAAGTTGTAAAGTTACCCTTGTCACAACCCATGTTACAACGGGTTCATTTGAGCAACAATAGGGCGAAAGTTATGATACAAGAACAATTCAATCTGAATTAAGTGTAACTCTCATTTTCGTTAATATTTAAATAAATAGTTTCATTATTTAGGAGACATCTTGTTGAAGTACTCCACGACATAATTACATAAGCAAACTGGGTAGTTAATTATCACTAATACATTTACAGGTGAATTTGAATGCGTGTATATGTAGAATCTATAAGTAAAACAGTTTCATACACAAGAAATAAATCTAGTAATTTATTCACGTGTGTATTTAAATGTATAATATTATTAAAAATTAATGAGCACAATTGGAATTCTGATGTAACTATTATCTAAATTTATACCAATTATTAGGATTCACGAACAGTGATTGGAGTCCCGTGTAATATATATGAACTTTAGATACTACGACCACAATTACTTACTATTTAAAAGATAAAAAAGGCATAAGGAACATATGCTGCAAAAATAGTTATCTTATCTGAAATGTAAGTCATAAGTACGTCCGATGAAATTGACAAAAGGACATTAGCAAATGGAACATAAAGGAGTTACAAATTTTTGTGCAAGTGCTTCATACAAGGGCGTTTTTCTAGACGCCAAATAAGCCTTCATATGTTGATATTTATGTACAATAATTTAATGTTCTTTCGATAAAAGCAATGAGAAACATTTTAATACACATTTGTATTTTTGCTAGAAGTAAAAAGGCTCAAGTGAATTTGATCCACATTTTTATAGACTTGTATAAAGAGGACACTAATCTTCAGTTCGGTGATTTGTCCGCACACGAATTTTCGAATTTTGTAATACTTTAAATTGTTAAACAGATCGACTTATTATCGAAAAGAAATCCGACAAACAATTAATAATATAGAATCGTTTCGCCAGTGCTCAGCTAGTTAAGCGACAGGTGTACTTTCAAAGGGGAAGTTGAGTCAATGAATGATAAATACATATTTTTCCGCTGTTATTCCATTAAACAGGGATTAATCAATGTAACCAATTTAAAATAGTTAATATTGTACCAAGCATAAAATAATAGAAGTTTACAAAAAAAATTCCAATTGTCCCAGTGGTCGGCCCCCAAAATCCAATGGTCGGCCTTTCGTTTCCCAGTGTTCGGCCATCACTATGAAACTTCATGAATATCGCGAAATAATCTACTGATAGTAGACAGAACAATATGCAAGCATGACAATATTAAGTATATTTTGTTAGCGATCCCCATATAACATGAATTTGTCGAAACTTGCGAAGTAAAAATGTGCTTTTTTTTAATTGCGTATTGCATCATATAGGTCAGTATAGTACAGACATACATTGGCAAATCGCAAGACTACCAACACGAATTTTAAAAAAATTGTTTTTTTTTTTAAATATATCCGCTATTATCTCAGTTTTAAGCTCAAAAGGCCGACTAATGGCGACGAGTGACTTTAGGAACAAGCACCCTAATCAGTTTAAATCAGGGTGGTTTACTTTTAAAAAGAAAGGCTAGCCATGATTGGTAATTTTAAAACTATAACTTGAAATCAGAACAACCAAGAGTTGTAAATGTTCAATATTTCTACCGTTGAGGGTATTCAGTATTATTAAATTATATTGAAAATATATATATGAAATGTTGGCGACATACTGTAACCACAATAGTATGTTTATAAAGATGAAACAGGGTAAGAGACAATTTATCATTTAAAAGATTACAGTACGTCATAATGGAGTTGTTCTTATCTTGCGAAGTATACTTGAGCGGAAGACTCTTGTGTGGAAGATCTTCAGTATATGGACAGTATAAATATTCGTGAAATATTAAAACAAATTTTGGCTTTTCAAAATTGACATGTAGAATTAGTCATAATCGAAAAATGATTAAAATTGAATACATCGAACCTAATTATTTGTGAGCACAAAAATAGTTCCAAGTACACAGTGCGAAAGAGCTAATCCATCACGATTATGCGGTTAGAACTCCCATTACATATTTTACTGTGATAATTTGCGGTCAGTCTTAACTCCTGTCTACGAACAATGCTTAATAGCAAGAAATGTACTTCTAAAACACAACTTTTATTTCTGGGATTGAGAAACCGCTATAGCGAAATAAAAACCGCTGAAAATGTACAGTTTTTGTAGGAATTTTAATAATGTCAACTGACATTGTTTCCGATGATTGTAAAGTTTAAAAAAATGACGCAGATCGATGCAACTAGTGCAGATTTTTATTTGTTGACAATCTTCAATATCAAATAAAAACAAGACATTTTGTAGCACAGTTGTAGTCGATGCATTCTTTCTCAAAAGTGCGATACATTTTGGAAGGCTTTAACGATTTCTTTGAAGTACTCATTTTTTATTTAATAAGAGATCTTAAGAATAATTAATAATAGTGACTAAGAATAAACAATAATTTTTTTTTGATTTATATAAGAAACAACAGCGATTACTTTATTGATAATTATATAGTATAATTAATTAAGTGGCTAGTTGCAGAACTTTGAACAGGGTTTGGCGTAGAATAACATACAATTTGCATCTACAATATTATAAAAAGGGTACCAAGTCAAAGTATTCGGTAAATCTATTTGCAAATGTATTGAATGTGTATTCGCAGAATTCGCTGCATAAAACTATTTTTATAGTGTGGCATACATATAAACAATAAAAATGTTATTAGGTTTTTTTAAATATACAATTGGTATTCCATCACATTTAAAAGTATCAATTAGAATATAAACATATCGACATAATATCATAAAATAAAAATGAACAAAGATATAAACGATCATAATAAAAAAATCATTTGACGTTTTAGTTAATATGAATTAAGAAAACAATTTTATGTTTACAAATTTACGCAAGAGATCATGCTTTCAGCGTGATGATTCCATTAGTGCGAATTCCATACAAATTGATTCAGCGGTTTAACTTAGTACTTACCATAAATTCCTGCTGTTTCAGAATATCATCTACCCGCAACCCCCGCGCCTAAGGGAAACATGAATAATTATTAATTAAACAGTCAATCAATATTACAAGAAAAAACAATGGTGGTATTGACACATCGTGTTAAACCATTTAGACATTTTCAGTAGCTTTATACTGGTATTCATAAACATCATCGTTGTGAGATACGTTTCTTCATTTTTCGTTCTTAGAAGAAAGTGTAATGTAGTAATCACTGCGACAGTAATTAATTACTTATTGTCATTAAAGCCAGCAATATGTTTCTGCTTTATTGATTTAATTGTAACCATTTTTATTACAGGAAAACAATGGCGTGCTTTTTATTTCTCCAATGTGGCATCTCAACCCCATAGCTTAATAATAATTAATTAAATTTACTATTGTTTACCAAATAATAAAAATAGTATTACAGAAGTTCTAAAAAATTTTCATTAATTTCAATCTATTTTAAGCAGTTAGTGTTCAATAGATTATTTTTCAAGCTTTATTTCACTCTTCAGCAAAATTAACAAAATTGAGTTACCGCTTTATTCGATGGGAATATCATTTTGTATGAAATGCAAAGATGTTGACAATTTTTTTTTATAACGTTGGTTTGATATAACAATCATTACATTATACTGAAAGATTCTTTATATAAAGTTTTCACCTGACGAGATAGCATTCCCAATGATAGCTTGAACTATCAATTTGACCACGCCGTAACAGATAAAATAAATGGAATCCAAACTCGGCAATTGTTATTTTATAACGTTGCCTTACAAAAAAATTAGGAGTGAACAATCGAATTATTGATGCATTATAATATAAACAAATATACAGTTACAAATTCGGCGATACTATGAACTTACATAGATGTGAAAATGAAATTATTATACTGCAATGAAAACTTTTTAAATAATGCTTTGTACGTTGGTTAAGCTTGGATCGGACCGTATCGCAGCATGAATGGTATTAAGAAAGAAACGTGCAGAAGATAAAGTAAATGAACATTCCAAAAAATAATAATTTTGAAGGTTTAAGACATAGAACAAAGTAGGTGTTGTGGAAAATCGAGATATTATGGAACATGGTTTTTTTTTGAGACATGCAGGTACAAAAGCTGATTGTGAATACTAACGGGATTGAGAGACAATAGCATGTAGACGTAACAAAAGCCGAATTTGGGTAATGCTTTAAAGATAAAGTTCGTTATTAAAGGTACAAAAAGGTTCACCTTTATCTCATAAACTAGTAAAAATTCAGTGATGAAATAAAATAGATGGAAAAACGCAAAGAAAGAAAATAATACAAAAGTGAATTAGATGGGTTTACAATAATAATGAAAAAATCTTATTTATAATAGTATTTTTTTATCTGAAACATAAATTAACAACAAAAAGAAGACATTAAAAAAATAAGGAATTTCATTCGTAATGTTTAAGCTATTTTCGTATCGAGGACATTATTAACATACAGATTTAAAACGGCAAACATAATAATTAGCTTTGCAGTGATAGAATACATGCAATGACTTTGTGTATGTGTATGTATCAAACATTAAATTTGAACAGTGCGTTGATACAGGTAAGTCTAATTATCAAAGACCAACAAGCTGTCAAGCGTTCGATGAGCAATGAAGCATAAACGACATTGGGGCAATTTCGAAATAGAAATCTTATAAATACAAAATATTTGAAATAGACAACAACTTTTACATGCAAATAAAACATCTTACAATAGAAAATATCAACAATTTTAAATTAAAATAAAGATGAAACAACTACGTATACTATAAATATAGTTTTATATTAAACAAGCAACAGGTTTAATAAATGTATATATTTAATTACTACAGTATCTTATTATAAATATACATAATATAAATTAACAATAAATGCCAAGACGGAAGGAAAAGACTGTAAATATAGTGTGCAGTTAATTGTAGGTTAACGAAATCTATTTGCAAAAGAAGATGTTTGTACAAATCTTATTCGTTGTGATGTAGTTTGCACAGGCTACGCTAGGCCAGAGGATCCATCGATTAATAACGGATTATTATTTTTTTTAAATCTGAGATAAGCGACACTGTTAATAATAATTATTTAAAACCATAAGAGATTTTGTTTATACATTTAGCATTAATATATAAATATGATAGAAGCATTGATAAATCTATTAGTTACACTTACGAATGCAATATTTTTAGTTATATTGATATCATAAGCAGACTATCGTTTACAAGCCTTTGCTGCACTTGAATTCACCGTAAAAAATAATATTCGTTTTTAATAATTGATTAAAAAAAGAGATGATTAAGCCATCAGAAACATGGTGTATCTGAATTTTTTCGTAGTTACAAGGCTCTCGTAATTCGTAAAATGAAAGGAAATACAGATGAAAGTTATTACATGCCAATCCAGTGAGACGAAGATCCAAACATTGCTGGATAGATGTGGTTAGTGAATATGAAAATAAATCTAAATATGTAGGAATGATGGATATAGTATAAATAATATTTTAGTACATCGTAATTTGACCGCATTCAGGGCGTACTCGGGGCTCTTAAATAATAATTCAATTTCAATAACATTGACAAGGATTCCATTTGGGTATATTGTTCAGAATTAGTGGATTAATATATACCTAACTGACGTGATACAATGAAATGAATAAAGTGTGTTCATGTATATATAGGGAAAAAACAGCAGAGTATATTTACGATACGGGCGGTAAATAATAGCATATAATGGACAATAGTTCCAGATCCGAACGCCCCACTAAATGCATTGCCATAAAGGGCAAATCGGAAGTATGCGTGAGGCACACCGCCCCATTCGGCGCTAGGCGGTTCCAATAATTATGCCCAACGTGTGGTCATCGGGAAATGTACTGCCAAATACGTAATTATTAACCGCATGACCATTTTCGTAATTATCGGCATGGCGATTGGTTCTCTAAAGCAACGGTTTCGGAATGAGAACGATTCGCAGGCAATGACCCTGGCATAGAGTGGCTCGAATCAAAACAGCCAACCAACCATGACACTTACGGCAACATTGGCTATGTGTAAATCAAAACTATTTATTTTCGCATAAAATATACTGTCCTTCGAATTCTTACAGCCAACTCTACGATATGTGACGAATTACTAATAAGAAAACAGAAAACCACCTCAACAACTTGTATGGCCTGGGTAGAAAAGTTACAAATTAATTGATACAAATTTAATATTATAAAAGAAATATGGTTCACTTAGTAGAACAATAAACCAACATGATCGGTTTTGCTGTTTTTTTATTATTAGATAAGTAAGCTTATAGAAAAGTTACATGAAACAAAAAGATAGATAGAAAGAGCGACATGGATATAATAATGGTTTTACAAAATCTACCTCAGCAAAAGCTATAGTTAGGTAAAATAGCTAGTAGACAACCGATGAGGGAAAATAAACCATCTTTAACAATAATGATAATGAAAATTTCGTATATTTGTTAGATTTTTAATCAAATAAATCAATAATTAATTAAACCTTATTGATTCAATATTCTGCAAATCTTTGGTGGAATGGCATTATTAGATTTAAGGAAAACCCGTGATGGCACGTTTATTTCGGCTCGTGATCAGTTTCGTTGGGCAAATGATCATTTGAAAATATATGCTCGCTGAGGGTGGGTTATCTATCGGCCCTGGATGTTTACATTAAATGTATTTTTGGCGATAAAATTCTCGTTTTAAATAAGAAAGCAAAAACACCCTGATAGAAGTTTCATGAGATTGCATTCGAGTAGCTCTCGAAAGTTAGTAAGGGGCTGGGCGAGATTTCTACACTTTAATATCACATAATGAACCATTCCCGATAAAAATTGAACACCTTTGTGACTGAAAACTTATAATTAGTATTCGTGTAGGGTTTTTTTTAAATCTCCATTCAAATCCATCAGCTGAAAGAATCTTTATTATACAGTACTTAGCTAGAATACATACGCAAATGGATATAAATCGATAATTATCGATAACACAAACGATAAATTTCAACTATAAACACTTTTTTTATCTAATTTAAGACATCGACTGAGGGTGCTTGATGGAATTTCAATATTAAATTTGGATTATTGAGATTTTGTACACTTCCATGTATTTTGTCACTAACGACCCGGGTTTCGCCTTTCTCAGTTCGAGTCCATTCGTGTGCTCGAATGCCTGAAGATGCCGAAAGGCGAAACCCGGGTCGTTAGTGACAAAATACATGGAAGTGTACAAAATCTCAATAATCCAAACTTTTTTTTATCGTTTCGTTTCTTTCATTATCGATTTGGAAATTTCGACCCTTAGTCTGTACCCACACTAAATAAAAATATTCATTAAGCCGGAAGCCCGCGCGTTGTAGACATCGCAAAATATAGGTAGACAATATTCAACATTAACAATTCGGAAATGAGGCATCGAATAACAACTGCATTAGTTCAATATCATTAAACAATTGAAATAATCACTACACTGTATACAATAACTGTATATGATGGTAAAAATACCAGCATAAACAAACAAATCATCATTAACGATAAATTACACAAAGGATGTTACAGAAGGGCTGAGTAAATATTATATAATTACCCATATAAAATAAAACAATTTATAATCAACTCGCTTTGTCAATTCATTATGTCAATAACTCGAGTGATACCCATTAATAATGTTGTGTTGAACGTTATTGCTACGTAGCGGTTGTTGGCCTATGGATTGACAGGGGCCTTCGACCGTGAAAAGAAACACAAAATGCATTGCGAATCGACCGAACTAGTCTGGGAATATACAACTTGAACTTGCAAGCGAGGATGCGGAGAAATAATGAGGTGCGAGCAGCAGTGCATTTTAGCTATATCTTTATAACTTAATCGTGGGACAGTAGATTTTGAGCAGAACTGCAGAGTTGGAGTCTTAGATTTATGCCATTTTTTAATGTATCGACAATTGAGGAGCATGGGATTAAAAATGACCAAATTCACTTTCTCCTTAACAAAGATAAAAACACTTTTCGTATAAAAATTTATTGTCTTAACAAACTATTCATGTAACTGTTTAATTTAATGCATATCTTATTGTTTATTCATTTGACATTGGAAAGGGCTCTAAATATGCAACTTGTTCAGCAATATTAAAAAAATACCTAAAAACCACACATTAACAGCGCAATAATACCTCACTTGGGTGCAGGTTGAGTGACAGCTGACTGAACTGTCATGGTCGACAAATACAAGTACGCTTTTGGCTGATTTAAAATTTGGTCAATTATGATACAATAACTCATATTTTGACGTTAAACTGCATGGAAACTATGAGAATTTAAGCGACGTTGAAAATTCAATTCTGTTTTTTTGAATTTGTCCTTTATTATTACAGCGATATCTCGTTTTTTCTCGAAACTAGATTTGAGCATGTTTGACCCCAAACTTCTCAGTTGTTGTATTTTTATCTTCTGTTTTTAATCATCGATAAAAACGATGGTTTAAAGTTTAAATTGACAAAAATGTTATTTTAAGATGTTTCAAATCAGAGCACTGTCAAGTTTAGTTAACATTTACCAACATTGATAGTAACTATTTTCAGATTTAAATTTCCTGGGAATTTCTTCAGACAGTGTTTTTATTTACGACATAGGTTTCAGAACTCATAGATAATGCAGGAATATATAGATAAGACGAAAGGAACGTATTTAACCACCTGGGCCAGTTTTGTTTAAATAGTAAATATTTGATTTGATAAAAAAGCAAATCAAGCAAGCATACTTATAAAAAAACGAAAAACCAACTGTCAAAATACAATATTCTGATGGTAGGGAGAGAGAACAAAAATCATTAGAAAAATTATATGAAAATCACAAAAATAAAATTAATATAATGATACAAAAAATATGATGACACGTTTTCGCTTGCGTCGCATATCTCTATGCCCAAATTAATTCAATACGGTAACTACGAATATGGTACCCAAATAATTGTGATAGTATATAGTATGAATTTGAGGCGATATGTTGAAGACATTTTTATTGTTGTTGGTATAATAATTATTAACACACGTCAAAATGTTCAAAATCTGGTTTAGATTCATTTAAGCGGTTGAACTTGTTCTTGTTTTCACATTATTTTCCGAAAAACGTATTCCGTAATGACGTAAAACAGTGGGTGAAAGAAAATAAACTAAATTTATTTGAATCAACCACAACTATTCTAGATAGCCGTTTCATATACTTATTATTCATTTAAATGGTGATATTCCGGAAAGATTTTAATAAAAGAAATATAATATTTTTGAATCTTGAAGATAGTACAAGGAACTATCCAAATATGATCGTGGCTTGATTATGTATTCATTGTTCCCATGTCAAACGATACGTAATTCAAAGGCAATGTAAAATATTGCAGACAAATCTTAGTTGTCTATTCAAAGCATTCATTCGTTCAACCCTTACTCTTACAATAGCACGTGACTAGAAGGCTTAGTGTACAGTTTTAAACTAAAATTCTTAAATAAATCATGACACTTTGAATTTTATGTGTGAAGTTGTATAAAGAAAAATTTTGAGATTTTTCGATAACAACCAATGCAAATTTATGTGCCAGATATTTAAGTAAGTACCAAACGCAGATTGATAAAATAAAATAACTTTAAATTTATGACACGTACTAAGAGCAGAGCGTAAATAAATACAATTAAACTTGTTTCAACAAAACAACAGTTCATGGCGTAATTTGCGGCTGTATAATTACCGCGTTAATTGTCCATCTGAAATAACGGAGAATTCTCGGTCGGTATGCCTTGTCATTTCCGTCACGATATCTCACGATGAATCTGCTTCAGAATTTCGGAAATAAAGAGCAAACCTGCTGTTATTTCTATACGTAATTATCATTTAATTACAAATTAAAAGCTTCAAAAAACGTCAGGAACATACAACATTTTAGTACATTTTGAATTTCATAGCCCCAAGCACCGTTTGTGAAAATATAAGTTAATATAATATAATACACAAAACTGACAGGCGGCGTAGACTTTGGAAAGGCATTAATGTTTCAAAAGGTCTTCCTTAATTATATTATGTATTTCCTTACACGATTTTGCTTAATAAGAGATGGAATAATCGAAATCACAGCGGTTTGTTTACCCAAAACTAAAACCATAAATAACTAAAAATTTATGGACGTAAAAAAAATTATTACGGAACGGGCAAATATTAATATATGAAATTAAACTAAAAAAATAAATTTAATTTGCAATTTCTTATGTCTCACGTGATAAAAGTTCGTTCAATTTTAAAATCCATTAAATAATTAGTTACATAATCTACTACAATTGTGACGAAATTTACGGAATTGCTATCGTCGCTGCAATGAGGATTTTCAACGACTACAAAGCGGAATTTATTATTTTAATCGAAGTGTTATTTTTTTAAATTAGAATTATCGCCAGTGTTTATATATATTTTCCCCAAATTAACAAATATTCAATGCAGCATGGCATTTTTTTACGTAGAAACATTCGATGATTTTAAAAATCGGCGCTTATATTATAGTGCAGATGAAAGCGACTGTGGCATGTCGTTATTATCATAAAAAGGGTTGAAATGGATTTAACCGATATGATTCTTCAACAATGGCTAGAATTATTAAAAATAAATTGACATAAATTGCGGGAAAAAAGCTGGCACACATAAATTGTCGAACGTGTCGGCAATTTAGCGAAATGACTGGACAGTATTTTGTATGGTGCAAGCTGTATTGAAATATATCGTAATTTATTATAATATTGTCAGAACTATCCACCGCAAGTTCAACGAAACGAATAGACAAATTAAAATATATATCACGTATCAACGAACTATCCAACTCAGCAAAACGATGATCAACTAATACATATTATGTAAGAAAAATGTTATATTGCTAAAAACGCCAATTTGAAACCACAAAATTACGTATTATTTTCGTATCTTTCGAATAAGAAACTTCAATACATTATAATTAAAAATTAATTTTGAAAATATTTAATAAAAATTTGCGTCCAGTCAAAGGCTACATACAGTAAGTATCCCGTTCCCAACTTCAAATCTTTAGCAATTTAAGATATGTATGCATAAAAAAATCAACACAATACCTTGGAGGTCTGCACGGACCGAAATTTGATGAAATTGCCCGAGCCCAAGTCTTAATACCACACTTGCTACCCGAGCCCGACCAGAGGCCAAAATTTGTATATCTCGGCCCGAAAATAACTCGATTTAAAAAAAATACAGTAGCATAAAATTGATTAACGTTCCTTCCCAACTTTTTCACATGTAGAAACACCACAGTGACCACTTTTTAACATTTATATCGCTGAAGCTCATTTTTAACGAATCTTTTGTATTTTTTTATAATGAATTTTTCGGCATATGGAACAGTCGACTATCAAAAACGAATAGAAAGCAGATACTGAATAGTACTACACTTAATTAATTTACGAACTATTTAAAATTGCTATCGGTATTGATTAAATGAACAAAGCATTGTTTCACGGATTAATAACAATTTTATGAGCTCAGTTTCAGGTTACTAAAATATAAAGTGATGTCTCCATACTTATCAAATACAAGACTATTGTGTCCAATGCTATTCGAAACGTAATAAATTATTTTATTTATTGCCTTTTTGTTATCAACAGTATTTAGTTATTAAGAGTAGTCATCATCCGAACATAGTCCGAAATATTTTTCTGAGGAACAAAAACCTTACTCGGCCCGGCCTGAGCCCGAATATTAATTGTGTTTACCCGCATGAACCCGGCCCATGGGCCGAGCCGGGTAGAGGCCCACGGACAAAGCCCGGGCCCGTGCAGACCTCTACAATACCTACATCTCGCACTCGACTTTCACGGTTTCGGTTTAACACTGTCGATGTATTGATTTACACTGCATGTTTTGGTTAAACACACTTTGTTATTTGGTGGATAGTAGAATATAGAAAAATTCACAACAATGGAATGAGGTCGACGAAGTCAAAAATAAAGTTTGTACTAATACTGATGTTTCAAGTAGAAAAGAAAATATGTTGCTTTATTATCAAACGATAAAGATACGAAATAAAAATGGCGAGACAAGATTTGTTCCAAAACTTTTTATACGTAATATCCATTACAAATTGATTACATTTCATATACTGCGGATTACTTCTATAAAAGTTCTTTATTTGTTGAATTATATGAGGTGTAAGTGTATCTCTAATATCTAAATAAAGCTTTCCAGTGTATACTGAACCAAATGTGGAATTAAATTATAATATTTACACAATAAAACGCGTACAATTATTAAAAAATTAAAATAATTTAATTAAAATTCAGATGTATGGAAATTATAAGTGTACTTATTCATTCAGTGAAAGAACTATTTTCAGTGAAAATGAGATCAGAAAAAGTGGAGTGGATTCATTCAAAATGTAATTCAGTCAGTCCAATTAAAAAAGTAACGCAGGCTCGCAGTAATTTTGCACTCCCTAATGGACAACTAAAAAGAGAAAATTAATACACATATACGGCACGAGTTCAGTAATTGCTTTTTAGAACAAACATTCTTTGCACTTTCTCCTCGGCACTTTTATGTGTAATTTCAAAGTTAGTGAGATTGGAATAAAATAATAAATTATAAATATAATGACCATATTATATATTATCTCTGGCTAACTGTGCCATTCTTAGATAATAGATGCATTAAATAACAACATTTATAAAAGTGGTCACAAAAATAAAGCAGTTATTTTTTTTTTCAAAAGATAGAATGATGCAATCCAGTATTTTGTTGTATTGTCTGGCACACAAAATAATTTAAATGTCGCAAAACACAAGAGATGCTGATAATAGTTATTCTTTTTTATTTATAATAAATTGCGACCATTTTTAACAACATCAATTTACCATATTCCCATATTCTATGTCAGGGTTTCACCATTCGACATCTTCAGGTAGTTCAAGTACACGAATGAACTCGAACTAAAAGTGACGAAACTCATGGATATGTAGAAAATTTGAACAATTCAAATTGTTATATTTAATTTGGCCAGCGGAAGCTTAACAAGTGTGTGTGGGCCACTTATAAAATAATTGTATTGTTATAAATAAGTTGTAAAAAAATATTTGTTAGGAGTATATTTTACAATCAGTTATTATACGTCATTTTTTTTAAATATCTCAGATATACGGTGTGTTGATCGAAGTTGACAAGCGGCAAGGTGTATAATATTACCAGTGCGCCTTCATCATAATAAGTTTATCGTTTATATTAAA
Source organism: Himalopsyche phryganea (assembly GCA_022494535.1). Lineage (NCBI taxonomy): Eukaryota > Metazoa > Arthropoda > Insecta > Trichoptera > Rhyacophilidae > Himalopsyche > Himalopsyche phryganea. The sequence continues at coordinate 2,106,944 of JAGVSL010000001.1, read as the reverse complement.
TTGACCAATCACAGTCTATTCAGTCAACTGAATTCTAAATTACAACTTGGGAACCTGTTAAAAATAAAATTGTCAGAAAGAGAGATAATCAATATATTTAAATGACGAAAATAATGAGCGGTTTCCACAAGTGTATAAAAGCCAAAATTGCTCCCATTTTAATTCAAATACTTTAAGTTTATGCAAGAACCACTTCATTAAATATAAATTATTTGTCTAATTTCCATAAGCCCAAATAATAACGCCACCATTTTGAGTTCATTAGACACCTGAAGGCATCGTGATTTGGACATATGAAAATTAAAATAACATTAAATATTTTATTTAAAAAAAAATGTTTTGTTTTCAAGGTCGAAAAATCTTATAATATAATTAAAAATAATACATAACATTTTATCAGAATTGTTTTCAATACAATACAGCATGTTATTTTGTTTATTTATATCAATTCCCATATAAATACAACTTAAACAAAGAATCGGAAAAAAAGTATGTCGCCTTACATTTGTACCGCGTAAAATCTTATACCTAATAGCCCGAATGTAAATGTTTTTTCCTACAGCAAGTTTTTTAGTAACTGCTGCAGTCATGGTGAATATTAACCATGAATTATTTAAATTTAATAAAGTAAATACTCTTTGCGAATTTCAATATGAATGTTACGTTACTTATATGTAATTGCTGTAATGTCAGAAGGAAATATAATTTATACACTTCTAAGAATCCCATAAATATAAATTGATATGTTTTTATATCAAATGGAATAATTATATCTTCACAAACGGTGCTTATGGGAGAATTAGTATAGTAACGTTATGTGATGAAAAAAAAAAAAATGTTCACAATGTTAAATAATAGAAAAAAAAACAAACAATGCTTTAATAATAATTTCACAGGCTTATCTCGTGGGACTGATGATGATTTTATAATATTACTACATTTACACTAGCAATGCTAAGGTTACTTATTATGCGTAATATCAAAACATTTAAAAAAAAATATAATCCATATCAGAAGTTGGCAACATACGACTCGCGGACAACTCAATGTGAAGTGAGAGTAAAATGTTTGAACGTAAATTAATGTTATAATAAATAATTCGTTTATGAGGCCTGATGACCTTCATTCGTCGGCTCAGTGGTAAACGTCGTTGGCTACGGTTAGGAAGGTCTAGAGTTAATGTCCCGGTGCAGAACTAATTTTTAGATCGATTCTTCTTCTCATGACATATGACACGTCACATAACTCACAAAAACTATAGCTCCAAACTTGCATGCACGAGTATAGTTATGTTTGCTCCCGCCTTCCACTTTTATGCCCCGCTCCAACGCAACCAAAGTTTGTCAAACATCGCGATTTTGACTCTCCATAAACGTCAAAAATTCGGCAATATCTTCTAATATGACAGTGAATGCATCCCGACTGTCCAACCTCGTCCTCCACATAAAGGTTCATTAAGTGTCCATTATTATATTGTGCGATTATAACAATCTTACTGCAGTTTCCGCGGTATAATTATTTTTAAACATCAAGTTTCAATAGTCAGCCCTCAATTCTTATCAGTAAAAAGTTGCCGACACCCTCTAATGCAATAACCGGTTAGTATTTTATTAAATGTTCGGCGATGAAGTGAGCTCGGCTTTACGACCGACAACTGTTCGCGCACAATGTGTGTATATTTCCAACAAGTTTTCTTTTGTTTTGATTGTTTTCAAATACCTAATTTGAACGCTCAATAACATCGACGTACAATGGACGGCGACGAACGGATATCGACCGGCGAAATGTGCGAACATAAGAAAGTGAGCAGCGAGAACGTGCGTAATGTTGGATACTAATTTGATACAATTTATGAACCTTGAACGATCTAGTTACTTCTGTTACTAGCAACATTGTTACTTTTATTAAACATACATTATCGCGGACTATGGAATTAAATGCAGACGGCATACAAATTATTTAAGAGTTTCCAGCTGTTAATGTATGTGTAAAACACCTAAATACCCACCCCTTCAGAGCTACGAAATAAATCAAACAAGAAAGTATGTGCGATAGACTTATATTTAATGTTGTAACATAGCAATACAGAAAAATGATTTAGAAAAATCGTAAGCAAGCTATTGGTTAGAAACGATAACGTTGGATTCAACGGTAACTTCGATTACTTTGTTATTCCACTGGCTGTGTTAATAAATGTGACACGTGGTTCGCCTATTTGAGAAGCATCTTTAGATTCACTACATCGCAAGGTTATTTATTTCGAAAGTGATTCTACTTCTTGACTTAAATTAATTTAAGCCGTTACTTCTGTAATAATCATTGTTTGAAGCTCACTATATTACACCTAATTATGATTAAATACTATCTGTTTTTATTATTAATCCAATGCACGTAACGTACCCGTCCTAATATAAAATTAAATTAAAAATTGATAACTTAGTTATTCCACTTGGTTTATCAGGACAGGCGGCTCGCCATTATTAAATTTATTGGCTTTGGGTTTTTCAAATCCAGGTGCCAGTAATTGATTTGTTTATAATGTAACAATGTTTATAGCTTACCCCCTTCCACACATTCAGTAGAATGTAATAAAACTCACCCCCAGCATTTAAAGAATAAAATCATGGTTTAACTTAGAAAATACATAACCTTACGATACGGTTAGTCTGAAGATGCTTTTAAAGAGGCAAAACGCGTCACGTTAGTGATAAACCAAGTGGAATAACTAAGTTATCAATTTTTAATTTAATTTTATATTAAAAATGAACTTCCACAAAGTTACCGGCGAATCCATAGAAAATATATCCTGTCCTGTCAAGATATCTACATTAGGAGGCCAAATGCTCCACATTGGGTGCGAATATTATTTATTATATTAAAAATAAAACAAAAGATATTAGAATAAGTAAAATGATGTACTTATATATTACATAAATATAGTATGTCTTCTGTGTTAGCAAATAAGATGACAAAAAATCGTTTTACATAGTTTTAACGTTGGCGTGATGTCGAAATTGTTGTCAACTACATAACATACGTTCTGTAGAACTGAACATTGCTTTTTATACCTCATTATAATAGAATTCTAACAAGCAAATACTAAGAAGTTGAGTAGAGTTCGATTGTTCGATGGTACGCCCAATTTCCTTTATTTTATACAAGATAGATTTTATACAAGTGGTTACAGATATGATTCTTAGAACACTCTAGTATATTCGGTATACTTCCGGATGTACCAGAAATTGTGAGCAATCACTTCTTGTGATTCGGTTTACAGAATGTTTGACAGAGTGATGATTATACGTAAATATTATTCCAAGCACGCTTAAAAACGGAAGCAATTCTTAAGCTAAGAAAGATTAAATAATGAAATACTCAAACAATACATTGTTATTTATAGCATGAAAACGTGTTAAAGTGAGTTAAAAAACGGAGGTTTACACGTAGTTATACTAAATGTTTTTGTAATATTATTGTAAGATGACGAATTTTTATGGAAATTTCAATATTTTGATTGCTAATTTATGACTATTTTACGAACTCATTTCACGTAAAGGATACAATAAAGGGGAGTTACTCGAATGCCTAAAGATCGTTAGTGACGAAATACTTAATTTAAAAATTATTCAGTTACTATAGTATTACTAACATTACTTGGCCGCCGCCGAATTTGGAACTAGAATTGTCAGACTAGAATAAATTTCTTCAATTGTCATTTTATGCAAAATAAATATTTTGTCTACTTTTAATAACCGTCGTTAAAATATCAGTTTAGGAATTTATTGAGATTTCAGTTCTGGTTGAGTATGACAAAATTCCTAACGCGACGGTGGCATCCTTACTGGCGGCCATTGGTACATCTATACCATTTATTCTTTCGGCAAAAGGTATGTTATCATAAAAGGTGGATTTGGAAGTGGGAAATACCATGTCGTTCAATAATGATATGCTATCAAAAAAGTAAATATAGGTAAACAAGTGGATAAACATAGTGCAATACACAATGAATAAGAATCATTACAACGAATAAGTACACCAGATTTTAAATCCTATGGAAATGAGATGAACTGTCATCTGCCACGGTCAAATCGCCGATTATTTATTGTAAAAAAAAAAACAATCTGCAGCAACGAATGGGTACATCATACAACTATAGTCATGAATTGGTTATGTTCATAATACAATAAGAGCCTTGATTAACTATTTAGTGTAGGGCTACCATATTTGTTGAGATGCTGACCGGGAAGTTTGGGAGTTGAATGGTAGAAGGTAAAAATGAAAAACTCACATAATCAACTATAATAGCCAATCGGCGAGAAGACGACATATAAAACAAACAAATAAATATCACGAGAGTCTGTAATTCGCATTTATCTCTACCACCCCAGCACGATTCTTTCTCACAATGACTTTTTTTTAACTAGCTAGACAGAATTCCGGGATAAATGACTTACGTACCGGGACATGGGGATATAGATCTATAAGCCGGGACGTATGGCAGCCCTAATTTAGTGTCGCAATACGTACATATTAAATCGGTACTATTACAATGCCGGCTGAGAGATGAATTCAGAACATTAGTGTGCGTGAGAAATTTCGGTACTGCACCAAGAAGCTATTATTTTTATTATCAATTATTACCATATGGCACTACTGATATAAATAAACAAAAATTCTAAAACACTAGTAGTATAGTTCGTAATTTTCATCTTCTGTAATACAATATTTAAAAACCGATCAACATCCGCTTTTATCTCGACCGGTTATAAAACGACATTTAACTAAATAACACCCGTATTCATGGTGTTGAAATACTCCATATTATTGTACTACGTGACACCGCCCCGAAATTATGGGGCGGGCAGGTCTTCAAGCCATTCAAAAGCCGTCTACAGACTTGTCCTATTAATGCAAATATCATAATATGTCATGTTTTAACACAGCACTGAAAAGATTTATTAGTAAAAGTTTTAAATTCATCTTCCCTCTGTTAATTTTGGGTTTCAAATTTTGCCGCGCTGTGTTGAAGTCTTACACCAGTCCGAAGGGCGGCGGGGGGGGGGGAGTTAGTACATATTTTATAACAAAGAGTCGGTGTGGATTCGTGATCCAAAGAAAGAGCTCGCGGTGGCGACGCTCGAAATATCGGCCGGGTGGCGATATTTCAAAATTCCAGTCGACGGAATCTGCGGTTGTTAGTATCCGAGGAGCAAGTGTGTTGTTTGTCTCTCGATACCTCCTGGGTCTATTGTATTTCTCCGTAGTAAAGGAGAAATTGTCGTAAAAATACCAACTGTTTGGAGTAACATTTTGTTCTTGTAAACGTAAAATAAATTTTGTATTGTGTGTCTAAGACTGTCTGAAAGTTTGCAATGTGTTCCAAGCCTAAATTCTGCAACAAATAAATGCGAGTGAGCGAAGATAATAGAGTGTTTCATTGAAGAGTCTTTGTCTCCAAAACCTGTGCCCTCCTCCTCTTTCACTCCGTATTATAATGGTTATGTAGCAAATGTGGCAAAAATATATTAATTGGTAAAGGAGTACGTCTACGCATATTTATGTTGATATAAGATGTGCAAGCAAATACATCAGACTTTACAATCAGACGTTTACCGCATACTAATTAAAAATAATTTCGATACGGCGGACAATCAATTTTGAAATAGGTGAAGAAATTCGATTTAAATTCATTTATATGTTGGCGTACAAGAGCTTTGCATTATATATATATTTTAAGGAGAAAGAAAGATAACAGTAATTCTATATTCAAATCAAATTATTAACTTTATTATTCTAATTTTTGTTTTGTTAAATGCCACAGGCGAAGGGAAGTAAAACACGTGTTTCACTTCAGTTAAATTAAATAATGTATTCCGATTGTACGGGTGTATTATTACTACATCTACATGTAAAAACATTATTTAATATTATCTACATGTAAAAATCTGAATTTCCTATTTATTACATTTTTCCTCGAAAAACTTTGATAGTATAAGGTGAATAATATTTATTATAACCAATTTCAATAGGATAAGAGTAGGCAAAGATAATAACCATGTAGCGGTATTATTGACTACGTATTTTACGATAGATATGCGCAAGCAATCAAATATCCGTCAAAGCGAAGTCGTGATTCGTGATGATAGCATGAAGATGAAATAACGATAAAATTAGAAAGCCCACGTGGAACTAAATACATTGCGATGTCTGCTTATCTTTATAAAAAACATTTCTTGTACTAGTTCAAAAATATTTTCTAATTTTGCGCGTCAAGATCATTTTTAACTGATTTATTTTTATAAATATAATTCTTTTCCACCAAGAATTGACAGTTTGGTTTAATAAGGTAAAAATAGCGACGTATTAGAATTATCAGATAGAGTTAAAAGCTATTTCAGATTTATGTCACCGTCGGAAATATGTTGAAGCATAGTTGTGACAATTAATAAATGCACGTTCAATCAATTGTTGTAAGTGATTAACTAATTAGAATTAATTTCTTTGTATATGCGTTAAACAGACTATTTATTTTTTATTACAAATAATCTAAATGAAAAGACGGTGTAAAAGTTGTCATATTTTACCAATGCAATAAAAATATGTGTACACGTATTGTATGGATCTAACGAATTGTGTGTTTGATGAAATAGTCACTGGTATTCCATTACACAATATCGAAAAACCGCAAAGAAAACTAATAACATTACAAACAAGAATAAAAAACATTAGAGGAGCTCCAGAAAGGCGTAAAAATATTATTACCATTCGCATAAAAAAAAAACTAACTAGAAAATGAAACTGCAGACATTTACAGCAGATGTTACTTGCGTCATTTGAGCGGTGGGGGTGTGGAAAGGAAAATCCACGAAAAACAAACGATTCGCATTGAAGTTTTACATCATTGAAATAAAATCGCCAAGACTCAAGTACAAATTCCTTCCAACAAACACGTCCATATGCACAACACGTGGAATTTAAAGTACTAAATTGCTTTAAATTTGGATTATTGAGACTTTGTACACTTCCATGTATTTTGTCACTAACGACCCGGGTTTCGCCTTTCGGCATCTTCAGGCATTCGAGCACACGAATGGACTCGAACTGAACCGGGTCGTTAGTGACAAAATACATGGAAGTGTACAAAATCTCAATAATCCAAATTTAATATTGAAATTCCATCAAGCACCCTCAGTCGATGTCTTAAATTATAAATTGCTTTAACTTAATTAAGGCAACAATTCGTATGGCATTGAATTTATTTCTGTGTGCTCAAGTTAACTACAAGTGTAGCGATAGAAACTGACAATAATATACTATACTCTTCCCATAGTGTGTGATGTGAATGGCAATCATGTTCATGTTTGTACTTTTATTTACACACAAAACTACTTAGGTTTAGCTAAAAATCCGATATGCGAGGAAGCAAAATCGTCAGTACCGAATTGAGTCTGAAGATAAATAACATTGGCTGCGCTCAAAAAAAAAAAACGGACAATATCGAATCATGTGCAGCAAAAACGATCACCGAAACAATATATAAATGTGCCATAAGATGGACAACAATCGACAGAATTTATAAAAGAAGTGTTCTACGTTTGGCATAAGGGGTTTTTTGGCAAACTTATTAAAAAGGTGGAAATAATAACAGTGTATTATCTTTTTTATATTGGTAGACCAGCTCGAAATAATTTTAAATAAATAGCTATAGCTCAGGTTAGGGAAAACGCTATAGGAAAATAGTCTGCGTTGCTATGGGTAACGAAATATTCTCCGAAAAAGGAAAATAATAATAAATTGAGACAGGATTCGCGATCGAAATATGAGCGGTGTGCGTTACTTACTTTTCTATAAAGGGATTTAAAGATGGATAAAACGATATTACAAAAACAACAGGATACCCCGCTGCTGCCTATTTCAATATTGTTTGGGTAGAATGAATAAAAAAGTATTCCATTTTACACACAGTTCAGTTTTTAAGAAGGATGTATGTATTGTTAAAATACCAAGTAGATGAAAATCTTTACATCTTACCGGTCGCCCCCAAAACCAATCACAAGATCTTTTTTTTCAGCGTGCACGATAATATAATGAATCATTTCCCTACGCACTTATTTTCAGGCAGAAAACTACTGTCTAATAAATGGTAACTGTCCATTTTGAAAATTATTGTCACGTTCAACAACAGCTCTAGGTCACTCGCTGCGATCACGTATTGGAAACCTCAGCCGGATATCTTACAATATTTAAAAATAATTTTAATTAATATTGATTAGCGATTACAACCGATATAAAAAATAATGCTTTCGTTGCTGTATTTGGCACTGTGTTGAGCCTTAGGTTATATTATGTTTTTTAACTCTCACAATGATAGAGCATATTAAGTTGTAGCTCTCTGTTTCGGAAAGAGTAAGGATATAGGTGTGAGACTAGGACAGGACAAGTTTCGCTACGCCCTATTTTAAGAATCGGATGAGTAGAAAGGTATTTAGATATCATAAACATTCATGCTGTCTAACCCAAATTATTTGATCAATTTATAAAATTGTCCGCACTGGGATTCAAGCTTGAAGAAACCGCAACCGAAGACAATGATGTTGAACACTCGGTTACATATCTGGAATTATTTTACTAGCAATAAAAATTAAAAACTTGAGAATTCATTTAAAATACGTCATTTTGTCACATAGATAGGCCTATTAAGCTTAGCATTGCATTTATGACTGTTCTATTCAATTTTAAAAAAACGGACATATTTGTAAAACTTAACTGAATAGGTGATCAATGAAAAGGGAAGAAATGGAAGTGATTGTATAAGCATTTAATTCAAACTTTATTTTATAAATAATCATTATAATTAAAAATGTCAATGAATTGTTACGATGTTTTTAAATAATCACATTTCATTATTTGTACGCAATCCATGTTTTGTATGACATCCATGGAGTTCGATTAACGCAATCGGGTTGCCCAAACAAAAGACTTTATAGTGATTATTATTCGGCACGCGTCCAGCGGATGTGGAGGCCGACGCATGGCCAGACTGAATTCGACAGACATTGCGTTGCTCAAAATTGAAATTTTTAACTGCCAGCAAACCAAAACCCTCCAGTGTATTCGGAAAATTGAAAATTGTAATTCGATCTACAAGACTATGGTTCAAGCGTTCAGTACTTTACTTACTTCAGGACTTACGTATTACGTGCTCAGCTGGTGAAGCGATTTAGTGCCAAGCTCACTTTATTGTTTCAATATATCGTCATTTATTTATTTAATGATGAAATTGTACTATAAAAGTTTAAAAAAAACTTAATTACTTATTTAAAGGAAGGTGTTTCGGTACAAAACTATCGTCAATATGATACGTAAACTCAAGTAAGTAAAAAGGATCCAAGAATCCGAAAAGTTTTCAAATATCTTTTTCGCTTTTGTTTAATTAATATTAATTGTCAATGACTATGTGATAGCGAATTATTCATAAAAAATATATTTAAATTGTAATGCCTAAGAATCCAAGAAACGAGAAATTAAAAAATACACGCCTCAAATTATAAAAATGCGAAAATCCAAGACATTTGATCAAAGAAATACAGAATATTGATAAGTAACAATAAAACTTACCCTAAAAAGCTAAGAAAATCTATAATATTTAATCGTAACCAAAATTTGGACTCTACTTAGAAAAACCACCTGTTTAAAAATTACAATTCATTAATATCAACAATATAAAATTGGTAAATTAGTTATTTTTTAAAAAATAAAACACAATTCATTTGTACTACTTCCAGATATTTATAATGATCAGGACCGGTTTCGCTCATCACGAGCATTATCAACTGATTAATAACTGATTGAAATTAGTTATGCCACTGGCTTTGTTACGAACGTAACCAATTTCGCTACTTTAAGAATAACTATTTCGCAAGTTTATTTATTTCTAAAGTAAACAATGATTTCAATTTTTAAATTAAGAATGAAGGGTAGGGTGGTTTTGTTTCCTTCTACTGGATGTGGGGAGGAGGTAAGACATAAACAATGATAGTACTAATTACCATAACACTGCTAATTACAAATTAATTACTAATGTTAAGAGGTGAAAATCCTAAGTGAAATAAATTTAATTCATAGAAAGCATAAATATCAATTTCCATTGAAATAATGTTGAACAATCTCTAGTACAGTACGATTCAGATACATTTCAGATAACTGTCCGTTATCAGTAATACAAATTCACGTGAATAAAATTACTTAATAGAATGACCTAAAATTGCGTGCCACGAAACCTGAATGGCAAGTGGGCTTTCATTTATTGACTTTCACTACATTCGCCGATTATTGGCAGATACACTACTATTTTTAGTATATACATACATACATAACACTGTCGATGTCATAATAACAAAATACCACATACGGCTTTAATATATAATCTGTTTTGCTGTACGCCCGACGGGTATATATAGTCCAGATACGCATTTTTTGTATACGAAACAATGCGCCTTGAAGATTAATATGTCTTTTCATAATGTAGAACTAATTCTACAGGATTTTTAGTAAAATCAGGAATGATTTCAGTAGGAAAATGAGTTTACATTTTACTTTTGGTTTCAATCTGAACCATTATTAGTTAGAAATGCTCACTGGGTGTACGGAACCACTACTTAAACAACCAAACCAGGAAGTAAGGGCGAAGAAGAAACACGGATAAGACAAGACACTAATTTAATTTAATTTTTAAAAATACTAGAACAATTCTTAATTTAAACTTCTCCTTTTGTTGATAGGTGTTGCTGTACAAAAAGTTGGATGTCGCCGAAAAGGTGAGTTCGGGAAATAAAAATTGTCTTCTAGCATCTTTCAAGGGCGGATGAGACTTTAACAATAGTAATCCCAAAATTACGTACGCTAAACAATGACCAAAAAAATATTTATTTTTACCGGCATCATTTTAAATTTTGAATATTTCGTCGGCTTGGGTCAATGTTCATCCTTTCATTCGTCAGTGAATCATACCGAAAGTTTGTTTTAATATCGAGAATACGCATTTTTTTCATTGAAACGTGTTTACTTTTTTAAAATAGGTCATACCGTGTTAATATTATGGCTGCAAATAGGATTTTTATGAAATTTTAAACTAAATAAAAAATTAACACACACGGGTTCTACTATCGATTAATCGTTAGACTAAATTCCTGAACTATTACCGATGTATCTAATGTTTGCATTAGGTGGGTGGGTAAGAAAACAATTCGATGTATAGGTTTAAAATATCTAATTCTAAAGCCCTGATTTTTTAAGGAAATACGAGTATTGTTTTATACCAAACCGCTGGTAGTATAAAGCATATCAACAAGTCTTTCGCAATAGATACCAAGTAATAAATGATTCATTCAACTAATTTAAGACATCGACTGAGGGTGCTTGATGGAATTTCAATATCAAATTTGGATTATTGAGATTTTGTACACTTCCATGTATTTTGTCACTAACGACCCGGTTTCGCCTTTCGGCATCTTCAGGCATTCGAGCGCACGAATGGACTCGAACTGACAGACAGTAAACAGTGTCCAACGTTTATATAGAAGATACAAATACGACAAATATTATTTACGAGGTAAGATATTATACGTCTGAGAGCCACACTGATACCTGAGTTAAAATTTCGAGAATTGCTTTAATCCTTATTTTGTAAACACCACATTTACAGAGTGGCGAATTGCCGCTTTCCAACTTCTTGTGGAATTACCTGTGATTTTACAATTATAATAATAGCATTGTGGGTTTCAACGGGATGCAATTCGAATTGCATCCCGTCTTTTCCAAATTTGATTCATTCAACCCTTGTATTCAAAGAGTAACGATGGTACGGTGTATTTGGTGAGGTGTGGTAGCAGTGTGCTTATCGCATCATTTACACCCCATTTTACTGGATAAGCTAGATTGGGTGGAAAGTGATGAAAACACAGAATTCTTGACTTCTATTTCAAATCGATATAAAGCTTACAATGTATATTTAAGAGTACTTTTTAAGAGTTTAAGAGTGACAAGCTCTTGCGTAACACAAACAATGGGGAAATTTTATATATTCGTACTTTTTAGATGTACAGTGACTACAGCAAGTCCGTGGTGCAAAGGGTCGTTGGTTACGGTTACGGATGTTGAAGTCCCGATACGGATAGTTATTTTTTCAATCCGACGGGGAAACGGGGCGTAGCGACGGTGAAAAACCAACTACTAGTCCTGCCCTAGCCATTCTTTATCCCAACTCTCTTCGAAAAAGAGAGGTTGATTAACAGTCCACGTAGAAAACTTCTGTTGATATGCATCCATTAGGAAGCCATATGCTTCACATTGGGAGTGGACATATTAAAAAAATGAACCTAAAGTAAATTGTATGTTTCTAATAATAAGGTAGTTAATACTTTGTATTAATCCCATTAAGTGTTCATAGCTCGATTAATTTCACAGCGAAGAAAAACAACACTTTATTATAGTTGGAAATACACGCTTTATTTTTTTGCTCCTTTTATCTGAAATAATAAAATAAAACCAAGCGTGATAAAGAGCATTTCCAGTATTGGCAGTACGGTTTAAAAGCAACATTACTGCTAACTACACGTCCTTCTAAGCAACTATCGATAATATTACTTACCACTTAGTTGCAGAAGGGAAGCTAAACTGAATTGTTTAGTTCGGGTGGAAGTTTCTTAGTTAAACTTAGTTAAGCAACAAACAGCAAATATACACAAATAGTATCAAAATAATTTCATATTTAAATTGGTTATATCCAAGTGCATAAAACAAGTATCATTTCAGCTTTCAGTAACTCAACACTACGTACAAACAATGTTTACTATGTGGCGTCGAAAAAGGAAAATAAGTGTAAAATAGTAGTATTGCTTTCAGTTAAAATGCTGTCGATGAGCGTATCCGGTGCTGTCATAGTTTTATATAAAATTGTTTAATTACCGAGCATTCAAACCATCATCAGAACTATTTATATGTTCGGGTTTTTTTTATGGTTTAATTATGAACCTACCTTCTTACTCTAATCATTAGTATAACTTGAAAGGTATCGAATAATACATTATTCATTGTCCAAGGATAAAAATTAATAAAAATTGAAGAGTTTAATTATTTTGTAAATCGGTTTGGAAATTGTTGGGATCGTGGCGTGATTTTGAAATAGCTACATAATGATGATTAGCAACATACTCAAAACGAATATGTAGTGAATATTTTTTTTCTAACCATATTCGCTCCCTATTCGGAGCATATGGCTATCACGCGGTTCCTCCAAGCTTCTCTGTCCCCCGTCAGCCTACTCGCGTCTTCGCATGTCATCCCAGCGTCCCGTAGCTCCGCCGAATACATCCAATAGATGGTCATCAGCGGCCTTCCAGGGCGACGGAATCCATCTGGTTGGTAGAAGAGACAGGCAGGATGCAGGCTCCCCTGGGGCATCCGCAGCACGTGTCCAATATATAAATCCATTTAATTCTAATAACGCATTTCAACTGAATTCAGAATTATCAAAAAATTGTTTTCATTGTCGACACAATAGCGAAACGTCGATTTTCAAATATGTCTAATTGAAATTTCTTGGAACTGGCCGTATTAGATTACAGATAAATGAACGCGACCTTTCAGATATGAAAAGGTTCCCCACATCTGAATCAAACTACCGGGAAGGAAGTATCATGCTAACAAAAATAGATTATGTATTTAAAGAGATACTATTATAATATTGACATTGATCGTCAATAACTTAGCCTAGTTGGCGACACCTGCAAAAACGGCCAAGTACACACAGTGCCTAAATCGCCCAATAGCGTGATCAGTATTGAAGTGCACGTTTCTCATTTACTGACACATATAAGAGAAAATTGAATAATAGGTTTACGATTCCGAGATTAGGGGTATTTGTTTTATTTTTGCGTATTGAATTAAGGGTAAGGGGTTGAAAGATAACACACGTGGTATTTATCCGAATGATCGCTCTAGTTTTGTTTATGGGCCAATTTTTGTGTGGATTTAATTATGATGCTAATCAGTTTTTTGCATTGTATAAGATCCAAATTGAATTGTTTTTTACAAGAGTTTTTTATGATATTGGCATAGATATTGTATCTGAAAAGGAGGACACGTTTTTTTTTTACTTCCTTGTGACTCATAAATCAATAAAATGATGTAAGATTTTTGATTTATCAAGTTTTTTGTATGGATATTCGTATAATATTATATTTTGAGATATCAATTTATATACACACCTAAGTGATATCAATTTTCAATTCTCGGTGGACATCTATTACATTTATAATGCCGTCATTTTTTAAATAAGTTGACAGCTCACTCGCTTGACGAAACCGATCCTGAACACACTATGGAATTACAGAATAATACCATATATGTGTGTTTTGTTTTTATATATATTATACATTACTAGGATTATCCAAATATTCAGATCCAAAGTCACACTGATTTTTCACAAAGTAAGGTGGACAAAAAGTAATAAACAGTTCCAATATACCGTAACCTTTTTCAAACAAAAATGAATGTAAGGCTTGTATGTATGTAGCTGGCCGGATTTTTGGTGCTCGCCGGTCGTAGTTTGAGATTCCCGAAGTTTTTTTGATACATCGATAATTTGCATTTTATTTGTCCACGCACTCATATTATAGGTAACCATTAAACATGAGGAAAAGTACTACATTACCGTTTTTTCGTAAAGTAAAGTATAAACATGTTGTTAATCAATCTCAAAGATAATAAAAATTTGAACAAAACTTTGTACAAAATAAGAAACTCGATTTTTAATAATAGCGCCGTCCTAATTTCGAAGAAAATAGATGCAGTCGTTACTTTGCAACTGCGTTATGAATCTTTGAGACGCTATCGTGTAAAATTGTCATGTTTGCTTATTCTTTTCATTTAAACAAATTCAGATTAATTATTAATGATATCTAAATATATAAAAGAAAAAAACGTAGTATAAAATAATGTCACAGCGTATATAATATATATTTATTATAAAACAATCTCAAATACTGGGCAAATATAATGACATTCCACTAAGTAAATCATTATACATACTAAGTCGCATTCCGTATTCTAAAATGATTGATGAATGAAAATACTGATGGAACAAAAGATTCTAAATCCAACGCGAAAACTAAAAGGCGTTGTCAAAACAACAGCGAAGTTTACCTTCTACCGGAAGACTGTTTGATTGGGCGAATCAAAAGTAGTATTTATTTACTAACGTAGGAGTTGGAAAATCAACACCGTAACATGGCTAGTAAGTTGATGCGTCCAAAAGCTAGGGATTGCAACGCAATTCCGGTATTACAGAAACCGCGATACCGGTTTTTTAATATATTTTTTTATAACAGTTTTCAAAATGCAAAATACCGATATAGTAAATTTAGTTAACTCGATAAGTAAATGTAATTGATTTTTTATTTAATATAACAAAATAAGGAGCGCACCAATTTTGAGGCCTTGTTAGATAAATACGCCAAGCCAAAAGGGTGTATCTCATTCTTTTCTATGTTCGAGGATTGGTTGCCATAGAAACATTATTAATGATGCATTTTTATTAACCAGTTAAGTCACATATCCGAAATTCATTCTCAAAAGTGATCAGATCAGAATTTACGAAGTAGTGCGTTTTGTAACTTTATAAAATAATTTCAAAAGTTATCTTTCTTGAGATGTGACTTTATAGCTCACGAGTATAGTTTTGTGGGGGATAAATAAATACGAATGGCAACACAGACGAGATGGCAATACTTCAACAGAAGCATGGATACAAGAAGAAGGCGCACTACCTTAACCTTCAACATGGACGGAGGACAATTATGTTCATTGTTTGTCGACCGCACGGATCTGCGATAAAACATTTTGATGAATTAGCTTGAGACGCTTTTCTTATATTGAACAATTGTACAGTTTATGCTTCCGGTATTGCAATACCAATTGGCTGTGTTCATAATTTTTTTATCACCCTGTTTTAACTATTTTTGTTATACATTGGAACCTCGATATCTTTATCGCATTCATCATTTTCCAGCATTATTCGTAATTTATTAATGGTAAATAAGAACGGTGTCAAATAATCTCATATTTTTTGAGGGGTCCCACTGTACCGGTATTAATATATTCGTCCGGTATTGCAATCCCTATTCCACATCGACCGTGACCCACATTGGTTGACTGAACGGGTGGCCAGTACCCTTCCCCGAAACAGGAAAAGCCAATTGCGAAGAACAACTCGCTCAGTGGATAAAAGTTTTAATATTGCGAACATCCTGCGCGGAGTAATTTGTCAATCAGTGTCTTTTGCAGGGGTGGTACGTAAATACAATTTAAGTCGTACCGGAAACGCTGATATTATCATAGATTTAAATATCAAGAAACACAGCTTAGTTATCTACAAAATAATTTTGCTTTATTTGGTAAGTTGAGTAAATTTAACATATTTTAAAACCATATATCGACTGTAAAATGAGTTAATGGTTTTATCTCATTTTAAAAACGACTGACAGAGTAAGTCTATACCAAATAATGTAAATAAGAAAAATAAATTGACCACTTTTTGGAAGGGAAACATCATTTTACATTAGTTATAGGTTTAAAAATTTTGACCCGGCCACTTGATGTAAGCCACTATTATATCGATAATCCCCAAGTATAATCCGGTATCTGCAAACATGAGAATTTATATATTTCAAAGATTTGTAACGCCATTCATCAAACATTAGTTTCCGGTAAAAACAGTTTTTACTTTCCCCTTAACAGTTTCAATTTTGATGGTTACGTTCAATTGGCCCAAACACCGTCGATATGTTGAAAATTTTCATAGTAATTTGCACCTTCGTATGATTGAAAGATCAAAAACAATATGTACAACAGATCGACATGTAAAAATTGAGTAAAGATCCTTTAGTGTGTACATCAATTGCAAAATTTAATATTTAATTGGTTACGAGTACTAGTTATGATAATTTAAAGTTTAAGTATCACACCGTTGATTTTTAATATCTATATCGTCGTAAATTTCTACATATTATTACAATTGGCGTTAATTTAATAATAGTATTTGCATCAAACTCATCCAAAAAGCGTAGTGAAATTAGAACAATGAATTAAATTAATTTAATAAAAATTAGCGTTACTCTTTCCGCCACCTCATATATATTCTGTTATGCTTTCTTATTAGAAAGAAATATAATTACGATTTTAAAACATATTAAATGTAATTTAACAATGTGCGTGCGAATGCTACTAGAATAAAGAAATGCATATTGCAGATGTTCTAGAATCAACAACATCCATACTAGATCCGGTTCATTACGCGTTTGCCATACACAGCGAATACTATAAAAAAAAACTACTTCAATAACAGTGTGGCTACAAAACAGTGGTTCTAGAGAATCGGTTGACTGTGTTTATTGTTTCCAACTGATTAAGCCAGACATAGTTACTATCCGCCCGGTAGTAATTACATACAGTGTGTGAGAGAAAATGCGACGTCCACATATTGCATTATAATCATAAAACCCTACCAATGTTTATCCATACGATACAATGTTATATATCATACAATGCTGTCCTGCTTAGTACCACCTACTAATAAATAACCTTCAATTATCAGTTGTTTATTTTTTTGTAAATATTATATAAGCTGCTATTTTCTTTATATATTTCATTGATTCTTGAAACATTTAATGAATCAAACATTAAGCATATTTTTACCCCTTTCCTTTGACTATAAATATTCGACCCTAAAAGGGTGGCGTATGAACAGCAATTACTAAGCGAGTTCCTCTCTAGTTGCATTTTTTTACCCCTAAAGATTTCGTGACAAACCTCTGCTAAAAAAAAAGTTAAATTGCTTATCAATAGTCCATATATTTTTAATTTTATTAAAACAGTCTAAAAACTGTTTTCGTATAATTATGATTAACCAATTATATGGTTAAAAATTGAATATTTTTAAAATATCAAAACCAAATATGTTTGTCATGTATGAAAATGTATCAATGGTTCTGTTAACCCTTTATAGGGCAAAGTGCGACAACGGTCGATATATCTACCACCTTCTTTAAGGACTATAATTCATACGGTGCCCGCCCGTAGATATGTCAACCTTAATACCTAAAGATGATATCGATTGAGTTTTTTAGTGTTTTTATCGACCATCTAAGTTGAAGTGTGCACCAATAACTTGCAAACGTAAGTGATTGATAAATCGACCATTGCACATTCGCGGCCATAGCTGGAACGGGATTTGTGCAATATTTGATTTTACGAATCATATTTATGATGGTTATATTGCGTGTTGCGGGAAAAGCTATTTATTAAATATTTAGTATGCATTTATTTATCGATTTATAGTATTTTTTAAATAAATAAACCACCACAAATTACAGTTTTTCTAAAAAGTATTTTTTATTTTTATGACAAAATTATTGTTCAATACACAATATTATATAATTTGAAATAATAAAGTTCGCAGTTGATTTCGGAAAAAACTAATTCACCCTATAAAGGGTTAAGTAATATATATGTGTAAAAATGAGTATCAAAATCTATTATTGATTAATTTTTAATGGTTATACATATAACACCACCATTCACACTAAAACAAGAGTTTTCCGTAAATTATTACTTCATCCACCGATGATTTCATTTGTATCCGTTTTTTACCACGCACACTGTATTATCATATACGTGCATTAGAGGTCTGCACGGGCCGAAATTTGATGAAATTACCCGGCCTGAGTCTTAATACCACACTTGTTACCCGAGACCGACCCAAAGCTTTAAATTTATATATCTCAGCCCAAAAAAAACCGATTTTAAAAAATAAATATACAGTAGAATAAAATTGATTGAAATTTAACACACTTAACGTACCTACCCAACTTTTTCCCATGTAGAAAAAATTATTATTTCACGAAGTGATCACCACAATCATCACTTTTCAACATTTTCTTTATATCGTTGAAACTCATTTTTAACAAGTCTGTTGTATTTTTTTATAATGAATTTTTCGGCACATGAAACAGTCGATTAAATAAAACGAATAGAAAGCAGATACTGAATAATATCACACTTTATTCATTTACGAATTTTTTAAACTTACTATCGGTGATGATTAAATAAACAAAGCATTGTTTCACGGATCAATAACAATTTTAGGAGCTCAGTTTCAGGTTACCAAAATAAAAAATGATGTCTCTATACTTATCAAATAAAATACTATTGTGTCCAATGATATTCAAAACGTAATAAATTATTTTAGTTATTGCCTTTTTGTTATCAATAGTATTTAGTTATCAAGAGTACTCATAATCCGAACATAGTCAGAAATATTTTTCTGAAGAACAAATCCCTTACCCGGGCCCGAATATCAATTTTCTCTACCCGCCCGAACCCGGCCCATGGGCCAAGCCCGGGCCCGTGCAGACCTCTAACGTACGTCATATATGAATGAGAGAGATTAAATTCGTAAAACGCGCCGTTTGCAATGCATAGACTCAGCGTTTATTATTTTTAATCACAGTAAATTGCTATCCATGCAAATAAATTCGTATTCATATTAAGCTCGACGTATTGTTTTTCAATCATACACTTTCTACGTGTAACTATTTAAATCGTAAGTGGGCGTTCAAATAATTAATTTAAATACTAAATTAATAATATTCGTAAATAATAAATAATATTCGACACGTTGAATACAAAAATGGTATCCATAACGGTCTATTTTTAATGGGAATATCAAATTTAATATACGTAAAAAAATATCTGAAAATTGATTCAATTTATAACGAGGTTCTAGGGACTATAGGGTATAATATTTGATACATTTACTTATCTTGTTAAATGCGAATCAAACCTAAAAAAACTGTATCCAATTAATTTGACAGACGGCTTGCAAATAATAAATGTTTTTCAAATCACAAAATCAAATATATTATAAAACGTTTGCGAGAACTAATTGTGATACAGTCAGTCAGAATAGGCAAGGACTAAGAGAAGTAATCTAATCGCTCTCTTAACAGCTATATCTCAAGATTGGATAGTGGGCGGGAAACATGAAAACATCAATATAGAAAATTGACAATTTTACGTTCAATTGTTTTAAGAAAAAACACTTGATATTTCTTTACAACGCTATTTATTTCTAACGCTTTACAACACTTGATATTTCGATGATAATTTTGCTGGAATGTAGCTCTGTTAAACCCATTGTCATTCTAACACCAGACGACATTTAAGTAAATTAATTTAATTTTTTGAGAAGGGGCTATGGACATTTTTTTGCAAATTTTGGGAACGTGGAACGAAAAAATTTGGAACACACTGGCCTAAACTAGTGCTCCGTAACCGGTAATCCGTAATGCGTCCGAAAAAGAATATACAAAATCAACATTAACTTGCATACAATCTACAAAATACGAACGAAGAAATAAGTAACATTACATTATATGACATCTAATGTTACCGAAATCAGCAACAAAATGATAAGCTCAGATTTATAAAATATTTTTTTAATGGTCTAGTTTAGTTACAGCTCTTTCAACATTTGTATCATATCTTGGAAAGGTTAAGAACCGCCTGACGAGGCTTATTAAAAGGATTTAATTGGTTAAAGTCTTTAAAACAATGACAGCTATTTTAAATTGAAGAGATAAAAAAAGAAAAAACAAGAAATTTAAATTCTTATATGAAAATCACATATTTGTTCTTGCGGAGTGCCACGAAATTATTTGCAGGTGTGCCGTGGGTTAGAGAAGGTCTAAACGATGACTAAATAAGTATTTTTTTTTACTATGTGCGCTCTCGATAGAGAGCGTATGAACTCCTAAACTCAACCTCTCTTTTTCTAAGACAGTAGGTATAGAATAATACAGTTAGGACAGGACTCATTGTAAGTCCCGTATTTAAGATGGGATGTGTGGTAGGGAATTCTGTTTAAGTGGGTATACTATTATATAAATAGTGGTTAAGTTTCCAGTTTGCCTCTGAGTAAATTATTAAAATTGTCGCGATTTAAAAACGATGCTTATTCAATTACAAAACTTAAGCATTGCAAAATCCAAACAAACGAATTAGGGAGAATCAATAAAATAGACATTCGCTTGAACTCTTTTGTAATAAGGTAAAAAAATGCTAATTATTTACTTCCATGAGAATAATTATTATTAACTGCAATCATTTTCCTAAAGATTTTTCTCAAATACAGATAAGCCAGTTCGCAATTGATGTCGATGATTCCTACACAACACACACGCTACTTGACTTACTCACACATGTAATGTTAATATACTGTAAGCACTACTTACAGTAAACGAAGATTATTAAAATATATTGTGTACATACGTCGTTTGTGTTACATAATATAATCCTCTTATAGGTCTTAAAGGATAACCAATCACTCTTTACCCGGCTATGTAAATATATGACATAAGCCGCTTACTTAAACGGATTTGCGAGATTTCGTTCTAATCATATGAAACAGCTGAATAAAATCACATACTTAATAAGTTAACGCGAATAAAGTAGGTTTTATTGTCATTTCGCGAAAATCGTTACTCGTATTCCGTCGCCTAAAAAATATGTAACGTCGAAATAATTTTTTGTCTTTTAATAATTGCACTATTACAGTATTATTTAAATGGAAATAGTAAAGTTTTTAAGCCTGTCTAGTAAAGAGTTGACACCTGTTTTTCAGAAATACTTTTATTTGCTTTACGCTGCGACTTCGAAGAGAGGAAGGATATAAGAATATGGTTAGGGCAGCACTAATCTAATAAGTTAATTACTCTCTATTTTTAAGGATCGGATGGGTGGGCGTTTATTTCAAAACTACAGACATCCATGCCTTCGAACAGGAATCTATAAATCAATTGAAAAAACAATGTATGAACTACTAGGATACGTTATGGGATTCGAACCCGTCTGCACAGTAACCGAGGTCAACAACGTTGACCACTTGGCAAAGGGCCGGCTAAAAAAATGTTTTAAAAAATATTAATTAAGATTTTGATTGGTGAATGATTAAATATTTATAGCTAGAAGATTTTAAACCGAAAAAGCAACAAAAAAAATAGTTAGAATGTAGGAATACGTAAATATTTTTAAAATACAAAAATAACCTCTTGATGTTGGCTTAACATTAAAAGTAATATATATAATTTATACAATATTAAAATACCACATTTGACAATTACGCATATTTCATATATATAATTGGGTTAATAATAAGCTAATATGAAATACCATTTAAATCCAATAAAGCTAACTGAATTTTCAATTTATTAAACCGTAAGCTCTTAATTCGATAACGTATTTAGTTAATTAAAGCTAAATCACTACAGAGAACAATTAAAAATTTAGTTTCCAAAAAAAACCAATGAATAGTTTAGTTTTGTAACTCTCGAATAAGGCCATAAAATGTGGCTTTAGTATTTCAGTATTATAGAATTTTAATTTATTAATGGAAACGCTTAAATTATCAAGCTTTATTAATTTAGCTATTTAAATTCATTATGAATATTGTATAATAATAAATATATTTTGTAAGTGGGGATTTTTTTCCTGGATAAGGAAGTATTATAGTTTCTTAGTAATTAAAATACGTTAATGTTTCTTTTTTATTATAACGTAAAAAGACAAATTTTTATTTGAAAGTATTTATATGATTCAAGTTTGCTCTGTCTATATTTATTTTTAACAAATAATGAAATGTTATAAAAAAAACTTTAACCGTAAGGAGCACGTTAATGATGTTTGTAAACTTAATATTAAATTATCAGAACTATGTAAAACTACACATAGGAGATTTCAAATGACAATGCATACATTCTACTACTATAGTTTGTCCGAGCTATCATGAAAGTTTTAAAGGGTAGGTAACTACGTTTTGCAGGGTAGCAACGTGAGGTATGTTTTCATGAAACCCCGAAGATTCCCTGCTCGCACGTTTTCAGAAGTAATATGAATATGCATGAAGCTCAAAACGCCCGTCGCTTTACCATTATACTAGTGATGTCAAA
This sequence comes from Himalopsyche phryganea, assembly GCA_022494535.1. NCBI lineage: Eukaryota > Metazoa > Arthropoda > Insecta > Trichoptera > Rhyacophilidae > Himalopsyche > Himalopsyche phryganea. The sequence goes on along the minus strand of JAGVSL010000001.1, from coordinate 2,083,881 downwards.
CCTTTTTTCGAGCTATACAATCGAAAAGGAATTAAAAAAGTAAATATTGTTTATTAAAAAACTGCAATTTAATTCTACTGAAAATGTACCTTAGTTTTAGGTGCAAACTAGTTTCAACATAACGTCTTTTGATGTGATATTTAATTTACTGAAAATCGAGACAATAATAAAGAAAACATGATCTAATAAGGTGGCGAACATTATGACAAACTATCTCCACTTGAAGGAGTATTTAACGATTCAAATTGAGAATCGAACTCTATCGTGAATTAATTATTCAAATGATTTATTGAGTTTGATAAAATCTGGATGAATGTGATGTTTACATTCCTTCCCACCCAACTCAGCCCAAAAAAGGATAGATATCAGATAACTACTATTAGTACTAATCCTTTGCCAGCCTTATCCTTCTATGCGTATTTCATCAAAATCAGAAAAAAGCGAGGATTATAAGCAGTCTTAGTTAAACAACTTATATCGAGATGCTCCGATAGGGGTCCATATTCTTCACATTGGGAGCGCAAATGAAAATAATAGCTTCGTAAATAAAACAAATCATGCAGAAGTATGGCGCTAACAAATGAAACCATATTTATACTTTTTAAATCAAAATGCTTTAAATTAAATACAAACAAAATGTGTTCTTGAACCAAAGGTTTAGGACCACTGCGTAAAGCAGATACATTGGTACACATAAAGAAACTTTTTGTTGGAGGCTAGAACGCGGCCGGGTCTCATCTACATTTCATAATATCGCGAAGCCCAGGGGCATTTTACATTAAGTTGTATCGCAAATTCCCAACCCTTCAAATTTTCAGCAATGGCGTCGGAAATCTTGAAATAATATTTATTGACATGATTGACCTATATAAGATAAACTGATTCAATTTGCATAATTTTGGATATAACAAATTAATCTTGCCGCCTTTCGAATCATAAGTTGAATGATTTTTTAAAAGCATATTTCAACTTTTTCATTTTTATGAAATATTAATTTAAACATCTTATTTCTAGACTGCTAATGAGATATCTCTAAGGCAACACATAACTAAACATCAAAATTTCGTACATTATATTTATAAATGATGAAAAATCTGAATTTATCTTCTATATAAAAATCAATGTATGTTTGTCCGTATCTTAATAAAAAAAATGTTGATAATGGAAAAAAGTTTATTTTTACCTGCAGTTTCTATGAATTTCAAAAAAAACACTTTTTAAATGAAATTTTGTGGTAAAATAAACAATAATTTACGCATGCAATATTTGAAGAACGTTTGCAATGGGAGAACTTTACATTTTGCAATCATATATTCAAAAGTAATTCCTTACTTAAACATTTGGCAAGTGATTGTTATTCCAACAAGACACGATGAAAAGTAAATTTTTGGAAACACTATTTATTCACCAGCTCAGTGGTTTCATTTGAATATTTAATTGCGTTTCAAAAAGTGCAATTAGCAAATATGAATATTTACATAAAAATGTTTAACCGGAAAGATTTCCAGCTGTGCTGAATGGAAGGAGGCAAACGTGGAAACATACTTCCGGCGGACAGAAGCTTAAATGTGAGGCCTGGATTGTATTTTCCAAGTGCTAATGGATTCCAGGCATTCAAAGCTCAACACTGGTTTAATCTGTTCAGACCCACGTTTCAACTCGATATTCTACTTTATGTTTTCTGTTTCTATAGTTTTTAAAATGTATGTTGTATGTCAAATAACTTTCATTCAAATTAGTTACGTTTCAGTAAATTTTTGTACGCTTTCTCTGGAAGACTGGGCATTATAAAAAGATTATTTTGTTTGGATGTTATTTACGTATTAACCTTTATGTGTATACGGGTAAAAAAATAAACCAAATTCTAAAAGGGATTAAAAGTGTACCCCACGGAAGTTGTTTTCAGTTTATACATGAATAAATGTTTCTATGAAACGGTATATTATATAAAAAAACGAACAAAATAATGGCTTTTTCATATTAGAAAAAGAAAGTAATAGCGTGCACCAACAGTTAAAAAATGTTTTATCCTTAAACTCGATGTAATTTAATGTATGCGTAATCGATACAAGATAATGCAGAAGTTTACGTTTATTTACCATTTACTCCAAATAAGTGGAACGTACTTGTCTATAAAACACCGTTTGCTTTTTATGAATACAATATTTAATTGTGGATACATTTTATGCAATACTCAGTAAACACCGTAATGTATAACGTTTAATATATGCTGATTATACTGAGATGGTCAAAACAGATTTTTAAATAGATTAATAATAATTGTAGGAAAGAATACGCATTACAAAATAAACCTTTTTTTTCTCCTCAGCCACCGGTTCGTAAATATAATAAGGTAGCACCAATCTAAATTCTGATCTGGTGATGGTTCCCTGATGGAAATTTGTATATATTGAAAACCACAGTATCTACAGTGGCTTGTTTGATCTGTCCAGCGATACACTTTTGGGAAACAAGACGTTTATTTAATAACGAATATCTGTGAAAATGAGAGATCGACGATTCTATTGAAAATACTTCGTAGTATTTAATACATTTCTCATTGACATTACAAATGACCAAAGATCACGACTGAATTATGGAGATACCAACTAGAACGCATCTTGGGTTAAGTTTGTCTGACTGTATAATACTAATGATAATATTAAACATAGCACAGTGCCGTAGCAGAGACATAATTCTCAACGTTCGGTTGTCTCGAATGAGCAAGGCGGGCACAGTGAGCTTTCGCCTCCCCCAGCCACCCTAAGCCCGGTGGAGAATTGCACTTAGCAAGAAGCTCGGGACGATTAGCCAAACAGTTCGCAGCGTCATTGTTGGCTGCCGAACACGATTCAATGTAAGCTCGGCTGAAGGAATAGTTCAGACGTACTTCCTGCTGATGCTAATGTCGGATTCTAAGTTCAATGACTATGTAGGTTGATGAAGAATTCAGTAATCAGATAACTATCGAGAGAGGCATTCGGTGATATTTAAGAAATGTTTCAACAACCAAATTAAAGCACTAACATAACTTTTATATTGTTGGTTCCACAACAATTATGTAAATAGTTGAGTATTATAAACGACGGCTATTTCGGTGTCAGGACTATTGGTAAAATTGTAAATTAAACTTAAGTTTTTTTTTTCATAGTTATCTATTAAATTTAGCATTTCAACACGACAACTTTTCAGTATTGTTATTTTATATAAAAAAAAATGGGTAGAGTCAATAACACATGAACGCCTTAATATTATGATACCGATTAAAATGACGTAAACAAATAATACGACAAAAATAACACGAAATCTGTATAAACGTGTCAAATATACTATTAATAACGCAAAATTTCATATAAAATAGGTTAAAGAAAGCAAATTACAAAGCCCGTATGAATACTCAAACTTTTCGGTAGCGATTAACACGTTTAATTGTAATTAATAAACGCAACTCACGAACCAGAATTGAAACGCGAAGAAACATAAAAAATTTAACGCGCACAAATATTGCATTGAATGGATTACAAGGTTACTCACGGCGTCAAGATCCATATCGGCGTATATGATTAGTCTAATTTGAAGACTTGGAAGCATAAAACACATGTTTGAAAAAACCGCTATAATAAACGGCATACTACCCCCAAAATTAACGATATTTATGTAGTTGCCCTAAAATTTTTATTAAATATTACACTAGTTCATGGTTTTTTGTGTTTACGAATAATTCAAATAAACATGCACACCATATTTCGTACAATAAAATACATACTGAAAATCAATTCATCAGGTTTATTTTATACCACTTTCAATATCATTCCCGGTCTCGACAAAAACAAAACGTAACATTCGAAAAGGTTGTGTTTTCACATATGTAAACAAATTTAACCGCGTCGACTGCAAAAACTACCGTAAACTGTGAAACAAAATTTCTCCTTGAAGCATTAAAAAATGCGAAATTGTATAAATACATAATGCATAACGCATATGCATTCATTTCACAATATATATATATTACCTATACGATGTTTGTTCCTTAACATTTTAATTGAAGACTACATATTTCATTTCGTTTATATACAATTTGCTTGATTACCTGTAAATTCTTATCTTAGATCATGAATCAATTTTTAATTGTTAACATTCAATTTTATATACATAGCCCTGTAATGATTGTATTTTTATCAGTTGACATGATTATAGTGATCGTGATCACTATAATCATGTGGAATTAATACAAACAAAATGTGTTTTATTTTTAGAAATACAATGCCTTTGCAACAAAAATTGACAAATAACAGCTTAAAAGTGAATAATTTTTATTATTGAATATGATTAATACACGATTTACTCATTATTATTTAGAACTTTACAGAGTACACTAAAATGATGAAGATTTTTAAATTCAGTGTAGTTTTTAATTTACAGAAATAAAAAATGTAACAGATTGTACTATAGAATACAAATACTCATTCATTCGCATTAATGATACAAACATTGTTCTGACTGTGATCCTAGTTGTACGCAAAACTGACTCCAGGTAACAAATATACTTCCTGTTTAGTAAAATATGATCAAATTACACTGTAGTTATTATTTACGTTAGTGCCCTCTGTGATAGCGCAGACATTGAACAAACATAAAAGTTCCTAAAGCATACTCGACTTAATCAACATGCCGTAAATAAAAATATTTCGTTAGATATTTTTTACGTTTAACTAACTGAGAAAAGCTTTGCGACGTGCCTTGATGACAACCTTACTGTATACCTAGTTCACCTGTAGTTTTTGACAATGATATTTTGTATTCTGTTTATAAAAAAGAGAATCCACAAATTTACGAATCAACTGAAAACATAAGTAATGTTCGGTTTGATAAATAGTTACATACTTAATAATTATATCAAGAAAACACAATGGCCACTATGGGCGGTAGAAACAGCAAAGTATGCCATCAGAGGTTTCGGGTTCGATCGCAAACTGGATCAAATTTCAAACGTTCACAATGCATTTTAATATTAAAAATTGTATGCCTTCCCTTTGTTTCATAAAATGTATCCTTTCACAGTAAGTCGATTTGAGATTATTTATTAAATATTATATTACAGTAATGCACAAAAGATATTGCAAATGCGTTTTGAATATCGTAAAAAAATCTGAAAAAGGTTTTTATGAATCAGCTTATATGCCAGAAATAAATGTGTGGTTATTTATTATACGTAGATATTATATTTTTTTCAATATACCAGTGGTCCCTATTTACCTAACTCTACTTAGGAAAAGATTTAAAAAGAGGAAGAAATTGTTATCTCCGTGAGAAAGTGTCGGATTGTAGTGCGTGCGCGTAGACACTGAGTAGGTATGTATATACAGGTGACGTGAAAGGTTTTCCCATGTGAAAGATTAAGTTTTCAACAAATTCGGAAGAATTCGCATCTAAAAAGAAATAAGTTTCGTGGAAGAATATACTTTCAGAAGGAGAGTTGGTTATTTGTTATTTTAAAAGTTTATTCTCGCGACGGTCGTGGGAAGTACATGCGATTTTGACAGTTTTATTTGTTTTTTTAATCAAATGCTGAATACTACTAGAATATGGCGAAATCAAAACGGGGAGATTTTAAATTATCTATACGGAAGCAATCTCGCATACCAACACTAGCGTATGGCTTGCGGTAAATTAAAAAAGTAGAAGAGAATTTTGTTCATTATTTTGCTTTAATAAACTAAATTCTAAGACTGCTGCGTGGCCGCGAACACCCAGAGCTTAGAGGGAAGATTTGTGTAGAGTATTTATTCTACTACTTTATAATTAACCCGGTTTCACTCAGCTAGTCAGCACACCGATTGAAAATGCTCACTTGATTGATTTATGTCGATTGTGAATGTCAATAAATTCCCAGTGAAAAAGAAAATATTTTTGATGGATTCGGTGGTTAATCGGAGGATAGGCATTGTCAATTTAAAATTGATATTGCCGTGTTTCACCATTGAGAAATTAAATACAATTATGTACCGTACCTCAATGGTTGAGAGCATACGCAGCTGAAATATCCGAGTATATTTAACAGATTTCATCTATATATATAAAAATGAATGTCTGTTTGTTGGTTTGTCCGGATCTTATAGACTCCTAAACTACTCAACCGATCGCGACGAAACTTTCAGGAAGGACTTATTGTGATCATGCCGGGAAATATTATATAAAATAAATGTTTGTTTGTCCTTTACGCGTTCCTTTACCATTCATACGATTTCGATGAAACTTCGGTGAGTTGTTGTGCACACACCCGTAAAGGGTTCGGAAGAAAAAAAATTGAAAATCTAAAATTGAAAAAAAAAGAATCAAATACGTACATACAGCGACATCTACAAAAAACCTTCCGATTTATTCGTGTACGCACCAGACGAAAAACAAAAATATTGTGTTATAACAAATGTGATATTGAAACTTGGGTTCGGGTCGGGCCAGACCTGAAGATGATCAATAAACAGAATTAAAACACAAATCCTCTCTTTCTTTGAGTGGCATTGCAACGCATGCCGGGTACTCACTAGTTCTGTATAAAATAATCATTGATGACAAAGTTTTAATACATAATATCGACAAAGAATTTCATATGATGGTAAATATACCTACGCAGCCTACGCCGTAATGAATATACAAGAGATTTCGTAGAATCTTTTCTTTGTGTATGGAAATAACTTCCAGAGAATCCGAATATGATCCACATGACAATATTACATAATATAATGTTCATTATATTAACTTCATGTGTTGATAACTACTTGTATAACAGTTAAACACAAAATGGCTTTGGCATTTATTGTTTTAATTAGAGTATAATAGACTATTATTACTCTTTAGATTATTCAATTATTATGCATATTAATAGAGCAGTAAGCTTAAATTAGTTTGAATAGAAATAATTAATGAAAAGATAATAGGAATGATTTTCGAATAAGCGAATTAATAACAAAATTATAATAACTGATATAAGATTCAAATTTGGTTTGGTTGACGAATAGTTTTTGGTAAAAAATAATAGTGAAGGGTTTCTGTCATTTATCCGATGGTAACAGTATAAATCGTCGCTTCCACGGAAAAACCACTTGGATGATACAAAAACGAGACACAAAAATGGGAAATTAAGTTTTGAATGCCAATTTTATGAAAAACAATATTCTACATAACCTTGAAAAAACATGTAAACGGGGGAACAATAGGAAGGCTCTAATCTGAATATTTCAAAACACTTATTAGTTTTTCTCTTTCCATTATGTTATATTCCAGAACTTCTAGAATTTTTAAAAGTGATTTAAGTAATGGCGTCTCTTCTCTTGTTTCATGTAGACTGGCAATAAAAATATTTATTATTAACAAAGATATAACATCTTGTTAAACAATGATGTTTTTTACTTCTCCTGAACAATGGCAAATATTCTATATAAAGTGGTTTTGCCGTGGAAACGACAAAATGAAAAACATGCTCAATTGGCACTGAGAAAACACTTAATGGGGGTTATGAAAAAATGCATTCTTTTCTTTGGAAAATGTGATTTTCAGATATTTGCCGTCTTTATAATAAAACAAATAATCATTCAAGTGTATTGTTACAAAGTTTATTGCAATCAAATTTGAATATTAGGCGACAAAAAGTCGTTCTTATGAATATTAAAAAATCGACTACATTCAATAGCCTCGCATACATACAGCACCAGGAAAGCTTTTTGCAATGTAGAAAGCTCTAATTTAACTAGGTTTATATACATACTTTGCTATATACATAAATACGTATAGCGTTTGATTAATTGATCGATCGATTTTCCCTACCCAAACTTCGAATCTGGTGTAGGATAATTGATTAATAGTGACTAGTATTAATATCATAATTTTAATCAAAAGTTGCATATTTAATCAACGTATTTTATTAGTATCAACAGGTCGCATATTTAGAGAAGATAGGGAGAGGATATGATCAAGAAGAAAACATACATACATAATAGCGAGATAATAAAATATTACATTTAATAATATATAGGAAGTCGGAAATAATAAAGTTACGTTATACATAGCTTTCAGTTTCTCGATGCATAAACATCAAAACGGGATTTTCAATTCGTGGACTTACCTGAAATAAAGAAAAAATAAAAATAATTAGTTATTTGATGACTCAGATACAGTTAAATATCAAACATTATATTTTCAGTCGCTGTTTGTTAATTTTATTTATCAAAGAATGTAATAATACGTATATAAATATTATTTTAAATGTTTGCGGTATCCAAAATTTCTTATTATACAAAATTTTTGCTTGATCTTTGGACACGCCCCATTAAAAATAAAAGAACATTATTCTCTTTGTGTGTACGAAATAAAGATATAATATCGCTCCCATCGCTCTCTCCCCCACTCTCGCGATATTATCTTTCAAGTGAGGAATGATATTGCGTAGAAAGGATAAATCGTATATCTTTCAATGACGTCACTTCACATAAAGGGACATGAGTCACGTGGCCCCTTTCTACGCAGCAAATATACAACGTTTAGGTAGATCATCTTGAGCATCTACTATTAAACAGAGTGACCGGAAACGCGCGATATTTTCTGACATAGACACGACTACTTAGCGACATCAAATAACGACAAACAGGAAAATGTGAATTTTAATCGGAGCTGCCTTATATTTAGACATAGCGTCATATAATCGCATAAAACCGTGTTCAAGAATTCAGCAACATACATAAAACCCCAAAAAAATGGGTATTTTTAAACGATGTTTTTTCTTTAATAATTGTAACATAATAATATCATTAATTATGTAGTATATTACTATTGGTGATCAGAGATAGTTTCGCTTTCCGTGTACCTGAATAAGATTAGTCCTGATCTTACTATAATATTGCGTGCGGACAAACAACTGTTCAAAGAAAATTCAACGACGACAAATCCCCACTCTGGCAAGACTGATCGTGTGACGAAAATTACGCGCGCGATATGAAATATAGTCTGTTTGTTTGTCCCGTATGCGTGCCTATACCATTCATCCGATTGCGATGAAACTTTGGTGAGTTTTGTGCGCACACCCGCGAAGGTTTTTGAATAAATAAAATAAAAAAATCAGAGTACAAACAGCGACATTTCAGCGGAAAACCTTCTGAATTATTCGAGTGCGCACCAGACGAAACAACAAAAAAAATTACAACACAAACACTTTCTTTCTTTGAGTGACATTGAAACGCATACCGAGCACTCACTAGTACTAAACCTTCGAAAAAAACACTTGATTGATTTTTTTTTTAAATAAAACAATTCATTTAGTAGTAGAAGTAGTACAAATGAATTGTTTTATTTTTTTTAAATGCTTTTTCACCTAGAATTGACAGTTAACACTTTAAAAGTGATTTTTTTGAATGCTTATGTTACATTTAATATACTTTCCATTTCAGTATAGCATTTCTAGTAATAGTTCGCCAATAATTGGTTCAAATTTCGATCGCGGTTTTCCTTAAGCTAATAAAATACAGTAATTTTTTTTACCTCATATATTTACATTATCATTTACCAGCACTGTTTAACTGATGACTAATAATTATGCCGCTTCTTTGTAATCCACGTGGATATTCGTCATATTGCAAGTCAGTCGAGTAGGTTCACAATGTATGAGTCTCGATAATTTATTGCGTATAAATTTAAAAAGTGATGATGCGTGTCCAAGCGAAATGTCATTCAGTGTCAAATTAGTTGAAATTAATAAAAAATAAACTATTAAAGATGAATCCATCTCTAACGTGTTACCCGACGAGTGTCAAGGCTTAAAATGTTATCTTCAGCCGGAAAATATTTGTGATGTAGGATCGTTTGAAAAAATATGACCAAATTCCAATTTCGGTAGATCATATTGCAATTTAGGAAATGGGATATCACAGATAATAACCCATCAGTTATCAAAAGCTCTTGAGAGCATATGACATAGATACATGCACATTTGCACATATGTGCGAAGTAGTAAGGTTTCTTCGAAAAAAATATTGAATATTCCTTATTTTTACGTATTATTTAAAATTATATGGCACGGAGTAACGGAATTCGTTAATTTTATATTACTTCTGACGGCATATAAAAATGAATTAACAGTATTGAAGTTTATCGACGAAATAAAAAAAATATATAGAAACGCTTTAGCGAATAATATTTTTGTATTACAAATCATAATAAAAATTTAAATACTGTGCTTTGGCGAATTTAATATTATGGCTTATCTTTTATTTCTATGTAAAACCTATATGAATGTATTCCTTTTAGATAAATAGTTAATGAAATTGTTCCTTCGTTCTATGAAATATATTTAGTAATATTTTTATGAATTATAATGAAATTCTCCCAATTAAATGTAAATACAATCATTTTTTTACACCAGTTTTGATTGAATATTCAAATACAAACAAATACTGATATCTACATACTAAAATAACAACATTGTTTTAGGAAAATAATGGCTAATAAATCAGGAAACGTTTCATTATTAGATGAAAGTTGAGCCAAAAGAAAAATGGTTCTCCAAGACGTCTACTCAACCAGTCAAGAATGTAACATAATCTTACACTTACTGTATATGTAAATGACACCGGCGCCGCGTCGCTAGCGAGTGTCGGTGAAATTAAGATTTTGTGGGCCATTTAATGCGACCCAATTATCATTTTTTTCCAATGTCCGCTCTCAATGGGGAGCATATGGTATCCTAAAGGAGGTATCTCAGCAGAATTTTTTCTATGAGAACTGTTTGTTACTCAGTTGCTCAACCTCTCTTTATCGAAGAGAGTAGGGATAGAAGGATAGGGCTATTACAGGACTAGTGGTTAGCTAATCGTTCTCGCTACGCCCCATGATGATAGGATTGGAGAGTGAGGGAGTTTTAGACAACACAAACACTCATGAACATGAAGAGAAATCCATAAATCGATTGAAATAACAATCTATGAAAACTGTCCGCATCGGGAATTGAACCCGAGACATCCCGTAGCCGTAGCCCACGACACTACCAACTGCCCTACGAACGCCGACTATCAATTTACTATTATTTAAATTCATAAAATAAAAGACAAACTCGCCATTTTAGAATATAAATTAATTGGAAGAATGTCGGATAAAGAACTGTAATCGAAATAAATGACGAATAATCAACACAGTTAAACCTCAGTCAAAGCTTTAGACTTGAAAATAATATAGAATATACTGAATTTCATTAAAAATAATGCATACAATTCTTCTTCACCCTTATACGGGTGGCAATTAAATACATAATATATTCATTCCATCAATGGGATTTCAAATTCTCAAAAAAATTCCAATTATAGAGGCCACTAATAAAGTTTATAAATGAGATTTCCTCCGTTATAAATGTTCGGGCATAAAAAAACTTGGAAGTAATTTCAATATCCTTTGAATTTGTTGAAAAGCTTTTGAAATGGCTTTTTTCGCTTGAGGTCTATGAATGGTAGCAGGGCCGTGCGTATTTATTCGTGGATTTTGTGGATGTGCCTCACCCACCTTAATACTAACCTACTTGCTAAAAGGGCGTATTCAAGGGAGATGATTCATTCCAAGGACAATTAATACGGTCATTTATTCCTCACCGTATAATGGATTCATTGTTTTCGAAAATATAACAACAAAATATTCAGATTTTTTCCGAGAAAAAAAAACGTTTCAAAAGAGACTATTGTGTGCAAGTATAAATTGAGTACCGTGTTAATTGAGTTTATAAGTGTTAAGCCACACCATTCCCCAAGTCACTTTATTTATTATTGATGAAAAAATAATAATATATCAAATTGGCTTCACTGTTAATTGTAGGGTAACGTTATCAAGGTAGATATCGTCACTATTTTGAAAGAAAACACTAAAAAATGACTGAGTTAGTTATCCTAAAATGTTACTTATTTCGATCTATACCGTATGAAAGAAAACACTTATATTTATTAAATTTGGATTATTGAGATTTTCTACACTTCCATGTATTTTGTCACTAACGACCCGGGTTCCCGGGGAAACCCGGGTCGATCTTCAGGCATTCGAGTACTCGAACTGAGACAATTAATAGCTTATATAAAATAAAATACGACAAATTATTATCACTGAGTCTAGAAACTACATTGACACCTGGATTGATCACAACAATGACCCTTAATCCTAGTTGAGAAAACAAACGCATTTTGGGTGGAATGGAGGGGTTTAAAACGCAATTCGAAGCAATATCTACTTATTCCAAATTAATGGTTTTGTCAGGGTGACTATGAAATGATGTATCAAAGTGAGAATTTCTTTATTTTGATTTTTATGTTAATTTTAACTTTATGTTAATTTATGTTTATTTTTACGAACTCATCTAAACATAAAGGATACCAAACTTATTTTTATAAATTACACTTTTACTTAAAAACAGTTTTAGTACAAATCAATCTAAATGAAAAAGGTTTGGAATTTCAAACATTTGAAAATCTTCAAAATACAATTACTCAAGCCTAGTATTTTTAAGTTAGTGTTTTCTTCCAGAACAACGACGATATATTGATTTCAAAATTAATAATTGCGTAAGGTATTTTTTTTATTCCATGTCCGTTCCCAATGTGGAGCATATGGTTTCTTAATGGAGGTATCTTAACAGAAATTTTCTACGAGAACTGCTTGTTACTCAGTTGCTCAACCTCTCTTTCTTCGAAGAGAGTAGGGATAGATGGATAGGGCTAGGACAGGACTAGTGGTTCGCTAATCGCTCTCACTACGCCCCGTGAGGATGGGATGGGTGGGAGGGAGGACTCAGACTACGAACAGAAATCCATAAATCGATTGAAAGATCAATCTATGAAAATCGTCCGCACCGGGAATTGAACCCGAGACATCCGTAACCGTAACCAGCGACGCTACCAACTGCGCCACGGACGCCGACAAGGCATTTAAGATAGACTTATTATGCCAACTGAATTTGACGAAACTAGACCATAATCCTAGCAGGCCAATATAAACAACTTTATATTTGAATTAATTAACAGGATGGTTCCCGGAAGTTTAACCACGGGTCTTTAATGACGAAACTTTTATCATGCGGTCGATAGTAAACAATCATATTTTATAATATCCGCATTCGTATGCTGTTCCGATCAAACAAAGAAGTTGTAGCCTGATCCGATCCCAATGTGTAGCATAATGTAATATATGGACTCTGAACTTTTCTTTTTCGAAGAGTAAGGATAGAAGGATATGACAAGGGCAGAACTAATGGTTAAATAATGGCTCTTGCTACGCAACGATTGCAGTTTCAGATGGTGGTTGGGGTATTGAGCTATCCATACCCTCGGAATACAAATTCATCTATCAATTGAAAAAGCATGTTATGTAACTGTGCGTACAGGGATTCACACTCGTGAACACCGCAACCGAAGCTAACGACGTTGACCATTCGGTTACAGGCTGGCACAGTAATTATATTTAATACCTTGTATAAGGAAGACGTGGCACAAATCTATATGAAATAAGTTTTACCGCTCAGGTCTTCTGAATAATAAATAAAACGGCGTGAATATGTTATTTTCCTCGTATTGCACGGCCAACCTTCAAAAATACCTAAGGCTACGACTACCTATTTAATCGGTCTTGGATTGCTTGTAGGTGAAATACATATATATAAAAAATCCTATGTACACATTGGCCTGGATAAATAGGCTCGATTGCTTACTTCACACGTGAAACAACACATAAGTTGAGTATTTGAGGGAAATCGATATACGATTTACCAAGGACATTAATGTATGTATATTGCGTTCACTGGGGCAAATGTTATACATACTTGATGACACGAACCGTTTGAAAGCTTGAAGTATTGAAAGAAATATGACAATATTGCAATGTGCATCCGATTCTCTCTTCACGCGAGTGATACATTGGAGTAGGGGTTCTTAAACTTTTTCGGTAGCGGGCGCATTTGTGATTAAACGTTAATAAACAGTGGCGGGCGCACGCCGAATTTCTAAAAAGGAAGATCTAAGAATTAGATGCATTTTTAATATCATTATAAACCGGTCTGTAAGGGCATTTACAAAAGAATCATAAAAAACGCACAATTACGTATATAAAATAAAAAGAGATGAAATACATCTTCTTAGTCGTATGCCTCTCGTGTGAGACAAGTGACCTCCGCATACCGCAACAACTCCGTTTCCTTTGACTATCCTTTGCCACTCGCTCCTGCAGTACGCTTTTCTGAGGGCCATCTTTAAGGAGAGGTCTGTGGCGTTCTTCGCTTGGTCGCTCCGCGTCCCCTTCTGCCTTCGACCTTTCCTGTGTCGAAAAACCTATCAAGATTGTCGGTAGGCTTACGATGTGGCCAAAAAAGCCTTGTAGGCGTCTTGTATATACGGCCGAGAGTCTATCCTGTATTTGAAGCTTTTTCAGGATAGAAGCGTTGGTGCGCTTGGCCGTCCATGGTATACGAAGCATCCTTCTCAAGCACCATATTCAAAATGCGTCTAGCCGTTTTTTATCTTTCGCTTTTAGAGTCCATGTCTCCAAGCCGTAAAGACATATGGAGTGTACCAGCGATCAAACTAGACCCATTTTGGTATGTTTGGTTATTTCCAATAGATTTAAAATGAGATTTTAGATGAAATACAATAGAGTAAAAAAATGTATTCAAAATAACAAAGCACAATTAGTGCGATCTTCGACTTTACATTTCGCTTACTAATTTCCTAAAGATGGGAGTGTAAACTGATAAACTCAATCGTAAGTAATCAGCAAGGTTGGCATTGGTAATTAGAGATTTGGTTTTTAATTTTATTATGTTCATCGTGGAAAATAAAGATTCGCACAAATATGTGAAACCAAAGGTTTTTTTTTTCAAAAGAGGGTACTTTATGGTCAACTAATTTCCACAATTTTTCATCCAGACTTTAATGTCATTTTGAAAATCCAAAATCTGTTCTTCAATTATTGACATTTCCTTCTTGAAGAATTTCCGGTATATATAAAGCAATTTCTGCGATGTCTGATAACAATAGTATTACAAAATTCAATTTGGGTTTTTTCGATATTAAATACTTTGTAGCGGACGCAGGGTTAAAAACCCCTGCATTAGAAATTAGATCAATGGTTCTTAACCGGTTCTCTGTAGAACACTAGTGCTCCGCGAACTTGTTACCAGTGTTCCTCCAAAATTATGAGAACTAAGTTCTAGATAGGAAACTTCACATAGCATAGCTAATATTGCTAAAATCTACAAAAGCGATAAGCGACATATCAGATTGGTTGTATTGTTAGTTTTATGAGCTTAGCGATTTTGTTGTTCCGGAAATTTTTCTAATAATAAAGAGTTCGATTTTAAGAGATTTAGAACGACCGCATTAGATGAAATACATTGTTAGTAAATCTACGATACTCTCATTAATAGTAAAATGGTTTGCGATTTCAATAAAATAAAGCACAAATAATAATATATTGAAAGTATACTGACAGAGGACATTAAGTTCTGAGATCATCGAATTTAAAGCATTATTTTTTGTAATATTACATATTTTAAAAAATAAAACACAATTCATTTGTACTACTTCCACATATTTATAATGTTCAGGACCGGTTTCGCTCATCACGAGCATTATCAACTGATAAAAATACAAACATAACAGGATTATTTGTATAAAATTGAGTGTAAAAATGAAGGTATATAAAACTGATGGTTCATTCTTGTCTCAGTTTTATATACCTTCATTTTTACACTCAATTTTATATAAATAAGCCTGTTATGTTTGTATTTTTATCAGTTGATAATGCTCGTGATGAGCGAAACCGGTCCTGAACATTATAAATATGTGGAAGTAGTACAAACGAATTGTGTTTTATTTTTTAAAATATAATGTCTTTCCACCAAGAATCGACAGTTAACACCTTAAAAGTGATGTTACATATTCACAATTGTTTGTGATTTAAAAAGATTTTTCGTACATTATAAAGAATAATCTCTTTGGTATCCATGAATTATAATCATATCCTTTCTGCCAGAACAAAAAAAAGCAATATGATTTAATACTGTTTTTTTATCGATGATATTCTATGACTTTGTGCGTTCTACCAGTACAGCGTTAAATTGCACACATTTTGAATTAAAAAACAGAAAACTATCAAAAACTGACTTTGTGCTTTCAGTATATCCTCAATATTTATTGAGTTTCGTTGTCAGAAAATAGATAATAAGTCTTCTTATAGCTTTTTATAACCCTGTTAAACCTCGAATAATGATATGTTTTCTTACAACACGTTTTGTAACATAAAAGAGAATAAGATAAACAATACTGCTTTGGTAATATGATTCAAGGAGTATATTTTTTCCCCGTCAAGTCGTTTTGATGCAAGCGTTAGAGTACACCATACTACTAATTAATAATAATTCGGTGCTTTATTCGAGTACTACTGATATCAGCATATCGGTTAATAAGGGGTAATTTCCACCCCTATAATATAGTCTTATTATGAGTCCTGGCATCGCATAGTTTTGCAAGAGATCCAACCAACAGATGCGGGTTGTCGTTATGTATTAAAATTAATGTATATTTATTAGTTGTAAATAAATTTATACGTCGTACACACAATCCACAAATTATGATATAAATATTGTTAAACATTCAAACACAGGGTTTTTTAACGTAACTTAACCCTATCATCATTTTTTTACCAAGTCCGCTCCCAACGTGGAGCATACGGCATCCTGTTGCAGGTATCTTAACAGAAGTTTTTTATATGAGAACTGCTTTTTACTCAGTTGCTCAACCTCTCTTTTTTCAAAGAGAGTAGGGATATAAGGATAGGGCTAGGACTAGTGGTTAGCTAATCGCTTTCGTTACGCCTCGTTTTTGAAGATCGGATGGGTGGGAGGGAGAACAGAAATCCATTGAAAGATCAATTCATGAAACTATCCGCACCCGGACTTGAACCCGAGACTTCCGTAACTGCTCCTGTTATGATGTACCATATGTTTCACATTTGGGATGAGACGGTCGTGGTCTTGAGTGTTTATGAGTGCTAACATTAAATACTGCGGGATAAAAAAGGGCTAATTAGAAATAATGTCACTCGGGGAAAAACGACATTGAAAAAAAATTCTCTGTATTTCAAATCAAGCTTGGTCGAGTAACGAACTTGAATCATTTCATCATATTATCAAAGGTGTATTTATCCAACAGTACAATTAACTTATTTCAGTTAAAAACGTGACTTGGCATAATAATACACAACACAGTAATTGTGAGCTAGGCATTATTTTGAAAGTGTAAACTTCCAAAGGCATGTCGCTTCAGTTTGAGTACAGTGGTGTATTTGCACAAAGCCCGACGAACTAAATGTGTTAAACGGGGATGAAACGAGAGACGGGGGTTGTATGTTCACCGAAATAACAATTCCCCAATCAGAAGGCGTACACTCCATCGGCAGACGGGAGATAATGCTGATAATTAGGTCGCAGACGACCAGTGTCTAACCAGAGAGCTTTTAGGTAAACGAGATTTCACACCGGGAAACCTTTTTGTAAGAAACAAGAAACGTGTTTTAAACTTACTTTATTAGAGAAATAAAACTTACAGAAAAATTACAACACATAATAAAGAACAGTATCTACATAATTTATTTACGTTTTCGATAGTTTTTACTATAATAATGCTTTTTTATTAATTTAGACAGGTATTATTAAGTATTGAAGTTTTCCAAATAAACGATTTTCTTTTAGTAAAACTATGAATTGAATCATAATCTGTCAATCCTTTTCTCTAATCAAGAGAAACCGTTTTCATGTTACAGTTACAAATTCATAGTTTGAAACAAATAAAACTGTGGTACAGACGCTGCTTCACCATGATATGTAAAAAAAACACTAGTGTGAACGACAGTACGATGCTGCACTCTCATCGGGTGGAATGGAGATTAACAGTTTAGAAAATTATAAAGCATTAGAGAATATGTGTTTTGAAAATGGACTACATTTTCACATTTATAATGGGATTTCTTTAGCATTCTTTAGCATTTACAAAAAATAAGTAATAAACGCAACATTGTTGTTTGTATTTAAACCTATCGTTTAAATTATAAAATATCTTTCTAAACTTACAAACTCCCATATAAAATTTAAGACATCGACTTTTATATAATTTAGAATTGAGATATTTTTTTGTCGCTAACGATTCTAAACGATAGGTTTAAATACAAACAACAATGTTGCGTTTATTACTTATTTTTTTGTAAATGCTAAAGATAATGAGTTATGATATTAGACATTTCAGATTATGTATGTTATTGGATAAATACGCCAATTTATAAATTAGTCTTAGTAACTAGGTGGTCCATCATGTCTAGAAAAAAAGTTCAAGTAGAAAAATAGCCCAATCGATTATGATTAATAGAAAAAAAATACATTTTTTAATTAGTTAGTTGACAGTTAATTCGGCTTCACGCAATCGTCAGTAATACTATTATAATTGAGTTCTACTAAAGTATATGCCAGTTCAATCATTAATTTACGATTGTCAAATAAAAAAATAATATTTGAAAATTGGTTCAATTTATAAAACTACGCTACACAAACTGAAAATAAATATACTTAGATTTAATTATCGATAATGTTTTCATTTTTTTTCTTCATTATATTATATTCATGTTAATGTTATTATATCTCCATCCACAAGTGACTTCGGAGTGACTGACAATGATTGATTATAATACAGGAATTTTAACTAATGATAAACAAACTCACGAAAAAAGACAACGAGCTAAAGGAAGTAATTACTAATTTTAGGCGGTGTAATATTTTTATAAAAATAAATGAGCATATCAATTTGAAATCGCAAGTGGCAAATGGAACTTAGTTAATTACCCGCGAAATGTTTACAATCTGAGACGCTGCCGCATTTACCGGCCGATGTCACTTGCCCCGGTGTACTCGAGAGTTCATAGCTAAATAACGTAATGCTCTTTATCTGGATGCTGGCTAGCACAAGGGACGAGATAGAACACGAAGCGAGTCGTAAAAATTCTAATTTCGGCAGCCCAGAGCGCTTTTCTTGCGGTGATATTGTGGAAACGACAGATTAGCGTCGGGGTGGTGGGAAATAATGCCGCGTCAAATCGCACACAAAGGGTCAGATAAATATTATATTTGACAATGTTATTATCTCCTCACTGTCATATTTTGAATGCCGCTGACAAGCATTTTTGTAACAAGGTAAAAAAAAATAAAAAATAGAACAACGTGATCATAGATTATCTCACTTTTAAGGTGTTAACTGTCAATTCTTGGTGGAAAGACTTTATATTTTAAAAAATAAAACTCAATTCATTTGTAGTACTTCCACATATATAAAATATGTGGAAGTAGTACAAATGAATTGTGTTTTATTTTTTAAAATATATCTTTATAGTTGAAGCTAATGTTATTTATTTTTTGTGATACATCTTGCAAGTGGTTTTAGGAAAGTGTTTAAGAAATATATAATACGTGATTATATAATCTAAAGTGTAATAAATTGGTATATTAAAATGTGATTCTGTAATGGCACGATAAGAGGTTAGCCTCTTTAAAATAAGATAACAGCGTAATATAAAATCACCCAAAATTCTTCATATAAACTATTTTTTATCAGTATGCGTAAGGAGTTTCGAAAATTGTTTTCGTAACACAAGATTAATGATTAAAATTAATTTTTCAACGCTGATAAAGTTATTGCGGTAAATGGATATGAAGACTTGGTTTCGGTAAAAAATAAATAGTGATGTCTTTGCTGATGTGACATAAACTAAAACAGAACTTTTAAGTGTTTTATTTTCATGAACTAAATTTGTCAAGAACATAAAACTATTTTTACGATTTTTATTCGCATTTGATATTAATATACGTTATTGAGTTTTACGTCCTCAGGAATAGCTAGTTGGACCGCCTACACATGTACCAACAAACATTGATACGAGAGCAAAAGATGAAATGTGAAAATTTTATATACAATTACTGCGACTTTGTATGCTTTTGTTACAACAAACAGTAATGTAATCACAAACCGTCCCAGACCTGCAAATCTTGATTAATGCGTCTCACCTGCTGTACCTAATGGCTGGTTATTCCACACACCGTCGGAATTATTGAAATTGTTCCCGAGGGAAGAACGCTGTTGCCAAAACACAATTGAGGAAAGCAAACAATGAAATAATACGCGTGGTATTATGGTAAACGGTGATTTAAATTTATCATTTTTCTTTCGCTTTTGAAATAAATCTTTTCACATGTAACGAAACACTTATCTATATGCTGCCCAAAGTAAAAAGCTTTTATTATTAATGGTCAGGAGATTTGTATTGCCCTTTACTTTTTTACACGTCGTGTCACAACGTAAAATGAATCGTTAAAATAATGAGATGAATTTTGGGAAAATCACCCAATTAGACTTCTGTTATTTATTGTACTTTTTTACAATAAAACACATCACATTATGTATGTAATTATCTAAAAACCTATCAATAAAATTAAATACTTATTGTTAAAATCGGTATGTATTTTAAATATCTCTGAAGAAACGGCGCGTTTTATTTTTACTTTTGAAAGCAGATTTTTATCATTGTGGAGAATACGGACTCGTAATGGATGTATTTCAACAGAAGTTTTTCTGCATATTACTCAGATACTCAACCTCTCTTTATCGAACAGAGCGAACGCAGTTTACTTCCCTGTTACTGACAGTTTCGGTATCAGACTGTATTTTTTAAACAACATTTAAAAGAAGTATTACTTTTAAGTTTACAACTTAAACAACATAGAATTATTGATTAAATTGTTCGAGAACATGTGTTTCGCTTCTTCCTCGTACAAATTGAATAACAATTAATTATTATTATTCAATTAATAAACACAATTGAAATTAAATTTGGATTATTGAGATTTTGTACACTTCCATGTATTTTGTCACTAACGACCCGGGTTTCGCCTTTCGGCATCTTCAGGCATTCGAGCACACGAATGGATGAACTTTGAGACAGTAAACAGTGTCTAACGCTTATATAGAAGATAAAATGCGACAAATATCATTTACGAGGCAATACATTATACGTCTGAGCCACACCGATACCTGAGTTAAAATTCCGGAAATCGCCCTAATCTATTTTGTAAACACCATATTAACAAAGTGGCGAATTTTATTTTTCAACTTTTTTAGAAATACAGATTTTTACAATTATAATAGTATTGTGGGTTTTGACGGGATGTAATTCGACGAATGGGTAAATATACAATCATTCCACATTCGACATCTGTTAGGTGTTTCAACGTATCGGATATAATAGCGGAGAATTAGGAAGGTTCAGCTGCTCATTCAAAATTTTTAAAAGAATTTAACAAGGCTCTATTAATTTCCAAAATTTCTTGATAAAATAATTTATGATCCCCCATGTTTTTATGCAACAGTTTAACCCCATCATCCGCATTAAACGTATGGTTCTCCATTAACAATTAATTTGCAGACTGAAATTAAGTGTAGGGGAACTTAACCGATGACCGGACTTGGGAATGATCTCTCGCTCGAATTTTTACGTCCTCAAATGTTGAGTTCCTAGTCATAATTTTTATGATATACTTATTTTGTAAAAGTAAAGCCGACGAAATGCATTATATATGTAAGTCAGTAAATATCAAAATAACATTCGTGTCCGAAATCCACTCGAAATTCTGTCAGTGTATCTTTCCATGTAGAGAAACTCCATAAGCGAGCGCAGATACATTAAGTTCCAATGAACGTCTCCATTCATTCTGATTCGAGCCGTTTCCTCTCTGTAGATAGTATAATGTAAACAACATGAATATACGGATGTCAGGAAACTGTTGAATAATTCAGCGAATGTAATTGTAATGAACGAAGACATTTGATATGGAAATAAAACTACTATAATCAGCGTAAGTTGACCTCATGATAACAAAAATTTGTCAGCCTCATTCAAAACATGATCAGAAGTATTCAGATTTTTTTATTTCTCGTACTTCTATCATCATCATCTGTTGCACCGGTTCTGCTTTTTTATAAAACTATTTATTGTGCAAGACAAAGGGTTGGGTTATAACTCTTGTTTGTTTCAAATGATAAACATCGATTAAATTAAGTGAGTTGCTTAGTTTGAGTGAGGTGACATGATGATATTAAATTTTAATTGAACATAAATATTATGAACCCTGTCAGGTATCCGTTGATACATAATGCATTCAAATACTCGAATCGTTTACGTGTGGAAAAAAGTAGAAATTTCAAAAACAATAAATAGTCGTTGTTCTGGAAGAAGACACTAACTGAAAAATATTAGTTTTTAGTAATTGGACTTTGAAGTTCGTCAAATGTCATACCTTTTCACTTTGTTCGTTTGTACAAAACTATTTTTAAGTAAAAGTGTAATTTACAAAATAAAGTTTGTTATTTCATACGACAGAATTTAAACTAAGGAACATTTTGGTATAACTATAAATATAACATTGCAGTTTTAAAGTGTATTTCGTCGTTGTTCTGAAAGAAAACACTAAATCGAAAAAATGACATATTGAGTTCGTTATATCAAAATGTTCCTTATTTCAAACTCTACCGTATGACAGAACGCACTTATTTTTATAAATTATACTTTTACTTAAAAACAGTTTTTTAACAGACAAACAAAATGAAAAACGTATGGCATTTCAAGCATTTGGCAAACTTTGAAGTCCAATTACTCAAAACTAGTATTTTCCAATTAGTGTCGCTTTCCGGAACAACACCGATATAATATACAGTAAACTTAATTCGATTTATTAATTACAGACGCTCAAGATTATAACGGGAAAAGCTGGATGATTGAATATTAAAAAAAAAGGAAAACGTGAAGTAAATTCAACGTAGCGTCTTTTTACTAACATAAGAGTTTTCCTTGGGATCAATTTCAAGCATAAAATAAGGGTATATTTACTTCTTAGTGACATCATCGTTTTTGCCGAAAATATTTTCATGCTAGGTAAGTAGTCCTGTCAAATATTCTCTTTTCCAAAATGTCCTTCTTTCAGACGTATACGCAAGTAAACAGCGCTCAAAAATGGATATTGAATGACATCGCTCACCGAATCGTAACACACGTAGGGTGTATGAATCGCACCGCTGCGCAGAAAAATGGAATTTCTTCACCCAAAATAAGAAATGGGTCAAGTCAGTCAAGCTGGGGTGACTCGACTACTCGATAGGGGAGGGCGCGGGTCGCAAGAAAAGAAAAATCGCACTTTCGACGACAAAGCCCATCAATGTCCAGATTACTACATTTGAAAACATTTCTTTACTTCGAAGTTTAGAACACACAATATATCGGAGTAAATTATCACGTTTTAGTCAAAAGTGTAATAAAATATTCATAATTTGTTATATACATAACATATCGAGAATAGCAACGAACTTTTTGGTACAAAAATATTTATGGAATTGTTATATTCAATAAATTGCAAATTTCGTAACAACCACTTTCTTAAAAATACTTTTTTCTAAGATTTTGTCTCAGACATCAAATCACGATAACCTACAATAAACCCTAATCTAGTCACGGCGTAAAGCAAATAAAAGCATTTCTGAAAAATGGGTGTCAACTCTTTGCTAGACAAAATTAAAAACTTTACTATTATCATTTAAATAAAAGTGCAATAGTGTAGACAAATACTTTGAGAGTGCAATTATTAAAAGAAGAAAAAATATTTCGGCGTTTCATATTTTTTAAGCGACGGAAAACGATTAACGATTTTCACGAAATGACAGAATAACCTACTAATTCCTCTTAATGTTTTACTTTGGCAATATTTAAGACGTCAAATGGTTTCTACTAATATTCGATTAGAAATAGCAAGACAGTCCAGGCGCGTCCAGTGAAATTCTCTTTTTCTCATGCAATCACATGTAAAGTGAAGGGTGCGAGCGAGATAAAAGACAATGCTATTGCAGCTTACTTCCTTAGACACAATAGAGGTTGTGTGATAGGGATAGATATGCAATCACAGCATGCTGATGCAAGACACATACATGTATATAAGTAATTCATACTGATAAAAAAAAACAAAAACCACTTTTTGGTTATTACTGGTACCAAAAATAAGCGTTTGGATTTATTATTTTTAATTAGTATGATGATATTCGACTAATAACTTTTATATATAAAATTGGTATAGGTCCATTTTTGATTGAGAACTACTTATATAACTCTTTGAATAATCATATGGAGGTACATGAAATAAGATATGATACTAAAAAGCATATATTTAAACTTTTGAAATTCAATTCTTAGGGGCCAATTTAAAAATTCCGTATCGCAAAGAACTTCTTTGAAAGTTATGGTTTCTCGGGTGAAAAGAAACTTTTTTACTTGTGTCGTTTAATCGAATATTTAAAAGAACGGCAGTAATATGGAGCACGTAAAAGTTTTAAATTAATTTTTAATGTTATGTAGAGTATATTTCAGCTATAAACTTTACAACATTTGAACCTGGGGCGATGTAGAATTTTCGGCAAATTGATATTATGAGCTGCTATATAGAAATGAAATTGGTACCGCAGAAAATTTCAGTATTTTCGTATAGTGCGTAAGAATAAAACTTTTTCAATAATGTATAAAGCAGAAGTGTTATTCAAACGATTACGTTTAGACACATTAAGAGATAGTGTGTATTACAAGGACTGATTGATCGCCAACCAGTAGCTTTATATTCACTTAATGAATCTGACAAGATAACGAAAAGAACACGATAGAAGGATATCAGGGTAGGACAGCAATTTTGTTTAAAAAAATTGAAAAAACTCTTCCAATAAAAACTATTGAAAAATCGACTTAACACTTTAGCTACCAATCACGTAAGATATCGCGCTTTTTATTAAAATCGTTATATCTCTTAAATGCGTCGACATATTGACATAAAATTTTCAGGAATCGTCAAAAATGTATGAATAATTTTATAAATGTTTATAATTGATTTAAGGTTTTCCAAACTGTGGTTTATGGTTTCCCAAGAGTACATCCGATTTTGATAAAGTCGGTACTTAAAATTTATTTTTTGCAATTGTTTCTACTTTTATTTACCAAATAGATTACACAATGTGTAAGATTCATTATTTTTTTTTATATAACTAGTTTTCTATAAAATAATATTTTGTTATTTAAAACATCGAAACAACAGAAAAATCAAAATTACAAAATGATCGATATCTGTGAAATTCACGGTAAACATTTTATTTTAAATTACTAATATGGTATTTCATATGTATACACTCCAATTTGTTAACAAATTTGGAGCCCGACATTAAGCGCATCATATTTTTTTTTGTATGCAAAGTAGACATGTGCTGCTTGACGCCAATTGGCGGTCCCGGTAAATAACGGTTGACGCGGTCATGACGCCAAATGGCATTCCCGGTAATTAAGGTGTTTATGCCACTGGGATAATGACGAGTCTTGCCGCGGAGCGCAATAGAGAAGTACAAATTATATTTCTTCGCAAACTTCGTAAGGCATATTTTTTATAATGAATCAAGTCTTCAGGCGACCGACAAACCAATTTGGAAGTGACGTATAAGATGAATAGGTGGTGTGTTGATTGGATTCTTTTGGTATTTTTAATAAGAATACAAATATGCTACTGTAATTACTAATAATAGTATTCTATTTAATTATAATAATTGTAAGTGTAACCAGAAAAGATTTCTCATTATGGAGCTGTAAAACTGCAACTCTTACTCGCTACTTTGTTGTTAATTTTAATATTGTAATTTTAGTCTTCATTATGCGATAGTTTCAGTTTGCAGATGCGTTCACATCCTCACAATTGACAAAAAAAATGTTCTTGGCATATTTATTCATTTTTGTTTGTGATTAACGACTTACAGGGTAAATGTTTTACCAAAACGACATCGTGATATTGGGTGAATTATTACGGCTTTCCCAAGACCACGGCACATGCTTCCCGGCTACTTTTTGATCAATCGGTAGCGAAAACGTGTTTTATACAATATGACTGACTTATTTTTTATTTACAACTTCTTTGTTGTTTCAATATATATTCTTCAGTTAATTTTTGGTAATGCAGGTCTAGGAAACTGTGATTATTATTTTTGAAAAACACTATCTTATACCACGATTACAACTCGGTGTCTTCCAAAAATAATATCATGCATACATATCCATCGGAAAAGCCTAATAACAAACTACTATTTGATTCATTATGACTTATTAACATCTGTACACCTTTCATTAACGCAATTATCTTTTTCAAAATCATTAAAAAAAATTATAACAAGATTAGAAAATACTGAATTAAATTTGAGGTGCTTTCTAACAATGTATTTTACAGTGCTAATTTACTCAAATAAAAATACATAAAAATATCTGCTTAGAATTCTTGACCTACTTCTTGTCGCATGAAAGTCAGTTGATGATTTTTTTATTTGATAAACATATTCAAAACAATCACTTTCTATACGTTTTCAATACAAATAAAAGCTATGGACCATACATATCCCGCCCTATCCCTACCCTAATTCACCCCGTGACGACACAAAGTTCTCACGAATCAGTTAGTTGGAAGTTTATTCTCAAAAGAACGATTTACCTGTAACCTACAACTCCAAGAACACAAAAAATGTTGATCGGTTGAATTGATTTTTAACTTTACAGAACTCTAATATAATAAGATAAAATGGCAATTTATTTGATTTCTATAAAAATAATAGTACAATAGCATTAGCAACAAATCCTGTAGCAATTAAAGCAATTCCATTGTATATCATGTTGCAAGAATTAATTTATATTATTTAAATAATTTGTCAAAACGTTGTATGAAAAATGAACCTTTTCAAACGAGTCGATGATGCAGCTAAACGTGGTCATGCAAAATATCAACGTATCGAAAAGATTATGTAAAATTTCACCAGTAAATAAATTGGTACTACGCTCAATTACCATTTCGTAGCATTTATTAATTTTCTTACAAGAAAAATGTTATGTCCAGCTTTGAGTTCTATTCATTCAGCCACTTGTTAGTACGTTGATAGCTTTGCTTTGATTTATATCTCCTGTGGTCTTTGATTAAAAAATGCGTGGGATGAAGAGTTATTATGAGACATTTTAAAATAATACATCTCATTATCCGGAGCGAAGATGTGTAAAATTCGTTCAGCGGGAACTAAGATCCCGTTGACACACGTATTTATTCGTTTGTTTTTCTTTCACGCTCTCGATAATATAACGTCCACCTCGTGAAGAAATTTAGTATTTCTTATTCTAAGTAGGATTTCGAAGGTAACCATTTCGATCAATATAATCTTTTAAATACCACTTACGAATGAAATTGTGTAGTTACGTTTTTTAATTAACCATAGTTTTCTACTAAATCTTGCCATTACAATGAGTAAAGAAATTTAAAGAATGAATGTAATAACCATTTTTCGTGGATAATCCAAGATGTTTAATTGAAAAACTAGGCGACAAATAAAATGATAGACGTAAGATAATAAAAACACTGATAGAAGAAAAATAGTCAATGTGTTTTACATTTACTGTGTTCCATGAAAGGACACTAATGAGACTAGAGAGGTAAATGGACCAAGTGATAAAATGGTGAAACGTGTTAATTGAAGTTCTTACATTAATTTACAATTGATTGAATTTGACTTCTTACAGAATACGTGCAATACAGTCTGTGTTTACTTATCTCACTTAAATTTTATCTTAATATCTTACTTAACCAAACTCAAACGTTGGCTCACTTATGAGCTTGGTTTGATGGAAAACTCGACGTGGTCAACTGATAGGATAAACAATTTATTATTATAAACATATGTCTGTACCTGTCACTGTACAATAGTCCTATGTCCATTTAATCAACTTTACAGGACGAGCAAAAACATGTTTCTAAAACGGTTTCTATTCTATATCAATTAGCATAATAGTTCTATTTTTTTGTTCGTTCTTTTGCAGTTGATAGATAAAGGGTTTGTAAAGTTTCATTTACAGGTGAAATCACGAGTTTTTTAGGATTTAATGGATAGGGTTTTTCTCCACATTCGCCAGTTTTATTTATCCATCCATAGATCAATTCCAAATAATGTGACATAACTTAATTTCGCTATTTTCGGATATAGGACTTATAAGTCTCTGAAGTACAGATATTATCAACGCCATTCTGTATAACTATATTTCTTTCATCTCGAGTTTTCTTGCTAAATTTTAATTGCTTATTGAATGTTCGGCATACCAATCTGATGCGGTAGTTTTCAGTTGCGAGGCTGCGGTATGTAAAATATGGAAATGTTGCAGGAATAAAAATTTTGTTTACTATTAACATCTACTGAAACGTTTACAATTTATATGTGGCGACATAAAAATACAGTCAAAAACAACACTGTAATATAATATTAAACAAAAATAAATGTTGAATGGATCGTTGCGAGCTTTGTCACGAGCAATATTAAACGGTTACGACTCATAAAAATATAATATATATTACGAGCGTATTCGCAGAGAAAATCATCCATGATTATTACGAGCATATGAATAACACTGGAATATCTGATTGACATAGAATCATACACTTCCTAGCCGATTATTGCGAACCGTTCTTACTGATTTGCATCAATACGATGCGAATACAAATGACTCGCGGTTCAATTCTACTACATTCTACGCGAGTCATGTTTTATTACTATATCGACTATTGTCAAAATAGTAATAGAGCAGGAAATCAAATGATTCGGGCAGCAGTATTCAATTAATGTAACCCTCAAAATTGAAATCGTTCAGAAGAGAGTAAAAACTGTTTTAATCGAAAACATTCTATGATGAGTTGCGTTTTGAATCTTTGAAATTGACTACTGTAAAGTCTTAAACCAAAGTAAAATTATGTTTCCCTTCCAAAAATTGGTCAATTTAATTTTCTAATTTACATCATTTGGTTGAGACCTGCTCTGTCGTCTTTAAAATGAGATCCAATCGTTAACTCATTTTCGTATTTTTTGAGGGTTACATCAATTGGCCAAAATCAGTCGATATATTGCCTCACTTTGTTTGCTATTGACAAAGCAGGGTTAGATTAGAAAAATAAGTGATACTTTAGTAATTAGATAGATACGATGTAAAATAAGGCGTATTCGTTAATTGTAATATTGACTAGCCTTATAATGATGGAGTGGGTAAGTTAAGTTATTCTTGTGTAACAAAACGAAAGCAGCTCGTCAGTAGTGCGAGACGATGGTGAGGCCGTTTATTTTTTACGAGGGCAGAAAATTTTATGATGCACGCGTCTCGAGATGTTACGTTTTCCAAAAAAAAAACTTTCAAGCCGGTAGGAGACAGGGGTAAAACGTCATGTTCGCTTAGCCTCCCTCAATGGAATGGGCGCCCCTCCGCCTCTCTATAATCAGTGACGTTCCCAACAGTAGATCAACGGGTACAAACAAGAAATTGAAAAAATAATACTTTTCATTTTTAAATTGACGTAGTTATAGTATATAGAAAAATAATTGGCAAGAAAAACCGAATCTTTTATGTGTGTTACAATTAAACTTGGCCGCTAGTGAGGGTGCCACCGTCGCGTTAGGAATGTTGCCATTCTTAACCAGAACTTAAATTTCAGTAAATTTTAAAACTGATATTTTAGCAACAGTTATTAAAAGTAGACAAGATATTCACTTTGCATAAAATGGCAATTGGAGAAATTTATTCTAGTCTGATAATTCTAGTTGCACATTCTGCAGCGGCCAAGTAGTGTTGGTACTACTATAGTAAGTCACTAAAAAATCTACTGATGACAGGACATAAACCTGAACAAAAGTGTCGTTCAAAATACTAAATTCTGGTTATAATACAGCAAAATTATCGCTGGATAAGATTTATAAAAGATTTATAAAGCTGTTGCTGGGAAAAAGTAAATGTCTGGAAAGCAATCAAGAGGCCAGTCAAAAAAACAGAGCAGTAATTTAAGTTAAAAATTACATAATAATGCCTTAACAAAACTATTTTATTACAGACATCAACGCGGATTTGTAAATATCGACTTTTTTACGGAAGATCTGAAGAAAATTTCATGCGTTAATATTTGTATGAAAATAATTAAACACGGCTATGATTTCAGAACTCATCACCACTCGCGTTGTGCTGACATCAGTCTATTCGAGAAAAGAGTCAAGAGGTATGCGCATTCTATACATAGCTCGAGTGCAGGCAGTTGCAGAAAATCCCTTGCTTAAATTTCGTTGCGGAATTTAAAAAATATTATATAAAATGTGGAGGGCAAGTGTGAAAATGGCGAAGATTTCTGATTAAATTTATAGAACACTTTCTCACATAAATTTAAGTGATGCAAATGAGTCTTACGTTTACGTTAATTAATCTGATATTTTTTGTATGTATTGCTTTATAAAAATATAAAGGAAAACATTTAATTATAGAAGTGTAGACATATTAACATTATTATACTGTTTGTTGATCAAAAAAACAATCCTCTTTTGCTTGAAGTGTCAGTTAGTATAGTATGGTTTTTCATTTATTTTTTACTATTGTAATGTTATTTTGTAAATAATTACGATGGAATAAAGTCATAACACTCATAACCAAACGGTAAGCGTGAGTCGACTGCCTAGTTAAAAGAAAAGAATTGAGTCAAGGAAGCAAACGAAACCGAATTTACAGGGAAGATTCAGACAGAAACGGGACCATGAAAGTATATAATTACCGTCAAGTAAATCAGTAAACGATGAAAGTCAAGGTTAGTAAAAATGACATGTTTACAGATAGTTTTAGTGGTGAACAATTTTATTTTTTCTTTAACTCGTAAATCGATTAATATCAAATCATAATTGCTTAAAATAGTTAATTTATAGAGTGGTCTATAAATGACGATACTTATTGCTAATACAGTGGCGGTTGTAAATTCATTGGCTAGAACTGCTTGTAGTTAAACGACATTTACTGCTATTTTTTTGCGCCGTCTACTGCAAAAAGCTGATAAATTACATCTGAGAACACCGCTCAATTCAGTGGCGTAAAAAGAGAAATGATAGGGCCATTAAATGTCTGAGTGAGAAAATGTCATTGTAATGTCATTAGTGGAATCGCCGTCACTTACAGAGCTATAACCTAATGAAGAACGTTTAAACGAGTTTAAATCTTACTTACTTATTGTTAATTGAGTCGGCATTTGGTTGATAGGGTTTCTAAATGACTCTTGTAAAAATTATATGCTGTGTTAGATTTAGCTTCAAGTAAACTATAGAAACGTTTATGCGTGTGATTTACCAGCGGTATTTTGTACGGATGTGAATCGTGGCGATGACAGCAGTGTAGGAGTCTCTGTTTCTTAGCTTTAAGAATAGGTGCATACGAAGAATACCAAGAGTGCATTGTATTGAGTACTAAAAATCTTCAAGTATAAAATCACATTACGACCATTTTAGAATTAAAAACATTTGTTTATTAAACATTCGATCAGTGTTCGAAAAGGTTTTTTTTCTAAATTATTTTACCCATTCAAACTGTCACCTGATATAATCTTTAGTTGGACAGTACTTAGCTAGAATAGACGCTAGGGAAAAGATATACATGAAAATATATCGACGGCCTTTTGGCCAATGTTTCATCAATCCCTCAAAATTGAAATTGTTCAAAAAACTGTTTTTATCGAAAATATTATATGTTGAGTTGGGTTATGAATCTTTCAAATTCACTCCTGTAAATTCTCATGTATGCAGAAACGGGATTATACGAAGGAATTTTCGATATAATAGTGGCCGGGTGAGAATTTTTTAACAAGCTAATTTTCCCTTCCAAAAAGAGGTCAATTTATTTGTCTAATTTACATCATTTGGACAAGACCTACTCTGTCGTCTTTAAAATGAGATCCAGTCATTAACTCATTTTCGTATTTTTAGAGGGCTACATCGATTGGCCAAAACACAGTCGATATGAAAAACTCCAATACGCCTCTTTTTGCACGGATTATTTTAACACGGTTTCAAAATTGCAGAGTCCACTGTAATGGTACATATCTTTCAGCTATCTAAATATGTTCACTTATTTTTTGCATAGAACGTTATCCACTGTATAAAGAGAGGATTGAGGGTATTTCAATTAATACGATTGTCGGCATTCTAAAAATTGATAACTTATGGCGTTATAGGTATCCGAGTCCAGCATGTTCATTGTATTCGATTTTTTTCATTTACAGATGTAGATAAATTTTGTTGGTTTGTGTACAAAAATAATTGAAGTTGCTTGAATACGGCTTTACGATAGAAAATGTTTGGGAAACTCCTGGGTTAGTCCGTTCGGTTGGTTATGCCTTTTCCCTACCTAAAAATAATCGATTTTCACCGGATTTATTTTTGATTTATTCACTATATAAGTAAAAATAGCGTTTCTTCGTGGCAATTGCTCGAAAAGTCAACGAGTGTAACAATGTAGGCGATGATGAAACGCGTAAAAGCCATTAAAGACGATGAAAGGGCACAAACAAAGAAGCCCACGAGCTTGCGCGCTTCTGCAGAGAAAGCGCACCGTTTTTATTCCTCGTTTTACATAGATACAGATACCATTTAATAACCCAAAATAGGGACTAGAATAAATTAAATATTATTCGTTTACTTTAATATCGTTAATAAACAGATTCTTTAAATTGAAAACAGCGTTATATCACAAATACAATTAAAATTCAAAATTAAGCTTTTGATTTCAGTGCAATAAAAAAATTATAGCTTCTCGGAATACAGATCTACACCATGTTATGAAAAATGAGTGATTTTTAATTTTTTCACCAAACGCTGTACGGGTTTTGAAAAACATACTGTCCTTATAGCGTATCTTGACGGATAAGACATTCCAGAACAAACTTCATGTATCTAAAAATGTTTTCAGCCATTTTCGGAAATAAGTAACCCTACCACGATACATGCTACATTACTTAAAGTACATGCTAATTGCTATAAAATTTACTTAAATACTTCTTGTATTTTCAGCGATAATAAGTTTAATAATCCTCATTTTATTGACATATGGCATTATAAAGGAAAATCCTAATTTAGGTAGATAATTACATTTTTAAGCGTTTGTTAGATGGGTTCTTGGAATAAGAATAGATATTTCTAATAAGGGGATACAATAGGAGCAGAAGAGATTATTATGTTTGTGAAAATGAATTCTAGAGATAAATGAGAATTTCGCAAGACATTTCAGGAGAATATTATTATAAACAGATCATTAAAAACCACTATGTGTTAATATTTAACGATCAGTGTTAACTATTTCGTGAAAATTATTAATGTGTTTAATTATGTAATGGATGGTTTACTTGACAAAGTTAGTTTCCGTATTGTCCAGTATAAACATTTCTCATTGCAATTCTGCAAAAATTGATATTAGTTTGCCTTAGGAATGTTGAATCTAAAGCTGTAGATGTCTTTAATATTTCCATGACTTATACCAATACACACTGTGAAACTTATACTTACGTAAAAGACTCTATTGAAATTACCCAATACTTTGTTGTGACTTAATTTAAAATGATTAATTAATACATAGCTTTCAGTATATCGACGTTGTAACACGACGTTTCAATGTGTGGAACTTACCTGAAACAAATAAAAAACATAAAATTAGTTTTTGGATATTTTAAAATAATTTAAATTGGTGACAATGAAACTACTTCCGAAAGGGGCGAAATATATGGCACACTTATTTACACAATAAGAACCAGAAGAACAAGAAGATAGAGAACCATACGTTTAATGCGGATGATGGGGTTAAACTGTTGCATAAAAACATGGGGGATCATAAATTATTTTATCAAGAAATTTTGGAAATTAATAGAGCCCAGTTAAATTCCTTGCCAATTTTGAATGAGCAGCTGAACCTTCCTAATTCTAGCGCTATTATATCCTATACGTTGAAACACCTAACAGATGTCACTAAACGTGGAATGATTGTATATATTTACCCATTCGTCGAATTACATCCCGTCAAAACCCACAATACTATTATAATTGTAAAATCACTGGTATTTCTAAAAGAAGTTGAAAAGCGGCAATTCGCCACTCTGTTAATATGGTGTTTACAAAATAAGGATTAGGGCGATTTCCGATTTTAACTCAGGTATCAGTGTGGCTCTCAGACGTATAATATCTTACCTCGTAAATAATATTTGTCGCATTTGTATCTTCTATATAAACGTTAGACACTGTTTACTGTCTTCTCAGTTCGAGTCCATTCGTGTGCTCGAATGCCTGAAGATGCCGAAAGGCGAAACCCGGGTCGTTAGTGACAAAATACATGGAAGTGTACAAAATCTCAATAATCCAAATTCAATTTTACACAATAAGTGTTAATGTTGACAAGTAATTGCGGTAAAGAAACCACTGAATCCATTGAGATATAATAAAGTCAAATATCGCCTACAAAGCGAAGATTTAAATAAATCCTTATATGTAATATATTGATACATAATAAACGTATTTTAAATTGAAAGGCCCTTTGGCACTGTACTTGCATGCTATAAAACAGTAAAAAAAATCTTCATGTTTGAAGAAAAATTTATACCGTTTAAAATTTGTTACGTAACAATATAATAAACCGAAGTATGCAGTTAAATTCTCAAATGATAAGACGAATTTATTGGATATAAAATATTTACACGAGTTAATCTTAACATTTATTAAAAGTGGTTGATGTTTAATAATAAAAAAATGGAAAATTGCTAACAGGAGCAATAAAATGTTAAGCGTGGCTGTATTGCTTTATTATCCTTCAGTATTCGTGAAACAAATTCATAAAAGCGGCGTAAAAATAGCTGTCACTTAAGTATACAAAACATAATCGATTTTTTACGGTAAAAATCACAGAAATTTTACCAACAAAGAGCTACGAAAACATATTTATTTGAGTGGGTTTATTTCCTACAACATGACTGCTGTCCTTCCTCAAAGGATGGGAAAGGACCGATAGTCAAGTCGCAGGTTAAGTATACAAACGGGAAACCCCTTGATTTAAAATACGAGGCAGTTTCCCTTTGTGATTTAATGTCTTTATATTCGTTTGTTGTATTTGACCTGTATTATAAACGATTTAAAAGCAGAGATTTCAGGATCAAAGATCACGTCTCGGCTCCTTTGACAAATAAAGGACGACATGTCGGGAAAATTAAATCTATTATTTCCGGAAAATGCTCATTAGAACATCAAATGAAAAGTTTTGCGGTATAATATTATCGATGGTTGAAAAATAAACAGTGTTTATACTTTTACTCGTGGACTAAATTTTCGTTCGCATTTATATACACGTACAAATAGAAGAATAATTTTTAAAAAAGAGTAGTTAAAAGTTAGCCTTGACAGAGGATTGAAAAAAGCATAATTTGTTCATTAATATAATTTAAGATAACGACTGAGGGTGCGTGCCTGAAGATGTCTTAAGGCGAAACCCGGTCGTTAGTGACGAAATACATGGAAATGTACAAAATCTCAAGAATTCAAATTTAAATAGTCTGTTCTATCAATAAAAACATGGTCGTTAGGGAATGAATAGAAAACCTTTATATTTCACTTAAAATTAGAAGAACATACTTTGTATTTATTTCATCATATTTTTAATGTAACCATAAAATCAAATGTCTTTCAACCAACGACCAGCATCAAAAACATGACAAATGTTAGCAGAACATGTACATTGAAACAAAATGAATAAATGTATATTGGACGAATTATTCCAGATATTACGTCTTGTGAAAATCGGGTTCGCTTAGCAGAAGACACAGACATTGTCAAACTATGTTAATGATAGTCCAATAAATTAATTCTACCAATTGAATGACAGTTTACAATATAAATAAAAACAATTTTCATCAAGCTTGAATTTTTTTTTTACATTTTATTTATGAATATAATTTTACTAGGCAACATCTCTGAAGTTTAACCTACGAATATCTCAAACGAGATAATGTCAAAAAAATAACATGTCGGGAAAATGGGATTTCGCGACGGTTTACTCCGAGACGTGCGGGCATTTGGGGAATTAGAAAAAAAGGGTTTGACATTTTTGGCGGGACCGTGACATAAAATAAAACAATTTCACATATTTTCCACGGGAATTGTCAACGGACAACCAGTCCACGATGAATATAAGACGAATTCACGATGAAAATAAAAGAAACAGTAATAAAGGAAAATATTGCTGTGCGTTATAAATATTGTATGTCTGTCTGAAACGTAATATTATCGTCAACCTTTGTCTAATTATGCTGTTCAAATATAAATCAGCATAAAACATTGCTAAATAACTACAAATTGGGAGAGGATATTTTTTAAATGTAGCATGATTAATGTATTAAATATTAACAAGACGTTTTCCTAAAAACTCTTTATTGAAATAACTGTGGTCGAAATTTATTGAAGTTAGAATATTCATGACCACCGATAAAAAATTGGATAGTTTATCATTTTGAATACAAATAGTGTATTTGCATTATTATTGCAAGTATAAGGTAAAATACTTTGGTTAAAAAATATGACTAATGAGCTGGTTAATTCTAGAGTTATTCGAGTCGTCATTATAATTTGCCTCGTTTGAGGAAAGAACGGCACCATTTTTGCAACAATTTGCTGTAAAACATAGTCCGTTATTGCACTATTATCAAAAACAAAATTAATTAGACTGAAATAATTCAGCAACGAACGGATCGACGGGATATACAGTGAAATAGACGCATTATAATTATTTTAAATAAATATTGTTTTTTTTTGGAATAAAATACGGTGAGAGCACGTTTTAAATTATGGGTAATTGTAACACTATTTTTATCTGGCTTTCGCTTTAATGCTTTCACTTTTTTTCTTTGAAGTATTGCATACAATTTGTGATCATGAACTATAATCATTTTATTTTCTATGGATTCGGCGGTAACTTTGTGGAAGTTCATTTTTAATATTAAATTAAATTAAAAATTGATAACTTAGTTATTCCACTTGGATTATCACTAACGTGACGCGTTTCGCCTCTTTAAAAAGCATCTTCTGATTAACCGTAAAGTAGTTATTGATATCATAAAGAGCGTATTTTCCTATCGCTTCCACATTCCATCTTATTTGGGCAAGAGTAGTAAACCAAAATAAAGCAATATTCAATAAATACCACGCATCTTGATGACCACAAGTTACAATTTAGCTCGCATTATTCTGATCAGAATTTTAATTTAGTTTCATAACTGTTAAAACATTCGTCAGAATTTATATAAAATGGTTATAATGTATCGGTCAGAATTACAGAGGGCAGAATAAATAATTTATGGTCAGTATTTTTAAACTAACCTAGCCTTTTATTCTGACCTTATAATAATTTTATTAAGACCGTTCATATCTTTATTCTTATCAAAAGATGATTTAAATTCTGATCATTGAATTTGTTGCCTTACATTTTATGATGCAAAATGTGTTTAATAGTTACCATAAAAATATGCGCTATTTGTCAATTTTTCACTTAATAGGGTGCAGGTTACATACGACGTATTCTATACGAATACACAAAATAATTGGTGTTTCTTTCTGAATTAGAACATTGTTCGTTGAACTTAAATTTGTAAAAGAAATAATATCAATGGAAAAAGAAGTAAGAGCAGTGCAGTTTCTTTTTATAATTGAATGCAATAATAATATTAATTTTAAGCATGACATATTTCTATTTGCGCAAGAGAGATCAATCTACTACACATAAACACATTAATTTCCAAATCAAAATGCTTACATTTAGCGATCATATAATAGATTTTGATACTAAATGAAAATAACTTTAATCCATTTACCATGTGCGGCTGTTATTTCGATGTCGACTATTTATGCTGTGACACAGTGAAGCTTATGTAGTTCAGCAATAAAGAAGTTATTTCTATCATACTTGGGATAATATACCGGTTTTTGTAACAAGTCTGGTAAAGGACCTAAAAAACGACCTCCATAATAAATGGTAAATCGAAAACTAGATCCATTCAAAGACGAGTTCAGTTGTCCATACTAGAATATATACAGGTGAATCCACGCACCTTGAGCTAGGAAAAACATGTAATGCAAGATGGTTTAGTCTCCAAATCCATATGTGAATTTGTTTTAATTACAGTTTATCAAATGGCGCCAACGATGTGATTTTAAGATAAGAAATTCTGTGGTATCAGTTTAGGCTTATATTTAAAGACCACGACGTTAAGAGTTCACTTTTTTTAACATCTCCGCTCCCCGTGTGGAGCATAAATATGGCCTCCTAATGGAGGTACTTCAACATAAGATTACTACGACAACTATTTGTTACTCAGTTGGTCAACCTTGCTTTTTCGAAGAGCGTAGGGATATAGGGATAGAGGGCTAGAGCTACGACAGGGTTAGTGGTTAGCTAATCGCTATCGTTATGCCCCGTTTTTTAGGATCGGATGGGTGGGAGGTAGTTTAAGACATCACAGATAACAAAACCTACGAACAGAAATCCTTAAAACCAAGAAATCCGTAACCGTAACAAACGACGACACGGAGCCGATTAAGAGTTTACTTCCCAAACGTATATTTTTTGGCTGTAATAACTTAAATGACCTTCTCAAGTATTTTTTTATGTTTATTTTAAAAATACGAATACTTATTTTAGACAAAATATATTTAAATACTTACAAATTAATTTACTTAATGCGAAAAAATCAGACTTAAATATTTACTCGCTGTCTAGGTTATGTGTCGAAATCTAACAATACGTCACGTATTTTGTCGTAGTTTATTTTAATATAATCAAATATCCCTTTATCTGCCGTGTACAAAACTGAGCACGTAACCTTCGTAATGCTAACATTGCCAACTACAGACGAAAATTTTCAAAATGGAACATCGCTTAACTTTTGGCATTCGTTACACATGTACGTAGATGAATCTGGGTCGGAAATATATGACAACATATGGTAAGAGCATTTGCACTAAAGTGGGTATACATAAAAATAAACACACTTGCCTATTAGTAATGAATTTCTGTCAAAAAATTGACGCTGAGAGTTGAGCACGTGTTCGAAGAACTATTCTCTTGAATGTTAATAACAGAAATTGTATGAGGGACTAGATTGCAAAAATTACCGAGGATATAATTATCATCAAGTACTCATAATACACCATAGATATTAATTGATTATACGTCGAAGAGCTACTTATTATATTATAAGTCAAAGCAAAGTGTTTACTTAGTAAGCGATACCAGTTTTGGTTTCGTGAAGTAAACCTGGTGGCGGCGTCCGTGGCGCAGTTGGTAGCGTCGCTGGCTACGGTTACGGATGTCTCGGGTTCGATTCCCGGTGCGGACGGTTTTCATAGATTGATCTTTCAATCGATTTATGGATTTCTGTTCGTAGTCTGAGTTCTCCCTCCCACCCATTCCATCCTCACGGGGCGTAGCGAGAGCGATTAGCTAACCACTAGTTCTCTCATAGCCCTATCCTTCTATCTACTTTCTTTGGAAAAAAGGAGAGGTTGAGCAACTGAGTAACAATCAGTTCTCGTAGAAAAAGTCTGTTAAGATAGCTCCATTAGGAGACCATATGCTCCACATTGAGAGCGGACATGGAAAAAAAAAAAAAAAAGTAAACCTGTGAATTTGTTTTGACCAATTTCATACAGTGATTGAATGACATATTTGTTTATTCATTTTTAAATAGTATAATATAAGACTCTCCCACCCATCTGATCCTAAAAATGTGTAGTGATGGCGATTAGCTATCCATTAGTCCTGCCATAGACCTGCTCTATACTTACTATCTTTGACAGATGAGAGGTTGGATAACTGAGTCGCAAACAGTTCTCGAAGAAAGGCGTCTGTTACCTTCATTAGAAGGCCATACGCTCCCATTCTCATTGGTAAATATTAATCCCCATCAAAAAATACGACAAAAAAGATTTATTTTCAATGGGTTCGGCGGTAACTTTGCGAAAAATTCATTTTTAATATAAAATTGATAACTTTGTTATTCCACTGGCTTAATCACTAACGTGGCGCGTTTCGCCTCTTTGAGAAGCATCTTCGATCAGACTAACTGAAGCCTGAAGTTAGTCTAAAGAAGCGAAACGCCTCACGTTAGTGATAAAGCTAGTGGAATAACGTTTTTTATTTTATATAAAAAAAAATCTTTGGAATGGTGATCATTGCTTGTAATTTTTGAATTGTGCTAGAACTATTTTCGGAGCACCAGAAAACTTCTGCGGAACACCGGTTGAGAAGCACTGGATTAGATCACGAAAGGAATTAGGAACGCAAAGATAATTAAGAATATCACTTTATTTAATAATAATCAGGATTTAAGCTAGAAGCCATCTGATAATTAGATAGAGGTCGACTAAGCGGACCGATTTAGGACAGTTATGTTATATTTTCGTTAAATTATATATTATAAAAACTACATTTTTTTGTAATTTAAGACATCGACTGAGGGTGCTTGATGGAATTTCAATATTAAATTTGGATTATTGAGATTTTGTACACTTCCATGTATTTTGTCACTAACGACCCGGGTTTTACCTTTCGGCATCTTCAGGCATTCGAGCACACGAATGGACTCGAACTGAATATTTGTCGTATTTGTATCTTCTATTTAAACGTTAGACACTGTTTACTGTCTGTCAGCTCGAGTCCATTCGTGTGCTCGAATGCCTGAAGATGCCGAAAGGCGAAACCCGGGTCGTTAGTGACAAAATACATGGAAGTGTACAAAATCTCAATAATCCAAATTTACATTTTTTTGTGTTTAATTTATTCTGCCTCATTTATTTGTTGTACTCTACTAGCCTGAATAATTCAGCACATTTGAGAAGAATGTGCGAAAGTTTTGTCCCGACAACGATAAACATCATTTTACGGGCTCGAGCAAAGGCTCACAACATGGTATAATATACCAAACGCTAGAGCGGCATCAGGCGTTTAAATTATGCAAGAATTCTTCGCACCGCAAAAAGCTGATGTAAATTTGTTATATTTACATCGTCGCGAAAAAACCGGGCAATGCAACTTCAATATCAACGCTAATTTGTTTGTTAAATGTAATATAGGCGAATAAGGAAACCGTAGGCGAATATTTTCACTCGTACATTCGGAAGTGGTCTGGTTTTTACCAACCGTTCAAGGACGAGAGAAAAACTTCGATGTTTCTTACAGTGCCATCTTTTAATGTAAAAATGAATTAACTGACCAACTTTCGCTAGCTTAAATTTGAATACATGTCATTCGATATACCTATATTGACTAGCATCTAGCAGTAAATACTTGCTTTACCCTAGCAATCAGATGGTCACCGAGTCCAAGTCCGAGTCCCGGCGAGGTCAATGTCAAATTTTAATTTGAGTATATGTCTTTTCTTCTTGATTTGATCTAGAGTGAAATACAAAAATTCTCTTCGATTCTTCAAGCGCATTGGCAATCATTAAATGCAATGCCATATACATATATTTTTAATGAATCTAAATTCTCTATGACCGAGTTTGTTGAAATACTATTCCACTAACCATCTTTTG
This sequence comes from Himalopsyche phryganea, assembly GCA_022494535.1. Taxonomy (NCBI): domain Eukaryota; kingdom Metazoa; phylum Arthropoda; class Insecta; order Trichoptera; family Rhyacophilidae; genus Himalopsyche; species Himalopsyche phryganea. The sequence goes on along the minus strand of JAGVSL010000001.1, from coordinate 2,042,278 downwards.
TACAGGACGACAATGGCGTTGTGACGTATAATTTTTAAATAATTTAGTTAGTATCTACTTAATTCAATATATACTTTTTTTAATTTATCAAATATTTTTTTTACCATGTCCGTTTCCAATGTGGAGCATGTGGAGCGTCATAATGTAAGTATCTCAACAAACGTTTTCGACGAGGACTGTTTATTACTCAGTTTCTGAATCTCTCATTTTCAGAAGATAGTAAGGATAAGGCAGGGCGATGACAGGACTAGTGTATAGTTAATCGCTATCACTACGACTTTTTAGGATCAGATGGGTAGAAGGGTTTTATATTATACTATTTAAAAATAAATAAACAAAAATGACATTCAGTCACTGTATGAAATTTGGACTCTCTTTTTAGAAAAGTGTAGATAGAAGGATAGGGCTAGGAAAGGAATATTGGTAAGCTAATCGCTCTCGCTATGCCCCGTTTTTAGGATCGGATGGGTGGGAGGGAATATTAGACAACAAAAACATCCATGCCTAAAAACAGCAATCCATTAAACGATAAAAAAAATCAATTAATAAAACTATCCTGACCGGGACTTGAACCCGAGACATTCATAACCGTAGATAGCGTCGTTGACCACTGCACCACGGACCCGACGTATATCTCATTATAATTATGATAAAACTGGCGCGATTATAACGAAATATCGTAAGGCTAATGTTAGTTGTATTAAATAATTAATTAATATCACGGCTAATCGCATTAATTAATATTTTGTTAAATCCTGCGCAGAATACTTGGCAGGGCCGGCACAGAGCGCGGCCCTTTGACCCGGCGCCGAGACGTAGGGCATTCGCAACATCAGAACAAATCACAGAAGGTGGAAAACCCAATTAAGAACTCGAGTTCCGAGTGGTTTCGGGGGCTAACCCACCTCACAGGTGCGTTCTACGCGGCGCCTCGGTAGTTAACAAACTTTTCGTTGGGTGAATATGAAATTTGGACGACGGATCCTCAAAGGGTTACATCACGGAGGAGTGGACCAAGGCTTATTTATGTTTTTCATAATAGTATCCAGTAACCTGCTAGTTTTTTGGAACTATTCTAAAACGACACTTGGTTGCAGATGAGTATCGACCCATCAATCGTACTTTAACGTATCATATTCTTATAATCATTCAACATTAAACAAGTTTTGTCGATTTTAACCTAATCTTCTGGTATGATTAGTGTTGCAATAAAACCCGGGAATTCGGAAACAGCGAGAATCAGGAATTAACTAATAAATATGATATTTATTCAATAATTCGACAAAAGGATAAATATATACAATCATTCCACATTTAGTGACATCTGTTAGGTGTTTCAACGTATAGAATACAGCAATGGCGAGTTTGGAAGGTTCAGCTGTTCGTTCAGAATTGGCAAGGAATTTAACTTTAATATTTGTCGTATTTGTATCTTCTATTTAATCGTTAGACACTGTTTACTGTCTTGTCAGTTCGAGTCCATTCGTGCGCTCGAATGCCTGAAGATACCCAAAGGCGAAACCCGGGTCGTTAGTGACAAAATACATGGAAGTGTACAAAATCTCAATAATCCAAATTTGATATTGAAATTCCATCAAGCACCCTCAGTCGATGTCTTAAATTATATGTGTTATGTGCTTTCAATTGTTGTTGGAATGGCATTATATTTTAAAAAATAAAACACAATTTTTATGTACTACTTACACATGTGTTGTTTTATGGACCGGTTTCGCTCATCGCGAGAATTATCAACTGATTTTTAAAAAAAGGTACGTATGGCATGATTTTGACAATTAGGTGTTAATAGTTTACGAATTCATACCACTGGTGAGAATATTGATTGTAATAAATTTTTTATTAATACACCAGTAAAAGATGGGAAATATGTGATGGCACAAAAATATTCTGACTCCATCTTGTTGGTCCTCCGTCCTACGTTTAAGGGTTCCGTGACTTAAAACAAATGGGAAATACTGCATTAAAATAATAATAACAATATATAAACATACACTTTCCAATATGCATTGTTTTGTTGCTGTTAACATCTACAATACGACACTTAATCCACTCAAATAAAACTTATAAATTCGTTGAAAAGTCAATCCAGTATAATAAAATGCTCATTGATATATTTAGTATAAATCATCATAGCCACATTTTCCAGGATACAAATAATAAATATATGTATATATGGATCCTCCTGCCATAGTTGGATTCGGTTTTATTCAGTACACAGTAAAATAAATATTCGACCATAAATAATGAACGGTTCGGTATTTATTTTATTCTAAGAAAATATAACGATTATTTTTGTTTTGTTCCAAAATAAACTCGAAATCAAACAGATCCTAAAACAACAATGCTACTTATCATCTAGCGGTTATCCTTCTCGAACTTAGTGCTGTTATTAATTTATTAACGATTATAGTATGTACTATAATGTAGTATTGAAAGACATTTCTTGACTTTGCAAGGTCAAACTAAAGCCATTAAAGACAAAATATAAACAACAACATAACCATACTTTGAAATTTAAATACATTGTAATCTATATTCTTGTTATGTTCAATGTAATCCATAAACACAGTAATGTATACTTAATCGACAATATCATTTATAATTTCGAATTTAATATATAATAAAAATAATTGTTTTAAAAACTTTCATATTACATTGATAAGATAAGAAATTTCTGCTCATCAGCTTACAATGTATAAAGTAAAATGCGACGAAACACGGTAAAAAGCATCCGTCGGTATACATAATAAATATGGACACCGTGAAATCGTTTCCGATTAAATCGAGGTACATTTTTATTGTCATACCGAAAAGATACATAAAAAAACATGACTGCCAATATTAAATTCAAAAATCATATCATTTGATACTGACATAAGGCAGAATTTGACACGGAACCTTCTGATCACTAAACAGAACTCGCATCACTAGGCCATACTTATTATACTGTATCGTTAAAAGCTATTTTGACAGTACTTTTAAAAGCCCACGTTTAAAATAAAGGGAAATATGAAATTGTCGGTATTGAAAAACTTTGTCTGGTACTCGGAGGTAAGAGAGCGGACGGATGAGCCCCGCTTGGTACGTTTAAAATAAAAAGAGTCGGATGGATTTCGTCGCCCAGGAAGACCGCTGATCATCCATAGGATGTACTCAGCGGTGCTACGGGATGCTGGGATAACCTGGTAGAAACTGTGTGTTAACCAACCATAGGCATATGCGGAGTAGGGAACGTAAAAGGTTTTAAAAGAAAATGTAAAACATAAATAAAAAGCTGAAACATAGTGTGAGCCATTATAAAAACAATTATTCAATACAAATTTATAAATATTTTATCCTAGGATGGAAGTATCATAATGTTAACCTTTTTATAACGCGTACATTGAAATTGTCCAAACGTGTTCTCTCATTTTTATTATCTGATATGCAATGCGTTGAAAATCAGCCCCCGAGAGCATCTGTGGAACGCGGCGGGTAGTTTCTGCCGGATCGAGTTCACCCTGGGAATTAATTACTACCCCCATATGTTCTGCTGTCTGCTGTCTCCACCCACACACCTACAGCACCCGGCTCCGTGCCGAGCGGTTATATTATTCCACTCGGGTAGTCTGTTGTTTCAATTCTAAATTCTACTCCGCACTGATTTTCATTCTAAACACAAAGTTAAGGCTGATGTCTATATAAAAGCGAGCGGTGTAACTAACACACACAGCAAAAGACATCAGAAAAGTTTGTTTTTGTAAATTCAATATAAATACGTATATTTTTCGATGGATTTAAGAGTATCGCTGGCTGAATTACAAAAATAAGAAATTTTTTACTCACGATATACCGACTTAGTTCGAATAAAAGGCGACCTGTTAATTTGGAACAGGATTTAAAGGAAAACTGCAAATACAAGATAAATTTGTTGTTTTAGCTTCTATAGCGAGCGTAATTTTGAATTTTATATCGTAACTTCTTTAAGTATCCTTTCTATTCCACGCGATTCGATTTTTTTTATTACGTGTGTCAATTCAAAAGACAAGCAAAACAGAAGTGGGTCGTCACTTTACCCAAACGCACCAGACAGGTCTTGCTATAAATGGACTACGACATGTGGGATGATAAACACAGTATGTGCATACATTTCAATGCTAGACATTATTTAAAAATCATTCTGAGTAAAATATTTGCTAATTCTAGAATCTGACAGTATAAAATATAATAAAAAAAAACAGCCGCAACATATAAACAACGCCCTAAAAAGGTTTTCGATATGGGTATCATAAAATAAAATCGAACATGTATAAAACCTACAGGAAGAGATAGATTGAATTAGATCATTGTTGTATGTAATCAATATTTAATCTATAAGAGATAACGGCTATAGGCATTGCATGGACAAAGTCTTTGAACGATAGAGGATTATTTGATCATACATATTGATAATAAAATATCAACTATCGAAATATATAAGAGACAAGTAGTTTACAGAAGCTATCCACTAAATACAAAATTGTTGAATAAAATAAGTGTCAATAATAGTTATTGTTAAATTTGGATTATTGAGATTTTGTACACTTCCATGTATTTTGTCACTAACGACCCGGGTTTCGCCTTTCGGCATCTTCAGGCATTCGAGCACACGAATGGACTCGAACTGACAGACAGTAAACAGTGTCTAACGTTTGTATAGAAGATACAAATACGACAAACATTATTTACGAGGCAAGATATTATACGTCTGAGAGCCACACTGATACCTGAGTTCAAATTCTGAATGAGCAGCTGAACCTTCCCAATTCTCCGTTATTATATCCTATACGTTGAAACACCTAACAGATGTCACTAAACGTGGAATGATTGTATTTATTTACCCTTTCGTCGAATTGCATCCCGTCGAAACGCACAATACTATTATAATTGTAAAATCACTGGTAATTCCATAAGAAGTTGGAAAGCGACAACAAGGCGAAAAAGCAATTCTCGAAATTTTAACTCAGGTATCAGTGTGGCTCTCAGACGCATAATATCTTACCTCGTAAATAATATTTGTCGTATTTGTATCTTCTATTTAAACGTTAGACACTGTTTACTGTCTGTCAGTTCGAGTCCATTCGTGTGCTCGAATGCCTTAAGATGTCGAAAGGCGAAACCCGGGTCGTTAGTGAAAAAATACATGGAAGTGTACAAAATCTCAATAATCCAAATTTGATATTGAAATTCCATCAAGCACCCTCAGTCGATGTCTTAAAATAGTTTTTGTATTCAACACAAATTGAAATGTAACAATATGGGTGTATTATTATATACTGATTATTCACCGTGTCACCGTTAACTCAAATCAATTATGAATTAAACATCAGTATGTCTAGGTAATTCCTAACAATACAATAAGTAGCGGAAAACAGCTGCCATACGAATATATTTTAATGGCGACTTATTTCTTCATTAGAGAAAATCAACGCCGTGTGATGTTTCGGGCAATGTAATTGATTCTAAGGGTAAAATATTTATAGCTCTTCTATTCAATAATTAGTAGTATTTTTTCACGGCGATTAAGGAAGCTCAGTAATGTGAAAAGAAATGAGATTATTTTTTTCAAAAACACAGTTTGTCGATTTGGATGAGAAGTCAAGAAAATATGAAAATGTGGAGTCGGGAAGTTTTCTGTTAATTCCACCAATGATTAAAAATAAAAAAAATGATTATTTTATACCCAAGACTGATGAAACATATTGGGAATCAATCCTAGTATAGAATAAAAATAACATTCTATATAATTCTACGAAAATAATTAAAATATTATTTACGTTTTTGGCATAATCATTGTAAAACTAAATATTTGTATTGCTGTTTTTAACCGTATGAAGGGCTCTACAAAGTAAATTTCAATCCAATCAATACGTCATACAGTTCGAAAATACTAGGTGTCATTTGATGGAGATAACCACGTTTGGCAGGAAGCAAATCAGTGTTGTAAAAAATTATACTTTCATCTATAGAAATCCTAAATCGCTTTTATCTTAAGAGTGAAGAGTAGACAAAGGAGAACTTACGATTTTAAAGTGGCTACTAGATAAAAATATTAAAGAATAAATTTGATAAGAACCAAATTGTGTTTTTGGCGCTTTATATGAATAAGATCTAAGAAAGCTTAAAGTCCTCTTATAAAAAGCATTGACGAAGCTTAAATTGGCCTTTTTGAAGATTTTCTATTTAGGCATTTTTATAAAATGCTCCGATAAACATTTTTTACAATAAGTGCTTTTAAAGGTGGTAATCTTCCTTTGCAGGGGCATGGCGTAAAAAATCTTTGAAAGCACTTGTCAAAGACCCCCGTAACAATGGGAAACGCCGAAAATGGTAAAAGACATGTCCAAAAATAATGAGCTATTAGAAAAAACAATTTTCGAAGAATAATGGTTCACTCTTGTTTTTGTAATGAAAGACGCCTACGTGTAAAAATATTGCATCCGTATTTTGTGGAAGCCCGACTGAATAATGTAAAATATAAATTGTTATATTATACGTGATCGGGATGCTCAAGGTATATTTAATCTAAGGCCGTTTTATTATATAAGTTCAGTACTTACTCTCTTGCAATAAAATGGCGAGGAAAATTCATTCTTACCTGACCCGAAAACATAACATATTCCGAGGGTTTCAGGAAGGTTAAATTTTCGATAAAAATATACAACTTAAAACAAATATATGTAAACGTGTATAATTAAAAAAATTGTGTGCGTTTCATTTGGTAAATACGTCCTAGCAATGTCAGCGACATAAATTTGTGCTGATCTTACATGGAATACGTAAACCTCGATATAACAGACTTGCGTGCTTCAAAACAAGAACAACAACCTGTAAACAATGTTCTGCGTATGATAATCATATATGTCGGGATGTGATTTTATCTATTAACGAATTGTTTTGTTTATTTTTTTCAATAAAGGGAAGAGTTAATAAAGAAAACCTTCTAGATTATTTATCGGACTTTCAGTTTTAAAGGATACCTCTTCACGCGCACTAGTCCGTTATATTGAAGTTTTACTGTACTATACAAACAGCACATAACTTGTTATTGAAAAATCTCTGAATATTTTAAACGATATGCGTCCGAAGATACGCATATATCGAAGAATCAAAATACATGGTTAATTTGGAGAATTTTCTAGAATCTCACCAACTCAAGTCAAGGCAATGCAACAAAAAATCTTTGAAAATAGCGTATCATATGTCAGACAGGAATCAATTCGAAAGACCGTTACTATGCACGCCTGCGGCACGTGTTCGACGAACGTCACCTTTCGATGTCCAATTGCTATAACTCACACACGGGACGAGCACACTGACTATTTTTCTGTTACGTGTTAGTTAAAGATGATTCTAATTCTTTTTCAGTTGGTTTTAATAAGAGCTTTACTACTTACCGTAACTTACAACATTAAATTCAATAACATTTCATGTTCTATGTAAACCTATTTTTAACACCACTATTCTGGAGATAAAATTCTCCACAATCTTCATTATCAATATTATATAAGTAGGATCTATCCCTGATATAGAATAGGTGCCATATTCCAAGTGCTGATTTGTTTATTTGCGGCGATACGATAACACTGCCCTTATGTATCCAGGCCGAACCCGACCGATTAGCATATTTTAATAATCATGATTCGCACGCACTTAATAATCCGCACAGCTTGCTGGTTCGGCCGAGGAAGGTTGCTCGCCTCTACCGCAATACTACAAGGGTGGTGGGTGGGTAATCATCATCCCCTCGAGATGAACATTAAGAACAGACAAAAGCAACAGCCGGCTTAGATGCATCTACGGCTGTAAAGCAAGGGATTCATATTCAAGATAAATTCAACGTTAGATTTATAATTAAAATAGCTCAATATACATTGATACTAAGGCTTTTACAAAAACGTATTAACAAATGTTTGTACTAATATAAATAGTCTTCTTTAATTTCATCACACGTCTGACTGCGATGAGTTCGGCGGTGTGAAAATTGACTTTCAATATAAATTAAAATTCATGAACTAGGTATAAAGTATTGTAGATAAAATCGTTTGCGATGTCTAAAACCCACCCATCCGATCCTCAAGGAGCGTAGCGAGAGCGATTATCAAACCACTAGTCCTGCCATAGCCCTATCCTTCAATTCCAACTCTCATCGAAAAAATAGAGAGGTTGAGTAACTGAGTAACAAGCGGTTCATGTAGAAAAATTCAGTTGAGATACCTCCATTGGGAGCCTATATGATCCACGATGGGAGCGGACATGGAAAAAAGATAAAATCGTAATGAATAATGCTTAGACATTCTTTAGTACTTCATGCAACTACGGATAGACGATTTTTATATGGTGGAAATCTAAAACTTTCATCCATAAAGTGGTCGGTCTTCTGTATTGGATCTTTTTACAAAATACACCTAAATAAAACTGAATCATTCCCTAAAATGTTTGACTTATGAAATCTGAAATCCAAAACATGACAGCGATAATAAAATATGAATATTTAAAAAAAACCACTTCAAGGCAAAAATTGTTATGGCCTTTTCAAACATGAATTGAAGAATTGATTTTGGTCTTTTTTTTTATTTCGTTTTTCAGATATAAAAAAATTGTTACATGCTCCTGACTGCTCTGCGATCTCCATTTACCATGGCTGTTTATTGCTAATATTAATTACATATTTAATATGTCATTATATTTTTAAATGGTTCACTAATTTCTTCTTAAAATTTTCCCAATCTACTTTTTGCTTTATAAATAATTAAGCATCAACAATGTCATTAAAAAAATTTGCTCAGTTAATGGACTTGTAATGTAGCTATATTTGAGATTTCAAATTAGTATTTATTGATTTGTAAAAGATTTTAGTTGTAGACTATTTTATTTGGTTTATGTATAGTTTGTTTGATGATCAGTAAATTCTTGTCTTAGTTCAGGAACCAACTGTTTTATACACCTTAATTTTTAATATTCAATTTTATATAAATATCCCTGTCATGTTTGTATTTTTATCAGTTGATAATGCTCGTGATGAGCGAAACCTGATCATTATAAACATGTGGACGTAGTACAAATGAATTGTGTTTTATTTTTAAAATATAATGCCCTTCTACCAAGAATTGACAGTTAACCTTACAATATGATAGAATTAACACTGTTTTATAATTTAGTCGATATAAAAATCTGTTTGTATTTACTCAGTTGTGTTGTTAAATGAATCATAAATTGTCTTTATAAAAACACGGAACGATTGCTAGTTATTAAACTGGAACAAAATTCTACATGTCAGCTGATTTCCGTAAGAAGTTTTCTAACTTACACTTGGTGGTTATGCGAAAACATTAAAAGAGGGAAAACAATATTTGAAACAAACAACCATCTTCATTAGCAACACGCTAACAGCATAAACAAAATACCACGTGATTTTTTCCTATTTTTTAGTCGTTAGGATGTCTACCGGCTTCCCTAACAGCTTGTAAAAAACGGAAGAAATCTATTAGGGAAGCGATTAATACGATGTGATCAAATTAATTTAACAGTGGGCCAATGTTGGGCCATGAGGAGTGAAATCGGCCGCACGAAAGACACACTGGCCGACTTTAATCCCCGGGCTAGTTTAGTTTAAGCGGCCGGGGGGTGGCGGCCGACGAAAATAGATTTACGAAAAGAAAACCTTGAAGGTAAGACGCGGTGTTGGACCTACCCCAACGGAGTGATTTCGGAAACAATTTCCAGCGTAACAGAAAACGCCAACTAACGGCACCGAAGTGCTATATAAAATAAGATAATACACTGTGTCTTCTACGAAATAGTATGTTAAAGTTTTTTTGTTAGTTCAAAATTCAACAAACATGATATTGTAATAAATTATAAGCTATCAGATAACAATGCTTACTAGTTAATGTAAACGTGACCCATCATGGATGAAATTTTAACAAAATAGAATCGTGGATTACTTAACTATATAAAAAAATATATGATTTACATATAATGCGTTACCTAATAAAGCAATCTTTGCTTGTTAACCACAATACAAGCGTTGTTTGTGTGTGGTGTTTCAATATATCCTGGTGAATGACCAGGATATATTATATTCTCAAGTAATATTTGCAATGTAATGGTATTAGAAAAACTATGTTACTATCCTTCCATGCGACGATTTCTCTCGATAACATCGATTAAAGTTTGATTGAAAGGGAAGTCTTTTCAGATTTAATAATAACTAAACGACGTTGTAATTAATAAATGACTAGTCATTGTGCCAAAATAAATGCATTGTTATGTCAACGTAATTATAATAAATTTTTACAAAGTGTTATCAGTAACTAAACGACTTTATAATATGCGTCAAAATAATGTAAATTCTACAATTATTGTATACATCAATAGATAACACTTTCATATTAATACTCAAAAACAATGTCATTTAATCAATTGAATCAGTTAACAATATTCAATCGTCTGACGTTTAAACTAACTAATTGGATCAGAACATGCATACACGAGTTCCTAGAATTACCCTATCAAAATGCCAATTACCTGTAATTAGGTTTAACCCACATAAAGCAATCATTCTAATACCTTTCATTAACAATAAAGCTTAGTTAATTAGGCACCACTCATAACAATTATATCAATAAAAATAAAACACAAATTGTATAAGTATAGTACATTTTTACGTATAAAATTATTGAATAATTATTAAAAATTGGGTTTTTTTTAATGAATATTTATTTCAATCAAGAAAATCCATTAATTTCGTAAAAAATATATTAATTTCGCCGTTGCACAAAATAAACCTCCAATGTGCCAATTTCATTAAAATGGTTTTTTTGTGTAAAAATAATCCACGATCTCTTCTGCAATGTAGAGATAAACTTATATTGTGCTATTACTTTTTGTTTTAAAGTTAAAACCTTTCTAAATCATTGTATACTGCACTGTACTTGTTTACTGCATAGCATAAACCAAATTGTTAAACATTATTGATCATTTTATTAACTGAAATAGTATAATTAATATTACTCCTATAAACTGCATAACTATTTAATTGAAAATCATTATCCTGATTTTTTAAAACAAGATTATTGCACATTGGAGGTTTATTTAGTGCAAGGATGATTTATTATATCTAATCGGTGTAGGCAACCTTCATTCCATCAGACAATCTGAAGAGCATAACTTTTAGATTTTAATAACTAACAAATAAAAATTTAAAAAAAAACGAGAGGAATTTAGCGCCGATAGTCAAAACAATATTTTTTGTAGCATACTTTTATCGATTAATGTAGTTTAGTTGTCGATCGCTTAAGTTTAATAGAATTACGACGTAAACTCGACAATGTTATTTTGCCATACATAAATATTACTATATTATGTACAAAAATTCGCCCGTTTGTGTTTAATACACAGGTTCTATATATTCATTTTTAAGCGTTTCCTGCGTTCATTCTGAGGTGTAGAAAAACACAGAAGTGGAATAGTTTTAAAACAAAACGCGGCCATATTTTTTTATATCACGAATAGCCAATTTGTTCATGTTTGTACATATTATAGCCTTCATACTTCGAACGATTCAGCGATCACGTAGAATATTATTATATATACTTAACTTTAACTTATTTTTCAGATTAAGAATGCTTGCTTACTAAACAATATAATTAAATTAAATGTAAAAATGAATCCGTTTTATTAGATGAAGTTTGATTCTGAATATAGCTTTAAATAAGTAAGTTTAATGATAGGTATGATAAATTTTATGTGAGTTCCTTTTAATTCATTGATAATGGCAAGATCAGTGGTCAACGTCGTTGGCTTCGGTTACGGATCTCAAGTGTTCAAATCCCAGAGCTGACAGTTATAACTATTTTTTCAATCGATTTATGGATTTCTGTGTTTAAGCATGGATTAATGTGATGTCTAAAATTCTCACCCAACCATTTGATCATAAACACGGGTCGAAGCGAGGGCGATTAGCTAACCACTATTCCGGTCCTAGCATTAATCTTCAATCCCTAGTCTCTTCGAAAAAGAGAGCACATTAGGAGCGGACATGCTTTAAAAAAAGGCAAGATATTGCAGTTATATATAAAATTACACACATTTTTGTGGTGGTAATTTGGTGTGTTTATTGGTACATGATAGTGTCCAAGAGCTTTTGAATTCTTGGCGTAAACTATCGGACCAAAATTTATTTTACGAAGACAATAAAACTCTTAAATAAACATGTAATTAATATCTAAGTAAAATAATACATATTCGGCATAATTGTCAACGCGCCAGATATTCTGTTTTTGTTTTTTAAATCCAATGGACAACATGAACACCCACTCAAGTTCTCATCTTTTAATTCAAGTAACTATAATAAAATCGATAATGTCCTTGCAGGGACCGCTAGACTGTGGATATAGCCGAGTTATGGTGTATATATATATTCAGTTTCTAATTAGAGCTAAATCACTTTATGTTTTCATAAAAAAAGAGACGTATTCAGTTCAGAAAGATAGTTTAAAATATTGTTCATTGGCAAAAAAAATAAAGCACGAATTATTTAGTATACGAAAGAAATAATTCATACAATAGTTTCTACTTTTAAACAATTTGACAGAAGAAAAACAATAATTACTCACTTGACGGGTGTTAACGCTAGCGTAAATTTTAGGTTAAATTAATTCTGTAAAATTAAAATATAGTAAGACGAAGAAAATTATCGGACCGAAACATACAATCTTGATCGTTTTTAATTTTAAGTTCTGTTATTAATTACTACAGTCATTTTAAATAGTGCGTATGGCGAATGGATTGTACGATAAGATTTTGTTTTAGTTAATTACCCACTTAAGAAAAGAAAAATATTACAGTTTCTACGCGTCACGTCATAGTTCGTTTTTTAATCACAAGTGAATGTGACAGACAACAGATTATACGTAGTCACAGGCAAAACAATGAGTGAGGAAAGTGTCACTATCGAATTTTTCAATTTCAACGCAGATAGCAAGAAATTGAAAAGAATAGTCTTTTGTTGACGAGCTCCCATAAAACATACGAAAATGCCAACGTCTTTCCATAATTCACAGCTCTTAATTTCGTCCATAAATAATACAATAAAACGACCACGAATATTTAAGTATCAGTTCCGGATTTATTCAGTTATCGAGCATTTTCAATTTATAAATGTATGATAAAAAAAACCTTTTTTTTTAAATCCATATTGTTGTCCATACCAATTTGTACTTAACCATCAAAATTGAAATTGTTCAGATAGTAAAAACAGTTTTTATCGAAAAAATTATATAGTGAGTTTCGTTGTGAATCTTTGAAATACACACCTGTAAACTCTCATGTTTGCAGATACGGGGTTATACGTAGAGAGTGTCGATATAAGAGTGGCTTACATCATGTAGCCGGGTCAAAAATTGTAAACCTAAAACCAATGTAAAATGATGTTTCCCTTCCAAAAAGCTGTCAATTAAATTTTTCTAATTTACATCATTTGGCCGAGACTTGCTCTGTCGTCTTTAAAATGAGATACAATTATTAACGCGTTCGCGTATTTTTTGAAGTTTACATCAATTGGCCAAAAAACCGTATCGAATTATTATATGTTCTTTTAACGTTGCATCTTATAATGTCTTTCCACTAGAGGTCTGCACGGGGCCGGGCAATTGATATCCGGGCTCGGGCCGGGCCCGGGTAAGGGATTTGTTCTTCAGAAAAATATTTCGGACTACATTCGGATCATGAGTACTCTTGATAACTAAATACTGTTGATCACAAAAAGGCAAAAAATAAAATAATTTATTACGTTTCGAATAGTATTGGACACAATAGTCTTTTATTTGATAAGTATGGACACATCATTTTATATTTTGATAACCTGAAACTAAACTCATAAAATTGTTATTGATCCTTGAAACAATGCTTTATTCATTTAAACATCACCGATAGTAAGTTTAAATAGTTCGTAAATGAATAAAGTGTGATATTATTCAGTATCTGCTTTCTATTCGTTTTAGATAGTCGACTGTTCCTTGTGCCGAAAAATTCGTTATAAAAAAATACGAAAGATTCGTTTAAAATGAGTTTCAACGATATAAAGAAAATGTTGAAAAGTGGTGACTGTGGTAATATGTGGAAATCATTCCGTTAATATTAGATTTTTCTACATGTGAAAAAGTTGGGTAGGTACGACGTTAATCAATTTTATGCTTGTTTTTTTCAGGCCGAGATATATAAATTTAGGCTTCGGGTCGGGTTCGGGTAACAAGTGTGGTATTAAGACTGGGTAATTTCATCAAATTTCGGGCCGTGCAGACGACCCTCTACTTTTCACCAATGATTACAGTTAAATCTGATATTTCATTAAATCAATTTATTTACAAATCATTCATGTGTAATAAATCTCAACAAATCATCAGATTACGAAATGCTGTACTAACCCTATCTGTCTATCCTCTCTCTCTCTCCAAAACGAGACGTTGAGGGGGCCCGCAGTTCTGGTAGAGCAACTTCATTTAATAAAAACGTCATAAGGAGTCTTTATATTCCACATTAGGAGCGAATAAAGACACAAAAAATCGTATATTCTCATAAAAGTAGTTTGTAGATGATTTCAACTGTATTTTACAATGATTTTAATCCGCATAGACAAGTCAGGAAAACTATGGATTTAACGAGGAATTACTGTTGTGTGCTCAATTCAAGCGAATTGCTTTGTTATAAATGAATGCTCTTCTGACTATATAACTAAATAATCACATTATAGAGGTTACCTTAAAAACAATTCTAGGGCAAATCGTTATGGTTAAGAAATTAACATTACTGGAAACTGCTGTAAAAGCGAATGCTTGCGATACTCGAGGACATTAAAATACGAATAAATTTAGATAACGCACACACTCCGGCTTCACAATTAATTCGAATAACCATCTATGACGCTATTTGGCTGGGTTTAAATACAATGTAAGAAATGCCTTGCCACTATCATTCTCACTCGTGCGTAGTGACCGGTAATTGAGTACACTTGAACCTCGTATAACACGGCAATATGGTTCCACAAAAACGTCGTTTAATACAAATCCGTGTTATACGATGTTTGAAGATCATAATGCTTCGAAAGTTATTATTGTTCAATAAACAATCGAAAAAATATACATTTACTTATTTATTCAAAAAAAACTTTAATAACATGTAATATATCATTCATTCATCATCGCTATCACTTACGATTCAATATGATCCGACTCTTTTCACTATCGGAGGACTCTGGAGTATTCTGTAATAAGAGATTGTTTGGTTTTTAGCGTATAAATCTTTACGTAATTCGTGATAAGGGGCCAAGATCTGTTGTAATTCCCAGTTGAACTTCAAACTTCTTTCTATTATAGGATCGTTTTCCATTTGAAAAATGTTGTACAGAAATATGTCACAATTCATCAACCGTTTTTTTTATACGAGGCCCAAGTATATTTCAAGAGAAAGTTATTAACGAGGAGTAAGATGGTCAGAAATAAGGCTTGCAATAACGGAAGAATATATCAATCAATACCTAACAAAAAATAAAAATAACAAATCATGAAATTTTGCTATAAAAGATTGCGTCACAAGCAAAACTTGATAAATATGATTGTGAATTCGATAATACGAACATTTCCAAGGACCAACACGCGAATGAACGCAAGACATAAAAACAATGCGTATTTGTGTGATTCTTGCACATTATTGACTCGTCTAGGATGGATGCCCAGGACAGGAAATAGTCGTCGGATCGCTATAATCGAGGAAATGCAGTACATAATTTAATCAATTTATATTACAAAAATGTATAATAAATCTATATTTTGCACATTAATTTCTCTTGGCGCAATTAAAATTAGCAGAGTACGCAAGTGCACGGAAAAAGAAAATTGAGCCGAATATATCATATATGTGCAATAAATTCAATAGTTGATTAAGGAAGTTCTATGGTGTAATAAAGTATTTATCACGTTTGAAAAACGCCACAGCAATTATTGACGTTGCGTGTTACAGAAGGTGTAAATGAGAATTATTATTCTATTGCATTTAATGTGCAATGTATATTCAGGGAAGACTACATAAGACATTGAACCTGATTATATATGATTACATAATGTAAGAAAGCGTTCCCGTGCAGTGTGTAAACTGTATATACTACGTTACGTGGCTTCGAACAATATCGTATAATATTATTGTGAATATTGCCTGGATTTAGACAACAGAAGAATTAGATATTAATTTCGAAAATTTCTTATTATTTAGATCAGTAGTATGGAATGTTGTACAGTAATTGCCGAAATAGAAAACGATCTATATGTAATATTGTGTGATGCAATTTTTTTAGGATTCCGTTTTATTGATAATGCATATCAATTTTTATTGAAAATAAAATTTAGCATCGGAAATAAATATTTCCGCTGTAATCTAGAAATGGTAAGGAGAGAACTGGTCATGAGGTAATTGATAATGCCAAGCCAAACATTGTTTGGGAAAGGGTTGACATATTGCGATGAGTGGTGCGTTATGTAGGACTGTAAATATTATGCAACGCCATTTGGTTAATTGAATTTTAATGATATCCAGTTTGAGATTTAGATCCTAGGAATTTATACATATAAGTATATGCAATGTTCACTGTCCGACTGACATGACTGGTTCAGGACGTGCAGTACCCTGCTAACAAACCTTCTATAGAAAACGGCATTAATATAAGAATATTCAGCAGTATTTTTTTAAATTACCATTTCAGATTATTTTTACAAAAATATATGGCGAAATAGCAAACGAAAATGTCTCTAAAAAGATTTATGCACCTCACTTCTATGTGGCTTTGCAGAAACTAGTAATAAAGTAGAAAATATATTCCTATTTTTCGTCAAATCGTAAAAGTCATCGTTCCAAGACACAACTTTAAATCATCCACAGTGAGAAAGGGGGGACGCAGCCACTTCTATACGGGCAGCCGCTCTAAATATCTACCTATTTCAAAACGAAGCATTTTGGAGTGCGTACTAAAAAGCGAAGTTTACACGGGTGGAAAATAATGCGATCCTCAAATATCGTACAATATTAAACAAGCTTGTTACGCAACATTAGTAACGTGTATCACGTATTTATTCTAGGCGTAAAAAGTAGATACGCAAAATGTTAAAAATGTCATTCGTTATAAAGAAACGAAAGTTGTCTACTTTAGTTCCTTCGTTTGCAAATCAAAGTTTTTCGTGATAAAATATTTCGAAGTGCTCTCATAATTATGGTAATTTTGGCGAAAATGTTAATTTAGAAATACTAGTTTTGAGAAGATACATATTTAGAATATT
Source organism: Himalopsyche phryganea (assembly GCA_022494535.1). Lineage (NCBI taxonomy): Eukaryota > Metazoa > Arthropoda > Insecta > Trichoptera > Rhyacophilidae > Himalopsyche > Himalopsyche phryganea. Next base: position 2,024,915 of record JAGVSL010000001.1, on the reverse strand, counting down.
TTGATGTCAAACGCATTAAACAATTGTGTTGTTTAAATAAATTTGAGCCTTACTGTACTCTGCCCTAGTGCATATGTTAAGAATTTTGAAATCAAAATGAATAACTTCAGTGATTGAAGTAGCTCCGAATGTCAATTCTTTTTCTTGTAGTTTTGTTTTAGTTAAGGACATTATTTAATACATTTATGTGCGGTGTTTCATTGTTACATTATTCAATCAGCAATATTTAATCATCACATAATGTTCAAAACACGTCTAGTAAAATAGGCAATACAGACTAATTGACTTTGTAAAAAAATTGCACGTATAATCTAAATATAATATTCATTTCGCGGTTTATAAAATACGATGCAAGCAATATTATTACCGTGCGGACTAGACAGGTAAGCAATAAATTCCAAAAACGCTTCAATTAAGGTACACCCACGCGACACAAGGCGTCCAACTTAAAAAGATATTTCCAATAAAACATTTTTTCATGTATAAACTGTTATGATTCCCAATTTTTTTCGGGCGAAAGCTTCTGGAGAATATTAACCGTGATATCTAAAGCTCAATTTACGATTGATCTAAAAACGGAGAAATGTTGCGTAGAATGGTGAAATACAAAATGAGTTGCTTTTAAATGTTTTTAAATAAATCAGTCATACACTCCCCTTTATATTATAAAATACGGAAAACACATCTGCAAAAACTGACTCCCACAATCATTTAAAAATAATACTTTAAAAGTATAACGTGTATAAATTTAGAGTTGACGAGTTTAAAGTTGAAATAATTTTCCTTCGTCAATTTGACTTAAGTAATTGTGAAATAATCAAAATAATAAAAAATGTGCTTGTTGTTACTAATCATATTAATAATCTAAGACATCGACTGAGGGTGCTTGATGGAATTTCAATATCAAATTTGGATTATTGAGATTTTGTACACTTCCATGTATTTTGTCACTAACGACCCGGGTTTCGCCTTTCGGCATCTTCAGGCATTCGAGCACACGAATGGACTCGCACTGACAGACAGTAAACAGTGTCTAACGTTTATACAGAATACACAAATACGACAAATATTATTTACGAGGTAAAATATTATACGTCTGAGAGTCACACTGATACCTGAGTTAACATTTCGAGAATCGCCTTAATCCTTATTTTGTAAACAACACATTAACAGAGTGGCGAGTTGCCGCTTTCCAACTTCTTTTAGAATTACCAGTGATTTTACAATTATAATAGCATTGTGGTTTCGACGGGATGCAATTCGACGAAAGGGTAAATATATACAATCATTCCACATTTAGTGACATCTGTTAGGTGTTTCAACGTATAGGATATAATAACGGAGAATTAGGAAGGTTCAGCTGCTCATTCAGAATTGACAAGGAATTTAACTGGGCTCTATTAATTTCCAAAACTTCTTGAACTGACAGACAGTAAACAGTGTCTAACGTTTATATAGAAGATACAAATACGACAGGATTAAGGTGATTCTCGGAATGTTAACTCAGGTATCAGTGTGGATCCCAGACGTATATTTTATCTCGTAAATAATATTTGTCGTATTTGTATCTTCTATATAAACGTTAGACACTGTTTACTGTCTGTCAGTTCGAGTCCATTCGTGAGCTCGAATGCCTGAAGATGCCGAAAGGCGAAACCCGGGTCGTTAGTGACAAAATACATGGAAGTGTACAAAATCTCAATAATTCAAATTTGATATTAATAATCTTTTCTCATATTTAATGTTTTTTTACCACATGCACTCCTAATTGAGGTATGCCAACAGAAGTTTTTCTGATCATCAGTTGATAATGCTCGTGATGAGCGAAACCGGTCCTGATCATTATAAATGTGTGGAAGTAGTACAAACAAATTGTGTTTTATTTTTTAAAATATAATGTCTTTCCACCAAGAATTGACAGTTAACACCTTAAAAGTAAGAAGTTTTTCTATGAGAAAATGTGAAATGTTGGGATAGAAGGATATGGCTAGGACAGGAATAGTCGTTAGCTAAACGTTCTCGTTAGGCCCAGTTTTTAAAATGGGATGGGTGAGAGGGAATACGTTTACCAAGTTTAAATCCTTTATGTTTAGGTAGTTAAGAAGAGTTGGTAAATACGGAAAGTCAGTAAGTATGTAAATTTTTAATCCAAGGATTTTTATGTCTGTGTTAATAAATGTAAATTGTCATGAAATTATCTTTTTGGCTTTAAATTTTTAAAGAATATTTCTGTGTGCGAAAGGAAGAGGGTATTAAGTCTAAAATTGGTACATTTCAGGAGAGCCAAAACAAGATTTGCATTTGTATAAAATTTGATGAAAAATGTGATGTTTGAACATGAATTTTAGCAATTTAGCAGATTGATTCGACTCTTTCTTCTTATAGTATTTATATGTATTGTAATTATTTTAGAATGTTTAACTCGTTTTTCAGTTGACTCGACTTATCTATTTCTTTCGCACACTGATTTATAAAATTTGAATTGTAGAGATTTTGTACATTTCCATGTATTTTGTCACTTACGACCAGGGTTTCGCCTTTTGGCATCTTCAGGCATTCAAGCACACGAATGGACTCGAATCGAGTCAAATTCAATCAATGGAAATGTACAAAATCTCAACAATTCAAATTTGATATTGAAATTCCATCAAGCACCTTCAGTCAACGTCTTAAATTACTGAGTTACAAGATTGAGTACTCTGAATTTGTGACCATGGAACGGAGTTGGGTAAAGATAGAAAACCTGTGGCCATGTATTTTGCATTTAATTTATTTACAAAATAATTTTCATATATTTTTGACTAAACGTAAATAAAGTTTCGTGCATGAGACCTCATTAAATTACAGACAATATTGAATACGACCATCCGATATGAAAAGGTTCCCCACCATGCGAATAAGTTTTGCAATTACAAATTTGTATTATCATCAATCTAAAGTTGTTTGCAGCAAAACCTGGTAACGTACAGATTACGTACAGTAAGTTTGTATGCTCTTGCTGCAATTTACTTTGAACAAACAATGGAAAAGTAGGAAATTAAAAGCATTCGCAAACCGAAAATAACAAGTAAAAAATAAGAATTTATTCTAGAAGTTTCTTAAGAAATTCCTCGGAATCTTTCAATATAATGCAAGTAGGTATTGTTTGTAATTTCCTTAGAATTGAATGGTGTGTTCGGCATCGCTCTTCACCTCAGTTTGTTTACATTATAAGGTAACTCACACAAGTTGAACTATGTTCAATAAAATATTATAACACAACTAGAACTCTAACGCAAAAAACTCACAAATTAATTTTATCAATATATTCATGTAGAGTATACGCCGCATAACTTTGCACTTTTTACTACACTGATACACTTTCTATATAATACACAGAGCGTGTCAGTGTATTAGTGAGTACCAGGCATGCGTTGCAATGACACTCAAAGAAAGAAAGGGTTTGTGTTTTAATTCTGTTTATTGAAGAGCTTTTGGATACACAATGTTCCGTCTGGTGCGTACACGAATAAATCAGAAGGTTTTTCCGAGATGTCGCTGTTTGTACGTATTTGATTCTTTTTTAGCACAACTCGCCAAAGTTTTATCGAAATCGGATGGATGGGAACGCTTAGAGTACAAAAATTCATTTATATATACATATAGATGGATCATAGAGCCGTGTATGGATCCAGTGGTCCTAAATCCGGACCATAGAGCCCGAGAGCATAGTTATATGGCGTATTGTCTAGTTATGATACACCGAGAGCCTAGTGCGCGGTAGGTTCTAGTGCAAGCTTGTCGATTCTGAAAAAAAACTGCACAGAATAATGACACGATATTTTTGTCCAAACTTATAACATTTACGTAAATGTCTCGTAAAAAATGGCATACTATTCATTTAAACATGATTATTAAACATTAAATTATAAATTAATTATGACATTTACTTATCTATATAATATTGTTTTTTGTTGTGACACATTACAATGAACAGAGCGTGAAATACCTGGATCCGTCAATTGTTGGTGGACAGCCAGTTTTATGTATATATAGAAATAAAACATATACATAGTCTTGTTTAGTTCCCAAGACAGGACCGCGGTCAGTAAACATTGTTTTCATCCACTGTATACAATTTGTATGGTTAAAAAAAATACAGCATCGACTAAGCTTAGGCGAATACATTAGTATTAGTTGCATTTTTAAATTCTTGAGAGTAATGTGAATTTATACTTTATTTATGACTCAATTCATTGTGTCACACTTTTAGTGCTTTATGAAGTTGGTTTGGGCTATCTTATTGCTCACCTCTCGTAAAACGCAATGTAAATTGTGATAGTTCAACGATGGGCAGATTGAAGAACGAATGGGAGGAGGGAGGGGGGATAAGACGATAAAGGGGAAAGAATAACTTGGACGAACACCAAAAATACCTAGCGAGCGAGAATACGCTTCTTACGATGGCGGCTTGTAAAAATCTAGCAATTCAAGCATTTATATCTATGAAGTTATTATGAGAGAAGGTGAGCTAATAAAATATCTAAAAATATTTAAATATTAAAAACGTTAAATAACTAATTTTAGCTAATGCCGGCTTCGTGGTGCAGTGGTTAACGTCGTAGCCTACGGTTACGGATGTCTCGAGTTCAAGTCACAATTTCATAAATTGATTTTCAATCGATTTATGGATTGAGATAAGATTAAGACCACTAACCACTAGTCCTGTCCTAACCTTATCCTTCTATCCCTACTCTCTTAAAAAACATGTGTAGTAAACTTAACAAAAATGTAGACATGGTAAGAAAAAAGTATTTTTATTAATTGATCTTTTAGACTAAATATAATTAATGTAATTATGCTGAAATTAAGTAAACACAAATTTTAAAATTGACACCTCAGCTTTCACAAATTCAACTATCGTATAATGTGGTGATTCAAAATACTTTGAGCGTATTTCTCACGACGAATTATTTGGCTAAAACTTAGAGATGTGTAGTAACTTTTATATTTTATTGAATAAAATAAGCATGTGCTTAAAATAAGAATAACATAAAATAAGAATATGCTTCACAAAGAAGCACATGCCACAACTAGTAACATAGTGGAATAACGAAGTTATCAATTTTAATTTTTAGTATATAAAATGCTCATGTTACAAAGAATGCACGTGTATATATTATTACATCGTCATAAATAAAAATACAGCCAACGGCAAAATACACTGTAACACAAACTAAACGAAGAGTTGAAATCGCTGTGCGTGTTTCATTGCTAGGAGATTATGCCTTTTGATTTACGACTTCAACATCGATTTAAAAATAAAATGCTTAAAAAAATGCGATTGAAACCATTGTCGACAAATATTTGAAAATCGTATTATATAAATATACTACCTAACAATAAATGGAATATTAATAAATAATACCAAATAAAAAATATCTATACATTCGTTATTCATTATTTGAAATAGAATTATAGATTTATGCAACTCCATTCACGGAAGTTATTATCGTGAGACCTAGTACACTACAGATTTTGTGGCGGTGATTTATAAAACAGGGACCGATTCGAAATGCAAGAAGGGGAAACATGAATACACCCAACGCGCATGTCGGCTTATTTGACAGCTTTACTTTTACCATATTCTAAATCTAAACAATGAATAAGGATGTTAATGTTTACTTTCACATACAAAAAATCCTAGAGATACAAACTATCCATAAACAATTTTATCCCGGCGGGTATGATACCGGTTTTAAAATAGGGATACCCTTTTCTATTACGATACGTAGGTATATGAACTACGTGAAAAAATGGGAAGATGATTGATTTACCCGATATGAAAATTCAATTAAGCTAATATCATAGAGGTGACGTATCTAACCGTAGCGTTATGAGGTCAAGTCATATTTGACCATACATGAAGTGAGAGTTCCATCAAAGCGAAACGTCAAAAACATTAATTAATAATAATTACACGACAAGATAACCGATACAATTAAGAATTTACGTTACAATAAGCAAGTTTATTGATAATATAATTACTTTGAAAATATGTAAAAGCAATATACGGAAAAATGTATCTGATAAAATATTCCAAACATGCGTGCGCACCGCAAGTAAGCACGTTTAGAATCCAACGATCGTTGTCGATAGTTGTAAATTTGAAACGCATTGATTGTCGTCGAAATGTTTTAATAAAATTTTCTGTGTATTTTTCATTGTCCAGGACTACAGAATATACAGGTATAGTTTGCTCAGTCGTCTTTTTAATCAGTGTTAGTATTAGACTATAACAGCGTGTACCAAAATGCACAGAATGTCCATCCTACAGATAGGTAAATGTCGTTATATTCCTGTTGTGCAAGGTATACGAGTAACCGCAATTATCCTCTGCTACATACGCATAAATAACGTCTATCCTCTGGGTCAATCAAAATATTTTTACATCAGATTAGACGAAAAATAAAATGCTTTTTCGGTATATAATATTGTTGCATAGATATTGTAAATGTCTATTATGCCTTTTGTAGCAGGTAGACAGCATTCAAGTGCCATTGTTTCAGTGTTGTATCTTGAGCATTACCTTATATTAAATTAAATTTTTAACATATACTAAAGGTCTGCACGGGCCGACATTTTATGAAATTACCCGGTCCGAACCTGACATGTTCACAATATCACTTGTTACCCGAAGCCCATTATTTTCTTCAGTCCGAAAAAGGCCCGATTTTTTAAATACAGAAATTCATTTATACTTTTCAACGATTTTCAGAACAGAATGAACAGAATTTCCTTATGACTCATGACCCGAACATATTTTTTCTGGAAATTAAATCCCTTACCCGGACCCGAATCTGAATTGTCTGATTCGGGTCCATGTACGGTCCTAATGTAGAGCATATGGATTACTTGTAGAGGTATCTTAAAGTTTTTCCACGAGAATTGCTTTATACTCAGTTGCCCAACCTCTCTTTTTCGAAGCGAGTAGGGATAAACTAATAGAGCTAATCCTCTCGCAACGAATCTTTTTTAGGATCGGAAGGGAATTTTAGACATCATAATTCCGTGCCTAAGAACAAAAATTCTGCTGAAAAAAAGCTGTCTGCACTGGGATTTGAACCAGAGATATCCGTTAACCACTGCACCACGGACCCGACGACGAATGAGTTTAATATTTTTTCACGGGGCGGTATAACATAATAAAAAACAAGAATATTTTATACGGAACAAAAATATGGGTGCATAAATATTGGGTACACGTTATCGCATCAACGAGTGGGTTACCACATTATACCGTCTCCGAAGAATACAACTGCAGAATTGTATAATGTATCCAATCCACAACCCTAGCTAAATAAAGATAATAATAAATTCGTGTACCTATCTAAAGTGGGTAAATATAAAAGCAATAACAAACATCATTCGACAACAGGGAAGATAGCAATTTATCAATTACTAAACAAGTATTAGTAGAATGTGAATGAGTGAGAGAATTTGAAATAATAATATACAATTTTTGTAGAATTTGCGATGTTCATATCTTATGTCTATGACATCAACAATAGAATTACAATGGAATGTCTCGGCTGCAGAGAACGCATTCGGAATATTTTAACCCGATGAAAGCGTTGGACATATCTACATGTCCAAGACTTTAGTCGTATTTCCGGCCAAACTAGAAGAAAACACTTGTGGATATATGCTTTAAAAAATAATTCAAGCCTTTCGGTAGAGAAATTAGGCAACAGATCATAAAAACGTCAAGTAGAACAAAATGAAATATAATTTTAAAAATAACTCTCGATATTCAGTGTTTCGAATTTCAGCTTTGAACTGCTGATACGCAGCAGTAATCGTCAGCCCTGTGTATCACATATACTAAACTATACTTGTGTGAATGAGTGCGGTGTATATGAAAGACTGGCCGCAGTCATTTTGCTTGCTAAGTCGTAGATTAAATATTTGTCAGCTTCTTTATTTTCTTCGATTTATTTTAGCGATAATGCGACGAGTTTAGTTTACTTCTTAATGTATTGGGGATAACTAATACATATTTCTCATAATTCTTCATTTTTTACTGTTGAAACTGATCTGTTTATAGCCTTAGTAAGCATTTTAACAGATCAATTGACTGAAAATAAATACGTGAGAAACGGCTCGCACTGTGAAGGTTCAGAAATCTTCATAAAACTTACTTTCATTGCAGAAGCATATGTTATTATCGAGGAGCAGAATTATGATAAATTTTGAATACCGCAAATTATTCTGATCGATTCTGAATAAGTACATATATAATAATTAACTTAAATATGATTAATTTATGTATTTTAGTGATGAATTATATTTAGGTTTATTGCGCATTTCAGCTATAGCGCGATTAAGTCCATAACGAATTGGCAAATTATCTATACCTAAGTAATTTACGAGTATGATATTAAATTTTGTTTCTCAAATAATTGGGTACAGTGTATAATTACACTTGCAGGGTGGTTAGCCCAATATTATAATGTTACACCTCGATTAACACGTTAGACTGGATTCTCGAAAATGTCGTACAATTTGAAACCAATAAATCGAACAGTATATAAACATTGTTCATCACCGATAAAGAAATACGTTTAAGCGCAAAAAAAAACACACACAAGCATCGGCGAATTAAATTAACACGCGAACCGAAACGCAGAACGCAAACATTAACAACCAATGCTTACTATTGATTTCGTTGATGTATCAACAAAGTGATCTAGAATAAAATTGAGACTAAATAAAAATAAGAGGGAGATTTAATTTGTAGTAAAGTGCCCTGAAGCAAAGAGACTGCAAAACCACGGTATTTTTTTCATATCGACTATGGAAAGGGAACAGTACGTAACACACACACAAAAAAATATGTGTATAGTACAAACATAACGTGTATTAAATTGTATGCATTGTGATTACCGAAAAACAAATATTTTTAAAAGACGAAGGGATAAGTCCTTTTGCCTTTAAACAGTCGATATATTATTTATTTATAAATATAGTGTATTAGCACGTTTTGTGTGAATTATACACAATATTCTTTCGTGTGGGTTACGTCCTTTTCCCTTTCCAAAGTCGATATAGTTCAGACTTAGCAGTATTAAAATTAATAGTTTGATTCTAATATATTTTAAAACAGAAGATAGCTTGGCAACACGGCGTGTGCAGTTTTTTTCGTGATAAAATTTTAATACTGGCAATGCTGTTAAGTCAAAGGTTATCATCACATACGACTAATTGTACGAAAGTATTGCCAACTTACGAATAATCTTCTTATAATAAAAGATGACACGTAAGTACTTCATTTGACAAAGGAGCAACAATTATAACTTGACCAATTGGAAGTTTAATGCTCCTGTATTCAAGTGAAAAAAAAAAAACAATTTAAAACATTACACCCAATTAAATTGTGCTAGCTATAGGATATGAAGAATTTATCGACGTTAGAAGCTAATAATATGTCAATTAGAATGCATGTATATGCTTATTAGGAATGCAATGCATAAGATTAAGTAATGTCATGTTTGATTGTGGGGAGAATAACAGAGAAAATTAATAATGGAGTCCACCATGATGCCGAAGAAATTCATGGAATATAAACGTTCCGGAAACCTGCGCCTTATAATTTGAAACGGCTTTATTGGTGTGATGATGTATATGCTCCATCATCAGAAATCTTCTGAAGACGAGGCCGGCTTTAAATAACTCAAATGAATAAGTGCTCAGTGCTTATAGCTAAATCCCCGATATGTGAATAACTAGACTGTATTAAAATTTAAACTGACGATTCCAATACAATATTCTATTTTATACAAAGAACCATTTAGGCATGTGGAATATGAAACTATGTGAAATAAAACTAATTTTGATAACTTTATTAATCCACTTGTTGTGTACGTAAGAAGTGTTACGCTGGGCAGAGAAGAATCTGGATATTTCATTCAAATAATCTTCAGCCAGTAGGTATCGTACATAATAAATATTATGTATCGTAAACGTATGTATTGATTCTAATTCCTCATCATTGGGCGAAACATACAAATACGGAGATACACCATTATTTTTAACATGTGTATGTGGAAATCCCAAGGGAAATAAATTTAATAGCGGGGAACCATCTGTCCTTGTTACAATTTTATTTATAATACTAAGAATTGACTGCTATTTAAGAGATAATATTCACACGTACATGTCTAAAGATTGTATTTTTTGCCAGAGCGAAAGCAAAAGAATGATTTCGTGCCGACACCTATTCAAATACATCTTTATAGAAAATCTACATCTATAATTTATAACGCTTTCATATTGCTGTCTCTTGTTTATCATATAAAACAAATCGAAGCGCATGAGAGAGAAAGGTCAAACGACGAGTTTGTAATCCATTTTATCATTCGTTTCAATCAGAAATAATTGTCTATGGTAACATTGCCCATGTGACATAAGTGTTATTGACTACCTCAATCACTTTCTTAGGACAATGTGTGTAAAGACATACCATTTCAAATATATTTAACGAAAAATTATGGAGAAGAATGAGGATGTGTACTTGGTAGACAAATACAAGTAATATTTAACTGATAATGATGGGTTTAATAGATATGGCAGGGTAATAGATATAACACAATGAATAATCTGTATAAAGAGAGCCAATGACCATTTCAAATCATAATTTGAGCGATCCATTAAAACTTCTGTTAACTAATAATTAATAGAAAACAACAAGAGCATCCTTGTTATTAAAAAAATGATAATTTCACAATATGTCAACAGCATTTGAGGCCATTGATATTTATTCCTACCCTTATGCAAGTCATTAATTAAGTTTTGAAGATTGAAAGCGATTGAAATGTTTTTTTCGTGACCGTAGACTTTAAAATTGTAATGATTGAATACAGAATAAAATCGGACATTAATTAATCAGTCAAAACACCAAATGGTGTTTTCATGAACAATAAATAAATACTATATATTTTTATTACTTGCTTTAAATTAGTATAAATAATTCAATATGCCTATCACCTATCACTAGAACAATTTCCCCAATTACTAGAAACATACCCATGTATTATTAAATATGACTCGGCAATAATATGTTTATTCCAGGCGTACATTCATCTGGCAGAGTCGTAGGTCACGTCTCGCGATGAGGGCAATAATATTTTACTCCAATCATTCATACAAACTTTTTGATAGGCGTTGTCGACGAGTTGCTATGTAAACTTACATATTGAGCAATAAACAGTTTACATCTTGAATAACCGATAAAGTATAATAATATATTTACTTTATGCGTGGTGCGAATGATATATAATATACATAATGTAGAACATCTAAAATATTGTAAGTATTTAAAATGAAATTTATTTATATAGAATTGGTAAATATATAATGTATGGGTTGGTTAGTGATTTATCTGGCTAGGTACACCCAAGAATAATAGCATCCGTCTTATACGACCAATGTGAGCGAGACGGAATCATGGTAACCGATCTCCGATTCGATATTAATTAGGGGCATTGGGTATTAAATTTTTCGTCACAATGTTGCCGATAATTATATGGAATGAAATTGTATGCATATTGTTTACAGTACAAAAAACTTATTTCTAGCATTGATTGGTTGGAGCTTTTTTAAAACAATATACTTTTTAAATTAATTAAAGAGTGGAAAGGACGTTTTAATTCTTTGTGTAAATATTCTGAAGTTCAATTTTTATACATTAAGTTATATTTGTCAATGTTTTAGGTTATTTACTTTTTTTTCTGATAACAAATACTTGTAGAACTTGCAGTACAAAAAATAACAAATATTAATGAAAGCGTGGTGGTGCGTTGAAATATGTATATGATTATTTAAACAGATGTCAAAAAGTAAACATCTCTATTTGAGATGAAATAAATACAACACTAATGAACTATTGAAATAAAGCTTCATAGTAAAGGATGGTACTTAAAATAATATTTTCCCCTAATGCTGAAATTAAAATAATAATACGGATGGGGGACACGGGTTAGGTCCTGGCAGAGTCCCCGATTGCTGCATTTTAAGAAAGTGTCATACAAACAAGGGTGCGGCGGGGGCCGACACCCCCAGGCGAGGGACGAGGGAAAGAAAACACAATACAGCATCTCCGCACATGCGGGAGACATTCATGTAGCTCGGAATCGGTACATATTTGACATGTGCGCGTCAGACATGAGATTTTATCTCCCATCCCGAGGTCAAAGGACACGCAATATGCATCGGAGTGACTAGGCGAACATCGATTGAACGAATTAAAAACGATTGTAAATAAATAAATCGAAAACACACTGGGCTGTAATTCGAAGAGCGTTCGACACGCTAGCGTGTTTACCACACAAATCTCTGTCAAACTTGTGAGTCACGCTCTTGCAAGAGGGAGATACAAACAAAACCGCACGTCTGCCGCCGTAGGAAACGGCCAATAGAATAATTTCATTGTTGATCAAATCGAGAATTGAGGAGCAGCGACGGGAATAGCTGAGTAACGGGCGATAAATGAATGAATATGATAAATTTGAGTTGTTCACTTACAGGGTAATACATGCCCTGCGGCGGTAGGAAGAAGGCCCCCGAGCCCCACAGTTTGGAAGCTGTGTCTGGACTAGATGCACATAAATACAATCCCCCGCTTTGGAGCGAAGTGTTATTCATTCGCGGCCCGTCTCACAGATTGACAGCCCGCTGAGAAGAAATTCGCTATAGACACTATCAAATAAACACGGTCGAAAATATTTGCACTGTTTTATTTCACAAAGATTTCAATTGACGGATTTGGCATTCGCGTGACATGAGGTTATAGGTTATGGTATCACTTATACTCGATCGAACCGTCAGCGGAGCAGCCGTTCACAGTATGGCTACCGCGGCGCGAGTTTCGTTCTGAGCTGGGGAAGTCAGAAGTGAAACGAAAGAGGCGGCGGCGAGCACGCTCAAAGAGCGCGGGGTGGAGGGAAGCGACGCTCGAGGGGAGTGGCGCGTCGGCGCGAAGGTATGCTTTGGCGCGATAAAAACATCAGCGTTCGATACCTGTCTAAAAAGCGTCGACAACAAAATAAGCAATCCATCCATATTAATCTCTATCTAAAACGTGTGTGAGAAATTTAAAATCATTAAAGCAGTCACAAAACGATTTAATATAAAATGTATACATCACAATAATAGTTCTACGGTCCAAACAATATAGTTTTTTAATAAATTGAGAATAATCCAATATGGCTGTATGTTTTTTTATTGTTCTGATAACATTTCCTAATTAGATTCAATTTATACGAATAAAAGTGAAAAAAACGTTTCACTTAAATATCATTTAAACGACGATTTATATCCAGAGTTATTATACAACATACACAGATGTATATAAATTAACTTTAACACACTTCGAAACCGAATATGTGAACAAAAAAAATGTGTACTGATAAGTTTACAAATATAAATAACACTGAAACGTTTTTTTGCATTTTTGGGAACCGTTTAATCCATCTGGATTAATAACGTCAAATTACATAATCCCGTCTAACAAAACACTTACAATGTTCCCTCCAAATATTTAATTCACAAGAAAACTGAATTTTAATTTTGTATTTTTTGTGGTGTCACATTTTGTAGTATAAAAGCTTCAATACTCAATATTCACATTTTTTCAGATCTCTCTTAATAGAGTGATGAAACGAAAATTAAAATCACGCCATTTAATAATAAATAAACGCTTCGTTTAATAAAACGAAGAATATTTTCGTATATTTATTACAAGAAATGTTAATAATTTTAATGTTTTATTAAAACAAAGATCGTTTATTAAATGGTTATGTCAACTAAAAGACACTATTATAAAAATAAAGCATATTTTTTCTTTACTAGTGTTGTGTATTATTTTTAAAACATAATTCCTTTTCAAGAAGAATCACGATCAACGTCAACGCCTTAAAAGTTAAAAAAGAGATTAGAAGATACTACTTTAAAAAATGAAAAAGAATAGACTCGATATATATAAACATTTACGATTTAAATAAATTATCGCGTGATCACAGAATATATCCATAAAATTAGTAACATGCAATATTTTTTCAATAATTTGTTTTTATAAATAATATGTAGTTGGGTTTCAGATGTCAATTATTTTCAACAGGATTTTTGAAACATACCGTTAAAGCGCACATCGCAACACTTTGAGAACCCCACTACCAAGCCACGGCGAGCGGGAAAGAGAGAGAGGATCGTCATCTGGCGCTCAGGCAATCCAGCGCGAGCAGGAGAGGTTTGGATCAATGAAACGGCTGCCCTTTTGGCCAACTCCAGAACGACACCCTCGCCGTATTCAAAAATACATACCGCCATATGGCGGGAACGTGTGAAATACTAACAATCATAACAGAATTTATTATTTTAGATTTTTTTAAACAGAATAAATTCAATAATTCCATAGATTTATTCCAGTAATTTATAAAAATAAATCCAGCATGGTAATAAATAAATAATGGTTTCGTTTACTGACATCTGTTGGCAAATTTAGTTAACACATTCTTCCCATACAAAAGTTTTCGACGGTCATATTTTGCTTCGCAGTGATAAATACTTTTTTCAACAGGTTTCTATGATATCATTATTTTTTAAATATTTTGCAGTAGCCTACAGTTAAAACGATTATTGATTTTGTCGTTGGTGGACCAAGATAATATTATGATGAAATCACATCCATCAGCAGTGCAAAGCTCGTAACTCCAACGTAAACTATGAACGTCTTTAAAAATAATAATTGAAATTGGAACGATGTGGCTTGGATAAACTAAATAGGAGGGTTTTTATATAAAATAATTCAGAGTTAATATTTAAGTAATACCTAATATATAATAAATATCATACGTATAAATATATTAATATAATACTTTTATGTAAAAAGGGCTACTTTAAATTATTTACGGCGGTCGAACGATACTGCTTATATTTAAGTATTCTGGACAACCAAAAAAGGCAGTTTTTATAGTGCAGATAATACATTAATTTTGAAAATGAATATTTTTATATTAAAAAAAAAATTTAAAACAGTACAAAAAATCAAAAGAACGACAAAAAATAATTCATTTCATTTTTAAAACTGTTAAAAATGCTCGCAATTAGTGAAGCTACATTATACATATTTAATCCTGGAGTGAGTAAAAAAAATGTGTTTTATTGTGATAAGTATAATACCTTTGCACTAAGTATTGTGAGTTTATTAGGTAGAACCTAAAAAATGTTTTATTTATAGTATTTCAAGAATATAAATATTACACTATACCAAAAATATCGGTTTGAACACCGATTACAAATTGAATGCAGCTTTTGGTTCAGGAAAAAAAATGGAGACTGGATGTTTGTCTAGTATTTTTCATTCATATTTATGCACTTAATGGAAGACCCCGACGTTTACTGATTTCAAAACCGGTTCAAACCATAAATGGCCAAATTTAGTCCCGCGTTCGACCAAAAATAGCTCCGCGGGAGCCTGGTAGAACGCGGTCGACGCACTGGCCACCCATGTGATATTTAAACATATCAATAGATGTGTGAAATCGTTGAAAATAGCATAGGTACCTTTTTCGAGGGTACCGATTGTATGGGGTGTAGGGTTCTCGCTCCCTAATGTAAGGTTCTATCGCCCAAAACTATTCATTGAAGCAGCGTTAATAATAATGTATACCAACCGTTATGTGAAATTCAAGCAATTTAATAAGCAGTGAGTTTTTACGGCAAATAATATTACAGTTTTAGTGTAATTTCTTTCATAAGTTAAAACACACTCCTCGACTAAAAGTAAAAATAAGTGTAGCTCAAATGGTGGTACGTAACCCACGCCGAGTGACTGAATTGAGAATTAAAAAAAATATGCAGTCTTAATTTAAAATTGGTATTTTTATTATTCATCTTTTTAAACGGGTGGAACGCCTTAATTGTCATGATAAATTTTAGAGTGAAAAATGTTTTCTATAAACTAGCCGTGGAATCGATGAAAACATAATACTTTATACGTAATATATTTTTAATTGTTAAAATAATATTTCACGAAATTAAAACAGAGTGTAAGCTACCGGTTAATTATGTTCACATGCAGTAGAGGTCTGCACGGGCCAAAATTTGATGAAATTACCCGGCCCGAGCCCGAGTCTTAATACCACGTTTGTTACCCGAGCCCGAACCGAAGCCTAAATTTATATATGTCTGCCCGAAAAAAACCCGATTTAAAAAAAACTACAGTAGCATAAAATTGATTGAAATTTAACACCCTTAACTTTTTCACTTAACTTTTTCACATGTAGAAAAATCTATTGTTTCACGAAATGATTTCCACACATCACCACAGTCACCACTTTTTAACATTTTCTTTATATCGTTGAAAGTCATTTTTCACGAATCTGTTGTATTTTTTTGGAATGAATTTTTTGGCACATGACACAGTCGATTATCTAAAACGAATAGAAATCAGATACTGAATAATATCACACTTTATTCATTAACGATCTATTTAAACTTACTATCGGTGATGCTTAAATAAATAAAGCATTGTTTCACGGATCAATAACAATTTTATGAGCCCAGTTTCACATTACCAAACTATAAAATGATGTCTCCCTACTTATAAAATAAAAGACTCTATTGTGTCCAATGATATTCAAAATGTAATAAATTATTTTTGTTATCAGTAGTATTTAGTTATCAAGAGATGATGATCCGAACATAGTCCGAAATATTTTTCTGAAGAAGAAATCCCTTACCCGGTCCCGGCCCGAGCCCGAATAACAACTGTCTCTACCCGCCCGAACCCGGCCCACGGGCCAAGCACGGACCCGTGCAGACCTCTTACATGCAGTGACTCCTACATTCGAATCCCAACTGGTTTTAAAAAAAATATTCATAAAACACATATTTAATTTAGGATATAATAAAATGCGCATCATAATAGAAACTCAAAGCTCGTTGTTTTTATCCAAGAATATCTCTGGTTAACAACGATTCCTTAATTATCGAATAAAAAAAGGATGTTGGATGATTGATTTATAATTGCGGCTATTGTTTCTCTTCACTTCCTATTCCACATGCACACGTGGTGTTTATTCACAAAATATGTGAATTGTTCTAATGTGCTTTACCATATATTAATTGTTGTATTAATGAAACTCAAACACGAATAACTTTTAAAAGCTATGACACTGTCTTGAAACTGTTGGAAAATCGCGAAAAACTGAATGTCAGAGTTGAAGAAGTGATGTGATGTGATAGATACGAAAAAGAACAATAGTCCACACAAAACATTACCTGAAAAACGTATGTGTGGGAAATAATACTAAGTTTTGGTTTTGAGAATTCAACTTCAGCAATGTTTACCTAGCAATGAAATAGAATTATTTTTTTAGTAGGTAGAAAATGAGATATAATGCAATAACTTTATTTTAATGCCTTTTTACATGATAAAAAAAAAATACCTAATGTTGAGACCATAGCAATATTCTATCTGTGTTTTAAATATATTGTAGGTTGGACAATATAGGTTTACGAATGATAGAGAGATTATAATAATCCCTACTATTGAAGTTTGAGTATCACTACTCTAAATCTAATTTTAATGGCTTTATGCATATCGCGATTGAGCATTCCATAACCGTTTGTCAAATAACTGTGTTTTATCGGCGAAAAATCGGAAGAAATCTGATAAGTTCATACGTAAAAAATAATATGTTACTGAAGTGTTCGATTAAAGTGGGTCAAAAATTAAGTTGCGTTTTGACCTAAAAAGGCCACAACCGGAAAAAAGAGTTCGCTAAACAGATTGCCAGATTCCGACGGATATGCCACGGCTAATTAAGTATGAAAATTCTTATCGCAAGGGTCCTGTCGCGGCATATTGGGAACGATTGTGCGCTAGCGATAGAAAAGGGAAAAAATATTGAGCTAGGTTATAGAAGGGCATGAAATTTTGATTTACACGCTAGATGCCAGTACATAACACATATATACATTTATTCAAGTATGAAATATTAAGTGTTGAAAAAATTACTGTTTAACGGTTGTAGTTATTAAAATTGAGAAATCTGATTAAAATATCTTTGTTGAAGTCGAAAGTATAACTTGTTATATACACGTGGTACTTACGCCATATTTATCTTGGCTCGAGGGGTTAGAAGAAAAAAGTTTGCTAAGAACTGTCATATGGATACGAATATTTTTATAACATGTAAAAATATTCTTGAAATTTCACATTGATATTTTATGCGATAACTTTAATATTTACAGTGAATACTTTTTTTTTATATTTATGTTATTCTATGAATAATATTGTCTCTTTTTTTGTGTAAAAATTTAACCCTTTTAACCTAGCCAAACCCCTAGTCAAAAAACGCGAATCGCTCAAGATTGACTTTACCTTGAATATTGTTAGTGTAACACCAGCCAAAGGTTTCTTAGAAAATTTCGCATCATAGTATGTACATAGAACAATATTGTGCTTTTCGATTTAATGTTGCAATCCTTTCTGATACGGGATGGTTGCGGGAAGCATTTTTATTTTATAAGCAATCTATTCTCCTTCCCTCACCACAATTTGATTGTTAGATTAGGAGTGGTTTCGGTTAGCGTTGGAGTGCTTTCAACAGATTCTCCAGCAATGTTTATTCGATTACTCAGTTAAAAATAATCATTCGCTGAATGAAACCTTTCCTGGCCATGGTATACAATTGCGAAATGATTACTGAAAATTGTGTTTCAAATTTATGAATGTATTTTTATGCCAACAAAAATTATTGATAGTCATCAACATCCATGTTTTTTGCCGCCCGGGGTGGTCCTTGAATTTGCCACCCCCCCAACCCATTTTTTTCTAGAATTTTTTGAAATCATTAAGTTGCGTTATTAGAAAATTTTAGAATAGAAGAAGAATAAATATAATTTCTTGAAAAACACACTATATTTTTAGAATCCTGACAAATTTTATGTTTAATATTAATAATTTTTCTCCAAAAATATTGATTTTATACTGACAATAGTATTGGGTTAAGACTATTCTTTAAAATACCTAGTGCTTGCTCCTAAAGTCAGCCGTCGCCAGTAGTCGGCCTTTTGAGCTTAAAACTTAAATAATAGTGGATATATTTAAAAAAACAGATTTTTTTAAATTCGTGTAGGTAGTCTTGCCACTTGCCAATGTATATCTGCACTATACTGACCTATATGATGCAATACGCAATTAAAAAAAAGCACATTTTTACTTCGCAAAGTTCGACAAATCCATGTTGTATGGGCATCGCTAACAAAATATACTTTATATTGTCATGCTTTGCATCATTATTTTTTTTATTGTTCTGTCTACTATCAGTAGATTATTTCGCGATATTCATGAAGTTTCATAGTGATGGCCGGACACTGAGAAACGAAAGGCCGACCCTTGGATTTTGGGGGCCGACCACTGGGACAATTGGCATTTTTTTCTGTAAACTTCTATTATTTTATGCTTGGTACAATATTAACTATTGCTTAATCCCTGTTTAATGGAATAACATCGAAAAACATATGTATTTATCATTCATTGATTCAAAATCCCTTTTGAAAGTACACCTGTCGCTTACATGGCTGAGCACTGGCGAAACGACCATACTCCTTTTTTATTAAAACTACGATGCAAAAATGCAAATTTTTTAATGTATTAATAAAATTTCTTGAAAAATATATACTATATATTTACAATCTGTCATTCATAAATGTTATATATAATATTAAATTATATAAAATTATTTATTTATAATACATTAATAGGGATATATTCTACATAAAAACGAATTAAAATTTATGAATTGATTTAGAAAAAAATATTCAGTAGATTTTACTAAAAAACTTATTTTTCCTCGTTTTGCTCTTGCAAAAAAAATGCCGCCCCAAGAAAAGTATATTTTGTCATTGAATCACAAATCAGACAGAAGAAAACTTGATGAATGAAAAATAACTTGCATCGATTACGTAAATAAAAAAAATATTCATTTTTTACCTTCGAAATTTTTTATTAATCTTCGAAAATGCAACACCCCCCCCGTTGAAACGCCGGTATTTTAGGTTATATTTTTTTATTACGATTTTTTTTCAAACGGCATTATATCGTTCAAATTATAGCAATGTTTCAAAAATCGCATTGTGCCAAATTATTCTTCCGAAATTATAGGATTTAGATTGAAGGTATGCGACGCCATATCGTCGAGGTCGCCAATCTGCACGACTCAATATCCGGAAACAAAGTACGCGCCAGCCACATGGAAACCCATTTCCGTACAACATATATTTTCCAAGCATCAAAAGTTCGCGCCACAAAATTGTGTACAAAGCATATGACCGGAAGTCGCGAATACTTTTAATCTGTTCCGAAATGGCACAAACTTTTGTTTTGATATAAATGAAACGATATTCAAACTTTCGTTGTTATGTATTATCTACAGAATTTAGTAATACAATAAACACATAAAGCCACCACATATATAACTTAGCTATAATAATTGCATTTTTTTCTCAATTAAAATGTGTGAATTATTTTAAGAATTTCTAGCATTTACAATTTTAGGCACGTTTGGTTTATGAGTACGCCACAAATATTTAAAAATTTAATATACATTTAACATTCATTTGAGACTGAAATAGTTTCTCATTTAATAACATATATTATAGAATAATTTCATTTTGAGCATATATGATTATATTTCATTGGTAACAATGTGCTGGAAATGCAATAATTCAGCTAGGTATATAAGAAACATCGGTATGTATTTTAGAATTTTTTAAAGTAAATAAAATATAACAAAATATAATTTGTAAATATTAGTTGTTAAATCTATCGTCTTTATAAATCGGGCAATCAATTTTAAAAATGGCAGCAAAATAGTCAGTATTATTAATTTTATAATTCCATGAAAATAAATTGACATTACGAAAATAATTATTAATACTTAAGTTTGCTATAAAATGAAAATGTTGTAACAATAAACAAAAACGAATATTTAAATTTTAAATATACGTGTAGGTATGTTTTTATATGAAAATGCTGTCAATGTTACCGTTAATTATTATTTATTATGAAATTTATTTCCAAGCTCTTTATAGATACAAACAATTCACTACTGTATATAATGTACTATATCATTGTAAATATTGTTATTGTTTCATTCTTAGTTGAATTACAATACGTATACAAAAGTTTTCCAGCATACCGACATGTTTAACGGTAACAAACTTTTCTATTTTTCATGATGTCCAAGTGATTTTTAAATTTGTATTTTACATTGTATAGCATTAAAAAATAGCGTAACGCGCAGAGACATCGGTTGACAAAAATATTAAGCCAATAATAAGCGTAGAATGAAACCATTTCCGTAAGAGTAGATAGTAATATTACTATTTTCAAAAACGAAATTTCTAAACATTTACAAAGATGTATTTAAAACATACCCAAATGGAGAGACTCAAATCTTCCCAGTCGTCTAAACATTCACGTAAAAGCTCATTACGGAAAGACATAACTTTAATTATATATTTAAAATATACTTTTGGTTAAATTAGTTATGTAAAATTATAAAATATTATCACATAAAAAAATATTAGAATCCCGCGGAAAAAATAAACCACTGTTCTCACCAATAACATCGACAATGGCGCCTAGCGGTACCATAATGCACTAATATCATTGAATTTCTTTGGGAATAAATGGCTAGATGGTGCAGCCCTACATGGCGTATTAAATTTTATACTAAGTTTAGTATCAGTTTATTTTTGTGTCGTTGTGGTATAAATTTTAATTTTAATGAAAGAACGAGTTTAAATAAATCTAAAAAGTAAATAAAATATATGCAAACATAACAATTAATTTAATTTGAGGTTTAACTGCGTACATATGTGTACAGACATCCATTAATGTTTTATATTAGAAAAGTTGTTTACCTTGGGCAATATAGCTGCAGCTGATAGGGGAAATGTCTCTGGGTTTGGATTGGGTCTGAAATAAATAAAATTTCGTATGTAATACGTAAATATCTGAACACAGATATAAAAAAACAGTGTAAAAAATGTGACAATCATAAAAATAATCACTGTGCAACCCTTAATACCTACTTTCGTCATATTCGGCTATTAGTATTCGGTATTGAAATTCATTTATAATATTATATGAAACTGATTGAACTAATGGAATAACAAAGTTATAAATTTAAATTAAGGTTTTTTTATATGTGCTAACCTTGTTTAATTTTCGAGCGGTCTGCAAGGACGTTGAAGCAACATACCACACAGTTGGGTTTAGTTTGTGAAAATAAAGACAAACTAATGTTTTTTTTTTAATATAAAAAAAATCAGATTGATTTACTTAAAGAATTGATGTGACTTCAGTTATCAACATGAGTTCACAATTAAATTGGTTGTGTTGATTGTTACTCGAGTTTCGTCATTCGATCTTTTCAGGCATTTTAGAATACGGATTTTGACAAATGATAAATCCGTTTGTTTACATACGTAATCAAATGTGGCGTTAGACAATTATTATTATTGTGAAAATGTTCTATCATATACGTAACAATTAAAATGAGGAATATTTTTTCAATCAAGTAGCAACAACATACTGATGTATCTAATTATACACATTGTATAGCCATTTAAATTTAGAACACTTATTTAGATTTGAAATATAAACATTCTAAATTCGAATAAAGAATAATGTAACCTAATAATATGGAATACATTTTTACGAAATATACGAGTTCGGCCTGAAAGGCATGCGTGCTGTGATATTTTTGATTTTTATTCAATACCTATTCAAAAAATGTTGAAGAATGACGATTGATTAACAATAATAAGACTCCTTTAGTTATACAATGGGGTCGATTTATCAAAATTATAACGTTTATGTGATAAAAAAATAGCCTTGGTTTTGAAGTGATATTCTTAATTAGATAATGGGCACAATAATGTTGAGAATTTGAATATTTTAGGCGAAGTATTCATCAAAAAAATATATATGACAAGTCGTCGAACGAGCTGTCAAACGCTATTTATTAACCAATGACAGCTGATGTTGTTTCGTTTTGACAGTTGACTTGCCATTGTGTTTCAATGATGAATAGTGACATAAAAGACATATAAACTAACAACAATTGTTTTTTTTATATAAAAGTAAAAACTACGATTGATATAATATAATAAATGCGTAAATATATTATCTGTGTTAGTAGTCCACAAAATAAAAGCGAAACTGTGCGAAATGATCCAAAAAAGGATAATGTGGGTAGACAAAGCAATGAGAATTGTTTAAAAATGTTAATTTTGTTGTGAGGGTCAGTGTCGTACGCTTAAATATGGGAAGACCACTTAACAACTGCTCCAAAGTTATATTATACAATAATAATTATTAGCACATGGTAAAACTCACATGTAGGCGAACATTATAGATCCTTTTGCTGAATGAATCCGCGACGCCCTCGTAAAATTTATAATTCCCACTCAAGAATTATAATATGTACACACAAAACAAATCACAAACTGTGCGTGCGAATTCAATGAGAGACTCTTTAGCACAAAACTTTTATTTTACTTTTCACGGCGTGCTTAAATCCGGGAGTTTTATAGCGTTAAAATAGTCTTTATCGGAATCCGATCAGGTTCTGTTTCGCCGTTGCAAGTAGCGATTATAAAGGTATTAAAAATGGGTATATATATAAACGCGTGATATACAGCGCACGTCCGCACGCGACTCGACTTTAGAGGGACTGGTTCGTGGTGTTGCTTTTGTGGGTTGGATTGTTGCGAAAAGTACTACAGAATTTCTTCTTGCAGGCAGGTGTGGCGTTAAGTGTAATACGAAAGTATGTAATACTATATCATTCAATTAATCCGCAAGACTAACTCCTGCAACAGCCGTATTTACTACAGTTTGACCTGTTGTAATTACAACAATCGAGAATAAGTGTGTTATTAGTTGTACAAATGAAGTCATCGGCGTGACATGAGGTCGAAGGAATCATCATGCTATTATAAATCAGAAGTTAGAGTCTTTTATGATTAATTTATCGATACGACTTGAAATACACAGATCAATAACCCAATATCCTAGGATTTATGGAATTAAAATCGTTTTGAAATACAATATTGAATCCTAAATTAGATATTAATATTCGTTGTAGACATAAATACATGTATTAGTTGTTTGTACACAGTATAACCCCGATAAATCGTCCTAGCAATCATTGTTTTCCGCATTTACAGGTATTTTTTATAGTTCCGACAAAGCATCATTCATCGTTTTATTTTGACGGGTACTTCAAGACGATGAACCGGAATTCCAATGTATTTATCTTGAAATAAATGCTTTAACATGAAAAGATTCCCGTCCCCTGGTCTAAACATTTTTTAGAACCCTGTTTTCCCATTCGTCACAAATCATCACATTACATTATAATTCGTCGTTGTTCTGAAAGGAGACACTTACTGAAAAATACTAGTTTTGAGTAATTAGATTTTAAAGTTTTTTTTAGTTTTTAGTTCTCATTTAGTTTGTCCAAAACTGTTTTTAAGTAAAAGTATTATTTATAAAAAATAAATGTGGTTTTCTATACGGTAGAGTTTGAAATAAGGAAAATTTTGATATAACTAACTCAATATTTAAATTTTCGATTTAGTGTTTTCTTTCAGAACAGGCCAAAAGTCGCGGGTCTAAAAATTGAGGAAATTAATATTGATTGTTGCGTTGTATTGAGACTGTTTATAAAACACATTCAACATAAATTATAGTAATTATTATATATTATAATTCTATACAAGCTTTACTTCCTTGCAGTATTCGCATAAACAAGAAAAATTCAATTTCAACTGTGGCATACATATTTTCATGCGGCATGTAACGTAACCTTAGGACATGTTTTCACTTTCGATATCCCAGTCGTGATCGTGTATTATTTATTTATTTTATGTTCACGATATCCTAAGGCCGACAACTTTTGAACCTTACTTATGTTATTGGATATAAATACGTAAATAAAAAAAATATTTTACTCGTAAAAACATCGAGATATTGAGTTTCTCCCCGAATAAGTGTCGTTTTGAAAATTCCTTCAAACGAGGGACTTAGATTAGATTTCATACAGAAAATAAGTATTTTTTTGAGTGAGTCTGCTAATGATGATGTCGTCGCGTCGGAATTTTAATTTTGTTGTGCCGATCATTTTCGCAGCGTAACACTTATTTTTTAAGTTGCAATAACTTGTTCGACGGGATTGTTCATTTTGCAAGTTGTGAGGATATTCCTCGCCTTGACATATCAGCACAGTTCACAGTGTATTGCACTATGATATTAAAAAAGAAAAAGCATCCTGCTTTTAAGTAGAATATTTAAGGAAATTTACTTAAAATAGTACATTGGAACCCCAATTAATTCTTTTGAAGAGTCTCTAAAAAAACGATGAATGTGAGAACGATTAACGAGATTTCGCTGTATGTTTATCAATGTACTAATATGGATTCTTTACATTGGCGGGAAAAAGTTTTTTTTTTCATTTTAATATCGACTGTGGAAAGAAAAAAGGACGTAATCCACACCAAAAAATATTGTTTAAAACTCATACAAAACGTGCTAATACACTTTATTTATATATAAACATATATTCTATCTACTGTAGAACAAAAGGACTTATTCCTACATCTTTTCAAAATATATTTTTTTCGATAATCACAATATATACAATTTAATACACGTTTTGTTTGGTTTACACACAATATTTTTTGTATGTGGGTTATACCATTTTTCCTTTCCACAGTCGATATGTACCTTTAAGGTGTTAACTATCAATTCTTCATCGAAAGATACAGCGTGAAAATAATGGTAGAAATTTTGTTTTATTAAAAATGTAGTTATATATTACAAAAGAACAATAAAAAGTATCTCAGTCAATCCAATAAATCAAAAAATCAATTGTAAAAATATGGTTTACGGTATACTAATACAATGAGGTATTTTATTATCTCCCTAGGGCCTAGACCCTAGAAAATGCATAGATCAGCCGGACAGCCCTTGCAACTGTCATATTGCATATTGTCGACAGTGAATACGAATGTGTGCCATGTGTAATAAGATGTCCATCTGTCCCCGTCATTCAAAAAAACACCAACATAATTTTTGGTTGATAGTCAGTCCTTGCTAAACCAGTGAATCTTTAAATAACTGAGAAAGCTTCTCCGCTTCTTAGCAGTGTTTATTATTTCAGTATAAAGATAATTAAAAATTGAAATTTATATTATTTGATAAAAGTGGGTTTGGGTTCGTATTCAGGTAAAATAATAGGTATAGAACCAGTTTCTATACCGGTTATAAAGGACTATACTCCTGTAAGTGATGTAGAACATTTACTCACCACGTGCTATGAGTGTGGCAGTTATTCACTCTATATGTATTGACAAATTTAATTTTAATTTAATGAAAGAAGGGAAACTTACACTATCTATCCTCCTGTTTAATGAATCATTTTTTTTCACTGAATCTGATGTGATTAATCTATTTAAAAGAATTAGTATCGTACGTTTTAATTGCTAATATTATGTATAAAACATTGTTGAAAATGTTTTTTGTTTCAGGAAATTATATATAAATTTATTGAAATCGTTTATTGTTAATCCTCAGTGGAATATCATAGCAAACACTTGAAAAACATGTTTTCTAGATTTATGCCAGATTTTATTTCCACACCATGACCGGCTTTTCCAAGTTTGTAAGCTCAATCTAACAAGGTTTATCACATAGCATGATAATGGTCAATTAACATGTAAAACAATGCTTATAATTAATTGAAAAAGAGTTAACGGCAAGTTAACACAGTATAGTTCAATTTAGTTAATGTAAGATAAAAATGATTATAGATTAATATTGAAATGATGTAGTAGTTTATCATTGTAAGTGTTTAAGCAATACAAAGAAATGAAAAAATCAATATTTCATTGAAGAACTTCAAGGTTATAACTTTTAAGAATTTGTTTTGTGGAAATAGTAGCCACATCTGTAAATGTGTATCATTCATAATTCATCTGAAATTATGTGCAATGTTTTATTGATGTGAAAGGATAATGAATTTAGTACGCATGCCACGAGTTCAATGCTACTGGCACAATAATGTATAATGATGAAAAAGTTTGGCCATAGTATTTTTAATGAAATTAATGATATAATTTCGTTGATGAGTCACTTTTTTGTAGACAGTTTGCTAATGATGATGAATATTTAATAATGATTTGTTACTTTATGTAGCAATAATACAACGCAGAAAATTGTGTTAAAAATGTCTGGAATGTTGATTCTGTAAAATGATACTTATCTAATAAAAAATAAATAAACTAATATTTTAATATACACTATTGTAAAATATTAAGATTACATTTGTCAATGTTGTCAATAATTTTATAAAAAATTTAGTGTTTTTAAGTTTTAGAATCATTGTAGTGCTGTAACTGCTGAACTACTCGGTATTTCTCTAAAAAAACTGTAGAAGAAGAGTATAAGAAGTATTGCAGATAAGCCTATTCAGTAGACATGAGATGGCTGTCGATGATTTCCAAAAATTTTATGTACTATCTAAATGACTATATTTTTAGACAATACTTATTATTAAGAAAATAATTATTCATGGAGCAGTGAATCACTGAAAGTCAAAGAACTGAAGAACTGGGGGCCTTTCTTTTCAATTACTTCTTCTGTAAGAGGTTCTTTTAAACACAAACGTTAATGTGGAAAAAACATTGCCTGCGGCGCTGCTCTTTTACTTTCAATTATATCAGTACAGTATTTTATGTGCCGTTTTTATTTTTTCTGCATAAAATGAATATCACGATGAGATGTTTTTCTTTTTATTGTACAGTGTTTTAAATTTACTTTTTGATCAAACAATTGGGTAGATCGTAATAATGTTGCGTTTCAAAAATAGATTTCAAGAGTGTGAGTACCAATCACTGATGTATGGAATTTATTAATACATGATGTATGTCGTTTTGACCACCGAGAGAAATAAGAGAAGATTTGTAATTATTATAATGAACATAAATTTATATGAACATATTATCATCATGAAATGTTAATAATAAAGAAATGAAAATAAAAAATGGAGTTTGTGCCTTTTTACTTTTTCCAAATACTTGATTTGGATTTAAATACCTGACTTCTTCGCAATGATACAAATTAAAAAAAATCTTAGTAATGAAACATTATTACAATACGTGAGAATCATGTAGATAATGAAACTTTAAGCCAGCAAATTTAATATGAAACAATTATTTAAGTAAATATCTTAACTTTAGTCTTTCATTTACGAAGTAAGATTATTGGCTTCATAGAGAATAGGCATGTGTAATTACTCTTTGTTTCAACATTATAATTGAATTCTAAAGGAACATAATTACATTAATCTGAATTAAGTACAATCATGAGCAGCATCTACTGAGCTGTCAAATGGTAAATGACGCATACACCCTTTATCCTGGTGCTAATTTACTTGTGTCGGAATTGACAAAGGGAGAAATGAGTATTTTGATTTAATTTTGAAAAATTTTATTTTAAGATTTTATTATAAAGAGTTGTAGTTGATAACGCAATGAAAAATTATGGCTACTCAAAAGCTGGCTATGAAAAATGCGATATTTTCTTTAATAAATATATTTATGAATTTTTGGGTGGAAATCCGCAACGTAAATAATCTCAGGATTACTATTTTACATTAAAAGTCTATGATTTTTGATACACATTAAAAATAAAGAATTGCTAGTATTTAAAAAATGTTGTATACCACTGATATAAGGTACAAAAAAAAATATTAAACGTCTCATTTTCAATTCAACAAAACGCTTTTAATCGATTCGCAACTATTGTTTTTTTTTCGAAGATAAAAGTATTGTAATATTTAACATTGAACCAGAAGAAAACAGTAAAAAGTTAATGCACCAAAACCATTGAATCGTGATAAAGCGGTGGGTTTAATGTACTTTAGTGGCGTGCCTAATGGGAAAATCAATGCATTAATTCTGAATATATTTTTAAATAACGTAATTTTAGTATGTGGTAGCTTTTTGTTTTAAATGCGGATGTGATGTTATAGAAAAAAAATATGAGATAGATAAGGTAAAAATACTCAGTAATAGTATATAAAAATGATAAAATATTAAAACTAAGTGTACTAAATCGAAGAATTTTTATTGAAAAAAAAAGTGGGAATCCTGAAATTAATTCTATATACTATAAAAATAATATCGACAATCCCTGTGTATAATCCTGTATCTGCAAACATGAGATTTTACAGGAGAGCATGTCAAAGATTCATAACGTATGTTCTTCAAAATTGGGACAGTGTTAATTTTTTGTGTATAATTTAAGATAATCGACTGAGAGTGTTTGATGGAATTTCAATATCAAATTAGCAAACTTTTTCCTAGTGGGTCCTAGACTTATAATATATTATCTTATCTTATAAATTATATTTGGTCCTATTTGTATCTTGAATATAAACGTTAGACACTTTTTACTGTCTGTCAATTCGAGTCCATTCGTGTGCTCGAATGCCTGAAGATCCCGAAAGGTGAAACCCGGGTCATTAGTGACAAAATAATGGAAATGTACAAAATCTTAACAATTTAAATTTAACAGTGTTACTATTTCAAATCCAATTTTCCCTGTTGTTTGAAGCCTACCCATGGAACTGAATGCGTAGATAACGAAAATGTTAAATACATATAATCACATATTTTTCACGGACGTTATTAAACATAACGAAACACAAAGAAATAGAACAAATGAAATTCCGTGTTTCTTATTCCCGAAATCCAAGGAATAGATCTGGATTGCAACCCTACTGATGACAAAAATTATTGATTCCACGTAATTTAAGAGAATGCTTTACGTGGGGTGCGGTTCCATTCGAAAAATTCTCGGAAAATTACGGAATTGACTCATTGTTCTGAATAACTCAGTAATAGGTCTTGAAGATGATGTCAAAGCTTGAGAAATATTATGGGACGTACGCCCCTGAAAAGTCATTTATTTTTATAACCGTTAAACCGCGATGGATTAGAGGAAATCCGAAGATTTTTTCAAGACTAGATTGATAAAATAATTCAGTACGGTCAACGATGCATGAACTGGCATTGTGGGAATTATTTTACCAGAGAAAAGATAAAAAAAGTATATGATTTGCTTGATGACAATAATTATTATCTAAGTCATTTTCGAGGTAACTGTATATCCCGTTGCATTATATTTAAAAAAACTATTTTGTGTTTTATTTTATTAATTATAATGTCTTTCCATCAAGAAGTGACAGTTAACAGTTGACACATTAAAATTGATTCCGGTTCACTTTTAGAGTAGCTAAATAGTAAGTCAATATATTGTTTTATTGTCACTAAAAATAGTATTTTTACTCATAATAATGATTTTAAAAATATATTCACGAAAAGAAAATACAATAACAAATAACTATTTAGTTAATTCAAATTTACAGCAAGTGTCTATCCCTTATTCGAGATCTCGCATTTTTGTATTATGCTTATTTTTAGTCAACATAGAGTTAGTACTTTTTGACGTTAATTAATCGATAATATGTTATTTGGGTATTGACATCAAAGTGCAGTATGTAACGATTGTGATTTCAGTTTTTAGATCCCGGAGACTTATATATATCAGATTTTTTGATCTCGTTTCAATTCCAGGATTAAAAGATATAAAAGCAGAGTTTAAAACACCTTTTTCCGCCTTAATTCAAGCAGAAATTTAAAAAATGCAATAATACAATGCAAAGGTTTCATATAATTTTTGTAAGAGTTTATCACTTTAAAGATTTTTAATAATAATTTTGCCTTGTATATACGAGAAATTTTACTAAGGAGTATTTAAATATCATCCACAATACTGCTTAAAAAAATAATACAGATGAAAATGCACGGTTTTAAGATCATCGAATATTGAATCGAAACAACGAAATAAAATTTTGAAATATCAATCAAATATGAATCTATGTGTCACAAGGAATAAATGAATATTTAGATAATTTTTTCGATGATGCATCCAGGGTTTTCGTGGTGTTTAAATATGATTGTAATCCTGAAATTTTGAGTTTAAAATCCCTCTCAGTAATTAACCAAAGATACGGTCCGGCTAACTTGACATTATAAACACGTGGCCGTAAATGTTTTTTTATATCATATTTAACTTGTTTAAACGCGATAACAATGTTTATTGTAGAAAAATCCGAACAAAATTATATTGTAAGTTTTTCATTAGAAGCCACTAGCCGTTAAAACCACTTCAGTCTTTTCGGCTGCACAACGCTGCAAAGGAAAGTTGCATCAGGCGCAATAAGCCACGCTCGTGTGTTTACACTTTACCACAACCAGTGTCAAAGTTTAAACAAGCTCCATTGAATTGCAGTTCCCTGCTAGCTAGCTGCACGGTTGGGAGGGCTCAACAATACGGTTAGGAATGAGGAGATGAAAGGAAGGATGCACGGAAACCAGAAGCGCATTGGTGATGTCCAACAGCGTGGTAAGCCTTCAAGGCGTGTAACATATACAATGAAAAATACTTTTGTAGCTTTAGATCACGTCAAAAGTTATTCAAATTTATTTTTCAATTGGTTTATGGATTTTTCGTCAAATACATCAACATCAATAATGTTTTAATTCCCCAGTCTTTAACCTGTTTCCAATAATTGAGTTGAGTGACATGCTAATAATTATTAGTCCTTTCCAAACCGAATCTTTCTCTCTTTAGCCTCTCCGAAAAAGAAGGTGGGGTGACTGCATAAAAACAACTTAAGATGCTACATTAGAAGAACCACATGATCCACATGAAACTGGATATGGTTCTAATATAATTATTATTTAACAGCTTAACGACCGTGGACTCATATATGAGTTCTACGCCATACATTCCATTCTATTGAAAAAGTACTGGTTTATAATCGAGTTTGATTTCAAATGTCGACGACAGATGGTGGTATACACGTCAACGCATTATTTAACAAAACATAAACAATATTTTTACCACACAGTTTTGTAAAACTACCCCTAGATGGTATACGTTTAATTTTTTCTCTCTCGTAGTATTGGTTATTATTATTTTCACATTGCGTAGTGATTTATTGAATGGGCCATATGGCATTTTTATGGGGTTCGAGTCATTATGATATCCGTGTCCTGTCTCGGGGTGACTTGTAACATCTGCAACAGCGATGATATGAGAAGCAGGGATTTTTCTAGCAGATTTAAGTTTTTTTCACTACACCACATAAGTATGCAACCCACAAATATAGAACCACTGCTCAAACGGCATTGATTTATGCGGTGTATTATCTGGAAGCCATCAAATAAAATTTGGTTAAGATATCTTAATTGGTTTACAGATTATAGTGAATTTAGTGAAATGTCTTTTTTTTTGCAAAAATACGAAAAAACATGCGGTTGTTAAGCTGTTTATTACTATTTAGGTACATACTATTACAGTGTAATCTTTGTATACATGGTTTTGGGTAAAAGGAATTACCTTGTTTTTTTTTTAATGTTTATATTTATTAGATATAAACCTAATTCATCTCTGGCGATACCAAAATTATCAACATGGCATGGCGTACGCTGAAGACTTCAACTTTTAACTGGTGTAACGACGTAAATTTGTCGTCCGAGGATAGCCACATAACTATGTTTTAGTAAAATTTTCGCCTTGTTGAAAGCTATTGAAATACATAACCAACTCAAGACCTTACACGTTGAAAAACTTTGACATGTAACTTACTTTAACCGTTTACGGTTCAGTATATTAAGGAACCTAATTAAATATAGACATATATAATACATACAGCAGATTGTTCTATAAACCCGCTATACCTTAAAAAACGTTTAAAAAGAAATTTACACAGTTTATTGTGTTCGGCCAACACCAACGAAATTTCAGCTCGCTACGTCGTTCTCTTCAAAGGTAATATTTTAGGATGGCACGAAGACGCTGACGCCGCATCGAAAATACGGACTTATCCAGAGAAAAGATAAAGCCTTTCAATAACTAGAGTAAAGGTTTTATAATGACGGAGTTTTTTTAAAAATATGTATACAGATTTGAAGAAATGGCAAAAACGACGATCGATCACGAGAAAAAAAATTACAAATTGTATTTAAATTTATATTGTGAATCAATTACTTTGTAAAGATTCGTTATTTAACTTTAAGTAGAGATGTATTTACAACTTAAATAATGGACGTATTATTATGTATTCCTCTCTTTGACAACTCGGAATTTAGTTATACCTATGTAAAACCAATCAATCTTCGCGGTTAGGGAAAATTCAATTTCAGAAGCGGGTATTGAATCTATGTCGTCAGGTTCATTTGATATACATGTATATATATATATATATATATATATATATATATATATATATATATATATATAGCCGATAAACCTTCCTACTGTAAATAATTTACATTTGAGCATGTGAAAGTAATAAATTAA
Source organism: Himalopsyche phryganea (assembly GCA_022494535.1). NCBI lineage: Eukaryota > Metazoa > Arthropoda > Insecta > Trichoptera > Rhyacophilidae > Himalopsyche > Himalopsyche phryganea. The sequence goes on along the minus strand of JAGVSL010000001.1, from coordinate 1,991,365 downwards.
TGTTCTTAAGATGTTGATTAATGAGTCAAACGATTGATGGGGCATGCTGATTGGGTACAAATAATATATTATACTCATACTTTTACATAATCATTTCGTTGGTTAATCAATATTCATGCAAATATAAAAAGAAATGATAGTTTGAATTTAAAATTTATAATTGTTTTATTTCAGTGATTGTAAATATTACAAATATTATACATTTTTCACATTTATCGACAAACGCGTTGATTTATTATGCAATTCGGTTTAACCCACATAGAGTACTAGTGGACCTTTTCAGTAATAGGTTTTAGCAAGGACTAGCTGATAGTTAGTTGATCAAATTCTCTTTTCAGTGATCATGAGGATAGCAAGAAGTTATTAAATAATTCTTCTTAAAACGTAGTTTAAATTTTGCACATACACATATTCATGCTTATCGATTTAAATCTATAAATCAATGTATGCTTATATAAATTTGAGGATTGACTGTGAAATAGGTTGAAACCACTCGGCCATGGCTGTCAGCAAGGATGAATATATCATAGTGTAGTCGCACATAAAAAATAAAATAGCGCTATTTAATTACGCAGTCTGCTTCTAATGAGGAACTCATGGCCTCTAATGGAGCATCTTAATAGAAATTGTTTTAAAGAGAACTGGTTGTTATTCAGTCAGTCAATCTCTCTTTTTCGGAGATGGTTAAGATAGACAGACGGAACTGGGAACAGACTAATAATAAGCTAAACGCTGTCACTCCATTCCGATTTTTTTGCGATATAAATAGTGTAAGGGAATGTTAATATCGCATACATCTATGCCTCTCAAAAGTCTCAACGTAAATCTAAAAATAGATTGAAAAAAAAAATTATTAGATTGTCTGTATGATGATCCCAACCTACGGAATCGCAACCGAATAGGAAGTACGCCCAACAGCGTTTACCAGTCGGTTACAGACCAAGCATCCTATATATATAACGAACGTATCTATAAATATTGTATATTATTATATATATTATTTAAATAATGATAAACGCTCTTGTTCACCCCAAAATAAAATATCATTATAGCTTCCTATATTATCAAGCTTCATATCGACGGTGTTTTGGCCAATTCATGTAACCCTCAAAATTGAAATTGCTCAGGTTGTAAAATTGGTTGATATTGCTCAATTGTAAAAATGTTTTTTATCGAAAACATTATAAAAGAATCGTTGAAATCCACTTTTGTGAATTTTCATGATTGAAGATACAGTATTATACGTAGGGAGAGTCGATATAATAGTGGCTTACTAATCAATGTAAAATGATGATTCCCTTCCAAAAAGTGGTCAGTTTATTTTTTTAATTTACATCATTTGACCGAGACCTGCTCTGTCGTCTTTAAAATGAGATCCAATCGTTAACTCATTTTCATATTTTTTTAGGATTACATCAATTGGAAAACACACCGTCGATTATTATCTACAATATACAATACTTTTTAAAATATCCGATTTTTTCCGAAAATATTATCTCCATGAAACAATACGTTGATGTCACTTATATTCAGGTGTTCAATTATGGCGGGAATAAATAGAAAAACAATTTCTAGAGTCAATGCTCCAATACAAAAGTTGCAGAAAACTTGAGTAAAAGTTATAATAATTGGTCCAGCAAATACAAACAACCAAACGTGTGAAAATTTTTCCTCGCCTTTCGGCTAATTCAAAAAGTTTCTTTTCCCGAGACGGATGGCGTAATTTTTTTCACTGCGAAAATTCATTGTGCTCGGCGCCTCCCGCACGAGGAAGTTTTTGAACCTACGTTTTATTATTTATTTGCCGGAGGTTGATGATTTGAAACGGGGATCCGTTTGCTGGAGAGCTTCACAATTTCGCCGTTAAAACTTTTCTGTATTAAGTTAGGAAGTGCTGTTTTATAGATATATTGCATAAGATTAAAGTAATAAGTTAACCTTCAGTGAGCATATAAAAAGAAACCGTACTTATTTACAAAAATGGTGTTCAACAAAATAAAAGATAATATAATTTTAGACACTTCTTAATCTATGTTGACGTGTGTGAGAAATGAATGGGTATAGAAAAACAGTAACTTATATTACAAAAAAATATGTTCACTATTAAAAAGTACATAATTTATTCTATATAAATGAATAAAACCAATGTATAATACCTATTTTAGATTACAGAAGATAATATCGTCGCTGCTCTGGAAGAAAACACTCAATCGAAATAATGATTGAGTTAGTTTTGACTTATTTAGAATCCTATTGTACGGAAGAACACACTTATTTTTATAAATTATGCTTTTACTTTTCAAACAAAATGAAAAAGGTATACCATTTCAATCCTTTGTAAAACTTCCGTCCGATTACTCAAAACTAATATTTTTAAATTTGGATTATTGAGATTTTGTACACTTCCATGTATTTTGTCACTAACGACCCGGGTTTCGCCTTTCGGCATCTTCTGGCATTCGAGCACACGAATGGACTCGAACTGACGAACATTCGTGTGCTCGAATGCCTGAAGATGCCGAAAGGCGAAACCCGGGTCGTTAGTGACAAAATACATGGAAGTGTACAAAATCTCAATAATCCAAATTTGATATTGAAATTCCATCAAGCACCCTCAGTCGATGTCTTAAATTATATTAATATTTTTAAGTTAGTGTCTTCTTTTAGAATAACGACGGTATGTAAAACAATTTGAAATTATTATTTTCAAAACGGCACTTTAAGAGATTGTTTTTAACATTGTTATTGTTTGATAAACTGAGAATTAATTTCATAAACATTGTTAAATATTTTATAATATTATACAGTAATATTATTAAGGATATTGGAAATATTAATAATTCACCTCAAGGCCCTCAAGCAAAAATTATTCACCTAGGGCCGTTATGCTGATTTCTAGATTCGTCTTGTAGAAATGTATCTTTTTACATCAGCAAGATTTTGTAGCATAGAGTTGATACCGTTTTTAAGTAATATAGAAAACAGTTTACATTCGATAACTATTTAAGAGTTTAGTAAATGTATTGTAAAGTCTAAAAAAGCGTATAAAATAGTTACAATTTACAGTATGAGTTTATCCAAATGTTAGTAAAATTAAGATGTAGAAAATAATTCAAAAAAGCAACAATTTTTTCGTTAAGAATGTTTTGAATTGCTATTTTCCAATTTCTGTGCTTCCTCGTCGTGTGAAATAATGTATCTACCATATTTAAATCATATTACTAAGTATTCAACTCTAGCATAGTATACAAACAAAAGTATACAAAAATAAACGCACGCTCTATTCAACATCTAATAGACAAGATGCCGGAAGAAAATATGATTAATGGAACAATTTCCTTATCGTCTTTCTTGACATGTTTTTTGGCACAGCCCAGCAACGTTTTTCCGTAACATCGTTCCATCAAATAGCAGGCCCTGCCCACTTTTCAATTTGATGATTTAATTTTCTATCACGGTTCCCTTCACATTTATCAAATGAATAATTCATCTTTTTCTAAAGAAAAAACACATAACTTAATATTAAAATTACAAGAAATTTGCTTGAATGATTACATAAACGTATAATAACTTCATTAAAAGTTTACTGTATGGCAGATATAGCAGCTGCAGGTTACCATAACCGAATAGTAACGCCATAATCAATTGTATGATCAATGTCTTGTATACCCGAATGAACATGTTCATACATTAATTATTCAATCGATGTATGAACTTTTAGCCAAAGGCAAAGATATTTATGAAGTCTTCATTCCTTAATCTGATCCTGTGAATGAAGCGGTGCGTACAAAGAGACAGTGATTCGCATACTGGTTAATCTCTCCTATCGCTAACTCACTCCAAGTTCGTTGTTCAGTAAAAGTAATTATTGATATTTCTTTCGCTGTATTAAGTGAAACTTTTAAAATAAGTCTGACGTTTACATTTAAAATGGAATAGTTGTAAGCAAATCACTCTACAGATGGCTTAAAATTTGTCTGAAAAAAATATTGTCATTTATGGGAGAATAATTATTTATCAGTGCTATCCAATCAAAACATCATGCTCTTGGATGCAATTTATAATGGACAACTGCAAAATCTCGAGCAATTAAATGATATATGTATATAATTATTATATATATAAAATAAATATGCTGCAATTGTAATATAAGTCTCGTATGTAAATGATCAATTGATAAAGTGCTTAGCTCATTTATTCATCATTGAAATGATATCAACGGTGTTTTGGCCAATTGATCTAACCCTCAAAATTGAAATTATTCAGGAGAGAGTAAAAACTGTTTTTATAGTAAACATATGGTGAGTTGCGTTATGAATCTTAGAAATGCACTCCTGTAAATTCTTACGTTTGCCGATACGGGTTTATACGTCGGGAGTGTCAATATAATAATGGCTTACATCAAGTGGCTGGGTCAGAGTTTTTAAACGTAAAATTATGTTTCCCATCCAAAAAATAGTCGATTTATTTTTCTTATTTATATCATTTGACCGAGACCTGCTTTGTCGTCTTTAAAATGATATCCAATCATTAACTCATTTTCTTATTTTTGTGGGTTATATCAATTGGCCAAACGCCATCGATTATAAAACATTAGTAATAATAATACGGTGCAAATATTCTAAGCCCATCTGGTATTCTTATAGAATTTATAAATTAAAGTATTTAGATCGGCTTAGGCTAATTTAAATAACTACATACTTGCATAATGATTCGTTTGATTAAATTACAGGAAGCTCTGCAAGTAGTCTTTGTTTTATATTCTATTAAATACAATAAAGATTTTATCTAAATATTACATATGGCATTATTGTTATATAATAAAGGTATATTAAGGAATGTAATGAATAAAGCAAGTAACTCACTTTAACCAGTTTAGGGTAACAAAAGTGTTCAAGAATAAATGTGTTTTTATTTTCTACGACATTACTGCAACTCAATAACTTGCAGGAATAATCACGCGATGAATTGGTGTATTATAAATCAGTTGTTTCTCATAAATTTGCGGTAACAATGCAGTAACTTGATTGAAAGATATTTCTCTTGACCGGCACACTTTTAGCTTGATTGGAGTAATAAGTAATAAATTAAAAATTGTTTGAATTTATTACCACTAGAATATTTTTAGAAAATTATATACTTATGCCATAAATTTCAAACGTCTTTATTGGTAGGTAGTACCTAGATAAGGATAAGTTCAACTTGATGATGAAGCTAGGTACTTTAGAATTTGTCATACACTTTTGGTTTTCCTACAATTTTTTTTTACTTAGTACAAGTGTTTTAGTTGAAAACAAAATTGATAAATTTAATATTGCTCGATTTACTAGTTATTTAAATAAAAATTTTATTCTTGTACATTTATTTTACTGTCTTAAGATTTAATATAAAATTGAAGATCTGTGGCAGAGACCTATTGATGAGAATAAAAAGTATTTAATTCTTATTTCATTAAGGCGCTTTTTTCCAATAAAAAGTAATTTGGAAAATTAATACATAATTAATGAAGAAAGATAATTTAATTTTAATTATTTTTTACTTCTATTACAAAATGCTAGCTAAAGAACTTTTCGAGAGCTACAGTAAAATGAAGCTTTATTAACTAGATGTCACTTTCACAGAATCAGTGTTGCTCTTTGCTGTTATGTATTTTAAGGAGATTTTAGACAGAGATACTTATTAAAGCAGCAAAATTATGTCACAATAAGTATATTATATTGTATTAAATTTGTTTTAATACATTGAATTATGTCTTAGCTCCCTGGTTACCAACTACTAATCACATTGAAGTTGTGGGTGTCAATAATCTCGATACAAATGTGAATATTTAATATCTAGATTCAATTATTATTTGAGCTGTATAAACAAATAACTACTTTTAAAAAATATCGCTTGTTATACCGAATGAAAAATGCTACATACTGCCTTTATGTTGAATATATTATTAAATTTAAAAAAAAATCTAAGCGTTATGATTGGAAATATTTTTTTGCACGGAGGCATAGAGTTTTATAATAAATCATCGTAATATATAATTATTGTAAAACTAATGCACGATAGTACCTTTTCATGGTAATTGACGTCAACGTACACTTTAATGATTTTTTCAGAGGTTCTCAAAACTATTTAATAAATAACATTTTAAAAACGATGATAATAAGGAGTATGGAAAATCAAAAGTTACTAAAGTAAAATTTTTTAGAGAAGCTAAATAAGTATTATTCAGCCGTAGTTGTACATTCATGGTATTTGGAATGGACACAAATTTGTCAACAATTTTGACTACAATTCGTTTGTTCAATATTCGGTTATAATTTATACATAATATATTGTAGAACAGCACATAATTCAAAGCTTTTATTATAGCGTTTATTTCATTTTTCACAAGGAAGTACACGCGTGTAAATGTGCATCAATCTGTACTGTGTGACGAGTTCTATCCCTCCTTAACTTACATGAAAAGGTAAAATGAAATAGTCACGTTATACCGTGACTTCTATATAAGGTGGCCGATGCGTCATAGCAGATATACTGCTGTTTTTCTCCAAACTCCGTAGGGATATGAATATCGATTACACACTGAAATAACGGTGAGGGGAATGGGCTGTAAAGAAGTAAAGGGAATGCTTAGTTCCCTAATTGACCACAATGATGTATAGGTCAGCGTCTAGAAGTCAAAGTCTACTCTGATATATCTTAACCATCTCTTATTTAAGTGTCAAAGTGTAAGGTGAAGTTAGAGTCGATAGATTTTGAAACGATTCAGCAGTAGGTTTATTCCGTGAACATAATAATTACATCTGGATACGTTTAACTGACATTACGAATTTCGATTCCCACTTAACTTTCCACATAGTTAGAGAATGTCTGTAGAATAGTCGATCGTGGACGTAATGTAATCGTTATCAAGTAGTTATGTTATTTTATATTTTAGCAGCGGTGGTTAGATAGAAACACTGCACATGAGCGCAGGTGGTTTGACCCACTTTTCGGATGGACATATCCATTTGGATCGCTTTGATAGACACCTAGAGTGGCGATTTGAACGAATGCACGAGAGCGAACAAGCCGATTTGAACATATGTATTATAAAATTCGCTATTTCAATTGTGCAAAATAGCGAAACGTGTGTTAGGTAACAATTTAAAAATACACCGGCGTCGTTCATTCGGTTTCACGAACATGTGTATTGCCGAAATTGATATGTTGATGAATTGAAGTTTATTTACAAAGAAAAGATTTTAAAATTGTTTTAAAAACGTCAGAAAGAAAATTATGGTTTTATGGTGTAAGGAGTATAGTTGAGCTGGACTTTGACGAAACAAATTTTTACTGTCACGAAAACCTAGTATAACCGAAAAAATAGTAAATTGTAATTCAAAAAGCACAGAATGACGTCAACAAACGCAAAATATGTGAATGAAATTTTATATCCAGCCCACCTATACTTATTAAACAATGAGCTAGCGCTACACAGAGCCAATTAGAAGTGACGGAATATGAGTCATTATTGAGTTCGCTGTTCGTTTTCATTTAAAACATCAACCTCATGAGTTGGAAAACACTGTTTCATAAAATGTAATTAAAGTCGACTTTGTTATTGCACTGGTTGTATTACTAGCTGTGACACATGTTTCGCCTCTTTGACAAGCATCTTCAGAGTAACTCTATCATAAACTTTTATTTATAATGTATACTAACGTATTCTACAATGCTACCGCAGAATGTAACGTAAATATCACCGTTTAATGTTTGCTGACAATCACACGGTGTTACAAAAGGTGTTTTTTTTAATCATTGTTTACAACGAAGATTAAGACTCTTAGAATGAAACCTGTTATGATTTCCAAACGTCTGGTTAAAGCCACCAATGAAAGCACGGGGTGTTTCCAAAATAAAAAAAATAAATTACTTGATTTATCAATGACTTTTTAAGCCATATATACTCCCTAATCTGAGCAGAGGATGGTCATCGATGGCCTTCTAGGGTGACGGAATATATCCGGTTGGTACGAGAGACAGGATTATCTCTTAGCTCCGAGTTCCTGTCAAAGTCAAATTATCGTACCCTTAGTTTTCGAAGCACCATACACAGTTATCTAGTGTTTTCGTAAGGTGCCATGACTCGCAACCGTGAAGTGGTACTATCAGGTGGCACCGAATACAACCGTATGTCTTACATTTACAGAAACAATATTTAAATCCTTTCAGTTTCCTACCCTACTTTCAAAATAAGGAAAAAATGGTCATCATAAAAATAACCTCTTTTGTTACTGTTTACACTCCTTTAATATTGACTAATATTATTTTAACTCGTATAACCGCACCCGTCATAGATGACGGTATTAAAAATTGAAATACTGAATATCTAAAGTAGCTAGTACTTCGGAGCTGTGTGTGTATTGTTTACACCGCGAACGCTTAGGTCATGAGAAAAATTCGTACCTACATTTGATATGTGATAATAATAAAACGTCTACAGAGTGGTCAGCGCTATTATATATAAGATAATATAACCGTAAAAGTCATAGATGACGGTATTGAAATTGAAATACGGAATGCCTAAAGTAGTTAGTACGTTAGAACTGTGTGTGCATTGTTTACACCGCGAACGCTTACGTCATGAAAAGAGCGGTCCGGGCTATTATATTATTTTAATAATAGTGTTGGCTGTAAATTGTCTATGGAAAGACATTATATTTGTAACAGACGAATCCAATCCTAATAATACTATCACATGTTTAATTTTTAAAAGAAAAATATTTTAGTACTGTATTACTGTCTTGCTAAATATGCAAACAATTAAAAGTTTTATATATTTTTTTATCTAAAAATTAATACGTTTTAATTTTTGAAATCTGGTATGTAGCTCCATCTGTTTCTCCATAACACATTTACTTAAATACGGGCCGCGTACTGTTCTTATCTATGTACCAAATTTTAAAAGTAATTTTAGATGTGTTTTACATGATACCTTACATCGGCTAATGATAGGTCTGCGATCATAATTTCCATGACGTCGGACACGAATAGGTCAAGCATATGCGTGCGGTAAATAAATCAATTCATAGATTCTTGCATCGATAAGGATAACTGCATCTTCCCGATTTCTCCATTCGATAAAGCCCGGGTCTAAATACCGTGCATGGGGTACCTATTTACCGGCAATCTAGCGTGATTAAGAACCCTCCGGTACCGGCCTCTGGTCCGCGGTCGGATTTCACAACAGATAGCGTTCTTAGTAAATCAGCCGCAAACAACCTGTGTACTTCCTTTATTGAATTTAATTTTTTTCCACCTAAGCTGTGTTTTAAAATTGTGCGTAAAATTTAAAGGCGCTGTTTAATTATTAATTCATTTCGGAAGTAACTTAGAATTTCATAGGCGTTTTTTATACACCCGATTCTCTTTTTTCACGGGGGATACCTTCCAGAGAATACCGTGCAAAAAAGATACGGTGCACATATAAAAATGGGAGATCGGTTCCATTACCTAAAATACCATCAATATATAAAATTCTCGAACTCAAAAATAGTTCGAATTAATTTTTTATTTAATATATAAAAATAGTTTCATAAGATACACATTACATAATATGTAATAAATTGACACGATTTGCCATTTAATATTAGAGAATATATCCATTCAATTTCGAAGGAATACAATCGAAACATAGAAGACCAATCACTTTTAATGTGTTTACTGTCAATTCTTGGTGGAAAGGCATTATATTTAAAAAAAATAAGACACAATTCATTTGTACAGAATCAATTCTTACAAGTTAAAATATAAAAATAATATTAAAGGTGTAATAAAAATTAATGAATCGGATATAACAAAGGAGAAGATGCAAAGACGGTTTGCTCATTCAAAAAAAAAATAAAATGTGAATTGGGCGAAACCGGATCATTATAAACATGTGGAAGTGGTACAAATGAATTGTGTTTTATTTTTTAAAATAGGAGAACAACATAAATGTGTCTATACAATAACAGGTCATCTTAAAATCCCAAAAAAATGGCAAAAATGACGATTAAAACATTCACAAAGTGCCAAAGTGTTTTTAATTATACACATATACTGTATTTTATAATACTTTTCGTACTTTATAACAATTGTAACCGTGTAAAAGTAAAAAAATCCGCGCAAAGAAGGAATTCGGAGTATTATAAATCGTTAATTCACAATTGTTCAAAAAAATATACTAGCATGTTAGAATATAAATCATATAAACCAAAAATAGTTCAATTTCGAATTACTTAACTATTTTTGGTTTCGAAACGAATTTATATCCTCACGCTATTGTGTTTGAGTATGACTTGTTAGTTTTTCTTTATGTAAAAGAAATAATAACGATTCTCGTTTTACTCCTACATTAAATAACAATCTAAAGTCTACGTTATTCGACAGCGTAGGCTTGTTTAATTAGATTGAAAATAAATCATTTAATTTCTTAAATATTTCGTATTTATATTTAAAACTCTTGTATAAGAAAAGGATGAAAATATTTGGCATTGTACCTAATTGCCAATATGTCAGAAGCTTTTAATTTCAAGATGAACTCGAGGAGCTAAGACATCATAAAAACGCATGCCTGTCAAGTTGACAGTGTCAACACACTAAACTCAACATTTATTTGATATGGATTTTGCCTTACGACTTAAATCTGGAATCTCTTGATTGACAAGCGAAGCATTTACTACTGCGAGTGATATTATATCAAAAATGGAATTAAATAAAAATGCTTTTAAAAAAAACTTATTTGAACCAAATACTGATATCTCATAAAATGTAACATTGATATACTTCGAACACCTGGCAAAAAATACTCGCTGTTTTATTTTTTTAAATTGGTTGTTTGAAAAACAACTTTTGAGCTAGATAAAGGTGTGACATAAAAACTGGTACAAGGAATGTAAAATATTTTATTGTGTTTAACAATGAGGTCATAACTTTATAAGGACTTAGCATCAAAAAAATATATGGATTACAATATTATGCAAACTAACATTATTTTAATAAAAACAATTCATTAATAAAATGATATTGTTTCTTCTTTTAAATTTATAAATACGTTCAATCCCTATGTGAACCTTGAATGATCAATGAATTGAATGGTGTTAACTGCAAATAGTTCTTGAAATAAAGATATTATATTTTATTTAAAGAAAATAAAACAAATGTGCCTAAAGTAAGTTATTTTCAAACGTCTAAAGGATTATTAAGATTTTAATATTTGATACACTAGTTTTATCTGTTCGTTAAGCATTTGATGAATGAAATTTGTAAAGGTTTATTAAGATGTTAATATTTGATACACTAATTTTATCTGTTCATTAAGCATTTGATAATGAATAAATTCATTATCCAGTTGTTTTTCGAACTATCATAAATCACACATATTTTGTGTAACGAACTATCATAAATGATATTTTTTCATCAGTCGAGATGCTCACTCAATAAGTTGAAACCGGTTCCATACTTAAATTTAAATTGTGAAATACGTACTAAATATATAATACTTTTTTTTTCAATAATTTGTCATAGGCCATTTTAACGAAAACACATGTAAATTGATCTTTGTTTCTGTAATTTAGGCTTTGTAATTATTTACTCGTTGAGAGTGCCAGAAAATCTAGAAATCTGAACTGGTATTATAAATATGATAATGTATTTTTTTAATGTATATATCGTCGTTTTTCTGGAAGAAGACACTAACTGAAAAATACTATAATTTAAGACATCGACTGAGGGCGCTTGATGGAATTTCACTATCAAATTTGAATTATTGAGATTTTGTACACACAGATTTTGTTTTGTGCGCTCGAATTCCCGAAGATGCCGAAAGGCGAAACCCGGGTCGTTAGTGACAAAATACATGGAAGTGTACAAAATCTCAATAATTCAAATTTGAAAAATACTAGTTGACTAAATAATTGGACGTTGCAGTTAGTCGAATGTTTAAATGCTATACATTTTTCATTTTGTAGTCTACAAAAAACGTAAAAGTATAATTTATAAAAACAAGTATGTTCTTTCATACTGTAGAGTTTTAAATAAGTGACATTTTGGTTAAATAAGTAACAACTAACTCAATATGTAATTTTTTCGGTTTAGTGTTTCTTCCAAAAGAGTTAGGAATACCTATATCTTCTTTATTTGAGACCAATTCTTTTTTGTGATATTATTGTTTGCTAAATAAACTCGTAGACAATTTATTAAAGAATGGTCTGTTTTTCACAAATACTATACATTTTTTTGTGTTGTCCTGTTACCCGATGCATTATTTTATAAATTCATTCACGATTATCCGAATAATTTACAATTTTTTAACCAACGTCTCAATCACACCATATATTGGAATATTAAAATGACTTCAATCAAAGAACTGATTAATCATCCAATTTGTGTTACGTCACAAAAACTATTCATGTATAACATGTCCAAAAACAAAAAAATACCCAGGTTATTTAAGTTTATAAGCAATTGTGATACAGTAGTTTAAAAATTACTATTGATGTTAAATCAAGTCATGTAAATCTGATGAATTATTTTGTGTTTTACAAGACTTAAATCATTTAATAAGATTTTGCTAATTAAGTAGCTACTTCACACGCCACCATTTCGTTGACACGTTATTAAAATTTTAAGCTCAAGTCACGCGTGTGTCAAGCTCTCGTTAGCTCGAAGACATTTTTAAATTGGGATATAGACGTTATTGTTACTAAAATAAAACAGTGTGTTAACATCGTCATTTACTTTATATGGCTTCTGTAGCGAAGTAGCAAAAACAACGTTTAATAATAATACAGTTTAGCTAGATCTACCGTCTGTACAAAGATTTTTTTTTCTGACCAGTTGTCGTCCTCAGTAGTACCTGAGTAGGACTACAGAAAATGATAAAACTCTTAAAAGTTTTGTTTTAAATGGCAGGAGTTTTTTTTTTGTTTTCGTTGTATTCGGCGGTAACTTTGTGGAAATAGGAATTAATTTTTAATATAAAATTAAAATTGATGACTTAGTAATTCCATTGGCTGTGTCAATAAATGTAACACGTGTTTGCTCCTTTAAGAAGCATCTTCTGACTAACTATATCACAAGGTTATTTATTTCTAAGGTAAACGATGATTCTAATTCTAAACTTAAACATGAAGAGTGGGGGTGGGTTTATTTACTTCTACTGGACGTGGGGAGGGGGTAAGATAAAACAATTTTAGTAATAATTACCATAACTCTGTAATTAAAAAATTAATTACTAGTGTTTGGAGGTGAAAATTCAAAGGTAAATAAATTTAATAGTGGTGAGCCACCTGTTCTGTTTAAAATGTTATTTACTGATAATCGATTAATGCTGATGATTTTATTAGTTGCTAAAATCGTTAAACTATTCATTTTAATACCTTTTTTATTTACCCAATGGAGTATTTCTACGTTATTATTTTTATTAAAATTATGATCATTTTCAATTAAATTATTCGCAAGCACTGAAATATTATTACTATAGAGACATCTTATATGTTATTTAATTCTAATATTAAAATTTCTACCATTCTGTCCTACATAAGAAGCTTGACAGTCTTCAAAAGAGAGGCGGTATATACCACGATGTGACAATGATTCTATTTGATCTTTATTATTCAATAATATTTTACCGAGATTGAGTTAAGTATTCAAACATTTTGCATGAAAATTAGGATATTTTTGTATTCGTTTTTCGACATCAATAAAACTAAGAGAATAGCGATTTAGTGTTTAGAGTGGTACATATTATACAATATAAAGGGATTTACCAACATTTTTATGTAAGCTTACGTACTATGCGGTATTGTTAAGGCAATTTACACTGGTGTATTGAATCACCAGAACGTGACTCAGCCTGCGACGTTTATTTTTTACATACGAATTTTATCTGTACACTCATCCAGCGCCGCAGGCAATTTTATTGTGATGACGCTTGCTTTTAGCGCCGCTTTTACGTCGCGAAACACATTTATTTCCCCCGTAAATTTATTATTATACCTCGCTTCCGTGTACAACTTATATTAGTGTTATTACGGCGGGACGGGGGTGTGCGGACGTCTCTTGCACCGAGGGTTGCTAACAGCTGCTGGTGTTATACTCGAAGATCGTGCTTCGGAAGTCAGATAGGTCAGGTCACGGTCTGGCGTATCAGTTTCCTTTCTTGCTAATCGATATTTTATCGTGCTGTTGATTGCACCAAAGCATGGCGTACTTAAACTCTCAGATATAATCCCTCGATATTTTTTGAAATATTCAACAATCTTCTTGAAAGTTTAACTATATTTTTTTACTGTTAATGCTTTGTGGAACGACACAGTATAGGGTTCTGGGGTCTATCTGTAAGAGATTAATACTGGCGATAACATATTTAATGGATCAAGAATCGTAATTTTTTTAAATCCTTATTTTTATACTAGTATCAGTCATACAAAGTGAAATTATCATTAATGTCGGGTCCATGGTGCAGTGTTCAAATTCATTGAGCACGGTAACGGATGTCTCGGGTGCAAATCCCGGTATGATTTATGGAGTTTATTATGTATAGAATTCCCTCCCACTCATCCTACCTAAAAACGGGGCTAGTTCTGTCCTAGTTCTATACTTCTATCCTTACAGTCTTTGACAAAAAGAGATTGAGCAACTGATTAACAAGCAGATGTGGTAGATAACAAACTTCTGTTGAGATACAACCATTAGGATTCCATATGATTCAAATTGGTAGAGGACATTATGAAAACAATTCTTAAGTTTACTTAAAAAATATTTAGCACGCGGCAAGTTTTAATATCAAATATTATACTCTACATATAGGGGAAAAATATTAAAAGACTTGATATGCGTAGTTGAGACTGTTATCTATTTAACCACCAATTAGTTAATTCCACTTATCTAATCAGTAGAAAGTTACGGTTGCAAAATGCCAAGTTTCTCGTTGTATTTAATGTAATATTACCGTTACATGGAAAAGCACGTGAAAATGATATAGCGTATCATCGTTTATTCAGGAAGATGTGTGTGAAATAATGTATAAATAAGTTGAAAAATGCGATCAAGAGAGTGGCGTGAATATCATTTTGAAAAAAGAAATTTAGGAAATTTTTGTTCATAGTAGGTATTGCGCTCAAAATATAATTTGAAAACTATGCTTAATTCAATTCAAGAACGCTACTGCCATTTATGAAACTCTAATTGATTTACCTAATAAGAGTATAGATTTTTTTAAATCTGCAGAATTTAAAGATTTAATATTGATACAATAATAATTAAGATCGACATTTCCGAAAATAATGCAGCTGATTTACGCATTTTAATTGAAATTTATCATTTATAAAAACTACATTTTTAAAAAATCATTAAGAAAATAATTTTAATGCAAAGCCATAATTGTTATTGATTGAGTTGGCATTAACTTGGTAGAACTCTATTATAATAGGATACAAGATCAAAGTATTTAGTTCTAAAAATTTGTATTAGGTAGTTGATAGCTTATTCGGGTTAACGCCATTGTCAGAACTATACTTAAACTAATTTTAGTTTAGCTATATATCTCTTCTAAAGACTCAACGGACTGAACACCTATATAAATAGTAAATATAGGTAAGCTAAAATAAGTTTAAATATAGTTCTGACGATGACGTCAAGTTGAAATAGCTATCAAATACCTAATAAAATTTTGTAGAACTAAATAATTTGATATTTTATCCTATTACAAAGCTGTTCATTATCTGGATCCACGTACCCTTAATCAAGTCAATCGATAGTTGATATTTAATATGGATGGCTTGCTCTAACTAACAAGCCTTGATAGTATAATTCATATACTTTTTAGATGATTTTTTACAAATAAAAATAATATGACCTCATTCTGAAACGCCATAAAATATTTTCCACATTACATTCTAGTTTTAATGGCACACCTTTACGTAGATTAATAGATGTTTTTTAAAAATTCAATTTCAATTTAAAATATACCCTGAGGTTGCTTGATGGAATTTCATTATCAATTTTTTTACATTTCCATACGTTTTGTCAGTAACGGTCCGGGTTTCGCACCGTGTGAAATGCCAAATTTTGAACCATTTACAGTGTTTTTGATCTAAAAAAAGCTGAATAAATTGTACAAACTTTTAATTCCGTTATAATGTCTGTTGTATTTAAAACAATAAAAACAAATTAAATCAGATTGTTGCTAAAACATTGCAAATTCATATTTAATAAGGGTCGTTAGTGAATGCGTATTTTTTGCTTGATTATTCCACCATTTCCAACGCTTCCTCACAATAAACTCTCAGACAAGTAATTCGCTGAAACGTCAGCACTCCATCATCTTGAAATTGGATCACGCGGAAAACACTCGAGGAGTAATCCAAGTCGTGGGAAAGTGTAGCGCGGAAAAGCAGTCAGCCTGCCGGTGGGGCGGCACGCCATTCGCCGCCGCCCTTGGTTCTATTAACCTTGTTCTGCAGCCAAATAAATTTCCGCCGCTCCAGAACACGCAAAGACATCATATAGGCAGCCGAAACGAACCATAAAGAACTAGATAATGCCATTCACGGCTACTTAAAGCACGAACATACGATGTTTTTTACCGACCATACAAAATGATCTCTACGTAATTAAAAAGAGTTTAAAACAGGGCTGCAGACATGTATAAAGATCTATCAGATCGGACGTCACTTTATTATACATTACAAATCCACTCCCAATTGCAACTTAAGCTTTAACAACTGGTTTCCAATATGTTATATTATTACTATCTACATAGGAATAGGAATGCCTTAATTTCACTAAGCTCTGTGACGAATAAGATATTTTTCTTATTTTTAATACAATGCGGAGCCTTTAACCGTAGATGATAAACGTCATATTAATCGGTAGCGTTGTTTACAATATCAAATCATAGTACGGAGACTTTCATAAATTTATTTTTCAATCAATTTATAGATTTATGTTCAAATTTCATTCATCCATAATTATGCCTTAATTTTCTTTACCCATCCGAATCTAAAAATAGTTAGCAAACTATTTACTAATCCTGTCTTAGATCCTTCCGTATATCCTTATTCTTTTCGGAAAAAAAGTTTAACGATTGAATAACAAGTATTCCTCGCAGAACAATTTCTGTTAAAATAAGCACCATTAGAAGTCTGCATGTTCCTACCTATCCAATCTTAAACAAACGTGGCCTAGCGAGTGCGATAAGATAGCTTCTATTCCTGTTCTAGTCCTGTCCTTGTATCTTTACTCAGTTCGAAAAAAAGAGTTTGAGAGACTGAATAACAAGCAGATACCTTCATTTGTGAGTCCATATGCTCTACATTTGGAAATATTATAGTTAAATAAAAGTTAGGTAAACATAGTAATATTATTTATCTTCACAGGAATAATGAAATATGTTTGATAGAAATATCAGCATCTTGCGATACATCGTCAAATTAATTAAATAATCTTAACACACTTAATAATACAGCATTATTTAAAAAAAAAACTACCGATTTTTGTATGGGATATATATTTTTAATTGATATTTTCATGTCAAAACAAAACACCACTATTCTATAATAGAATAATAGAATTGGCATTATTTATTTAAACCGCTGTGAACACGGGAATATATTATTACATTTACGTGATATTGCCTACTGCCACAATGTACGTTTAAATTGTCCACTAATGCAAATGGATGGCTCAGGTAATTTGTCATTAATGGTTGCACTTTGTAGATGAACCATTATAGTTGTGGCTGCATGGAATTCAAATTAACGCGACTGTGCATTGTTGCATTTTACGCCTTTCTCTGTGTGTAATTATTGCATTGTAAAAGTATGTTTGAAAAAATAAACTGAACAGTTTTTCTACTGCTGATTTATATTGAAACTTCAGGTAATAAGCAATTTATATTTACAAGAATTGACGAATATTATCGATAGCTAACTTGGTAACATTCCACCGTCAGAATTATGAATTTTTGATTAACAATTTTGTCCAATACTAATTTGGAAGTCATAACCAATTTACCAACTTACTAACAAATAACATATTTAGTTTAATTTAAATCTGACTTGTTGTATATATTGAATTGTCACTTACAGAGTTACATAACCACATTATAATAAGTTGAAAATAGCCCATTGTTTAAGTCTACAAGAATAAAAATAATGAATGAATTTCGGCATCACGTCATCGTCTAAACTCTGCGATATGTTATGTCAAACTACCTATGCTATATTCTTATGATGTTCTGATGAAGAAATATCTATCGACTAACTTATGATTGTTGTAGTATTAAACATTTTTAAACTATTTATTTTTATAACAATGGTTCAAGTTATTCATGAACTTAAAGATGAAATAAAGTTATCACATTTTAATGCAACAAAATAACAATGCATTTTTGATGAATGCAAATACACGATAATCTATATATATAAAAATGAATGTCTGTTTGTTGGTTTGTCCGGATCTTATAGGCTCCTAAACTACTCAACCGATCGCGACGAAACTTTCAGGAAGGACTTATTGTGATCATGCCGGGAAATCTATATATATATAAATGAATGTCTGTTTGTTGGTTTGTCCGGATCTTATAGGCTCCTAAACTACTCAACCGATCGCGACGAAACTTTCAGGAAGGACTTATTGTGATCATGCCGGGAAATATTATATAAAAAAATGTTTGTTTGTCCTTTACGCGTTCCTTTACCATTCATACGATTTCGATGAAACTTTGGTGAGTTGTTGTGCACACACCCGTGAAGGGTTCTGAAGAAAAAAAAATTTAAAATCTAAAATTGAAAAAAAGAATCAAATACGTACATACAGCGACATCTAGGAAAACCTTCTGATTTATTCGTGTACGCACCAGACGAAAAACAAAAATATTGTTTTATAACAAGTGTGATATTGAAACTCGGGTTCGGGTCGGGCCAGACCTGCAGATGATGGGCTCGCACCGGGTAAGTCTATGAAATTTCGGCCAGTGCAGACCTCTAATCCAAAAGCAGTTCAATAAATAGAATTAAAACACAAACCCTTTCTTTCTTTGAGTGGCATTGCAACGCATGCCGGGTACTCACTAGTTTAGTATATAATAGCCCTGACCGGTCTGTAGGCGTTTTATTATTATCACCTACCATATGTAGGTACACATTTTATTATAATCAATAAATAAAACTAGCTACTTTAGATATTCAGTATTTCAATTTCAATACTGTTATCTATGACGGGAACCCCACTAGTAATTAAATATTGTTGATTTCACGTTCACCAGTGTTTCCACCAATAGATATTGTAAAAAAATTCTTGGCTTATGATGATGATGATATAAAAATGCTGCTCAATTTTGAAATATTGAAGAAAACAGCTATAGAAAAGAGAGTAAGTCAATAAATTTTATTAAAAAACAATGCTGTAAATAACTTGGAAAAATATTTTTGTTTAAAACAATCGTACGGTTAAATCATTTTTTGTAAGAATATTTTTTTTTAAATATTAAGATAACTATCTAAAAATATTTTAAAAGTTTACCTAAATATTTGTTTTTTTTCTGAATATTAAAATACACAAAACATTTCGCAAGATTTCCGCGATTATGAACCTTCATGTAAAACTAAAGTTTTTTTAAATTTTCAGTAAAAACTTGACCCAGAGGTCACTAGGTCTCGATCGAAATCTTAAAACTAAATAATAATATATGCTAAAAATTTCGGTGGTCCATAAAACAATCAAGCTGTCACAAACAGTTAGCTCACTAGCTTATCAAAAATTGCCTGAACTACGGTTTTATGATTACCACGATAATAAAGTCTAAACTATGGCGCGTAAATGTGGGGCTTAAATTGACCGAGGTCAAGACGTGTTTGTTAACTGTTAAAAATGATAGATACTCCCCACGCAACTACCCTTCTGCGGGTATAGGGTGAAACTGTTAATGTCAGAGCTATTTTTTACATTCACAATGGCACAACATTTTGACGATTCCAAATTATCTGGCTTGATCTCAAAATGTAAATCGCCATTAATAAGTATGATGAAAGCGGTTTCAATAGACCGATAGACGAAATCTTGCCATCATCATATTTACTGTAAATATCAAATTATCTTAGAGAGTTTATGTAATAAATTCATACATTCAAAGAGTTGTCGGCAACCTTTATATTTAGACGGGCACTCCAAATAGTTCGCTTATGACAATAGGGACTAACTAAATTGTAATTTTAATTGATGTTGGAAGCTACCTAAAAAAATCGAGATGAGGAAAGTGGTCTCCCGTACGGAATATAAACATGCAATGTCATGAGTCATGAGTAACCAATGTACTAATCGGTTACTCTATTTTGACAGGAGGTTTGAGAAAACTAATCATCGTAGTTCTGGAATAAAACACTAAATTAAAAAATGACATCTTCAGTTAGTTATATCAAAATGTTCCTTATTTCGAACTCTACCGTATGAAAGAACACACTTATTTATATAAATTATAAATTTCCTTAAATAAAGTTTTGTACAAACAAAGATAATGAAAAAGGTATAGTATCTCTGAAAACTTTAATGTCCAATTACTCAAAACTGTTATCTTTCAGTTAGTGTCTTCTTCCAGAACAATGACAAAATTAATGTCTGCCTCAATCTATATTATAAGTTATTCATTGGAAATTTGTAGTATTGATATAATTTTAATAGACATTTCAAAGTTCCGAATTATCAAAAAGCTAGTGTAATGTAATGTATATGGGTTGCCAACCACTGCATTGGATAATAATTACAAATATCTGTGAAAACTATTGATCTCAACGACCAGGTAAAGTCAAGTAGATATTATAAATGGCAAGGAAGCAGGGAACAAATCAGGATTATTGAATGTACTTTCACTATATTACGTATTTATATGTATTTATTATGTATGACTTTAAAATATTATACCGAAGGGGTTTTAGTAAAATTCGAACCCTTGACCAGGTCTATCGGCAGATTAATATATACAAATTTCTTCTGACAGTAAGACAATAATATTACTTCTGGGTTTTTATTACGAGTCATTATATAGTTTCGTCAATACATAGATGCGTAAAAACTATCAAAGAAATTTATGAACACGTGATATAAAAATCTTAGTAAAGAACGTTCTAAATTTGAATAGAATGACTTGGGGCATGCGACCAATGAATATGTCGGGTCGGCAGTGTTGCCACGTCATTCATACTAGAAAGTCTACTTTAAGGGTTCGTTGGAGATTTTATCGGCCGTTAAAAAGATTTTATTCGAGGATATGTGCTTAAAGGCAGTGAAAATATTTGTAGCTAACAGTTTCATATGGCGACTTAACTTATGTTAATGGGCAATGCCGTTTTTCTATGGCTATTTCTTGAAATCGTCACATATTTTCATAAGCCGGGTTTATAAATAAATGAAATTATTGCCGGAAGAATCGACATTACGAATAACTATTTGGTTTTCGTGGAGAAAATTGCTGTAATAAATTTACTATTTTATATAAATTCGTATGTTTTATTTTATCTTTTGAACGGTTTTATTATATTTTTTTGTCATAATATCATATTGTATTATAATATTTTGTATTTATATTTGTCGATACAATGTTATGGCTGACCAATACAGATTGTGTAGAAATTATATTAAAAAAATAATTAATTGATAATCTTACAGCGAAAAAGATTTGCAAATAAAAGGTTAATTTTTCTTCAATGGTGAAAAATCAGAAGTTATTTAAAGAAACAACACTATGGAATACAATTTAAATTCGTTATGCAGAAAGTCACCAATCATAAGGGCAATAGAGTATTATAAAATATGCTGCATTAATAAGGTTGTTAGCTTCAAAAAATAGTTTTGAAAATAAATTGAAAGTCAAGTTTACTTTTCTTATGTGTTTTGTGTAAGCTGGTACCATGCTCAAGTAGCTTTTTTTATGTAAACTGAATTCAATCCCTATATTATTGTCATTAGTACAAATTCACGATCAAAGATTTTTGTAATTTTGTAGATCAATTTAATATTAAGAAACATTTCGGGTTATCGCCTAGTGGTCAACGCTCTTGAGCGTTCGTCCTCTTCGGTTGCCGTGTCCACGGCTTCGAGTCGCCGAACGTACAATTTAAAAAAAAAATGATTTTTTCAGACTATATATGGATTTGTGTTCTAAGTAATGACTGTCTGTGAAGTTAACATTCCCTTCCACATATCTTATCCTAAAAACAGTTCGTATAGTGGTTGATATGTTAACTACTACCTTTCCTCTCCCCACCCTTATATCTTTACCCTCTCGGAATAAAAGTGGTTGAGCGACTGACTTTTATCACGTAGTTCTCATAAAAAACTACTGTTGAGATGCTACATTAGGTGTCAATATGCTCCAAATTGAGAGTGAAAATGTTTAAGTAAATAAATTTTCACGAAGCAAAACGTTTTTTCCACTCAGTTACAAAAATAGCTATTTGTAAAAAAATACTGTACAAAATGGAAAAATTAGTCTTAATTCTTGCAATGAGCAACATTTCCTTATCGTTATAAATAATGTGGAACTAGTGCAAAACAAATTGTTTTTTATTTATTAAAATATAATGATTTTCAGTCAAGACTTGACAGTTAACACCTTAAAAGTGATGAATTAATTGAATTGATGAGATCCAGAGTTGCAATCACGGATGAAGTTTTCAAATTGAATTAGTCTTATTTCTTATCAAAGCTGTTGATATAGTTTTGGTCTTTGAAGTGAATTTATCCGATGAATCTTCCTGTTTTGGTAAAAATAATGTTTGGAGAGGGCAGCTGAAATTCCTTTTTAGTGAATAGTTTGTTATTTATTTCCTGTATAGAGGTATTCGACGGTTATCGGAAAATCTGGAAGGCTAGCTTCGTCTAGGTCGGAAAAGCTATTCGTTAATAGTGTGAAGGAATTTGACTGCACGGGCAACTTGAGGGCGTGGACCTGAGACAGATGAAAACGAGAACGTGTTCTGCCTTCGTAAACTTTCACCCCCTACGTTTTGACTGACAGGTGACAGAGCGAATGTTTGGGGAGTTGTTTTAGGATACTTACCTGACGTTTTGCCAACCGAACCACAGAAACTAGTCGGATGACTTACGTAACAATCTTTTCTATCATTATCGGATTTTCGAGATTTATTTTATTATTAAACTACACAAAGCAAATCTCTTTTAAGGTAGTATATTTAGCTAACTGTTGGTGAGTCCAAATGAGTCCCAGTAACGTTATCTTTATTGTAACTATTTAAGCAGTATAGCACTTGGCTTACTGAATTATCGATAAAATTGATTTATGTATTTGTATCCAAGATATCTGATACACTCATAAAAACCAGAGGTACAAAGAGAACAATAAGTTCAGTAAGTCGATCATAAGTCTAAATAAAACCCTTTTTCCTTAACTTCTACGAATTGAGAAAACGTTAGTTCTACTTTAGTAACTTCTAAAGAGATGCTCCATGAAGAATCAATTTGGTCCACACAGGGAGCTGATATATCAATTACTTTTAATACCTGCCATACTATTTTTTATTTCATTTGCTGGAATACATTTATTTGAAATTATTTATTAAAAATTGATGACATGCATACTTCTTGTAATTAACTGGAACTTTTCTTATTAAAAGAATATTTTAGATGAAATAATAACATCACTTTTAAGATGTTAATCGTTAATTCTTGGTGGAAAAGCAAAAATTTAAAAAAATAGAACACAAATCATTTTGTACTACTTTCACAGTTAATAATGCTCGTGATGAAATAAACCGGTCCTGATCATTATAAAGATGTGGACGTAGTGCAAAACGAATCGTGTTTTATTTAAAAAATTATAACAACATGATACAATTATAATAGTATAATAGCAAACATATGAAATATGTTCCACATATTTACACGATTTTTCTGTTCATAAATCACTCGTTAAAATACGTTAATTTATTAAAAAAAAACAGAATTTTACGAAATTTAGCGTGCATGGTATTTAGAAACTATTTTCGGAAATCGAATGTTCTGTTATATACAAAGGTATGAAAACCATTGAATTATTATCAAAATGTTGTGAAAGTGAACGAATTTTTTATTTGGACGTAATATATTTTTTTCTAAATTTAGATACAAATGTTTATGGGGCAGCTGTTTTTTAAGAAGAAAAAAGAAATCAATGCAATACATGATTAAATATTATAATCGTAGCCGCGTTGTGTGGACAATGTTGCAAGAATTAATTGATTAAAATAATGTTCTGTTTTTAGGGAAGGTAGGGCAAAGTTAACATGTTTTGTTTGTGCGTAAAACATGGCATGGAAAGAGTGGTTTTGCAAGCACTTAATTTATATAGGCTATGTCGTAAAACATGCTCGACCAAAGCGGTCTTAATCACTTTATTCCCGGACCCAAGTTGATAACCCTAAAGTCTAAATGCCCTGTTTAAATGCTCACTATAGTAAGAGTTATAAATAGAATCAACTTTGAAATGATATGAGGGTGTTACACATAGTATGTTAGTATGATTATATGATAGTTGAATAAATTAATATATATTAAATAATGGTGAACAAAGTATTATTTTATCATGATTGTATTTACTACTGCATTGCGTTTTGATTTATTTTGCAATCTCACTATTAATGTCACTGTATATAATGAGTACGTCACAATTTAATTTGACTTAAGATACAATAAAAAAGTCTGCTTTTCAAATTGAGCTCAGTCGAAGCTAAAATCTAAGAAATTCTGACTGCTATGTAGTTATGAGGAATGGTTAGCTTACACTTCTACTTCCCATTTTGCAGGAGTGAGTGGTAGCAGAAATCAACAACATAGCAGAAATCAACAACATAGCAGAAATCCCTGCTTTTGGAAAAAGTCTTGTATTAAATGTAAAGTCCAAAATTGACCAGGGTATTTGTTTCCTGGACTGCGGAATTCTTCATCTGAAAAGTTAAAACGTAATTTAAAGTGGTTTAAATAGTGTTTCTTAAGTTAAATTTCAATTGGTAAAGAATGGACAAATCCAATAATCTGTACAATTTAAAAAAAACTTAACATCTAGTCAGCAATCAATTGCAAAGCTCGTCTAAAAATCACTTACATGAAACCCTGTAAAATTGATTTTTATGAAGCAAAAAAATAGCAGGTACTAATTATTGATAATCATATTATTATATAAACAAAGTGCAGATTGATATGCATCCTTTCATAAAACGTCATTGTAAGGATTACGGTTCCGTTTAAAGCTTTAGTTTGGAAAGTTAAAAGCTTTACGCTTTAGGCTGCCAATATGCTTTACACTGAAGATGTACTAGTTATTGAGCCTTCCCACCTGAACCTTTCTATAAAAAAGGAAGGTTGAACGATCGATTTACAATAATTATTCGTAAAAATACAAAACTTTCAAATACTTCAAGAAGTTCATGAGACTTACTTACAAGATGATAAAATAATATCAAATAAAAAAACCTTTTTGGCGTCCTATTCATAAAAGTTTATAAAGTTTGAATGCTACTTTGTAACGAAAATGTTGTTGACTTCTACATTAGACGACGTAAGTAAAGTAAATACACTCGGGCAGGTATCTTAGCTTTACCGACAGGTGAGTTGCCCTGACGTAAAAAATAAATTGAGTCTACCTTTTTTTTTACTTCTTTGATGTTTTCCGCGCAATATAAGTAAATAGCACGGTTATATAAAACGCCCATGTGTTTGTAGACCATCTTAAGTGTGATAATAAAGATGCAAGAAATCTTCAAGATAATTAGAGAAGGTTCATTCTTTAAATGTAATATACTCCAATGTCAAAACCATGTACGATGCTTGTAATCAATTCTTGAGAAGTGATTTTAATTAAACTTGAAATAAATTCTTCCTAAAGATTCTTCATTAAGAGTTCATATCCTACAGTTAAGTGAAGAGGCGAAAATAGAATCCAAATATAAGTCAAACCAAAGTTGACTATATAAAGATTATCATTGTTTATAGATGAAAAATATAAAAAATAATATTTGGTTACAAAAAACCACCCCCTATAAATTAAAAAAAACATTCATAAATTAGACCGTTCGACACAAATATGTCACAGTCTCAAGAAGGATAAATTTGATACAACAAAAAAAAAATGATTACTAACATAACTTCGCTTCTACGGCAAAACCACTTATCAGGATATTTGCCATTTGTCCAGGAGAAGCAAATTGCACCATATAGCTCAAAAAAGCAAGATGTTATAGTTTTTGTTTGTAATAAATATTTTTATTAAAAATAAGGGCGAAAAGTCATTATTTATATTACCACCACGTTAAAAATTTTAGAATTCCTGGAATGTAATATAATGGAAAGAGAAAAACTAATAAGTGTTTTGAAATATTCAAATTAGAGCCTTCCTATTAGTACCACATTAACATGTTTTTGCCAGGTGATGTAAAATATTGTTTCTAATACAATGGCAGTCAAAACGTTATTTCACGTGGTTTTACTGTGGCAGTGACGATAATTGTTATAGAAGTTATTATTATAACATTTAATTCGAAGCAAAATGGATAAAAATTAGAATATTCATATAATACAAATAATACATCAGCGCTGTAATATGCGATAGTCTCAGCTTTTTTGTGCGTAAAATAAAAATAACGAAATAAAGCAAATGGCCATAAATAGTTAAAAAATATCTATTTTTGTTGCTGGTAAATAAAGTATTCTGAAATCTTATTAAAAATAACAGAAGATTACCGTTATTTATAGTCGTGTTTTGAAAGCTAAGTTTAAAGTGTAAATAATAACAACGTATCCAGTAAAGCAACACTGAAATAAACAATAATATAAGTCAAGGCTGTTCGAGTAGTTATAAAATAAAACGGTAAACAAAAACACAGATTTCATCGCATTTAAACATTTTTTTATGACGCCCAATTTTTTAAACACACATAGTGTGCTTAAAAGAGTTTATTTTGCCGGCCATCAAGGTAAATGTCAAAATATTTTTAATCGCTAGAATTTTTTAGCTTTCAATTACGGTTTGTAATATAATATCGTTGTACAATCAGTTTTGTAATTCAAGCAAGCTATTTATAATGGCAATTCGAAGTTATAAATGAATTGTTTTATACATTATATGGTAATTTAAAACGTTGGGTATATTTTTATGACATCACACGATAAAGCACAAGAAGATCTGTCCTAGCCAGTATTATTCCTCAAGCGACGTCTGTTTTAAATTTCAGTTAGATTTGATTTGTAGTTAACACTTGAACTCCGTTTGAACCAATAACTTCGATATTTCCCCCAACAATGAATAAAACGCCATAAAATACTTATACCTGAAGAAGTTTTAAAGCTAACCACTTTCACATCAGCGGAAAAGATCAAACGTGATTATAAAAGAATAAAAACATTATTGCGCTCTGGATGCCCAATTACGTTACAGCTACTTAGGAAAATATTGGGAAAGTCTCAGTGTAAATAGGCTCGTGATTACTAAGATTATTGGCATCTCATCTCGGTGCACAATAATTTGAATATGAAAAAACTGTGCAATTATCGGCCAAAATCCCCCAGAAGGACTATTCAACGCATTTTTTTTTTCAAATAAAGCGTATTTTGTTTTGTACTACTTCCACGCGTTTATAATGACCAGGACCGATTTCGCTAATCGCTAGAATTATCAACTGATAAAATATAAATTTTAGATTATAAAAAGGCTATTTATATATGTTATGATTTGTCGATAATGCTTGCGGTGATTGAAACCGTTCCACGCCATTATAAATAGTACGAAAAATCTGTTTCATTTTTGAAATATGATGCCTTTTCATCAAGAATTGACAGTTTACACCTTAAAAGTGATGTTTAATTGCAGTTAAAAGGATTTTTACATTGATTCAGGAATCAACACAAACCTATTACAGCTCAAAACAACACTATCATCATTTGGTAAATTACGAAACAGTAATGGAATTGTTGGAAAGAAAAACAAGAAAGATTGGCATACAAGAGAGAGAACAAACTATCCCACAAATCAATCGTCGTGTTCGTAAAATTTAACAAAGTATACCCCAAAACATTGACTGAGGGTGCTTGATGGAATTTAAATATCAAATTTGAATTATTGAGATTTTGTACACTTCCATGTATTTTGTCACTAACGACCCGGGTTTCGCTTTCGGCATCTTCAGGCATTCGAGCGCACGAATAGACTCGAACTGACAGACAGTAAACAGTGTCTAACGTTTATATAGAATATACAAATACGACAAATATTATTTACGAGAGACTTATAATATTTTATCTCGTAAACAATATTTGTCAGTTCGAGTCCATTCGTGCGCTCGAATGCCTGAAGATGCTGCCGAAAGGTGAAACCCGGGTTGTTAGTGACAAAATACATGGAAGTGTACAAAATATCAATAATTCAAATTTAATAAAGTATATTATTTTTTTATTACCTCATCTATATCTTAGGACATGGTAAAAAATTGATTTGGATTAAAGCAATTTTTGTGAAATCTGTATGGATTTTGCTGAAGATTTTAGTAGAAGTTTTATTTATCCAACAGAGTGAAAAAAATACAAACATATCTGTACCATTCGTGTAGCCTTCAAAGGAAACTAACTTGATATATATCAAATGTATTTATCTTGCCTTTTCATCAAACTTTTGAAACTTCCTTCTCAATTTAGGGTATCAATCCCGGTATGTTAACAAAACTCATTTTGTATTCAGATAGGTAAACAATCAAAACGGTTCTTAACGAGCATCAGGGAGAAGACAAAAAAGTTGTCTTACGCATTACATGCTATGAAACCGTTTTATCCGTAAGGCTAATAATAAATTCAACGATCATACGGTCAATCGTTTCATAGGGGTGCCGGAAAAGCTCAATAAATAAATCTTTCGATGAGCGAAACCGGTCTTGATCGGTTTAAAAAATGTTGAAGTAGTACAAATAAAATTGAGTCTTATTTTTTATAATATAATGCCTTTCGACCAAGAATTGACAGTGGACACATTAAAAATGTTTAATATAATACATTTTAAAATACGTTTAAATGAAAATTTCTATTGAAAAGGTGGTCATTATTTAAGGACGCCACTGGCGTATTATCCATTATATTTAGTAAACATTCAAGATTAGATTAGTATTAAAAATACTTTAATCAATTGCAATGCTTTCAAAATTCAAGTAAGCAAATGTTTTAAAAAAACACATTAACCAATTTTTCTCATCAACATAAATCTGAATCTTTTCACTAAATCTGATCACTTTGTTTCATGGATAAAGCCAGTTTTAATGGTAAAGTATATAGCCACTGAATTGTTTATTTATTCAACAAATTTCAGAGTCGGATTAAGCACTTGGGAGGTTACGGGTGCAATATAATTTGGAGATCCTGTTTTTCAGATAACAAAAGCAGCGCAAAATTCCATGCAAAAATAAAATAAACATTGAAAACACGCTTCAAAATGTGCGGGTTGAGAATAAGTTATTTTTGAGGGAACTTAGATTATGAGGTCCCAAGTGCGCGTTTCATGCGCTTATAGGGTAATCTGCCACTGCCTAAATTTATTATGTCATTATTTTTTTATGTAACATCATTAAAAAACGTAAATAAATAATTTCTGTGTTCTTAAGGAAATGCTAGAGAAAGCGTGTTCTTTAATAATTTCCCTTAATATGCCAAAGCATGAAGACGTATTCCAAAACTTTTGAGTATTTTGTATTATTTTTGCAAGGCATTAAGTAAAAAATACATTTTTAGTTAAGTTTATATACAAAAAAATACTTGTTACATAATATAGACGGTGTTTTGGCCAATTGATGTAACCTTCAAAATTGAAATTGTTCTGGTGAGAGAAAAAACTGATTTTATCGAAAACATTATAGTGTGAGTTGCGTTATAAATCTTTGAAAAGCACTCCTGTAAATTCTCATGTTTACAGATACGGGACTATAAGTAGGAAGTGTCGATATAATAGTGGCTTTAATTTAAAATCAATTTAAAATGATGCTTACTTTCCAATAAGTGATGAATTTATTTTTCAAATTTACATCATTTTGCCGAGACCTACTCTGTCGTCTTTAAAACGAGATTCAATAATTAACTCATTTTTGTATTTTTTGAGGGTTACATCAATAGGCCAAAACTCCATAAAATTATAATGCTTTAAATAAAATATGAATTTTCACTCACTGATACATGATTCATGTATTTGGATAATCTCTCTTCAATGATAATTGTACGATTGCCAGATGAAAATGGTTGGTTATCGCACAACAGACCGAATTAGTTGCTACACTGCAGCCCAAATTAGTCCAATGACTGTTACTGTATTGATTCTGATAAATTTGTATCTCAAAAAGATCCCTATTTAATTAAAAAGTATTCATTCATTACAAGTAAGTTTTCAATCAATATACGTACGCAATACGATTTGACAAATTTCGTATTTATTTTACACTATGTTTTTTTAATATCAATATTTATTACTATAGAACCGTTGGCGGCCACACATGAGAACCACTCCACTCCATATGCCATTACAGCGTGGAAACATGGACCCTAAAAGCAAAAGACCAAAAACAGCTAGACGGATTTGAAATGTGGTGTTGGAGAAGGATGCTCCGTATATGGAGGGCCAAGCGCAAAACGCCTCTATCCTTACAGAGCTTACTACAGGATATACTCTCGGCCGTCTATACAAGACGCCTACTCGCCTTTCTTAGCCACATTACCCGCATGCCTACCGACAGTCTTGAGATACTCGTCGTCACAGGAAAATTCGAAGGCAGAAGGGGACGCGGAAGGACCCCAACTCACTGGAACGACCAAGTGGAGGACGCCACAGGCCTCTCCTTACAGATGGCCCTCAGAGCAGTGGAGTGCAGAAGCGAGTGGCGAAGGATCTTCAAAGGAAATGGAGTCGTTGTAGTAGGCAGAGGTCGCGACCCTTACACATGAGGAATACGATTAAGAAGAAGAGTATTTACTTTTAATTTAGTAAATAAAATCTTCTTAAAAATAGGCGCCTACATAATATTGTATGTACAGTTTACATCAGTGGTTCTCATGTGCGACCACCAGAGGATATTTCTGCGGTCATCAAATGTTTTGCAGTAATATATATTGATATTAAAAAAATTCGACATTTGTTTATTCGTATTGCGTACGTATGCCGCTCGAAAACGTATTTGTAATGAATGAATATTTTTAATAAAAAAAGGATCCCTTTTTAGATAAAAATTAATCGGGATCAGTACGGTAATTACATCGGGTTAATTTGTGCTGCAGTGCATTAAGTAATTCGGTCTTTTGTACGATAATCAACGCTGTTTATCTTGCAATGGTGTAATTATCATTGACGATAGATTTTCTAAATATATAAAGTGTAACAGTGACTGTCTAAGCATCTGTATATTATATTATTTTTTTTTTTTCTAATTTTTAAGGGAATTTGATACAATCCCCCGAGTTAAAATGCATATAAGAAATTATCTATAAACAAACATTCAGAAGGATGAAACAGTAAAAAACTAACGACTCATTTCGACATATTTAAAAAACAAACCTGCAGGGCTATGTAATGTTAAATATAACATTTGTAAATGACAGCATTGTGAAAATGTAGTACATATTTTTAAAGAAATTATACTAATACATATAAACTTGTGTGGCAATGGTTTATGATTAAAAAATTGATGTAGGTAATGAGTCCATTAAATGCATCGGCCTAATATTTTAAATCACTTTTGAAAATTTGGTGCGGCCACGAGACGTTTCCAAAAGACCACTGATGTTCATTATGCGGCCACGGAGAAATTTTCCGTGAGAACCACTGGTTTACATACTGTATATCTCTGCAAGTATTTTATTGGTATGTCTGATACTCAAAAAAGATGGTAAAAGAAATTTATGTGTTTATTCGGAGATGTTTATTTGCACTCACCTTAACATAGAATTAATTTTCCACGAGAAGGAAGATTTGCTCTCTCTTTCCGGATTATGAAATATCTATCTGCAGTTTCTGAAATACAAAAAAAACATCATTACTGCTATGTTTTTTTTAATAAGAATAATGTTATTTTTTAAACTGAAGTATGTCAGACCAGTTGCCGAGTATTCTTAGACGTCTTCTTCGTTTACGGTCTCATTTTCGTAAATTTGAATTTTTCAAATTTCGTACATTTTCATGTATTTTGTCACTAATGACCGGGGTTTACGCTTTCAGAATCGAGTGTAAGAATGAACTTGAACTGACAGACTAAATAGTTTATATCGTTTATATAGGGTTATAAATACTTGCAATGTGTGCTAGACAGTATTCACTTGGTACAATTGAACTTTTATTTCGATAGTTTGCACTTTGGATTAGACAGTATTAACTAAGTACACTCAAACTTTGATTTCAATAGTTTCCACTTAGTCACGGATTCTTTTAACAAAGTGAGTCAAGTTGTAGTAGGTTATGTTAGGGTTGATCTGGTTTAATATAGGGTATAAAAATAAGTGATATTTCATTACAGCTTCGTGCAACTATCAATATCAGAGCATTTATATTAAGTGAAAACTATTTTATCTGTGTGAAAATATTTTTTCGTAAGTGTAATTTATTTATTCAATGTTAAAATATATTTTATTATGTGGGATCACTTTATTTTTAGTAAAAAAAATAGTTTTTTGTGCAATGTATTTGTTATAATAAGTGAAAACTATTTTTATGAATGTGAATATGATCTAAGCAAAAGTGCATTTAATTGTAAGCCGTTTATATATAATACAAATTAAGAAAAAAAATATTATCATTAAGTCTTCTTAAGTTCTTTGATATTTGAATTAATTTTAATACTGACTTGATAATAATGACTTATAATTTTAATTTGTCGGCGTCCGTGGCGCAGTTGGTTTCGTCGCTAGCTACGGTTACGGATGTCTCGGGTTCAATTCCCGGTGCGGACGGTTTTCATAGATTGATATTTCAATCGATTTATGGATTTCTGTTCGGAATCTGAGTCCTCCCTCCCACCAATCCCATCCTCACGGGGCGTAACGAGAGTGATTAGCTAACCACTAGTCCTGTCATAGCCCTATCCTTCTATCCATACTCTCTTCGAAAAATAAAAGAGAGGTTGAGCAACTGAGTGACAAACAGTTCTCGTAGAAAAAATTCTGTCAAGATACCTCCATTAGGAGACCATATGCTCCACATTGGGAGCGGACATGGAAAAAAATAATTGTAAACGATCACAAATTCATAAGACTCCGCAATTACTGGCGACCAAGAACAAATTAACATTAAAATGCAATTTGGAAAAAATGTTACATGCAGATACCTACTTATATATTGTAAATTGATGGGTTTTGTTAGGATGATTATCAGATGACGTATTACTATGGGAATTCCATTATTTTGATTGCTAGGGTAATTTATGATTACTAATTCATATCACATAAAGGATACAATAAACGGGAGTTAAGGAAATTAAGTTGGTCTGTCAAAATTGGTAAGCTACTTAACTGTGCCCTGTTTATTTTTAAAATTTTCTGATAAAACAATTTATGATCCCCCATGTTTTGATGCAATAATATAAGTTCTTCATCGGCATTGAACAAGTGATTCTCCGAAAGCAAATGGTTGGAAAATGTCGCTGTATATTTTTTAAAGCTAAAAGCTTTTAAATGTTCTGATACTCTTATACGCATGTATGCGTATATTTTAGTAAATTGTTTTTTCAATCGATTTATGAATTTGAGTCCAATGGATGTCTTTGATATTTTAATTCCCATTCCATCCACCCGATCTTTAAAACGGGGAATCGTTTGGCGATGTGTTTGGCGTATTATAGTTCTGCTTGAACTGTAATAATAAATAAAAGATGGTATCATTATTATCATATAATAATGTCGTTTGCGTTTTTTTTCTACACGTTTTTAATTCACATGGATAAAGTCAGGTTGGCAAATTTGGTAAGGTGGAAGAAAAGGAAGACGGAGCGGAGCGTTGGAAGACTGGGACATCACTGAATGGATGAGGTGTTGCAGTAATAACGAGTGCTGGAGATTGATTTAGATGGTCAAGTTCATTCCAAACGGTAGCGCTAGAAAAAAAGGAGTTAGTCAATGTTGGCAGTCAAGTGTGTAATGCCAAACATATGTACATAATTATATATGTAGATGTATAAATCCTTCATTTATTTTTAGATAACATTTTATCACGATGATGACATTTTCGGTTTTGGATATTTCTTTTTCTAAGCGAAAGCACTCTGCTTATAGACATTTAACGTTTTTTTTTAAATATTTAAGAACACTTAAAAAATTAATTCTCATCAGCCTTTTTTGGTCTAACTAAATTCCCTGAAGGTTTTTCCAGAGAATCTCCATAAATTACCTTCTTACCTTAGGGATAGAAAATCTTTATGATTTTGAGGAATATTTTTTATTGCTTGCTTTCACAACCATTTTTTTTTTGACTATTATTTTATAATATGATATAAAATGGAAACTCCTTACTTATTATTTCAAATTAGTTAGACAAAGTATAAACCTGCCCTCAAGATTTTGAAGGGAATAATAATCATGTCATCACTTACTTTAAAAGTTTTATATTGTAGTTTTGTCGTTATCTGTTATACTTACATTGTAAGACATGTGCAAATAGTCAAATTATGGGCATTATCGTATAAGTGGACTTGGAGCGATAATAAATAAAATGCTATACAACCAACTACCATTTTTCTTGTATTATATTGCAATAAAAAAATATAAATTGAATTTATCGATTTGCCGCAAATCATATTCATAAATTAAATATTTGAAATATCAATGTTGTTACGATTTCGTCGCAACATTACAATCGTCAGATGTTTTATCATCCATAAGGTCGTAATTTTATAATAGTTTTCTTGTTTTAACCATCTGTTCATAAATATTGTTTCGTCATGTAATTTCTGTTTTATTTGTTTATAATTTAAGTTCTGTGCATCTACGGTTTCCGCATCCCTATTAAAGGTTTTTTTTTAACGGTAACCGTATTTTCATTATTATTATTTTTTCATTTGGCGTGTATCCTCACGCCTGGCGCCTAAAATTTTATTACCTCATATATTTCTCCCTACAGAACAAAGTAAAGTGTACCGATATTGGCAAACCTTATCCACTTCCCTGTGATAACTCTATCCTAGTTCTCCGCTGAACTATCCATTTTTCCATATTTTGTGATTTCAACTTCCCTTATTCCAAATCCATATTTTCCACTTGTTACTAATACTTTTTGTAACGTAATGGTATATAGAAAACATTAGTTTAAAATTTATGATCTATGCCTGGATACGGGCCAATTGTGGGAATAGTGTGACCTTGGCAGGAGGCTTAAATTGTTACTATTGTCGTTAGGAAAGTTTGATTCTGAGATAATGACTTATAGTTAAATATAATATATTACTTCGTACCTTATATATTATTCTTATTATAGACATGAGAATGGATGCTCAAACTTATGAAGGTGCTCTACTATTTTTTAAAAGTCATGGCTTCGTATTGGAGGTATCTTAGTATAAGTTTTTCTAAGACAACTCCTTGTTACTCAATTGCTCTGCATCATTTTTTTTCCGAAGGGATAGGATAGGCCTAGGACAGGACTAGTGGTCAGCTAGTCGCTTTCGTTACGCCTATTAAGATCAAATGGGTGGTAGAGGATTTTAGATATCACATATATCCATGTCTGCGAT
Organism: Himalopsyche phryganea; assembly: GCA_022494535.1. Lineage (NCBI taxonomy): Eukaryota > Metazoa > Arthropoda > Insecta > Trichoptera > Rhyacophilidae > Himalopsyche > Himalopsyche phryganea. The sequence goes on along the minus strand of JAGVSL010000001.1, from coordinate 1,955,618 downwards.
CAGAGATTCATAAATCAATTTATGAAAATTATCCGTATTGGGTTTCAAAGCTCGTGAGATCCGTAACCTAACCCACAGATACGACAAAGTCCACAATCTATTATAAAGGGTAATAATACAATAGAAAAGTTCGATAGAAATAATATTTCATCTATTTATTAGTTGAGATTTGAATATGTAAGTTTAAATGCGTCACCCACAAGCTTTTTAATTTTTTTACACGTTAGGATATCGGCTGATACTTGAGTGTGTATTTAATCTATATATTATTTCACTACATTAAGTGTGGGGTAACATTTAATTTTTAATAAATGCTTTCGATAGTCCAGATCACGGTCGACCCAGTAACCGTAAGGCAACGTTACGTGTCATCCCTGGTATACGTTATAAACCATATTGATATAAATACCTAGTTGTATTGTATACATAGGAATATGATTTATAATAGAGTTTCTATGCATAATAGTTTCCCAACAATAGCCTGAAAGGACAACGAAGTCAATTTGACAAATACGATTTTCTCATCTCACAAAGCATTCGAATGATTTCCTTAGAGACCTATTGGGTCCTTTCTCGGTCAGCAAACAGCTAATGCTGATTAACATAACGCGACAAAACGTTTAAAACGATTTATTCATTTAGAATTCGTCCTTTACAGCTAAGTGCTTTCAAAACATGACATATTTTTTTTTTACGTTATATTTGTGCGGTGAGTAAATAAGTTGTGGGAAATATATATTTTACGGTTCGATAGTCAAGTGGTAAACGCTCTTAGACATAAGTTCTACTTAGACAAGGTTTAATTTATAAAGGAACACTTTCATATTCAGATTTATGAATATGTTTAAAAAAACATATGTGTATGTCTGTGACACCAACTATATAAACGATGTACAAACCTTTTTCTAGCCCCTTCCTTATATAATTATTCTGTCTGAAGAGATCTTAAACGATTGAATGTCAACCAGGTTCACATTTATTCAACTGTTATAAGTTCAACATTTGTGATAATAATGTAATTATATCATTTTAATACTAGAAAATTTTTGAAGTTATCAGTCCCTCGCCAAAACATCACACACTTCAGCAATGTAGTTCTTTCAAAAAAACGTAGATAGACGCATATTAAAATGTAATAGAAATATATACAATACTTACTTACGATTAATAAATAACCTGATCGTGTAGAGCAATTATTTTGGAAACACTACGAAATATTAAGATTGGCAAATTTCAAAACCATTGCAGGCTTTATTTTCAAAGATTGCAAACAAAATAATAAAATAAATCACAATATAACGTCTTACCAAAACAGTGTAAAATCTTATTTATTTTTTTCGTGATGAAGTAAAATTTAATATAAGTACCTCTACTAAATGTATGTTCATAATAATAATCGATTTCAGAAAAGAACTAACTTATCGAAGTTAAAAATTTGTATAACTCAAAGTTTGTACAAATCAGTAAAAATAACAAATCCAATATAAAAATACAATCTCCTATTTGAATGCGACTTTGTTCAAGCAACACCCTTATCAGCTGTGAAAATAGTCTCCAATCTGGTGCAATAAAAAAAATATACGTCGTAAAAAAACCCCTATTTCCTTTTCTAAGTAGATTTCCATATAAAGATTATGATCACCCCTTCCGATATCGATCGAATTAAGGGGGAGTGGTGCCAACACTACTATATACAATATGTACAAAGTATTTACGTGGATATTATATTATTGCAGGTAAATAAATCTATTTGCCGTGATTATGTCTACTATTTACTTATGTATTGGTTGGCATTTTGATTACAATTTATTCGATTTGAATTTTGTGTGCGAAACAGTATTAAGCTTTCAATTTCTTAACAAAGCTTTTCGATTAACTTGTACACGTTCATAGGATATATATAGAAAAAGATTTCTTTATTTGGTTGAGGAAAAAACGAACGTAATTTTTTTTTAAATACGTGCTTTCTGTAAAACAAAATGGGCATACGTTTTATCATTTTCTAAAATCTAATAAATTAAAGTAATGAGTTAATAAAAACAATTAAAAAATAGTTTTCGTCGAATCGATGGTAATTTTGTGGAAAATCAGTTTTACATTAAAAATAACTTTAATAGTTCATAACTACTAAGAGAAAATAGCTTCATCAGTAAAATATTTCATAGAAAATAATAAATCTTATAGATTGCCAATTAAAAATGTATGGATTTGAAACATTAGGGCTGTTAGGCGTTCAAAAATAGTACGATTAATAACAGTGATGACATCTCATGGACTTTTAGATTAATTTGACTTTCTATATCTACTGTGTATTTACCACTAAGATGCATGTACAATACATTATTTACGAGCGACTTATTTACTTTAAAACAGAGCATTAAATGCAAATTATGTTTCCTCGTAAATGATTTAATATGTAGGTACTAAATACATATTGACGTTCCATCTTTCCAGTAAAAGTTTGTACTGTAGAATGAAGCGAAATTTCAGTCGCTGTGTTTATTTTACTTATGAAGGACAGGGAAGGACATTATGAAGTACTTACTTTGTCGAAATACTGAATAATCAACTGACAGAATGCAAACATGAAAAGTAAAATTCTACGTAATTTTCACAACAAATTTTAAAAAGTTATTTTTGACATGTTCAACGTGTAAGTAAATAAATAATACAAGCATAAATAATACTGCATTAATTAAATTTAAGAAATTACGTTATAAACATAAAATTCTCTGACTTTCAATAACAGATTGCCAACGTTTAATTTATTTCATTTACTCGTCCTTTCTTACTTTTGTTTAGAGAGATCATTCGATTTAGTGATAGCTTATCAATTTACAATGCGACTGGTTAGAAACAGTAGAAGCCAAAATGTTTGTAATTATTTCTTGGCACTTAAGTAACCGATAATAAATAGTGAGATATAAGTAATATAATTTTTTGAATACAAAACAGTTTATTATTAATTTTGTGGCTATTCTGGAGCAATGTTTTAACTGTTTTTTTGCTTTAAAAGTATAAGTAAATAAAACATTAATTGAGACGAATGTAAAGTTAAGATATGTCCTTTTTAAAATAAAATTTTGTCTAACAATGTATTTTAATTTGATATTTTATATGGATTCAACCGTAACTTTGTGGAAATTCATTTTAAATATAAAATGAAAATTGATAGTTTTGTAATTCTACTGGCTTTATTATTAACGTGATGCGTTTCGCCTCTCTAAGAAGTATCTTCAGACTAACCATACCGCAAGGTTATTTTATTTCTTTTAAAGGCTTCTTAAAGAGGTAAAACGCGTCACATTAGTGATAAAGCCAGTGGAATTACAAAGTTGACAATTTTAATTCGGTTTCGCAATCAGTGAAAATTACATGGAAAAGCAAATAATCTTTCATAAATTATATCGGTGCTTTAGCCGGGTTGTCTTTCAACATACCTGAGCAATCGTTCAAGGATTAAAATCCTCAAATCGAATACATTTATTTATATTAAACATTTTTGTTTGATACATATTTGAAACATAAATTTGAAAACGAAAAAATGTTTGGTAAAACTAGTTATAGTTTATGCTTTATAACTTGTTTCATTATAATATTTCAATAACATGCAATTGTGAAAATACTTCTTTTCATTTTGATAATACTAAAAATGTACAGCGGGCAGCAAAAATATCTGTTTGTGAAATATTTCATTTTGAATCAGAGAAGAGATGTAGAGTTGATTAAAAATGTCCCGGTTAAGTCAACACAAAAAAAAACAAGAACGTTTAAAAACAAATTAAAATTTGAGGTGGCCGGCAGTTTTATTCAAGCGAATTGCGATTTCTGTATTATTTTGAGCGGTAGAATATTAAAATAAAACATATTTTCAGTGCAACAGTGTCTCGTTTGAACTACGCTTTAAAATGTTTATTAGTAATTTATGTTTTATTTAATTGAAAGTGATACTTTTGCATTAACATAGACTTTTTATGATAAACCGTAATTTCTATATAAAAACATTACTGCATATTTGAAAAGAGGTAGAAAACTTCAACCCATTACGGCCATAAGCAGAAAACATTGTACATATTATATATTTTTTTTGAACGTGCGTAATTCATTAAATAATTCGAATTACAAAATGAACCTCTCAATCTAGTAGAGTTTGAGGATCACTGTTATAACCGATGTTCACAATACATTACGAAACTTGTAATAATTATTATAATGTACCATACTTTGAAAAAGTTCCATTTGATTGTGTACATAAAAATACAATAAAATCCTTGACGATTGCATGTCTATAACGATTTGTACGAATAGCCACGAAATCATTTTGAGAGAAAATCACAAAAAAGTAAATAAGGAAGTTTACCCACGTGTTATTTATATTACGTTTTTTTCTGCGACTGCGTGTTAAATCGCTGCATTTATATGGAATTAAAGGTAAATATTCCCGAAATACAACACATTTAATACGAGTAACCATTTAAGATGAAAAGGATGGCTGAAGGCCATCTACGAATTCAAAAGGAACATTGAGATATTCGTTTATGCATAGAATAGGAAAATTATGGAAGTATTCATCCAGCCCAGAAATAACGTTTGGTATTGATTGTATCGGTATTCGTAGTCGATTAGGCTTTCGTCGGACGCGGTTGCATGATAAATGAATCGAATCCACGATACTCACGATATTTTTCAATCATTTCATACATTTTTATGAAGCATATATTATTTAAATGATATTTTATTAAATTTTGATTATTGAGATTTTGTACACTTCCATGTATTTTGTCACTAACGACCCGGTTTTCGCCTTTCGGCATCTTCAGGCATTCGAGCACACGAATGGACTCGAACTGAGAGACAGTAAACAGTATCTAACGTTTATATAGAAGATACAAATGCGACAAATATTATTTACGAGGTAAGATATTATACGTCTGAGAGCCACACTGATACCTGAGTTAAAATTTCGGGAATCGCCCTAATCCTTATTTTGTAAACACCATATTAACAGAGTGGCAAATTGCCGCTTTTCAACTTCTTTTAGAAATACCAGTGATTTTACAATTATAATAGTATTGTGGGTTTTGACGGGATGTAATTCAACGAATGGGTAAATATATACAATCATTCCACATTTAATGACATCTGTTAGGTGTTTCAACGTATAGGATATAATAGCGGAGAATTAGGAAGGTTCAGCTGCTCATTCAAAATTGAATTTGGATTATTGAGATTTTGTACACTTCCATGTATTTTGTCACTAACGACCCGGTTTTCGCCTTTCGGCATCTTCAGGCATTCGAGCACACGAATGGACTCGAACTGACAGACAGTAAACAGTGTCACTGATAAAATAAAGAGATATTTTATTAATTTATAGCCATCCTATCCAATCTGTAACTCGGAGCGCAGAATAAGCTAGCTACTTGTTTGGCTTCATCCTTCTATACCCAACCTTGATGAAAACATAGGTGGAGCGACTGACCTAGAACCAGTTTTCATAAAAGACTCCTGTTTGAAATACTCCATATAATCTCGAAGTTTGCAAAAGGAAAAACTACCAATAACTGAGTGCCGTGGATCAATGTAAGGCGACGACGAAAAAATGTACAAAGCGACACAATAAACATGTGTGACATAAAAAAATATTGCGCAAAATTGACTTTGAGATTTTAATATTATATCTTCGTGTTTCTGGAAGAATACACTAACTGAACAATGCTAGTTTTGAATAATTGGACTTGGAAGTTTGTCAAATGTTTGAAATGCATTTTATTTTTTAAAAATAAACACACAGTTTGTTTGTGCTACTTACACTTGATTATAATGATCAGGACTGGTTTTACTCATCACGAGCATTATCAACTGATGAAATTTTTCATTTTGTTTGTTTGTACAAAACTGTTTTTAAGTAAAAATATAATTCTTTCACACGGTAAAGTTTGAAATAAGGAATATTTTGGTATAACTAAGTCAATATGTATTTTTTTAGATTTAGTGTTTTAAAAGTGACAATATGGTGTGTATTTGCACTTCAGAACAATCCAAGTATCAATCATTTTTATAATAATACTTTAATTTGAATAATATTCTCCCCTCAAGTCGATGTTCATGATTGGCTACTATAAGAATAAATCACCCTAAATGTTGCTATATTTTGTAATATCCATTTCATAAATGTAATTCTGTAAATAATAATGTACGCTTGATAGTATAATCGGTAATTGCTCTTTCGTAGAATGCAAATATTTATTGAACCTAAATTGACTTTTTGTGTAGTGTTGCATGAAAAAGCTTTTGTTTGAAATTGAAATTTGCAAAATATGCTTAATCGAGTTAAAATATAATGGAAACAATACACGAACTTAACAATTGTAGTAATGTTCTTTGCACATATACGCATAATATTTATATATTAAAACATGATCTCAATTTCTGCTACAAACTATACTGAGGATTAAGTTATATCTACGATTAGCGATCAGAAGGCTTAAGTTCTGTTAAGCTCATTAATAGACGTTGATTTTTTCTTTGAGATCTTGGACTTCATGTCTATGGTCCATGTCCCATGTCCATGAAAAATGTCATACCTGACACATCGGTAGTGTACACTCCGTACAGGGTAGCCAAGTTTCCAAAATCACAGATCGCGACATCAGAGGTGTACGCATGTATATAAAAAATAAACAAACCGGGATTTTCATACGCAGTGCGGGACTCGGGATTATTCTGTTAAACTCGGGACAATCCTGCTCAAATAGAGACGCCTGGCAACCTTGACTCCGTATAACTTTGCGCTCCGGCTCTAGGATTTAGGATAATGGGATCCATACATACTAATATACCTACACGCTCTGTGGAGTATACACAGAGCGTATTAGTGTAGTAAAAAGTACAAAGTGATACGGCGTATAATCTAATTAGCCGTACAAATATTCCATCTATTTTCTTTCTTATTTTAAAAATAATTAATGTTAGGTAAACATTAAATATTGTTGATAGCTATTTTAGAACCATGTCATCATGATAATTTCGTAACCACAGAAACGTAATAACAGAAGTAGCCATAAAAATTATTTGAGAAAAATTTTTAGAAATAAATTTTCGGGTGATTCCTTAATTATAATAGATTTCTACCGATTTAACAACAGTTTGATTAAGTAATTTTATTTTTGTGTCTGTATTTTTTAAATTTTAAAAACAAGAAAGTGATAATAGTGTCTCTCCATACAAATATAATGTCAACTGAATGTAAAGGTGTATAAATTTAAATAAAAATCAAATATTTTGAATTCTTGAATGAATCGTTTAATATCGCAACAAACTACCAATTCAATTTCAATTTCATAAATTCTTTAATGTTCATCCAATTTTAATCGATGTATGGGTTACATGAACACTTTGTATTGTTTCAACCGACATAGAATAACAGAAGCACTAATATTATTTGAATATGGGTAATATGTGAGCACAAGCTCATTGTAATATTTAATATTCACTTAGACCAGAGGTCGGCAACATTTTGGATTAAAAAAACCAAATGTTTGTCAAAAACATTTTTACAATGACTTATTTAAATTAAATAATTGCGTTTTATCATGCCTTTTTTATTTATTAAGTGAAGAAGATTTACTGTATAAAACTAATGTAAATGTTTAAAAAAATTCTTTTCTTATTGTTGAAGTTAAAAATGTAGAGGAGGATCTTGATTTAACTGACCGATGCGGGTGAGGGGGTGTGTGTTTAAGCCGAACGTTTTTTTTTATTAAGAGAATAAACAGTACACTATAAGGCCTGTTAAGTTTCCATAGATGAATTGAAAATATTGAAAGAATTGTGTACTTTTGTATCAGCGGATTTAGAATGCTAGAGTTTCTTTGCTATTTTTAAAAATCATGAAAATTTCGCATAAAAGATTTCCTCATTTTATTATTGATGTTCTTGGTAATGATGGTGTGGCTTTTCGGCAATATTTATGCGATTCCTCGAAATGAAATAAGGATCCTCTCTCTAAGTCTATATAGAAAGTTAGCCTAACCTAACCTAACCCAACCGACTTAATTAATAAATTAATATGCACATAATCATTGGAAAAAAATAAAAATTGTGAATTATGAATTTGGCAAAGGAATAGCAACACGAATTTCCCAAAAATCACAGGTTGCTAACGCCTGACGTAGACTAATGAGAATTCAAAGAACTATTAGCATCAAATTAGTATTATTTGAGTTTTGTTATACCATTAGTAGAGCAGCTGTCCAAAAATAGAAAATAATCATTTGGTACTTTATTACTGAAATTATTTACAGCTTCTCAAAATGTTCGTATAACCTTTTATTTTATATGCAAAGACTTAAACATTGATAAATAATTCACGGGTGGTGGAGTAGGCGTTGAAGTTCGGCAACTTTCACGCAAACGATTATGTGTGGGCGGGGGGGATAAACAAAGTTTAAGAGCTAAGTCTAATATTTGTTTTCGCTGGGTGAATTTTGATCAGCGTGTTTCTTAATAATATTATTTGTTCCGGGTATGTTTTGAAGTCTAGGATTGTCTTTTTGTTACGTTAATTAATGCTGATGTTTAAATTATTCGCTGGATCAAAACAACGCTTCAATTGAAGACACGAGTGTATAAAGGCGTTATGTTACAATGTAAGGTATTATGTACCCATCTTCTAAATGGATATCTTAAAATGTCAATGTTCTGTCTTTGCGATAATAGATGGAGGGCCTATATTACTTTATTTTTTATTTTAAGATAGATGAAGGTGTCATCGGCTGACATCAAAGTGATATTTTTTTTATAAATTAATGAAACATTTGAAGTTTCAACAAATTAGTTATTAATTTGTAAAATTGTATGATCTTTAGTTACCTGTTAAACACATCACTATTAAGGTAAATGTAATGGTAATTGACTTTTTTTCTATAAAATTACCCAAATAATTTTAGGTAATTTTGCATAGACTCGCGATCACTGTAAATTGTAGAGTTAAGACAGGTGAAACCAACGTCAGATTGAGGAACTTATACATCATTGGGGTGTCATAGTGGCCATTTTAAAACAACACCTAATGCAGTAAGTATTTTATTTTGAATTTCTTAAGAGAATTTTTAAGGATATCAGTGAATGTAAGTATATGCTTGATTCAACCATGAATGGTCTTACAGGAAGCTCTGAAGCAATTCTGATGAAAAGTTATCATAAAAACCTCTGATTAGACATGGTCAACTACTGAAACGTCAACATGGTTGTTAAAAATTGAACACAATTTTTTTGTAACAGACCCTTTCCTAATCTTTGTCTTATCATATTAATTAAGATATTTAATCCATAATGAATACAAACGCTTTGTCATTCAGTCTAATGCTACACGTTAATCGTTATTTTTGTTGAATTTTTCTCTTCAGCTGTCAACTGCCGGTACATTTAACTTACATATATTTATTAACTCAAAACATTGATTTTGTAACAGAGCGCCTTCATACACTTGTGTGTTACATTGTTATCATTGTTTCGAAACTTTTGTATTATTATAAATCATAATCATACCATAAAAAAACATATAATAGGACTAGATAATCTCTCGGCTTCGAAATCTACGCAAGTGGCTTAGTATCCAATGCATTGGTGACCTAATAAGACTAACTACTAAATAAACAAAATAAAAATATCTTGCAATTTGGTCTCCAATATTCGACAGAAAAAGGGCATCAAGAGAAGATGGACGTAAATAAAACATTAACGTCAATCAATATTCGATAATCTTTTATTACTGATTTAAGTCTTTATTCATTAAATATTTTATTTCCAATCTTCAACACACACGATTACACTAACCAATTGCGTATAACCACTAAATTACGTATCACGATTCCAATAGTAAAATAATATTTTATTATGTATCCTGTTTTTAAATTCATTATTTACTGATGAGAATTTATTGTTTAAGAAATTGGTTGGTTATGAAATTTTGATCGTTAATTTTAATTGATAAGTCTTGCAAACTAATTTAGTTACAAAATAAAATACTGAGAAATATATATGAATTGAATGACTATGCAAAATTAATTGGCATTATTTATCATTTAAAATAAAAATAACAGTTCATTTAAAATAACAGGTCTTTATAAATGGTTATACATTTTCCTGGAAAAGTATTTTAAAACATTTTTTATGAACAAGAATACATCTGAAAAAGTAATTGAAAATACAGTAATATTTTTATTTAATTAACCATTTTAAAAAAAGTTGCAATAAGCACAACTTCAGTTAGCATTTATATCAAGTATATCGTTAATTTTATACGAAGTCTAAATAATAATTACTATCCCATTATTGAGAATATTCATTCCTTTACAATTTGGAAGGTTATCTATGTGTATGATTCATGATGTCATTGATAATTTTTTTCTCTTAAATTAGTAGCAGATTTGTAGGATACTAATCAATACGATGGTAGCACAGACGGGATGGCAATACTGACAGGAAGCATAGGCATTTCCCAGAACGCACGCTACCCTACGTACAAACAGACATCGATAATTTTTCACTGACTGTCGGCCGAACGAGTCTGCACGTGCATCCGAGAAACTCGACGGCCACTCTATTCTTAAAATAAATCTCTTTAATTACTCAAAACTAATAACACGATTTATAAAGATTTTTGGGGTGATACTTTTATCTTATTTTTAAAATTCATGTAAATATAAGTTCCGAAAACAGTTTCAACATTATTTTAAAAATGTAAATTGTTTACTAAAAACTTTGGTTTTCATTAAAGTTCGACAGCCTTCATTTGAAGATCAATAGAGATAAACGTCAATAGAATTTATGTGGTGATCAAGGTTCCCAGTGCAGTAGAACGTAAAACTTAATTGCCGATAAAACGACAAGACTACGTTAATGTATTCAATTATTTATCGCAAAATTTCCATAATGATATAGTATTATTGATATCTGCCTAATTGAGCTATTTCATTAATATCGCAGCTGCTATTAATCATCTGCCAGATAAACACCTCCCTATTTCATTTTCTTGGGCATAAAATATATCGCATGGTAATGGAAATAGAGTGGATTTTTAAATCATGTGCACTGAAATGTGTTAAAAAAATAATCACCAATAAGTATTGGATTAGTATATCACAACACAAAAATTATCGATTATTATTATTATATTTCGGCTCAACGCTATCGTCAGAGCTATACGTAAATTTATTTTAGTATCGCTATATATGTGGTTTAGAAGAGATAGACAATATTATGTTCTTTTATTAAATTTCTGGAAAAGAAGCTTACGTGGTGTTATTAATTAATCGTTAATGTAAATGCATTGATTTTTTAAAAATTGATATGTGTTACAAATACATTTTTAACAAAAAATTACAGTTAACATCACATGATTAAATATAACGTTGCTGATAAAATGTATATAAGGGTTTGAAAAATATGGAAAACGATCTTTTCAAATTATATAATTCCCATTTACAGTTGTACTAGGTAGCATGTAAAATTAAAGTAAATGAAATAGTTACAAATAGCAATGTATCTGGTTCCTATCTAAAAGATTAAACAGTTTGCTATTTTAAACAAGTGAATGCCAATACAATTAAAAAGCCTAATTAGATAGACTAAGTAAGACAATAATTTGGGATACTTTTGAAATCTGCTAGGATATTTCAATTAAATAAAGCTCGCAAAACTCCATTCAAGCATATTTCTGACGATGGAGTGATGTTGAAATATATATAGATTTTTTCACCATAAATGTGAAACTTCGACAAACATGCATCATTATTTTTATTTTATTCCCATGGAGTTTCACCTAAAAATATTAAACAATTACCGTTGGACACTTAAAAAAAAATAATGCGTTCACTCAAATAACCATATTGTGGTAATATCACGTCGCTGATATGGGATTTATTCATGAAAAGCTGTACAATTTCAAACACTTTTCTCAAACTCAGCGCCCTTCACCATATGTCACCATTTACTTCCGTAGCTTAAGATTTATTTCTTTTTGCTGATAAGCAAATATTGCGTATACTTTCATTATTATACCACTTTGTTGGGCATAGTCATGGTAGCGGAAAATTTTCAGTATTTTGGTTTTCTAATGAATTTCAACTATTATACATTTTCTTGTGATTGATATTATCAACTCAACACTTATCTGCACTCAGAAAGTGCGTTTTTTATTTGTTGGATATTGGTTAAGGACCAAAAAACCATTGCGTATTCAATATTTGGTATTTAATAACTGGAATCAATAGTCAAACTGTTTAGATAGTTTATATACTATCGTGGAGTAGATTTGAAGTGTAAAGTACTCGAAAGCATAATAAAGTTGAGAGGAAAATGCATAAAATTAATATTCTTATTCTTGAACTGTATACGCTCAATATGTGAATCATATAGCTACCACTCAAAACTATTAAAATTCTCTGTTACCCTCCAATCACCTTGTATCCTTCTATGTAATGCCAGCATCTTTGATTTCCGCCGATTACATCTTTTGGATAGTACCCGGTTACGGCTATTCAGGTCGCCAAAATCTTACTGGTTGGAAGAATAGACAGGCAGGATCGAGGGTCTTCGTTCGCCAGTTCCATTCCAATGTTTCAAGACTACTAACATAACAGGGCTCTGTCTAATTGAATTAATACAGTAATGTAAAAAGCAAAAAGTATTGCACGTATTTAGAAAGCAATAAACAATACATCATACGATGCATGCATTTATCTTTTATTATTTACTTATCACGGGAAGCACAAATATTATAACAAAGATTTCCAAATACGGCAAGTTCGTGCGATTGATTGTTTGCAACTAACTTTATACAACTAATTTCCCGTGAACCTTAGTGCAGTTGGCACATTATATGTCTAACCGCAGACATTGTGGATACGTTCGGGACACATGATGCATACCAAAGTGGCGTCTAAAACAGACACAATTCTGTGACTTAAGGAAGGTTTACTGAGCGCATCGTGCCATAGTAGCGTATATGTTTTCCCTCGAGGATTTTCTCCATCCATTGAGCCGAGCAGGCTACTGAAGGGGAAAGCAAAATGCTGAAACTTCTGTGACAATGAAATAAATTAATTTGAAAATGTAGTTATCGCAATTTTTATAAATCTTTGTGTACTTTCACACTTAATTTAGTTAGATTATTCATAACACTGTTCCAAAAAAATTCTTTCGAATGTGACTTTTTATATTTGGGAAAATGGTTGAAAATTTTTTATATCAGTAAATCATAAAAATTTTCAGCATTTCAATCAAATAAAAGCAGGTTAATTTCGACGGCTAAGTTAGCTCCTGACCGCTTATGAATTTCATTACTGACCAAATGCTCTGTCTTCGTAAATACAAGGGCTGCGGATTCGAAGTCGGAGTCGTGGAGTCGCGCTGTTTTGGCCAGAGTCGGAGTTGTAAAAAACTAGCCACTCCAACTACTTTTTCTATAAAGTGAATTTCTGCTGGTATTAACGTACTTTTTTCATTTTTACTTATGCCTATAACATATTCTTGTCTTGCTATATACATTTATATGTATAATATGAAAAAATTGGCTATGTGCCGGATTGGTGTTAAATTTGAAGACCAATTACAAATAAATAGGAAAGGTGGGAAAACTTTTTTAGTCGTAATCTGAGTCGGAGTCGCAATCGAAGTTGGAGTCGGAGTAACGTTTTTTTGAGCGACTCCACACCCCTGGTATATACAATATAAGCAAAATAACATTAAAAAGGCAATCATAAACATAATAAAATTTGCTTGTTGGCGTTTCATTTTATAAATTTTAGAAGATTGACGATACTTTAGAAAAAATCATTAGTCAAACAAAATCATGCATGTAAATATGATTATTATATTGGCAATGAAAAGAAAAAAAAAAGTGAAGTTTTAAATGTTTCTTTAACTCTTTTGTAAATTTTAGATTAGCATAAAGACGCCTTTTAGAGGGGCGCATTCAATAAGTTATGTATATTGAAAAAAAGTTTAATCGTTGCGATGTATAATTGACTTAAAAACACGCTGAGGAAAACTCGTAAACAGTTGTCGCGGATTGCAATCCCAGTTGTTTTTATAGCTAGCTAAAAACGAAAAAGATATTAATGGTCGATACAAATAGGCCCCGGTAAATGAAAATTTAGCCGACGTTACTATCAAAAATGAATCGATGCTGGCGGTAACTGTGCTTTATAAATTAGATTGCTTTTATATTGCTTTCGAATAAATTTCATGCCAAGTCACCTTAAGCCATTGTGGCAACACTTTCTTATTTTTACCGTGGTATATTTCACCCCTATATTCAGGAATATTGAACATTTTACGACACTGTATTACCCTACATTCTTAGTCATCAGTTTTTGAAAAATTCACTGCGAAATAAAAGTTTTCCTAGAAATCATTATTTAGAATAGGCCAATAGTGTGACTGTCACATTAAGCACAGGTATAGTGTCGGTTGACCTCATATTTTTTTGAGGTTTTGATAACTTTTAACCATTTTGGAATCTGTATATTTACATTTACTAGCCAGAAAATCATTTTAAAAAGATAAATATATTAAAGTATTTAGTTCTGCAATAATTGTAGAATATAGTTGATAACTATTTTGGCTACAAAACTGTATTTTGAGATAGAATTATTTAATGTTTTCATATTTAATATGGGGTTAATAATATATTATCCAAAGAACAATAAAACATGATTCGTTAATAGCTAAATCCACCCATAGAAATAAATGGTAAGAATACAAAAAAATCAAATAATTCATCAGCGCCAATTCGTCGTGGTAAGGCATTAATTCTATTTTTCAAAATAAAACACAATTTGTTTTGGACTAATAATACTTGTAATGAGAGAAACCGGTCCTGATCATTATACAAATGTGGAAGTAGTGTAAAATAAATAATTTATCTCTTTTCTATAGCCAAACAAACAATATGGACTACTCAAATACAGGCAGCACATGACAAAAATGAATTTAGAGAAAATTATTAAACTTGCATTTTAATGGTATTTTTCGCTCATCAGTATTCCCCGTCTTCCCTCAACCGTGCCATCATATTTTTTTTGAAATTCATACCGTATTTTGGTTTAACATACGAACGTTTATACTTTCGAATATCGAATAATGAATCATTTAATCAATATTCAAAAAGGTATAAAAAGTGTGAAAGTCCTGAGACTATTTTCAACGATAATATTTGCAGCATTCGGCGGCGACTTTGTAGAATTTTATTATTAAATTAAAATTGTTCAACCATTACTTATGATAGTTTTCTTTAATTAATTATTTAAAATTATTTTTCTTCCATCAGTCGACAATCCCTGTCTTATATTGTACACCATTAAATTTAGCGATAAAACGTTGCGAAAACCTTTTTTTGATTCCCTGAAGAGAAAGAAGTAACTTAAGGATTTTACGGTCCCTTCAAAAAAGAGTAATTATTATTGCTACGGCACTTCTTTGTGAATAATTATTGTACTTCAAATTCTTTGGTACTCAATTCAATAGCTACATACTATATATTTCACGTTCAAACATAAAAGATATTACTTATATATATATATGTATGTCATGCTCAACTGTACATTATTATACATTAGTATATCATGTTAATCTATTATGGTGAATACCTTTGCCATCCACTATGGCACTGTGGTAATTACTGATAGCATTCAAAAATCGTTTTGGAATTGCCTCTTTCTTTAATACTATAAACAGTCGGTAATATTGAAGTCGTGTATATAAGGGGGCAAACGCCGTATAGAGTCTGGTTAAATCAACGTTGTAAATCAACTGAGCAAGAGATCGGGTATATTATATCGTACTCGACGGATGAGGCTAATAATGGTCTCGATTGCATCGAACATAGTACTGTCAAGCATGCGTGGGCCCTGCCCAATGCCGATATTTTTAGTACGTTCCATGATCGCTTTTGCAGTCGCTTCTTTCATGATTGCTGGAAGACGGAAACACTAGTTGTGATACCAAAGACTTGTTTACTTGTCTGCCCACAATGAGCAAAATATGAGAAAACTTATATGTAACAGACTTGAAACCCACCTGAACAGAGCATCCTTCTTATCGGAACGCCAGCTTGGCTTCAAACATGGTAAATTCACTGAATATGTCATCACTTCGGTGATGTTTGTAGCGTAAATACATGGATGGTGTTTTCCTGGACATCACAGGTGCATCTGACAACGCTTCATGACCTCTTTGGCTAAAAAAGATACCTGGTGAAGCTGTACGTGCTCACTCCGAGCTACTTTAAAAAACGGGTCATCTTATTATGACACTGCAGAAAACATGAACAGACGAACCACTACGATGAGATATCCCCAGGGTTTAGTCTTGGGTTAAACCAACTATGATTAGAAAAAGAACGAATTCTTAATCGGCAATTAATATTGCAAATACCTTTTAAGTCCCTTTTGGCTTTCGGCGTAGAGAGCCCACATTCATGTGTCATTGTTTCGGTCGCATTTCTTTGGTACGGTGAAGTAATACGGGAATATTTTATAGGGGTATAAATATGGGTCTAAATATAGGGTAAAACACTGCTCTTGAAGACATCAAGACCAGTTTTAGCTGATAAAAATTGGAATTATATTATTTATTAAGACTCTTGAAATATTATATTCATTATATTTTATGAAGTCATTTCACCAAGGATTAAGCGCTGAAAATATAAATTTCATCTTCCATAATAATAACTTTATTACTCTGGGAAAACTTTTCCGGATCGTAAGTTTAAAGCAGGAAATATATGCCAAGCTTATTTGTACACATCATAAAATCGTTGTGCATTTTATGATGGCTATAAATTGACCGCTTTTATAGTATAATTTTCTTGATATACGACTATAGAGAGCTACTGATTCCATATAACTGCTAATTAAGGCGACTCTATAAAAATACACTTGTTTTCATATAAAAAACATATTTATGTATAAAATATGATATAACGTTATCGTAAAAACAAAGACAAAAATGTCATAGGTATTCTACAACGTAATATTTTGATCAGGACCAGTTTCGTTCAGCGAAGGAGCTGATAAAATAATACAATTGATAAGACGATTTTTTCAATTCGTTTTTTTTTCACTGGTTTGTCGAATACTGCAAATTGTGTTTTATATTGTCTTTCCAAGGAGAATTTACAGTTAAAATCATAAATATGCAGCATTTATAATTATTCAAAAGTTTTCTACCTTAAATAACTGTTTAATTCGTACACTTGAATGAATGAAGATATCTAATGATAAAGCCCTGGTCGTTAGTGACAAAACAAATGGAAATGTACAAAAAATTAACGATTCCTTAATTTATATTGAAGTTCCATCAAGCAGCCGCTGTCGATTTCATACATTATTAAATGTCATTTAAGTTATAAGTAATTGGTCAATATCTTTTACAAAACAATGGAGCCTTTGAAAGGCTGCCTGTACACGATTTTCAAAAAGAACTGTTTTGTTTGAAGTTTCAATCAATGCATAACCTTATTTGTATTCGCTTGACAAATCTGCCTTTCGACAAAAGAGATATACTGAAATTCAGAGTATCATAGACTTGAATGGAGATGTGCATGGAGGTCATTCAAAGAACAAAACTAACAGTTTCACACGTATACAGGATAATGAGGAGAAAGAGAATCCATCAAAAGGATTAAATTTCGATGGACTAGAATCAGGAAACAATATTTGGAGAATTTTAATAACTAAAAACGTAGCTACCTTTCGATTTAATATACAATTTAAATACTTGGCTATCTAGCGAAAGTGTGATAAGCAAGGTTCCACTGTGTGTGTGTACGCTGATACCGAATGCATTCATGCAGACCAGTAAACTTGCGAAATATATTTTTCTGAAATTAGAAATAACATTTATTATCAGGCTTTCATTAGACCGAAGATGGCTTCTGATGATAGAAGGGATTTTTTTTCTTGTTAATAATTATTATTTAATCAGTGACGAAATGCATAAACGGTTAGTTACTTACTTAAACCTGTCCTGTCGAGTCTACGGGTACGAATATTCAATTTTTTACGGACAATTGTGAATATTAAATTAACTTTTCATTAGATTTATATTCAAAAGTACTTTTGAATACGATATTTAAATCAGATCATATAAAATGGGAGTAGCGAGAAAAATAACCTAACTACTAATGCTCTAGTAACCGCATCCTTATATTCTTACACTCTCCGGAGAAGAGAGATTGAGCGACTCAATAATAACCAGTTTTATTCAAACTTAAAGAATCCATATGTTCCGCATTATAATTGGACATAAAACTGATACAAAATTGCTTAATAGTTACGTAACTATTTATAAAAGAAGGCAGATAACATCATAAATGGACATTTAATAATTATTTTTGTTAGGTTGTGACCATTTACGTAAATTACTGATCATTCCATATCGTAACTATCCCCATTAAAATTTACCAATGGCCATAAACTGACCACTTATAATAATAACTTACCAAATAAAAAGAGGTCGTTATAATTTGTATTATCTAATTTTACAGGAATATTTCCTAAGCATCGTTAAGAACACCGTGAAGTTAGAGCTTTCGAAAATTGCTCCACATTTCCAGTGTGCTGTAAGTCGTTAAATTTAGCTATCTTTTGGAAAAGCGGGCGCTTTGTAATACGAAGTTATCTTTGTGGGAAGTCAAAGCTACAAAGAGCAATCCATTTGCGGAATGCCTAGCTTTGCAGAACGTATCGACGTTTAAGTCTATGGCGATTAATTGCTTTGCCCTATATTTTGGATGCGATTAGTAATTTAATACTCGTACATCTTTTCGAAATTCCTTTAAATGTAGCATCGTAGATAAACCGCTTAACAATGCAGATATAATTGCACCACTTAATTAATGAAAATTTCACCATATACAAATAAGTTAAGTTTTATTTTTATCTTTGATAAAATGAATTTCTCAAATAACGAAATATATAGCCTACGACTCGATTAAGCTGTCAAAATTTTGGCTAGGTCAAATATTAAAATTATTAAACTTCGGTGATTTTCAATTTATTTAATTCTCCTTAAATTTATCGTTATATGATTTTAAATACAAAACCTCTAGCGCAGCAATAAGAATAAATTAGTGGTTTAGCAAAAATTTGGGTAGAACCCTGCAAACTTTTATGAAAAATAATTTCAAACATTCAAAATATTTGTACATTTTGGAATTATAATTTAATAAATTTGTACAATGTAGAACGGGTAACAGAAGAAAGGTCGTACCCGAAACAATATCACACAATTTATAACCTGTTTAATTAGGTGTATCCCATTCAATTTATTGCTAAGATTGTCTCAATAGTAGTTTACAAGAAGTCGGTTGCTATAACTGAAATAATTCTTCGCTTTCATTGTTCATTTTCGGACATTATTTATCAGCACACTGTATTTTGTTTCCACATATAATAATAAAATTCTTTCTTAAGAGAAAAATCTTCTCTTTTTGTGAATTCACTGTCAATCTTCGATGACTTTGCCTCCTGCAAGCTCATGCCAACATCATGGATGGTCTTTCAGGGCAAACAAATTTAATCTTAACTTTATCTCCGGTAAACTTATCCGTTGTGATGCATCTTACTTTTTATCTCACAGTCTCAATATATTTACATGTTGAAAATTTTCACGCAGCACACATCAATATTGCTTTATTAATATAATTAATACATCTCTGTTGCCTACAACTGAATCAACCCCCTTTTCACTTGTACATCAGATGTTTCATAATTATTTAGAGTTTGTACAATACGAGAAAATTGATTTATTTAAATAGACTTCATAAAGCGAGGCACATTGTGATGTGAATACAGAATGAGGCTGAGAGGCTTAAGTAACTGAAGATAAAGTTGTGCGAAATTAATGACGCCATGATTCTGTTTGAGAGCATTAAGGATTGTTATAATGCCTAAATTCACCCCTAACTGGACATCTGTTACACCAAAGGGTTGTTTGCATTGCCTACTTTGAAGGATACGCTGGAAGATTATTTCCTTCTGTTTAAATAGACGGGATAATGGTTTCAATATAAAGATTTCGTGATTTACAATTTAAACATATTTAATCATGGATATTTAAGAAAAGCTATAATTTCCAATCAAAATTATAAACAGTATTTGGTAAAGATAATTTTGTTTCGATATATACGAGGCCAAAATGAGAATTCCGCTGTTCTTGAGAATGTCAAGCTTTATGTTCCTGATATTTTTTTTGAATTGTGAATATGAATAGTTTGCTCTTACAACGTGTATAGCCAGCCTGCCAATTAGAATGAAGAGATTTAATAATTTTCAACGATATTGCTCCGGATGTCAACATATTCCGCTTGGAGGCGAATATTTTCAAAAGAGCACTATTTTTTAATGTAAATATTAAAGTTGAACTTACTAAGTTGGTCCTAGATAATTTCGAATGTTTTCTATGTTTTAAACGTTTTTTACATCGCAAAAATCATAAGCGTTTAATTTTTAGTTGTTATAATGTACAGGTATATTATATAAATAAAAAAATAGTTTAAATGAGTTTAATTTCACCTTAAATATTATGAAAATGGAAAAATCATAGTTTAAAATACCGCTGGATACAACCATAATCATGATTGTTCAATGTACGTTCCAGCGAACGATAATTTGCTGAAATCAATTTTTATTTTTCGATATTTAGCATTGCTGCTATTTCCAAACTAAAAACAGAAAAAAACTCACTCAACAAGAAAGGTTACAATGAAAATCGAAATTAAATTTTGAAAAATCAATATTTATTACTGATTTCTGTCATTAGGGTCAGAGGCTGGAGCCTTCTGATCATTAAGCGGAACCATTAACACTATGCTTTATAGAAAAAATTAATATATTATTATTTTAGGGGTGCGGCGTAGAATGTTGGTAACTCACAATGAGAGAGTTCTGTAATAATCCCAGTTAGAGTTTGTTTTCATGCTTAAAAATAAATTTTTGAAGCATTTTAGGTTTTCTTTCTGATTTATATCCTTTTGATCTTCATATTACACTAGTGAGTACCCGGCATGCGTTGCAATGCCACTCAAAGAAAGAATGGGTTTGTGTTTTAATTCTGTTTATTGAACTGCTTTTGGATTAGAGGTCTGCACAGGTGGAAATTTCATAGACTTACCCGGTTCGAGCCCATCATCTTCAGGTCTGGCCTGACCCGAACCCGAGTTTCAATATCACACTTGTTATAACACAATATTTTTGTTTTTCGTCTGGTGCGTACGCGAATAAATCAGAAGGTTTTTCCTAGATGTCGCTGTATGTACGTATTTGATTCTTTTTTCAATTTTAGATTTTCAATTTTTTTTCTTCAGAACCCTTCACGGGTGTGTGCACAACAACTCACCGAAGTTTCATCGAAATCGTATGAATGGTAAAGGAACGCGTAAAGGACAAACAAAAATTTATTTTATAATTTAAGACATCGACTGAGGGTGCTTGATGGAATTTCAATATTAAATTTGGATTATTGAGATTTTGTACACTTCCATGTATTTTGTCACTAACGACCCGGGTTTCGCCTTTCGGCATCTTCAGGCATTCGAGCACACGAATGGACTCGAACTGAGAGACAGTAAACAGTTTCTAACGCTTATATAGAAGATACAAATGCGACAAATATCATTTACGAGGCAATACATTATACGTCTGAGAGCCACACCGATACCTGAGTTAAAATTTCGGAAATCGTCCTAATCCTTATTTTGTAAACACCATATTACCAGAGTGGCAAATTGCCGAAGGCGATTGCCGCTTTTCAACCTCTTTTAGAAATACCAGTGATTTTACAATTATAATAGTATTGTGGGTTTTGACGGGATGTAATTCGACGAATGGGTAAATATATACAATCATTCCACATTTAGTGAAATCTGTTAGGTGTTTCAACGTATCGGATATAATAGCGGAGAATTAGGAAGGTTCAGCTGCTCATTCAAGATTGGTAAGGAGTATAACTGGCCTCTATTAATTTCTAAAATTTCCTGATAAAATAATTTATGATCCCCCATGTTTTTATGCAACAGTTTAACCCCATCATCCGCATTAAACGTATGGTTCTCCATTAGCAAGTGATTTGCGAATGTCGAAGTTTCTTTTTTTAATCTAAAGGCAGCTAAATGTTCTGATACCCTTATATCTAATGTACGTGTGGTTTTACCCACATAGAAATGTTGGCAATCATTGCATTGTAATTTATAAATACCAGATTTGTTCTTAAAGTTTACTCTATCTTAATACGCGTAGAGTTAATCCTGTCATTACTACGGAATTACTTAATATATTAGACGTTTGCGTTGACCAGAACTATTTTCAATTTGATAATAGATTCTATGAACAAACCGAAGGCCTTGCAATGGGAAGTTGTTTGTCACCACTATTAGCAGAATTTTACATGAACCATTTAGAAAACCTTATTTTCAGCAATAAAACAGAAGTTAGAAACGTAGTTTATTGGTTCCGTTACGTAGATGACATCCTTTGTCTATTCAATGGAACTGAGAGACAAGTTTCTAACCTTCATAATTTTCTTAACTCACTAGATGATAAAATTCAATTCACTTTAGAAGTAGGGGGCAAAAAAAAAAAAATATAAATTTCCTTGACCTTAATATTGATATTAAAAACTCCATTCATGAATTTAAAATTTACCGAAAACAGACGTTTTCAGAAGCCACGATTCATTTTAAGTCAGACCATCCTTTCTCATATAAATTGGCTGCTTTCCATTCTCAGGTTCACAGATTAGTCACTATACCTCTAAATAAATTTAATTTTGAAAACGAACTAAACATTATTAAACAAATTGCCATTAATAATGGCTATGAGGCGTCTCTTATAGATAGTCTTGTATCAAAAAAACAACGTAAATTAGCAGAAAAGATGCTATATTTCGGGAACTTGTCTAAAGACATAGACCGCCCTAGAATCTGGCATAGAATAAGTTATTTAGGTTGCACAAGCTTTAAAATTAAAAAACAACTCGCTGATAGTGTTAGACCGGCGTTCTATTGCAAAAACTCTCTAGGCAAATTACTTATTAACAATAAAGATAGAGTAAACTTTAAGAACAAATCTGGTATTTATAAATTACAATGCAATGATTGCCAACATTTCTATGTGGGTAAAACCACACGTACATTAGATATAAGGGTATCAGAACATTTAGCTGCCTTTAGATTAAAAAAGAAACTTCGACATTCGCAAATCACTTGCTAATGGAGAACCATACGTTTAATGCGGATGATGGGGTTAAACTGTTGCATAAAAACATGGGGGATCATAAATTATTTTATCAGGAAATTTTAGAAATTAATAGAGGCCAGTTATACTCCTTACCAATCTTGAATGAGCAGCTGAACCTTCCTAATTCTCCGCTATTATATCCGATACGTTGAAACACCTAACAGATTTCACTAAATGTGGAATGATTGTATATATTTACCCATTCGTCGAATTACATCCCGTCAAAACCCACAATACTATTATAATTGTAAAATCACTGGTATTTCTAAAGAGTTGAAAAGCGGCAATCGCCTTCGGCAATTTGCCACTCTGGTAATATGGTGTTTACAAAATAAGGATTAGGACGATTTCCGAAATTTTAACTCAGGTATCGGTGTGGCTCTCAGACGTATAATGTATTGCCTCGTAAATGATATTTGTCGCATTTGTATCTTCTATATAAGCGTTAGAAACTGTTTACTGTCTCTCAGTTCGAGTCCATTCGTGTGCTCGAATGCCTGAAGATGCCGAAAGGCGAAACCCGGGTCGTTAGTGACAAAATACATGGAAGTGTACAAAATCTCAATAATCCAAATTTAATTTATTTTATATAATATTTCCCGGCATGATCACAATAAGTCCTTCCTGAAAGTTTCGTCGCGATCAGTTGAGTAGTTTAGGAGCCTATAAGATCCGGACAAACCAACAAACCAACAAACCAACAAACAGACATTCATTTTTATATATATATAGATTTATGCCAATGAATGGAATATTACATCAAATTTCAACACAAGGTTACACTATAAATATAGGGAATAATTGATGTAATATTTCATTTGACAATAATAAACATTTTTTCATATTATAAGAGTAAAAATTTTCAAACATATTATTGGGTCTAATGTTTATTTAGGTTCAAAAATAATGCTTTATTAATAAGCTGAAAACAATAAATTTTATAATGAAACATAGCTTGTACTTAGTTTGGTTTATAAAAATAAAACACTGAAAGTTGAATTAGCTAAAAATGCTAGAGATGAGCGAAAACTGTCTATATCATTATAAAAAATTTTGGAATGAGTACAAACAAATGGTGCTTTATGTTTATCAATATAATGCCTTTCCACCAAGAATTGAAAGTAAACATATTAAAGACCTATTTTCGGGTGACAACAATAATGAAAGCCGCGTAGGAATGCTATTGGGATTTGTCTCACTTGGTTGCGCCATCAATAGCACGAATTCCCAAAGGGTCACTTTATATTGATTTTTTAATCGAATTATTGCATCACGTTAAAAGAATGTGACGTTTTCATTACTTGCCCAATCCCAACCCATGCCGTTAGATGCTTAATTATGAATCGGCAATGAAATAGGTTTTAATTGAACAAAATATTCTCGTTAAATTTGTGAGAGCAGACGTGGTTTGAAAAAATAGTACTTAGTGAAAATCAAAAAAAAGGTGTCAATTTGAGAAAGAAATCTAGCAGAAATTCTTTATCCTGTTTTATGTAATCTTTGTGCTTAGTCTGGAGTTTGCACAATTTGTCCGTCAAAGTGGCGAAACTTTTATTATAAGAGTTCATTTTTATCGTTTTCAAAGCGTTCAACTTTTACTAAGTTAATGAATCGCGTTCGTCAAGAATGGACGCCACTAAAAACATACATTTTTTTTTTTTTTATCCTGAACAAAGTGAAATAGTTGCTTAACTTAATATAAATTCAATTAACAAAAACATAATACTGTGTTAAAAATAATATTCTCCATATAAACACCACTAAAATAACGAATTAATCACAGATTATCTATTTATATTCTCAAAAGCTTATCTATTTATATTATTCATCATCGACTTTTAACCAATTTAAACAGTAATTACTGATTAAATATTGATATTATATTTGAATATTTGGGAATTACAATTTATTGTCAATACTACAGATATTTTTACTTTTAAAATCACTGAGGTAAGCTCAATGAGAATTATAACAAAGTTATTCGAAATCAATTGAGAAGAACATCTAAGTTCACCTTGAGTACACTTCAAAAGTTCGCAATTAATATTGCAGGATTTGAGTTCGAATCTTCCTGATTAGTAAATGGCACTCTTACCTCTACGTTTCAGAGGCCGTCAGTGAATGTTATATCGCACATAGTCTTATTGCGTTGCATGTAAATAATTTTTATAGGGAAACATAAACAAGCGATGCTTTAAATTGTTTATCAATCGTAAAACAAAATTAACAAGAGTTTTTATTTACTAACAAAGCTCGTAAAAATACTATTTTTTTACCAAAGCTAATGTAAATAAATGAAATCTTATCAAATTATTTTTTTTAAATTTGTGTAATAATAAATTCAAATCATTACTTATTTTATTTCAAAGGCTGGCAATGAGCTGTCTCAGAAGAAACAAAATGTAAAATAACTTTTATACTGCAACCCCCCTATATAATTATTAAGATGCTATGTCAAATTACTCCCAGCAAAGCAGTTTTTTTTGATGTTGTGATTTTTACATGTAGTTTGATATAAAATCGATAAAATCGTGTGTAGTCTATTAATAAGGTATCTTCTGAAGAAAATGACAGACTTTGAACTTGGTTTGAGAAAGGTTTCCGATGTATAAAAAAAGCGAACACTTGTGATATTATTGAATGTCTATCATGTAAAGAACCTTTCCTATGACAGGTAGTAACTACATAATATAAAAACGTCAAAAAAATCGACGAGTATTAAATCTTCTATAACTTCCGGAATCACTTTTTCCTTGTACTAAAAGCCCCCCAGGGGAGATTGAACCTCATGCGATTGGGTTAGGTCCGGTGCTCTTAACCCCGAGTCACCCGGTCACCCTTCTTATCTGGAAGTTACATCTTTTTCTATTTTCCAAAATAAGAGGAAAATATACTGTCGAAAAAGTATTTACAATAAACAAACCTTGCCTTGAAAATAATATCACCGGCTTTGAAGCATTTTTTTTGCAGACATTTTTACGTTCAAAAAAATCTTTTGAGAAAATAAGCTAGCCTTTGTGATGTGATATTTACGTTAAAAATAACATTCGTTTACATTCTTCGATAAGGAATATCGTAATAATTTTACATGCTTTTCAAAAGAGCATGGTTATTCTATACTTAAACGCGGAACAAATATTGAAACTGATATTTAGATGCAAAACCTAGTATCAAAAATTTGTCGAAATTTCATAAGAATTGATAAAAACTTGCAAAATTTGTTTTCAATAACTGTGGCATGTTGGTTTCGAATTTTTGATTAACTGCTTTGGTTCTGAGTCAACAATTCAAGAATATTTATAATATTTACTCTTTCTGTTAAGACTACAAATATTCTGTTCGCTTCCACTTTGGGAGCGTGAGAAAATAATAAGAATATTTTTTATTAATTTCGAGGTATGTACTGGTAAACAAAATTTTGTAATTAAGATGGATTGAGCAATTAATTTTTTAATTAATAACACGTGTTCCGTTTCTTTGAAAAGCATCTTGAGATTGATTTTTTTTAAGATTTTTAACCTTGTTATTTATTTCAACGGCAAGTGTCAATGTTAATATTATATCAAAAGTTTGTTTTATACAATGAAGTACAATCATTGCTGAAAGCTTGCAAAGAATAAGTGGTTTACTTTAGCTTTTTAAATAGAGTTTTATAAGCGTTTACTTTCAACATATTTGGAAATACTACACTTTTCTTTCTTTATAAAGTTTCAACTGTAGTTTTCCAAATTTGAATTCAAAACCTTTTACCTTTTTACTTTGTCGATTTTAAAAGCTTTTATTTTGTTTTGAGAAAGTAAAGTTTTTGTTTAATCAAATGAAGATTTATATAATTTTGATTTTGCAAACATTGAAAAGTGTTAAAAAGAATATTTGTCGATATTTGCAATGTTTAACTGAAAAGTTTCTTAATATCGCATGACAAAATACTCTTCAAATGATATAAACGATAGAAAGCAAACATGTTAGATAATGTGCAGTTGTGGATATTGCAAATTGATGGTTATTTCATGATTCTAGTAGGACTGGAGTTTAAGTAAGTCTCAGAGACAATTGAATGCAGTATAAAATGCGCTACATCTTTAAGCT
Organism: Himalopsyche phryganea; assembly: GCA_022494535.1. Lineage (NCBI taxonomy): Eukaryota > Metazoa > Arthropoda > Insecta > Trichoptera > Rhyacophilidae > Himalopsyche > Himalopsyche phryganea. The sequence continues at coordinate 1,928,223 of JAGVSL010000001.1, read as the reverse complement.
TATTATTATGAGATTGCATTAAAAATAGTAATACATGCATTATGCATTTTCTGCTAATATAATTGTGAAGGCGACTTATAATTAACAAATTGTTTTTGATTTCCTTTCTTTTTTAAGTTTGTCTTTGTCAAAAAAACGTGCTGTCAAGTTCATACGTTTTTAACCTTCTCTTACTTTCTATTTTAATTATTTTGCTTTTACGACATTAACATTGATGAGGTTTATTTGTTTAATATTTCTATATACATGGTTAAGCTCTAAACGAATAATATAAGCTCCTTAATTCAGCAATGATGCGAAGATTTTAAGACTACATTATCGACTATGGGACGCGGTCGATTAATAAACAATACTCGGTACCTCGTCATTCTACCACTATCATCTCTTAAAGAAACGACAAGAAGATTAACCTACAACACGTTATCGTAAAAATGCTGATGGGGCGTATACAATTCATCGAAAAAATATAAACATTACATTATATAGACGATACATATGATAATCACTTTTAAGGTGTTAACCGTCAATAATTGGAATCAATACTTCCACATGTTTAAGGTGCTCAGGATTCGGTTTCGTTCAATACGAGCATTATCAATTTTTTTTAAAACATACGATAATGTTTAATTTTGTTAGTTGTATCGCGAAAAATTGTCATGGCCGTGAATTCTTGGCAGTGAATGACTGTAGACAACAATACAATACGGAGCACGTATTGCCAACAGCCATAGATCGTCAGTATAGCACATGAGCTTCTGTTGAAGTTAGAGACTCGAATCCATACTTGAGAAACCTATACGAAAGAATCCTATACATTTATGAATAATCAGTCAAACTCATTGTTATGAGAGAGTAAAGAAAACGGATGGTGGAAAATCATTCTGCCAGTATTATTGGTGCTTATTCATAAAATAAATAATAGGTTTAAAATAAAAAAATATTTACTTCTAAAAAAGTTTTATCAGATTGTTTATAGGTACTTCGTCTTCACGCCATCGTCTTAACTATGCTAAAACTTAAATTAGCTTAACTATTTATAATATTATAGTCTAGAAGAGATAGACAATATATCATCTTACTGAATCCAACATCATAACCATTATTTAAAACTAAATTAAATGAAAATATTCAATGTTCAATGTAATAATTGAGTCGCTAAACACGCTGCCGAAGGCTTTTAGAGTCACGAGAATCACGAAAAACTGTTATGGTTAGCATGATAGTTTTAAGTATAATTGAAGTTTTTTTTGTGTCTTCCACTGTATAACGAAAAGTAAAATATCTTTTTTTAGGCTGTCGTTTTTTTCAGAGTAGTACAGACCTGTAAAACGAGGATTGAGATCGTGTAAAAAAGGACATTTTGAAGTTCGGATTTTTTTTTGTTTCCGAACAGGGGACAAATTAGGAAGAAAGTTAAGACTTTGATAGTCTTAAATTGATAAATCTGTCGAAAAAGCAAATACGTACATTAACAACTTATTTAGTGAAAAATCCCCAGAAGCGTATTTGGCGACTCAGCAACTCAAGTGTGTTATGAGTTGTTCCAGGAAAAAAAAAAACATTAATGAAATTAATAAGTAATCATTTAAGTAAATGTAATAGCGTGAAGCCGAAATAGCTATAAAAAACAGATAAAACTTTTGCAGAACTAAATATTTATTAATTTTCACTCTATAATAACGGAGTTCTAACATGTAATCACCGATTAAATCAATAAAACAAAGTACGGATTTATCTCGTAATTAGATATAAAAAAAACATTTTCATACTTGAATGTGTGCCTATTTACGGCGCCCGATTTGAGAAACGCTGCTCTAACCATTTCTTGAATTTGTGACATTGAGTGATTAAATTATTATAGTTTTCGTTCTTGTAGTTTTTTTATATTCTTTACGAGTTTCACGATCATCCACACAAAGTACTGTGTACGTAACAATTCATACATTTTGAAACAAAGTTAATACTGAAGTTTTGTGGTTTTCGTTCTAGTTTGTGTTTCATCTATATCTGACATTGATTGGAAACCGTACACTTGTGGCCTTTATAATTGTTTTATTTGGAAGTGATTGGTCAAAGAGAAATAATTAATTGCGAATTGGTCAGCTTAAATTGACCACACGTCGCTTATTCGCTATCGCCTCGTCGAAATTTATTTTGTTTACGGTTTATTGGATAAGTATCATCAATCGTTGAAAATTTATTCAAGTGTAACAGAGTAATTTAATTGACAGTTTCAAAAACTATTTTCATGCTTTTAAGTGTCATCCAAATTGTTTGTCCTTACCATATATCTGTGTGCAAAAAGGAAGAGGGTGTTATGTCAAAAATTGGTACTTTTCAGGAGGGCCAAAACAAGATTTGCATTTGTAAGACATTTGATGAAAAATGTGATGTTTAAGCATAAATTATACCAATTTAACAGCATTGATTCGACTCTTCCTTTTTATATTATGTGCGTATAATGAATTTCAGTTATTTTAGAATATTTAACTCGTTTTTTTCAACTAACTCGACTTAGCTCCCTTTTTCTTTTGCAAACAGATATACACACTTTTTTAATTAGGCAAAGTTTTCCCAAAATATTTTGTATTTTTCTCAGGCACACTTTTTTAGATAGCAGCCATGTTTTATTATTCCTGAGACACTTTCCACAATCACTTACAAGATTCGACTAAAATTAAAATTTTCTATTGTCAGAAAATAGGGTAATCCTTTTTGAGAAAACTAGATTTCCCAACCCTACATTAATATATTTTGTAATCTGTCATATTACAATAAATTCACAATAAAGCACGGTGTATTAAAAATTTATTATTAATCATTTAATGACGAAAATAAAACTGACATCACTAATACCACTTCAACACTTTATGGTAAATACAAAAGCTTTTCTAGTTTAGTTAATAATAATCTCTAGAGGCGGAAGCCGTTTGACGAGGCTTGTACCTTTGGATGGATTAACTTTACTGCTTAGTAAGTAAGTGCCTGACATGTTCAGCTCATTTATAAATCACTACTTAGTTAAATATAAATCATTCGCAAGTACACAACGGTGTCAGGCGAAATATCGTAGTGATATCTCTATTGTTATTTGTAATAATGAAGTACAGGCGAGTGGCAAAGCAAAGGGATTTCCACAAGTTGATAGAATTTTTCCTACGTATAGGTAGGTTATTTGATTAAACAAGGTGATTTAAATTCTTGATAAATGATGAAAGTTCAAATCGAACGTTTGAATGTATATAAATACTTATTATGAATACTAAAAGCTAATATGATTCGAAGGTCGAATTTCAGAATAAATTGTTTTCGATCAGTTATTGCATGAATTTGAATTCCTAGTCATCAACAGTTCATGTCGGCGTCCGTGGCGCAGTTGGTTTCGTCGCTGGCTACGGTTACGGATGTCTCGGGTTCAATTCCCGGTGCGGACGGTTTTCATAGATTGATTAGTGCCATATGCAATGGTAATAACTACGTTTATTAGCTAGTTCACATTTTTAAATACATAAAAGAACCAGTTTTGTTGAGCATAGTGATAATTTTCAACTAGTGCAAAACATAGTTTTTATTTTAATTAATGCAACTAATTGACACTGTGCCACATATGGAACGACAATCATGAATTATACAATAGATAAACAGAAAGTTTTAAAAATATTTAGAGGAAATAAACTCACTGAATATTTTTTCAATAATATAACGATAGTAAAAACAAAGATTAAATGGTCTATATGGATAGACAAATGAATTACAATTAATTAGTCAAAGGAGTTACAATAATTTAAATAATTCAACTAATCAATGTAAATATCGTTAAACTCAAATTGTCTTAAGAAAATCTGTGGAATAAAATAAAAGTGAACCATTACATAACTTAAAAAACACAGTTAATACAGTTGTAGGTAGTTATATAACCATAAATTACATCTTGATGGACAATAGGTGAGTAATATTTGAAGAAAGGAAACAAAACAGTAGTCAGAATAATTCTTGAAAAAACGGGGGAAATAAGTATACGACAATTATTAAGGATAATAAAACTATTGTTTAATTTTTAATCAAATACTTTATTATATCTTTTCGCCATCGATTTACAAGAAAACAATATAAAATCAGTTTATATGTCCCTTAAAATTATCGGGAAACCCTCAAAATAGAATTTGTAATGAATACTCTTATAAGGCTCAGCCACTGATGAGCATGTTGAAAAGTCCTGTCGAATATTTTATTGCGAAGGTACCAACAAAGCAAAATGGAATATCAGAGGATTTGGTAGATTTGTATTGTGCAAAGTCTTCGTAAATATGACAGCTTCCCGGGAAATCCCTTTAAAAGATATATTCCGGGATACAAGAGGTTTTGCCCGTGTAAGTATGTAAAAGTTTCAACGAAAACAAAAGGAAAAAACACACCCCAGGAAGAAAATGAAATACTCTGCCAAATCGTAAAATATTTTTTTTTGCTTTATGTTTTATTTCTTTAACTGTATTATTTTATGAAAATTAAATAATATGGACCATGAAATTTATTTTCCAAGTATTCTATAATGTTGAACGGAACTATGTATTATCGATGTAATTCTAACAATTCTTACTAGAAATATTTATAAAAATGTCCAATTTACTTGAATAAATGTTGTTTGTTTTATTACATCATTTCTTTTCTAACTAAATGGACGATTCTTTGCTATGGATAATAATTGTTTTCAGTGTTATCTCATAGCTTGATTTCACGAGAAATTTTCTGTTCAACACGTTTGTGATAATGAAATTTTTAAAAACATATGTAAGTTATTAATTAATGTTATAAGAAATTAATAATACAAAACTGTTTAATTCGTTGTAACCACTTGTTTGTTTATATACTATTTTTTTTTAATATATCAAATCAATTGAGTAGAACCATCATTTTCACAAAATTACTATATAATATTGACGATTGAGGTTGATAACGTGTAAATGTAACTCGTATAGTCTTAAAAGTGTGAACTTGAATACCTATTAGAAACAGATGTATTTATAACTGAATATTAAATGGAAAAAAAGTAATATTAACATAGTTTATCTTAAATACTTTAAAACTCAACGCTTTTTTTTATTAATACAGAAGATAATATATTTTAAAATTTCCGTTAATATAATCAATAATTTTCCCTTGAAATCCACGTTAAATGAAATATCGTCGCTGTTCTGGAAGAAACCATTAAATAGAAAAAAATTACATGAGTTATTTATTCCAAAATGTTCCTTATATCGAATTTTACCTTATGAAAGAACGTACTTTTTTATAAATTATATTTTTACTTAAAAACAGTTTTGTACAAGCAAACTAAATAAAAAAGGTATAGCATTTTAACCATTTGAAAAACTACAAAGTCCAATTACCCAAAACTAGTATTTTTAAGTTAGTGTTTTCTTCCAGAATAGTGACAATATATTCATTCCATATATTGGCAGTATCTTGGTATTTGGTTTTCAAAGGTTTATCAAAAAAGTATTTTGAGTTAATGATAAGTAAATCCTTGCAAAGAGTTAAGCTATACACTTATTTTTAATATGTTTAGATAACGATACTAACTGTTGAAGAAGAATATAATTAAAAATGATAAATATGGGTGAATATGACTAAATAAAATGCTTTGTTTTTGATGCTTTAAGAAGCTTTTAATATTTTTTATTGATTTATAAGCTATTTTAATTTCATAATAGTTTCTTCAATATTTTAACAAGCATTCGTCGATTATTTTTTATAATTTAAATTAATACTTCAATAATTTGTATGAACAATTAAAACGTCTTAAATCGTTTTACAAAATGGTGAATAAATCTTATTTACCATAGTTAACATAGCATATTATGCTAGTTACTGATGACCTTTATTTTATATAAAGTTTTCTAAAATCCTTTCATAAACAAAACAAATTTAACCTTTTCAAATAGTCTGTTTTTCTTCACCTACAGGTGAGTCGGTTGAACGTTAAAACTGAGTTTTACGATGGCTCAAAATACTTTCTTTGGAAAATGATTCTCATTAAGGATTCATGTCTCGATTGAATTAGTGGCCATCAAAACTGGATCCCTTTAGCTTTTTCTCGCATCACCCGAAAGCGAGGTAGTATTTTTTCATCATTATGCCGAGCATACACGCAAGAACGCCTACGATAAACTGAACCTCTTAAATAAGTCGCTTTATGAGAAGAAAAGCGAAGATTTTTCTCTTGGGAAATACCGAAAATGATTAGAAACTAACGCAGTTTAGCAACTATTTAAAATTCTTACTTTATATAATTAAAATACATGAAACCCTAATTTATTAACGATATTTCAGTCCCAATTTGAATCATATCAACAACTAGTTTAATGAAAACTGATTGTAAAAAATAGTTGCTAATCTGTCTTTGGAGAAGAACTCGAAATAAGATTAGAGGTAAGAAAAGACGAGTAGAAATCTATTAGATGATCAACAACCCATTTTTATGAGCAGCGGAAGTGGGTCAGGAGGGATAAAAACATCACGAAAGTCCATGTATTTTGATACAAATTCACAAATAAAAAATCAATCTTTACCAGTTTTCATTCCGAGATTTGAACCTGTTACAACAGAAAAGATTCGTTTAATTTAAGAAATTTAAGACATCGACTGAGGGTGCTTGATGGAATTTCAATATCAAATTTGGATTATTGAGATTTTGTACACTTCCATGTATTTTGTCACTAACGACCCGGGTTTCGCCTTTCGGCATTTTCAGGCATTCGAGCACACGAATGGACTCGATCTGACAGACAGTAAACAGTGTCTAACGTTTATATAGAAGATACAAATGCGACAAATATTATTTACGAGGTAAGATATTATACGTCTGAGAGCCACACTGATACCTGAGTTAAAATTTCGAGAATTGTCTTAATCCTTATTTTGTAAACACCACATTTACAGAGTGGCGAATTGTCGCTTTCCTACTTCTTATGGAATTACCAGTGATTTTACAATTATAATAGTATTGTGGGTTTCGACGGGATGCAATTCGACGAAAGGGTAAATATATACAATCATTCCACGTTTAGTGAGTGACATCTGTTAGGTGTTTCAACGAATAGGATATAATAACGGAGAATTCGGAAGGTTCAGCTGCTCATTCAGAATTGGCAAGGAATTGCATCCCGTCGAAACCCACAATACTATTATAATTGTAAAATCACTGGCAATTCCATAAGAAGTTGGAAAGCGACAATTCGCCACTCTGTAAATGTGGTGTTTACAAAATAAGGATTAAAGCAATTCTCGAAATTTTTACTCAGGTATCAGTGTGGCTCTCAGACGTATAATATCTTACCTCGTAAATAATATTTGTCGTATTTGTATCTTCTATATAAACGTTAGACACTGTTTACTGTCTGTCAGATCGAGTCCATTCGTGTGCTCGAATGCCTGAAAATGCCGAAAGGCGAAACCCGGGTCGTTAGTGACAAAATACATGGAAGTGTACAAAATCTCAATAATCCAAATTAGAAAAGATTAGAATAAAAGTGCAAGAGCGTTGACCACTCCGTAACAATTATAATTAAATTTTAAGATTTTTTATTTTCAATTAGCGAATTTCGGCACTATTCTTCAAAGCATATATATACTCATAGTATGAAAGTGCCAAGAAAGGAGAATCCGGCCAATTTGTTGCCTTCCCTTTTTTGTCCTACAGATACCTAAGTTAAGTTTGCAAAGTAAGCTACCAGTTGCCTGACTATTTACATTATTTAATGAGGGTTCTTGACAGAGAGTCATTATCCCTATATCTAAAATGAAAGTTAAAGGTTTGCGTAAGAACAGTAAATAATAAAGCTCGAGACTCAACTCGACGCGATAATCCTTCTAAATTATTGCGGATTTAAAATTTCACTAAGGGTATGATGAAAGGAAACAACGAAAGAACAACAGAATTTGTAGAGAAGTGTATCATGCATATTGAAAAAATTCTTTTCTAGTATAAAAATGCAGTAAAATATATTATATCATTGCACTAATATTATTGGTTAAGGTTGAATATATCATTTATTTATCTTTCAATAAATAGTTACTTTTTTTCTAAAACCATATCCGCTCCCTATCCGGAGCCTATGGCCATCACGCGGTTCCTTCAAGCTTATCTGTCCCCGGCTAGTCTCTTCGCCTCCTCCTAGGTTATCCGAGCGTCCCGTAGCTCCGCCGAATACATCCTATGGATAGTCATCAGCGGCCTTCAGGGCGACGGAATCCATCTGGTTGGTGGAAGAGACAGGCAGGATTCAGGCTCCCCTGGGGAATCCGCAGCACGTGTCCAAGTCAGGTCCATCGTCGATTTTTTATTTTGGATGTAATAAGAGGTTGGTCCATCCGCTCTCTTACCCCAGAGTTCCTGACAAAATAAAACCACCGTACCCCTAGTATTCACCACAAACACCTGTTTTCAAAGCACAGTATACTGTTACCCTGTGCCTTGGTGAGGTGCCATGACTCGCAACGGTAAAGCAAAACCGCCAGGATGCATGCGTTGAATAAGTGGCACTTGGTTCTGACCGAGTACAACCATGAGTCCCAGACTTTCCGCATTGAGTTAAAAGTTGTTACAGCTATCCCTAATCGGATTGCGAGCTCTTTACGCGGATTGCCATCTCCCGTAATGTGTACCCCCAAGTACCTAAAGCCGTCGACGGTAGTCTGGGTCTGGACAGAAACTGTTGCAGAGCACATTGGTTTTACTCGCATTGACTTTGAGGCCAATGCGATACGAGTTGCTCTGCAGCCTGTCCATTGTTTCCTGAATACCCTCGACAGATTTGTCAAATATGACAGAGTCGTCAGCATACCTGAGGTCACATAGCTTCAGATTGGGGATAACGGTTACACCTCGGTCGGGTGGAATTGACCCTCAAGATGAAGTCGAAGATTATTATGAAGAGGAACGGAGCCAGAACACAGCCCTGTCTGACTCCGGTTGAGACCCCAAACCATTCTGTCGTTAAATAGTTACTTAGTCCTTCTAAACATTAAACCCAACACCCTCTTAAAATTCTATTACTATGTTACTATTTATTATGTGTGTGTTATTCTACGGAATAAAGTAATCAATATCGGATAGTTCAATAAGCTTGGAAATCATTTTTTTCCTATTGAATCTTTGTGGAGCATACCACACAAGGCTCTTAGTCTCCTGATTATTTAAAAACCTTCACATGACAGCATATTTAGTGATACAGCACTTAGCTAGAGCACATGCGACTGAGAGATATGACGACCTAGTGTATGTATACCCAGTAAAAATAATCAGAAAACTGACAAAAACCCGCTTTGCAAGTATTATAGATACTTTATATTTCACATATTTCACCATATAATTTCAATAGGCAAATATAAATAGATATTTTCACTATGCCCGACATAAAATAAAACATTCGTAGAATCTATTCATCGGTAATACAAGGCACGTCAAAAGACTGCAGTGTTCATTATCACAGGAACACAAATCATTTTCCTACGAGTGTACTTATTGAAAGAGTTGTAAGGCAGGAATTGGATGGATACCAGAAAATTCCATAATTACAGGAACACATTTGTATTTATGTTTAGCATTTTTTTAATAATTCAACTCTAGTCATATTATAAAAACTACAATCTCTACTAATCACAAATTTTATGTAGAAATCTGTATGTTTGTATGTCTGTCGGTCACAACAACTCCTCCGGAACGGCGTACATTAGCGACGAGAAATTTTCACATGTCGTTTTGGCTGAAATTTTTAGTTCAACTGCGCTATTTTCAACATTCAACTCTCATCTGAAAACGCTACATTTTTGACGTTTCAATGCGGGATGAAGTATGTATTAATAATAGTCGCCTAGCAACAGTTCATTACTAATAATATTCTGCAAGTGACAGTTGAGATAGTAACGCAAACGTAGATATTTGTGTTAAATATTGAGTTTAATATTTGTGACTTTTTAGAAAGTGAGTGGTAAATCCGTACAGCTTGGTGTGCATCTGGAATCTTCATCGAGAATTAGCGTATGACTCTGATCGTATGTTTAATGTGTGGTACTGCAGGAGCCATCATTAAATGCAGATCAACAAGCTGTCTATCGGGAAGTTCTGCGGCGCCATAACAAGAGTGCAGGTGGCAAAGTTGTCAAATTTTATTTTAGCTGGTTTCAACTCTTAACATTATTATTAATTGTTCGATTATATTTTGTGGGTGTAATAAAAGAGTACGGTTGGCGGTGATATTTTCAAATTTCAACATTAGCTAGCCAACGTCTAAATTTAATAACCTAATATAAGCGTTCACCATCTTGGGCGAAGCCGGGTAAAAAATACTAGTTTTTAATATAAAACCAAAGTCGGAATACCAAAATAAGTGAGAAAAATTTCGGTTTGATCATTGATTTTTTTTAATTATGGTATAAAGGACAAACCGAAATTTGATACAACTTAACTGTTGAAATTGTAATTGCAATTAATTATTTTTTTAAGTATTCTTGCGATAAAAGTGGATAGATATGTCGCATTTTTGACTGCAATTAAATTGTAGGTTTTTCGTAATCGATATTATTCCACAACTAAAAAAATTTACTTAAACGAACAAATGATTAAAGAAATCAAATAAACAAACAATTTTTTTTTTTTTAAATAAAACACAATTCGTTTGTACTACTTCCACATATTTATAATGATCAGGACCGGTTTCGCTCATCACGAGCATTATCGACTGATAAAAATACAAACATAACAGGCGTATTTCTATAAAATTGAGTGAAAAAATGAAGGTATATAAAACTGATGGTTCATGAACTGAGACAAGAAAATATTGATTAACAAACAAATTATACATAAATCAAATGAAAGAGTGTAGCTTTATTTGTGATTGTAGATTAGTATTTAATGATTTGTAAGAGGTCCATAACATTTTAATTGTTAACACCTTAAAGTAACAAACAAAATATCAACAAATAATAATCTTATAAAAGATTCAAATTAAACAGTACTACCATTTTGCTGTTACCTTTCGATATTTGATAATAACCTTACTATAAATACAGCCCGCTACCGTTTATTCTTGACTAGAATGCTTTTCTATGAAGTCAAAGGCACAGTACGTGACCATACTAGTATAATAAAGTCCAATTTAGGACCAAAACAATGTGCGGGTAATAACACTCATAGAGAAAAAGATTATCTATGTGATGCAAGCTTAAGCGTCGTCCCTACGAAGCCTTGGAATCCAAAATATTCCTGGATTGTGGACGGGAGCGTCCACTACCCTCCTATAGAATACGTTTTTTATTACGGAGCGAATCTAGTATTTCATCAGTGGTATGCTAGGTATGCCGCTACAGTGGTGTACAGTTGGATGCCAAAGCCCCTAAATAAGACATAAATATATAGTGGTTTCTATTAAGAAATTCGTATGTTGATACTCAAGTTGTATGAACATGCAAATATAAGTGTCCAGTTTTTATATGAAGTGATTCGCGTCTTTTAGTCAGGGAAAGCTCTTTTGTAATGCCATGAGCGGCTGTGTTCAGAGGGGGGAAAATACTCAACCCAGATATAATATAAGTTTAATTATAGTAAGATTAACATCTTTTTAATCGTACAATAAATGGTAAATATATGTATTACGTTAATTATACTGGTGTGATAATGGAAGGTAAACGTTCGACAAATAGCTATCAAATGAATTATTAAATTTTTATGAATGTTAATATTTTTCTAATTTTTTCCTTAAATATTATTTTGTTTTTTTATGAGAACATCCGGTTGGAAGATAAGAAACCTAGTTTCATTCACGCCATCTGAAGATTTTCAATTAAATAACCACAGCAGGCGAAATTAAGATTTTTGATATTGAAAAAATCACACGAGGCATCGCAAAATAAACGCAAGAAAATGCGAGCTTTCTCGCGATGTGTACGCCTTTGTTAAAGAGCGTATCGAAATGTAGAATTTATTAAGCCGATATTACCTCAACGTCAAAAAAGTGTGAAAATTTGATATATAATACAAAGGGGGAAACCGGGAATTCTTTTTGTCACATCATGGTGAAAATTGAAAGTATGACTTTCTTTTTCACCCGAATGGAACTCTTGATAATAGGGAATGTGTATTATTTTGAAAGTAATTCAATGGAATAAACATATTTTATATTAGATGCATCCAGATAATGGATGTATATCTAAGGATATTAACAGTTATACAATTCTAAATTGAGTTCCAACAACGCCAAACACTAACCATTGTTTTAGCAAAAAGCTTTGAGAAGCTAAATCCTGTTTTGTTTATGTTACGGCTGAGATACAGATTCTCAGTTTCCTGGCTATTTTTGTATACATAGTTTATTATTTATATCCTTTTCCGCGTGTTGTATAACTTAGTAATCGTATACAAACGATTCTATCAGCTGAAGAGGGAATTAGAAATTTATTTTTTGTAATACGTTTTTTAAATTGAAGAGTTTAATTATTGATAACATAAAACAAAATAATGTGTTGGTCAAATATCGCATAAGTAGATTAAAAAGGTGTATAAAAAATAATATAAGTACTTATAAAACTAGAACATAAAGAAAAGTCATTTTTTAAATTATCTTGTCTGCTGGAATACCACTCAATTTCATTGAAATAAATAGTTTCTTTAAAAAAGAACGTTATCACAATGAAAAAATGATATGTATTCAAACAAACTAAAAAATGAGGTATTTTTTGGAAAAAATAAAATATGAGATACTAGGTATAATCAGAAGTGAAAAAACCGAGTTATCTTAATATTTAAAAGAACAGAATGACATAATTGAATAAAGCAGAATCAATGTCAAATGAATCTGAGAATCAGTGAAATGGTTTGTATAATTAATTACACTTATTTGAATATTGGGTGTGCCAAAGTATCACAATTGGTTTCTAATTTATTAAAATAAGCAATTTGGTGCTCATTGCTTCAGACCAGTATTAAATATAGAGTAATGCTCTACAATCAGTCAGTTAGCTCTAATGAAACGTAAAATTTATGAAACAACATTGAGAGATATAGTAATGTACCTATATATTAGTATACCAAAATTATTTGACTGGTTTATTTTACTGTTGCCATTTCAAATGAAAATAAATAATTAATGTAAAATTTTATTAAAATTACTCAATTTTGTAATTAAATTCAAATATTTAAATTTACCAAACAATCTGATCTGAATTTTATTCAGTTTATAATACATATAGAGCAGACAAAAATAAAGAATTAAATAATATTTTTTGTTGTTTTAACAAATTTAAAGTACTTGTCCACCGCATTAAAATATTTATAATTTTATTAAGCTTTTATAATTTCAGTTTATTAAAACTAAATTATATGGATTCAGGAGGATTTAAAAATAAATAAGTAACATTGGTACCGACATAAATTACTATAAGAACAGGTTTTGTATTGGCTATAATAATTGTAAATGAATCTCATACCTTCGCATCATTTACTCGTATAGCAGGGTTTCCTCCCTTAAAATACGGAAAAGATTTAGTAAGAGATTTTTGAAGAGTATTTTGTGTATCGGGTAATTCTGAAAAGAACTTTAAATAAATGAGCGCAAAAGACTATAGGCGTTGTAGATATTTTTCAGGCTTTCGGCAAGTCACAGGCTTAGTCTTAAAAATGACGTAATTTCCTGTAAACATGTTATCATCTACTGAAGAGCTCGAAGTGAACGAAAAAGTTCGATCGAGGTGGATAAGTTCGGAAATAGTGTTGTGCGTAAAGTGTGTTATAAAATTTACAGAGTTACGCGAAAGGGATCGCACATAAATGTCATCACACGATTTTGGATATTCTCCAACTCACCTCGCCCAGTTGTCACATTAAATTACATCTTTAATTCCGTTGTCTTAATTACGTAAATGTATGTAAAACGAATTTTATTAGTTATCTGACGCCACTTAAACTCTACCCGCGCTGTACCTCTTTCATCACCAATCATCATAACGTTATTTATTGAGAACTTCAACAATTTTTTCGTCACCAATAGATGTTATTTTAACCTTTAATCAGGGCATGGTAATATCCTTCTCACATAAAATGTATTAAAGTAAATCAGTATTATAAATATACCAGCGCCATTTTTCAACAGTAGTCAGTGGTACTCGGAGAGAGATAGAAAAAGAGAGTTTGTGTTCTGTGTGTTACAGTTAGATAGATAAATCAGGAGAAATAATATAGGCTAGGTATTATTACCACGTGACAGTGCTACCTATCAGTGTTTTCTCAATACACTTAACATGAACGATCTACCGACAAACAGAGATAGAATACATGTGTGTGCGTTGCTTTGAAAATTCACTTTCCCATAAAAATTCACGTAACACTTACGGTCACTCACACACACCTCTCTTTCTGCTCATGCGCTGCTAATCAGGGAAAAAAATATTGTGTGTCTCGCGCGATAAATATAACTACAGAAACTTTGAGTGAATTGTGAATTATGAAAAATCGAATCAGAATGAAATCTAATTTGAATAAGAGTCAATTTTGCAAAAACGCCATTATATCCAACTGTTGCATTATATTATCAATTGCTGTATCCTGATATCTTGTTTTCGTAAACATACAAGATGTCATATATATTCATGTTACAGCAAAGCTTATCCATACGACACAGCTGGTTGGGTACTTGAATATACATTTGTACATCCGAAACAGTTGAGAATTTATGACGTACGTCTGCAATTCGAAATAATTCTCAAGATGTCTTCGTAAAGTTCATCCTGAATCATTAAATTATTCACCCAGGGCGGAAAGGCGGCATCGGTATACGCTCATTCAAGTTATTTTAGTGTCTGGTCGTTTAATTTAGCTCCCTTATAAAGTGACTTCCCTCCCTTTCGTACGTATTTCTGTTCTTGCGATGTGAATAATTCGTTCAACCCTTTTATCATAATGCAATGAATGTAAAATTACGGTGGTGGTGCAAAAGGTGACGAGCTTATGTCGATCCTGTAGTCGAATAGTTTACGCTTCAATCCAATTAATTTCGGGGTCACGGGTTGAAACTTCAAATCACAGAATGGAAACTATGACACATTGTTCTGATAAGATTTTCCATTAGACGTCCATGCGCTCTACCATAGGAGCAGATATGATTGAAAACACTGTTATACCGTGCAACTCAAAATCTGTAATTTGATTGTATTCCTGTATTAATTGTGGTTTACAAAAGCTACAAATTAATAATGCATATTAGATTTAACTTTTTTTACATAATACAAGTGTAGTCTCGCCGATTATATAGCCGAGTAGCCAAAGTTATTGAACGTTCGTCCTATTCAGTTGATGTGGACATGAGTTCAACTTCCCGAAGAGATACTTTCATAAATTGATTTCTCATTCGATTTATTTTTCAAAGGCATGAATGTATGTGATGTTTATATGTGGAAGGCCACGCGTCTCATCGGAAAATAAGCAGAGAGACTAACTTACTATAAGTCTATCATCCTCAAACAGATCGGTTTTACAGCCAGTTCATGTAAAATAAGTTCTACTGGCATGCTTCATGAAAAAGCCATATACTTCACGATCTAAGTAGACAGAATTTTTAAAAAATATTTCATATTTTACGTAGTTTTTTCGTGCAATTTAAAATCAAATAAAAAGTCTGTGTTGTATTTCTCTTGTTTATACAATATTTCATGTTTCTAAGATTATCATAAGACTGATTATAATTCACGTTTACATGTAAATTGTCTCACTGAAATTTCAACGTCATTATATATTTAATATTTGATTTGTGATTCAGCGATATATGATTTAGTAACATAGGTTCGTTTGATTATGGCAATTATAATTTGTCGTAAAAATATTTAAAAAGCACATTGTCAAGTCTATTGTCTCATTGATAAGTAATATAGACAGTTTTCATCGGCGGACTCTAAATTTTTGTTCCTCTGATTATCAAGCAAAACGATAGTTCTGGCAAGATAGCTATTATTAAATAGATATACTGATACTGATGAACTAATTATCTTGGGAAATTCTGTCTACGGTAAGGTTGAAATAATAATCTCTTCAATGGATATAGACAACTGATAAGACTGTTAATTAGTCGATTCACCAGGAATTAATTACTTTGCGTACCTGTCAATTGAGATATGCGAGATATCCAGAAATTATTGTTAATTAACAGAACCTTTCACTACCTAAATTATCATGTTAGCAATATTGATGATTGTATCATCAAACATACAAATATGTCCGCGTTATGCAATTGCAAATAAATTATTTTCATATACAGCAAATTATAAAAGGATTTTTTATTTTTTATATTTATTTTTGTTACACCGCTTTTTAAGTTTTTTCAATGAACTTAAGACTTTAAACAATTATTCAGACACATATTCAAAACGATGTAGATCTCTTTCTGTGATTTGTGATTTGTCTGTGAAAAAAAAAGTATGATTTACATGTGTTTTACTCGATCGGAAACTAGGTATTCTTTAAATTAAAGTGGTAAAGGTATTTTTCATTCTATGGTTACATGTAACAACAACATACCCAATTTTTCAATTTTTATCGTGTTCCGACGTTGGAACTTAGGTTATGGATGTCTCGAGTTCAAGTCCCGATCGACTTGTTTTCGTAGGCATGAATGTCTAAAATGTCTTCCTACCCACCCATCCAATCCTTAAAACGAGGTGTGGCTAGAGCGATTAGCTAACCAGTAGTTATGTTCTAACCCTATCCTTCTATCCCTACTCTTTTCGACAAAGAGAGGTTATGCAACTGAGTAACAAGCAGTTCTCGTAGAAAAATTTCTGTTAAGATACCTCCATTAGAAGACCACTTGCTCAACATTGGTAACAGACGTTGTAAACAAAATAATATTTTGCAATAATTTTTCTCTTTCCATTTTTAATGGTGTACCGATAGAATCTAAATAAATGATTCAATTGTATTTGCATTTCTTGTCATATATAAAATTTCATAAAAATTGCCAACATGTACCCACGATGTTAGAAATTCTTATTATTTTCTCTCTGCAGTATAAATATAAAGGTAAGAGCATTGCAGTGGTGTACGTGCGAACTATGACAAGGAAGATAATCACAAAATAAAATTGTGAAAAATTTACGGTGTAACACCACACGTGCGGGTATCGAAACATTCCTATTTTGGTTTTTCTTTACTGACTCAATGTTAGTATAATAAAATCCATTAAGACAACAACGTACCACGCGCATGTGGGATTTTAATAAAATGCTCCCATTAAATGTATAAAACTATTGCTAACCGTGTGTAAGTTATGAAGGTAAGCCATGAAGGGTGTCATTATCAAAACCCTACTCAAATGAACAGCTCGCTGGGTTCAAATAAAAACCTTTAATAAAATAGCATTAAAAAAAAAGCAAATAGTTTTATCAAATACATTTATTATTTATCCAGAGTAAAATTTCTAAGACAGTTTTGTAGTAAAATCACTTTGTAACTATTTTATGTAAATTGACGCCATTTTCCTTAATGTATATCTATTAAACTTCAAGGCATTCATTGGAAATGGTTTCGTTCATACTGAGCATTATCATCTGATATCACCTTAGAAGTAAGTAATAAAGCCAAATATGGCTAAACTTACATACTATCTTATTTAAGAAATATAAATTAAAGCAGTGTTTATCAGTTAATAATGCACGCGATGAGCAAAACCGGTCTGTAGTACAAAAGAAGTAGTACAAAAGAAGGTGTGTTTTATTTAAAAAATATTATGCATTTCCAACAAGAATTGACAGTTATTGATGTCGTAATAAATTTAACTTTTAAATTCGTCTAAATATGTTTCACAAAGGTGTAAAAGATTTATCATTCTTGATAACATAAAACGTGGCACGTATAAATGATTTGCTATAGTTTAAAATTGAAAATGAATAAACGTACAGCGTACAGTTATAGCTAAAATAATAGAGAAAAATCATAAGATTTTCATGTGAAAATCAACATAAAAGTCAATCCACTAGGCCATATCGAAAGACAGTTTTATAATAATAAAGGAACAATGTCAGACTACATATTACTTTTATTAGCTCGCAATGAATTATCGCATGTCCACTCATGATGTCACATAATGTCACAAATAACGGGTCTATCTGTTTAGATATAGTTTATTTGATGATATGCATGCTATCACCCATTTATATGTCATTCTGTGTTGACCAAACGTGAATATATCCATCAAATGTAAGCTCGAGAAAATTGAGAATAAAAATTTTACTGATTTATTTTGAACGAAATATTCTCATTGAATTTAATTAGTGACTATACACGCTGCGTGTACGATTAACTGACTGTAATGCGTAGTTTTGTATTGTAGTAAATTTTAGAATTTCAATTTGAAATGGAATAAACCTATTTTACTTTTTTTGTTACGATCGCATCAAACAGTACTTTCTTTTCCCGTGATCTATCTACGTTTGATTTGAATTGACACGACTTAATGTTATATCGTCACCGACGGCAGAAGTTGGTGAGTAAAAAAATTGTCTAAAATGAGGTGATTGCACGATAAGCTTATTATATATCAACTGTTTTTCAGGAACAACTCAGTAAGTGCATTTATTATACCAGTTTGGCAAAAACATTACATTAATTTTATCGGTTAATACATTTATGAAGATTTAAAGGCATCCAGTTGTCATTTGTTGTCGACAGAACTATTATTTAGAGAGCTTAAAAAACAATAAAATAGAAGATTTGGAACTTATTGATAATGACTGAAAACCTAATAACAGGAGGAGAAAAATGCATTATTCGGTAAATCGGACGGTTTATATTGTTTTCTTATTTTAATATAAATTGTGAAAGAAAACACTGATATGATTTCTCCTTTCACTCCAAAGATCGGCACTTAGCTGTCTTATACAGTAAATAAGACAAATAAGAAAACATCTTTAATGGCCATCAATTAAAATGAATCCCTCTGCTAAAATGATAAATAGGTTGAGGTAAACTCAATTTAGTAACATCAACTATCAATTTGTGATATCTAAATCTAGTTTATATAATAATATTATGTCAGCTTTAGTGATTTGAACTATTTTCAAGGAAACTCTGTAAAGATACAGAAGCTGAAATATGCGTTTCTCCGAGAACAGTTACAAAAGACACGAAGTTTCCTCAATTTGACACAAATACAAATGACCGAGCCGCAAAACGAGATAAATAAATACGACAGAGTGAGGCATTTTGTGCTGTTGCCATATTTTTTATTCACTAGAATACTAGATAACAAGAGCCCAAAGTTATTTCCTTCCAACGTGCTTAGAACAAACTATTGTTGCTTTATTTTTATTGTATTTAACACGAACATCTAACTAAGTAATATTCACTTTTAACTGTCGATTATTGGTGGAAAGGCATTATATTTTAAAAGTAAAATAAAATTTTTTCGTCCTACTTCTACATGTGTATAATGATCAGGACTGGTTTCGCTCATCATAAACATTATCAAGAGAGTATCGAGTGGTAACACTCCATGGCTTCCTTACCAAAGCTGTTTTACGATTGAAAATTTCTGCATCTCAGCATATAAACAGTAATACACAATTGAAGACATTGATTTATTTCTAAGAATTCTAAGCGATTTATTCTAATCACTTTATTTTTCATAACTTGATATTAGCTCTCTTACAAAATGACCAAAATTGAGTTAATCCTGTTGAGGAGCTATCGTTTTGCACACATTGATATTTCAATCTATTTTCTGTATGTGATGTAGTCATTATGACTGTTATAAAAAATATACTCAAAAGAAGTCTGAGGGAAAGCGATTAGGTAACAACAAATCTGTTTTTAGCCTCATCCCTCTCTCTCAGTGTCTGTCAAACTTTTCTCTCACGGCACACTAGAGAGGGAAGATTTTTTACGCTGCACACCAAATAAAAATGTAATGTACTTTATTAAGACATGAATAAATAAAATCTTAGTATAAGCAATTATACAAAATATTGTTTTATAAACATACATAATGTTGCTATACAGAGATGATAAATCTCTTAACATTGAAATTATGCAATTGATTTTCAGAAAGAATTTAGTCAAAACGCCTCTCTAAATTTGATAAAACGAAAACACATATCTTCTCATCTACCGTCTTTAGCCGCTCTCAGTTTTTGATTTCATTTTCATAAGCCTTTCTGAAAAACCAAAGCGTCTAAGTTGTGAGTTTTTAACTTATCCACAGTTCTAATTTGTCATCATTTGTCACGACACACCTGAGACGTCTTGCCGCAGACAGTTTGGTAGACACTGCTATATCTCATACAGTGACTGAATGACAAATATTTAGACACCTTCTGTTAGAATGTTCAATTAGTAATAATTGATATTCCGAACGCATGGATATTAAATAAATTTAAAAATGAACATTGTTATCAATTTATATAAATAGCGATTCAATTTATAAATAGTTTGTTCTTGACTTAAACATTTTTGCTTTTAAAATGTGCATATGCATATATTGATTAGAAAAAAAATTTTTATTAACTACGCATTTTTTACAAAGGTTATCAAAGACTGAAAACATCACGTATACAAATCTAACAATGTAAGGTTATAACTTTGAAAAATATCCGTAAGTGTCAAAATCCGGAAAATTCTGTCATTTAAATTAGTTGACCTGAATTTTGAAATTCAGCAAGATTACTTTTCTTATCACGGAGTACGAAATACAAACAAAATTTCGAATGAAGTTATTTATTTTTGACGCAGATGTGAAAAATAAATCCTCTTTTCAAAAACGCTGATTTAACCCATATATAATACGTAGGCTTGTACGAATGTTTACATAAAATCGACAAAAGACAGTTTGGGGGTGGCTGAATAAGGCAGAGTAAATTTAGCTTATATAATTAAAATTGTAAACAAAAAGTTTATCGTACAATTTGTTATATTTAATTTTCTTACCTATATTCTGTAGATGCGATTTGACAACCTGTAAGAGATAAAAAAATAGATTAATATCGAGAATCTTCTGAAATATATAATACTATTAAAATTAAACCCAAAAATTTGATTGTCATATATTTACATAAAATTGAAGTAGTGTAAGTATTTTCATATTTTCAAGTATGTATTTTTCTAGTAAGAATTTTTTCTGTTTGCCAACTCGATTAGAATCTTCAAATAAAAAAGTGGCTCCTTTCAAACCAGTATTATTTTTACTCGTAAAATACGATAATTTATTATATTCGAAGCATTTTTTTGTATTATATAAATTATTTAAGACGATAATAATACCAATTACATTTCAGAGCACATTAATATTAATATTTGTGGAATTTTAGCACTGTTTTACGAAGTCAATTAATTCATTATTCAGAACCATAGCATTGCTAATTAATTTAACCCCATACCAGAAATTAATTATACAACCATACCTTCTTTTTCTGTGGAGCAGATCAACAGAAGTGGTTTACGAGAACTGGTCGTAATTCCGTTGATAGGCGGAAGGGACTAGGAAAGAGCTGATAGTTACCTAGTCGCTCTCTTTAAAGAGCGGATAGGAAGTGTACGGAATCAATGGGATTAACATCAATGTCACAGATATCCATGCCTTTGTAAATTAGTCAATTAATACATAAATTCGAATGTACTTGTCTATGGTGACTGATTAGAATTAATAAGACACGTTTAACGAGAGCTAGGAAAAGTGTGACAAATAGAAAGTCCTACGGCTATATTGTATTGTGGTCTGCTGCTTACGATCACTCAAATTTTAGTGAAAAAATCACAATTAAGTGTCCGTTTGGGGCTTCAAGCCCACAACCACTTCACTGAATGGACGGTACACCCAAGAGCAATCCATTCATATATTTTTTACCATGTCTGCTTTCAGTGTGGAGAATATGGCCTTCAAGTTGTGATATCTCAACAGAAGTTACTCAGTTGCTAACCTATATTTTTCAAAGAGAGTCGGTATAGAAGGATAGGGCTAAGACGGGACTCGTAGTTGGCTAATCGCTGTCGCTATGCCCCGTTTTTAGGATCGGATGAGTGGGAGGAATTTTTAGACATCATAAACATTCATTAATTTATAATGAAAAATCAATTTATGAAACTGTCCGCACCGGGACTGAAACCCGAGACATCCGTAACCGTAACCAACGACGTTAACCAATGCACCACGGAGCCGACATTAAACTGTAGTACATTCAAAGTTTATTTAATAATTTTTAAAGTTTATTTTATTTAGTAACTCGCGTGCTTTTAATTAAAACCAAATAGCACATCAATTAACATTGAGTGGAGATGGCCGGTGTTTGATTTACTCTGTCTCAAAAAGCACTACGATGATACTATGTATATGCAAATCGCAAATTTATAAAACGAGTTCTCAAAAGTCCTTGAAATATATTGGATTTAGTTTACGTACGTTAGAAGCGTAGAAGGAAAATAGACCACGAGAGCTTTCCCATGCAAATTTCTCAGAAAAATTAGACCATCAATCTGTGGGGAACTATCCGCGGCATGTTGTTTGCCTTCGCACCAATTTCATACTACATTTCTTATCGTCGAAAGTATTTCCTTC
Source organism: Himalopsyche phryganea (assembly GCA_022494535.1). Classification (NCBI taxonomy): domain Eukaryota; kingdom Metazoa; phylum Arthropoda; class Insecta; order Trichoptera; family Rhyacophilidae; genus Himalopsyche; species Himalopsyche phryganea. The sequence continues at coordinate 1,905,637 of JAGVSL010000001.1, read as the reverse complement.
ACTCGGTTGCATGTCTATTATTTTGCGGCTGAAATATGCGACACGGGTATCGTGATATCAAACTTCGAACGGTGAGCGCAGTGGGAATGCGAAATAGAATTAACGTGCATTTAAATATTATCTAGATCATTAAAATGCAGTATCTTTGCTGTGTCATTTATATCAATATGAGAAGAATAGGTTGGTTACAATAAAGGTTATCACGTATATGTCTTCGGATAGTAATTTAAATGCGCATTTTATCGGTTAATAGTTATGTGTGTCATTTATTCGATATATATGTAATGAAAATGTATTTGAGATGTTTTTGGTGATGATATTTATTTACACAGCGGACAAAATCAATCCAAAGTGTTTAAATAATAATAACTTTTGTTTGGGATGACTCCTTGAATGTCAATCTATCAATTTGCTTTTTCAATGAAGCTAGGATGGAACGATGACTGTTGTAGCAAAGTTACAGCTTGTACAATGTACAGGTTTTCTCTCAAAAGGTACATATCGAAATATCTTATCGTGGATATATATTTTTATGAATCGTGGCGATCCATAAAGAAACAACTTTTAATCGTAAAACTATCAAATATTGACCACCTATTTGAATAAACAAGTAGTAAAAATACTAAGTCATCACTTTTTACGAGTCAGTTTAGATGAGTCGAAACATTGATCAGCCATATCTCAAAACTATCAATTTATAGTTGTATCACTATGGAATTAAGCCATCGACATATTTAGACACAATTTTGTATTGGGTTTTAATCTGTTTAAATTTATATTCCAATATATCGCAGCAATTTTTAACGATAGAATAATTTTCAATTGCGATCGGAAATAGTATGCTTTTTTTTTATATTAAATTTTATCAAATTGCCCCTATCTATCGTTTTCGCATTCATAGCTTCTTGCGGAGTCCCTGAAAAAAGTTAAATCGAGGTAAAAATGTATTTACTTTTTAAATATCCAATCCATTGTTAAAGCCACGAAAAACTACACTACATTACAATCGCGGCTAGTGAGTTGACAAGCCTTGCTTTATAAAACAGCGTTAATAATAAATAGCCACCCAGTTGACTACTTTATTAGTTCAAAAGTGCCACCGAATCCTTAAAATGAAGGCCTTTACTTAATTTTGATAAAATAAATTATTTCGTAAGTATTATTTTTGTTTCTTTATCACAAATATTTACCAAAAAATAAATTATTAAATTCGAATTTCATTTTATAAACTTTACTTTAATAAACATATTGCTTTGTATTCCGCATAAAGTTACTAACTGATCGTTTTAATATTAAATCCGTCCAAATAACACTGTTTACCTTTTCTAATAATCCTGAAAATGTTAACATAAACCAAATTTCGATATATAAAAATACACAATTATATATTTTAAACATACCCTCTCTTAATACGTAGCATTTCAATCGAAAATATTTCTTATGTTTTAACGAAGATTGTTTGTTAACCGGTAACTCTCTAACCTCTTTCTTCTCAATAAGAATCACTTGAAGTTATATTTTAAAAATAAAACACAATATGTTTGTACTACTTCCACCAGTTTCGCTAACCTCGAGCATTAACATCAGTTAATAATGCTCGTGATGAACGAAACTGGTCCTGATCATTATAAACATGTGGAAGAAGTACAAACAAATTATTTTTTATTTTTGAAATAAAGAGGCCTTTTCACCAAGAATTGACAGGTGACACCTTAAAAGTGACTTGTAGTTAGCAAATCGCTCTTTTTATGTGCTTATATGATTTAAAATACCGCAGAGAAATACACAAATTAAATTAAAAACAATTTACAAAAGTTGTGGATTCGACCATGTAGCCGAGTGGGCGAAAGCCCAATAGAATTTACCACTCGGTTACGGTACTAGAGGTAAGCGTAAGCGTGTAATATTTATCTATGAAACGTTTAATATATTTGTTTTATTCATTTCCTCGAAGCATTCATTGACAGTAAACGTTTTTAAATTTGTATCGTATATGATGATTATTATATAATATATTACACTACGCAGAAATGGTACAATATTGATTTATAATGTTTATTAGTACCATGACAACTCACCCTGTGCAAGAACCCCATACGCTTATTAATTTGTTCGAATAAGAGGGTCGTAAAATTGCAATTCTCACTATGACACTAAAAGGTGGAAAATTATCACGCAGGAAACTCAATTTACGTTGCAAAATCTTTCTTATAATAGTTTCCATATAATGTACATGTTTGTAGTGTATTATATAGCAGGAAGAGGTTAATTGACGTGGATGGTTATTTTAGATTTACTTGTGTGATGTTTATTTTATATATATTTAGTTCATAATGTTCTCATTAACATAAAATGCGTAAATAATGATGAAATTAAAAATTAAGATTGGTTTTTTATACCGACGAAAACAGTGCACCGCCACCGGTGTGCCGTGGTACAATGCGACTGAAAAGAGAAAAAGTCAACATTAACTTACACACAATCTACAAAATATTAACAAATAAATAAGCAATGTCATATAATATTGTACCTAATATTACTGTCGGCGTCCGTGGCGCAGTTGGTAGCGTCGCTGGTTACGGTTACGGATGTCTCGGGTTCGATTCCCGGTGCGGACGGTTTTCATAGATTGATCTTTTAATCGATTTATGGATTTCTGTTCGAAGTCTGAGTCCTCTCTCCCACCCATCCCATCCTCACGAGGCGTAGTGAGAACGATTAGCTAACCACTAGTTCTCTCATAGCCCTATCCTTCTATCCCTACTCTCTTTGAAAAAAAGAGAGGTTGAGCAACTGAGTCACAAGCAGTTCTCGTAGAAAAATCCTGTTAAGATACCTTCATTAGGAGACCATATGCTCCGCATTGGGAGAAAAAAAATATTACTGAAATCAGCAAACCCAAAAAGCTTAGATGACGTATATGAGTTATTATTTTTATAATAAGCCTAGCTTAGTTATTTTTTTAATTACAGCTCTTTTAAAACGAGATTTTTTTTTGGTTTTTATTTTTCAAAAATCAAATTAAAAGTGTTCTACTACCTCAATAAATTTAATAAATAAAGAAGTTTAATTGGTTAAACTTTAAAAAAATGTTAGCTTTTTTAAATTAATGAAATATAAAAACAATAAATGTAAATTTTGTTTATAAAAATTACATATTTGATTAAGCGATGTGCCTTGAAATTCTCCGCAGTTCTTAAGTGTGCCGCGAGTGAGAAAAGGTTGCCGAGTACTGGTCTAGAACAGTGTTTCGCACATTAAAGCCGTATGTATTTCATATCGTGGATTTCTTAAAGTAAGAGCCAATTTATATAAAACTGATTTTAGTGCAGAAGAACTCGAACACATTCATGCACAAAAAATAATGAAGTGCCTCGATCTCAAGGATTGATAGAGATTATCGATTGAATCATTGCAATGTGTAATAATGAAATCGTCTACTCGAATTTCACCAGTTACCGAAAACTTGGTTATTGTGTATATAATTATGTTCAAATAATGGCAGACTGTTCTTGGAAAGCTTCTATGCGTTGAGATCTATTCGCTCTTCGTATACTAAATAACGAATTGCTGACATTGATTTTTCGATCTATGTTACTGTATCCAAAAGAATCCATCTCCTATCCGAGTTCTTTACTAGCTCCATCCATCTTTCGGTACCCTCACCGAATCGAAAAATTGAGTGACTGATTTAAAACTAGTCTTCGTTGCTATAGCTTCTTTTCAGTTGCTCCATAATATGAGTCAATAAATTTCATACACGCCTAAGTCACATATAACACAATTTTGGATAACAATACTTGTTTATAACGATTTTTCTTGAACTAATAAGAAAAAAGTGCTTAAATATCGCAGAAAGTGTATTACCCCTTGCAAAAGGACACAAATCATTGTGAAAAAAAGGTTTGATTTTATTTTTTTACAATATTTAAATACTTTTATAATAAATCAACCAATTTTTCTGTTATATTTAAAATAGTTTGAAAATAAAACAGGTTTTTAATATGGACTTTGGAACTTTTGAATTAACTCAACGTCCAACATAACTTTTCAATGCAAAAAAATGACTTTTGTTTGATTGTTCTGAACTCAAAATATTCTCCTACTTACATTGAATTGATTACCATCAAAATCATAAAAAAACGTTGTGGACTTAGATGAATATGTTATTTATCGACTCATATGATCGTCACTGTGATTGGAGATGGTTTAAAAAATATATAATATAGATACAATGTCATTCCATACACTTATTCTTATACTTTGTCGTGTCATATTATCAACGCTTTAGGAAATAAAGCAGTTAGCTAATTAAAGCTTTCTATAGAATATATAATACGTCTTACAACAGAATAAGTTTTGCAGCTTTATAGTAAGTTTTGATGAATTTATAAAATTAAAAGGAAGGCATTAAATGATAATAGCATTACAGCATACAACGCATTTATTTTTAACCTTATTAATATAATATTCTAAATAATTTCCCTTTGAAGTACTTATCGCTTCAGAAATGTTTAGAATATTTTATTTTCGCAATTTATATTAATTGAATTGAGTTAAGAAATAAGCTAAGAATTTAATATGATTTAAGTAGGTAGCAATTTATCGACGAAATGTCAAATTCTTAAGCATTTACTGAAAAGTTTATATTCCACGAAAAGTTTAGCCCTAACAACCTTTAATTAAAATGGCATTAACATCTCAAAACAAGCTGCTAAAAGATTTCCATCTTTTAAAATGGAAAACATAAAACCGTTTTGTATACGTAAAATTTTTTTTGAAAATAATTATCGCTAACTAAGTGAGAGTAGGCTCTACATTCAAAAATTTTAAGACTTAAAAAAGAAGCAATACATTATCAAAATCAAAGGAGCATGTTGAAAATAAAGGAAAAGAAGTTTTGTATAATTATTCTAAAAATGACGTTAAGGCAACACACATATACGACTCGTAATATACGTCAAGGAGTAGTGCCACCTATCAATATACATTCATTACATACAAAACACTCATGTCTTTGCATTGTGGATCAATTCGTAAGGTGACTAGATTCAAAAAATTATGCACTATTTTGACGAAAACGTAAAAACATACATGAATAATCAACTTCAAATTTTCCATCTCTCCAAAGTCAATGTTTGTTTTCTATCGTGTTTTAAGAAAATTAAAGATTAATTTGTTCTATTTTAAATCTTATTGTCAATAAATTTCATTCATATCGTCTGCTTAACTTTTAAAATAATCATACTTACTAACTATATTAGCAGATTTTTAAATGAGAATTATATATGTTTTAATACAGCCTAATGCCTTTTATTAATTTTGAAAAAAAGTAAAACATTGCCATAAAGGACATAACAAATATAAAAACCGATCCAATGTGAAAATTGTTTAAATACAAGATTCACTGCTTGTCAAAACTGTTCTGCGCATGACAAGCATGTTATTCCATACACAGTTGCAGTATTTTTAGCGCGTGCAAGCCGATGATTTGAAGACAAACCCAGGGTTTCAAATTCTCATTATCAGTAATAATTTTTTTTTAAAGTATAAAAATTTATTTTACAATAAACTAAAATCAGGAGTCTTATAGAAGTTGAAGTTGGGAGTGTTCGTGCTACTTTAAAAAGCCACTTCATTAGACAAGTGAGTTACGGCTTTAATGAAAACAAACTCTTCTGTACAAGTCTGTTATGTCGTGATTTTTATTTAACAACACTTTGATTATATTAAATACTTAAATTTTTACAATCCAAAACTTTAATATAATGCACTAAAAAGAGTCAATTACATCTACAATGGTCTAATTTTCTTAATCGACTAAAACATCTCAGAAGACGGTAATCATTTTGAAAGTTTAGCGATACATAAAGTAATGTGATCATATAGAAAATTTACTTTTATGAAGTAATATAAAACTGCAGTTTTTACGAGCAGCTTGCAAAAATGAATATTTACTACCTACTCCAACTAGCATTTTGAATTTTTATTACTGATAAAGTCCGTACTTGACGTGATCATTCTAAGTAAAAATTTTAAGAATAGCTTTATCGGTGGACTGTATATAAAGAAGGTTTTTATCATATCAATTATTCATGAATGATCACTAGATCGCATGACTGTACCATGTATATATGGCAATTAAAGCAGCAAACTATTAAGCCCCATGTTTACACGGTTTTTTGATTGATAGATAAATGCGATATAAAAAGCTATAAAAGCTTTATTGAAAGCTCACATAAAATTTTTCAATAGTAATCGATATATAATATTATTGCACTGTATGAAAGTAGTAATTTGAACATACAATTTTCTCTGCCTTTTCATTTTCAATAGAATAAATAGTTCATTATCGAAACAAAAGTTATTTTTAGTTTTAAATATTCTTGCATACTTTTATTGACTTGTACTAAATTTTAGCGAACGATAAAGGATATGAACCGTATTTGAAAATGTATTTTTTTCTCAACCTCTCTCGGTGATGGTAAACTTACTAGTAGAAAGTGTGGTTGGTGGGAAGAAATGTAAATATTACAAAAATCTATGCCTTATGACACAAAGCCACATATTTAGTGAAAAATCAATACATGAAAGTGTCCGTTGTAGGTTACGAAACCGGAACTCACTCAAACAAATAGATCAAACGTTCAAAAGCATTGACTACTCAGCTTCATGCTAGCTATATTTGGAGATCTATACAATATAAAAAATAATGCCATAGCGTTTTATATTTTCTATTTTTCAACTTTTAAAGATTTTTTGATCGCTCATTGGAGTTTTTATCACTGGGTTATGATGCAGATGCAGTTTCTCATGTTAGTAAGTAAGAGTGTAGGTGGATTTAAGATTTGAAATGTCATGTAGATTAGACGAAAACAAAACATCAACTGTAAATGTGTTTAATTCTTTATTATCGACGAAGAGTACCTAAGCTGCGTAAGATTTAAAAAATGTGTTTGCCGAAAAATAAGCTGCTGCCGCAAAATCTTATCTACTTGAATTTGAGTGGCAATACGAATGCTTCTGAAACAATTAATCGCTCTTCATAATATACCAAAAAACAACGAATTTTGAATGGAAAACTGCGTTTTTTATCGTGTGTTAATTACGAGCATAAGAAGTAAAAATAAAACATTTTTAAAAATTAAATTTTATTTCAATTGTTTTATTATGAAGTTACAAATATTCTTGATCAACAAATCTAACTGTTATTAAGTAATTTATTAATACATAAATTCACAAATATAATAAAATTGATATATGTAGACTCGCTTTATATAACTTATCCATTATTGATATTTTATATTATTAATTCATTGTTTAACGATTTCAACGATAGAAGTAATTTGAACTGTAAGTCATTTCCCGTTAACCAAAGACCTTCTTGGAAGGGAAAGGAAATGTAAAATGTCAATAAGTTACCTTCGGCTAAAGCCTCAGCACATATACATGCAAATTGCTTTTCTTGTTGGACCGGAAGATATTCGATAACAAAAGTACTGGACCTTGAGACAATTTAAACTAGGTTGAATATTGGAACATTAAGGGAGAAAGTTGGACGGCTGTAATTCAATATTATCAACAGCGATTTTCACAGATTTTTGGCTTGAAAATATTTATTTTATTCACAGAATAAATAATTGTGGAAAAGTGTGGCTTATTATAATATATAACTTTTGCTAGATTTTTAATACTACATACGCATACAAATCCATAGTTTTGAAAAAATCACATTTTAAGTTTTTCATACATTTAAAATACTCTTTTTAGATCAAATATCTCAGATATAAAGACATTTTTTGTTTCCACAGTAAAATAGTGTGGTTCAAACTCAACTGATTTCAAGAAAAATATTGGAAAATATCGCGACATGTGTTTTTTTTTTAATTGTAAATATTTTAAATTTATTAAATGTACTAAGCATGAAAAATGAATAAGATTTACTAGCAGTAGTGATGTTTTTACACTACAATTATGTGAATCCTACGGAGATTTTTGCATTTAAAACAGAAAATCACTATTTTTAGCACTTATGGTTGTTTTATACTGGATGGGCGATATATTAAAATCTTAAGGGGCTATTTGAAGTTCACATAATAATTATTTATTCAAATTTAATACCTTAAGAATATTTTTTACAACCGTAATTCTTAATTTATGTTTTTGAAAAGAAAATATTTCATTTTAAATTTACTATACACACGCATATTTTAGCAAGAAGGCTTTTCAATAGACAACTTTGAAAGCAGGTAAAAGTTTTCATGCATATATTAATATTCCAGGAATACTTCGTGACAGAAGTCTGTCATATGAGCGTATTATTGAATATATCTCAGCATCCTTTACGTTAAAGGATATCAAAACGAACTTACTTCCTGTACACAAAGGGTACGCTCGCAACGCTGATTTTCTATGGGAAATTAATTTTGAACTATGTACGCATCGGCGTAAACTAGCATAAAGTAAAATATTTTGTTGCATTAGATGTCAGTTAAATAAACAATAATATTGGCGATGAAAATTTATGACAGTCACATTATGAAATTGAATTTGTTATCAATCTTCGCGTCCGAAGAAGTGAAAATTTACGTCGTTGTAATTTTAATTTTAATTATTTTCTCTACGATTTTTAATTTAAAAAAATTAATTAGCTCCATTAAACTAAAATATCAATCGCATATTATGGTAAAATAACATTAAATATCTTTATTTTATTTTGTCACCATAGTTAAAAAAAAAAAAATAATTATCTTTCATTCCACCAAAATACTTTTTTCAGTCCCTCTCGTTTCATTGAACGCGGTTAAAAATAAAAGTCCCATGCAGTTATGCGTCTGGTAAGCAATATTTATATATATATACCGGAAGGGGTGGTGGTATAAATATGAAAACATAAAAAGCGTTTCTATATGTCATTTAAAAATCAATTTTAGAATGTGTCAACCGGGTCGTAACCGAAAATAACGACCTTCAACACTCAGGCTGAAAATAATTGTTTTCAAATACCGATTTCTGTAGCATGCTTACTTGAAGGTCGTATATAGTATAAATATTAGCGTAGCACATGGTTCAAAGAGAAACAAACGGGTCTATAGCCAAGTACTCAACGTCGTTGTATACGGTTTATGGGTTCGAATCCTAGAACGGACTACTTCATAAATTTGTTGTTCAATCGATTTATTGTATTCGAAGGCTTGGATATCTGTGATGTCTGAATTTCCATCCAATCCTACAAACGCGGTGTAGCAAGAGCGATTAGTTAACCAGTGAGTCTGTTTTGGCCGCATCCTTTGTCTTTCCAAAAAAGACAGGTTGAACTACTGATATTCTCCATTAGGAGTGGACATGATTACAAAAAATAAATAAATGGTGTAATTGACACATATCTCAAGTTTCAAATGCCAATACGTAATTTTGAGTTCTTATAATTGAATTAATTTCTACATTAATCTTTGTAAATGCACGATTACTTCTTCGTTTTCAATTCCTTGAATATCATACAAGTAAAATGCCTTCCTCAGCGTTTATTGCAATTGTTTTCTTTCATGCTATCTTTTTCCATTTATGGAGGAGTGTTGGAACTTTTATGCTTTCATGGGCAATTTTCCACAGCTCTTAACTGTGGCAAATGGTTGACACTAAAAACGTATAATATTAAACAGTTGTTCCCAACCCGAATATATTATAACACTAAATTATTCTCAAACACGGAACGGAAACACATTTCTAAACGTAATAATCGCTATTTTTTTATAGAAGTAAAAAAATGAGCTTTTATACGATAATAGTAATAAACGATTTAAAACTGTATGTACGTAGATGCTGAATTTCTGTATATTTATTGAATTGGCATTCTCAATTAATCTTGTTTGTCTAGTATTCTACTGAAACTCGAGAGAAACCGTTAGAGGGTTGGAATTAATGAAATACCTATGTGAGTCAAGAAGTTAGCATGAGCTTTTGTTTACAAATTGATAAAAAGAGCGCGGAAACACCAGGCGAAACGTGTTGTGATTAGAATACGGTGACGATGATTTTAAGAAATATTCGTGCAATTAGAAAAAAGTGACACACCCTGGTTTTTTTTGTTAAGCTTAAGTTTTATTAGGGTCCATAACTGAAAACTCACAGCGTTAATGACAATAATTAGGAGAAATAGACCCAACGCTTGTCGCGAGGGGCGCTCGGCCAATCACGGCGGACACGTTCACTGGACGAGTTCATTTTGACGAAAAGAGATGGTTCTGACGGTGCGGGAGTCCTTTTTGATTTTATGTGTTAGGAGTCGTTTGCCAGCCTTCGAGCAGGTAGAGTCGTTGACGTTGACGTTGTGAATTGTTTGTGTTTGTTTTGATATTTGACTTAATTTAAAATCGTTTGTCGTGTCACTTGCATTATAACTTAAAGTAAGTTCATGTGTTAAGTAAATGTAAATGTAGACTCAATTACATGTGTTAGGAATTATATTTGTGTTTTGTAAACCACTGCATCTTCGATTAAAAATAAATAAGAGTTGAGCCCGATTTGAAATGGTGTTTGTTTGAGATCTCAGCCCTTCCAGGACGTCGATAACCGACCATTCACTTCTCTTCAGTTCAGGTCTTCTCAAAAGATTATACTGGTTGCTTTACTTCAGACTTAAGATGCTTCTCAAAAAAAAAACGAAACGCGTGTCACACTAAATCACTAAATCAGTTTATTGATAAAATTATTTTCCACAAAGTTCGATCAACAATTCGTTATAAATTCAATTATAAACATTACATCTTAATATATATATTAATGATTATTTGAAAATCTATGAGCTATTATTTCAAACATTTCTTCTTGTAAGGCTATTTAAATTATGGGACAAGTTTCACTCAAATTCCCTCGAGCATGACTAATTTTCTTTTGAGTCCACAAAAACGGAACTGAAACGTTTGTACTGTATTTACACAAAATTCACAACACTTCGATACACAAAACAAGTTGTTTTAACAACAAAAAATATTTTTTCTACACTTAATTGCTCTTTTATAATGTAGCACAAATGTAATTTTGCGTTAAAACAACTGTCAAATTTATTTCGAATATTTTAAATACACTATTCATAGGAAATATAATGAAAAGTTTTAAATTAGTTACTATTTTTATATTAATTCTCAATCTTAATTGTAATGCAGTACTTGGTGGAAAGTTATTTTAGACTTTACAGACAATTTAAAAAATCATATTACGAAAATATCCGCATTGGAACATTGAACACTCTTATACACTGCCGGAATACAAGCTAATCAACCACAATTATTACATTAAATAATTAATACGATTAGAGAAAATACAATACAATATAATATAACTTAGAAAGGAATGTTAAGACAGCATGAGAGGATTCTTGTTGTTTTATCTCTATTATCAGTTTTCAAGACTTTAATGGATAAAAACATAACATAATAAACATAACATTCAGTTAAGATTAAGAAGCTGCGCTGAATCATGTAAAATGTATCAATGATAATTAACCGGCAAAAACAGAGATTTTCAGTAAACCAATAAAGCGCAGAAGAAGAAGTAGGCTGAAGAAGACTCACCCGGGTTATCCTTTTCCTGATGATGATAATGATGGATGAATACAATAATGAATTTTGATAAAACATCAGTTATAAATGTATGCAAATATTCATTCAGCATTTGTCGGCGTCCGTTGCGCAGTTGGTAGCGTCGTTGACTACGGTTACGAATGTCTCGGGTTCAATTCCCGGTGCGGACGGTTTTCATAAATTGATCTTTCATTCTAATTATTCATTTTTGTTCGTAGTCTGAGTGTTTGTGATGTCTAAAACTCCCTTCCACCCATCCGATGCTCACGGGGTGTAGCGAGAGCGATTACCTAACCACTGGTTCTGTCCTAGCCCTGTCATTATATCCCTACTCTCTTCGAAAAAAAAATAGAGGTTGAGGAACAGAGTAACAAGCAGTTCTCATAGAAAAATTCTGTAAAGATATCTCTATTAGGAAAGGGAGCGGACATGGAAAAAAAATGCATTCAGTGATTTAAAACCGTTGATCGTGAAATATAAACCTAGAAGTGTTTTAATGTACGGACGTTTTGAGCGTCGATTTTTAAGACATGCAGTTATAAAAGTTTATAATGTTTATAACAAATATAATTCAGTACTTCTTGTCAAATAATAAAAAAGATAATAAAAATATTTTATTCAATTTAAGATTAAAAAGAATTTGTAAGCCGTTGTGTGATAGGCCATCGATATATTTATTGAATTTTTCTATTCATGAGACTTAATATTCATGTTAAAATTAGCCCTTTCTCTTTTAATCAAGATATGATCAAATCCCACTCACGTTTTCATTAAAATATGTGTGTACGCGTACGATTTTTACATGTCAAATAAATATATGTACAGCGCCTCAGGGAAGCCATGGGTATTTCCAATTAGGGTTGCTTGAATAATGAGTGACCCATCGACCCTTCCGATTTACTTATAACAGAGTACAGCAGCATTCTCCCATTCAATTTAGACAACCTACAACTGTTGTCCAATTTATTCCAAGCAATATTACTGGGTTAATAAATAACGTTAGCCTTGGTTTATGGTAAGGAATTTATTGTACAAGGCAATATTAATTCACTTGCAAGCAAAGGTGATAAGTTACAACCCTTACGATTCACCCTGTACAGGTGAAAACGGCGATATTTTCTAATGTATGTTTCATTAAGCAATACCGCAATTCAAAATGTTTGGCAAAACTTTTTGAACAACAAACTTTGTAAGTTAATAACATTAAAACAAAAACTTTTTATTGAGAAAATAATTAAAGTTTTAGAAAATATACTATCATTCAAACACTCGCTCATTTTCTTAATCTTGTTTTCCCAAACTGTTATAAAAAGCATATAATCTCTCCAAGAGTCACTATTACTTGTCAATTTTCCCTATTCATACATCGTTTACTTTGAAAAGGTTCTAACTGACATTTTGGTCTAAAATAACCTTTTGGTCGGAAAATGTTATATTAGCCACATTCTACCATATAAGTTAAATTCAGATTTTATATATTGTTAAATATCAAAGATAGCAGAATTCCGGAGTTCCATCTACACACTTTTTTTTACAAACTTATTTGAAAAGGTTCTAAAATACGATACAACTTATTACAACCGTCACGCAATAAAAACGCACGCGGTAAAGTTTATTTGAAAAGGTTGTATCGTCCGGACGAACTTTCTTCTCTCGATTAGAAGTATGTGTTTGACAGTTCGTCTCGATGTTCTATATTGAAAGTTGTCACACATTCATACTTTTAAAGTTTCATCGTAATATTCTGCCCTCATATAATTCTGTGTTCTACTATTGTTGGTAATCTAATATTGTTTATCAATTTAATTTATTGTTCAATTTGTTTAATTCATTAAACACTAATGAATTAGTCTATTTGTACACATCAAGGCGGAATTTAATAAGACAGAATTAATCAAGCAAGAAGAAATTTGAATCTGTAAATTGAATTACTGCGAGAAATCACTGTGTCATGTTATATCGTGTTCACTTTCATGGGGCTAACTGTCAATTCTAGGTCGAAAGACATTATAATATTATATTCTAATTACGCAATTTCATGAAATGATCAGAACCGGTTTCATTTTTCATGTGTTAAAAATACTTTCGATGATTGTTTTATTCAAAAAAAAAATCATGGCATAAATTAATAATGGCTTTATTCCGATGAATAAACTCATTGGATGGCCATACGCGATGTTCTAAGATCACATTATCTGATAAAAGATTTCCAGACTCTTCTGAATCATTCCCAGTCAGAGTTAGATTATTGGACGTTATAAATCATTGCGAGATTAGTAATAAAATGATGTTTTAAGCGCAAAATAGACCAGTTCAAGTCCACCGATTGCAATTTATTATTAGATTTTATATGCGTAAGCGTTCCGCGAGTGTATTCATGCTGAAGAAAATGGCATTGTAGAGTTATATGCTCAGAATATGCCGTTTGAAATTAAATGTCATTTTACTATTATAGATGTTGAGATTTACTAGTACAAGAAGTGTCTATCTTCACTAGGGCAGCTCCAGCACAAAAATCACCATTATATTTGGCAACAGTAATGTGAAAGATAATGACATATATTGTTATTGAGAAATACAAAATCACCTGTTACTGAACAATTGATAAATACGATATTAGACACTTGAAGCATTAAGTCCCATATATATACTTAAAACATATATTGTAATTACTGTTAATTGCCAATGTAGTAAGATTTTTAACAACATCATAAAATGTCTTAAAAGATAATCTGAAAAAACATTGGACCTGGGACCTTCTTAATCTTTGCTCTTAACAGAGGCCGATATATTATCTAAAAGTGATTTGATGAAAAACATCGATAATAGATCTTGAGATGCTTCTTGCCGAAGTGTTAATGTAATACTAATTTTATAACTATATTAATTACAACCGGGATTTGTATCGAACAATATATCGCAAAGAAATACTTCAATTTTCGTGTAGAGGAACATAATGTAAGAGAAATACTGAAGTTACTTATTATGATGCAAATTTCTTACATCGGGCGTTTGGTACATTGTATTGTTCGAACTCAATTACACTGCAGCGTCTGGGTGAAGGAGGAAGACGTGTAATATCATTTGTTGTTCCAGCCGCTTCCGTAAAGTGTCGGTATGTTTGCTTCTATTGCATTCCAGACAACTGCAAAGTTTTTAAATCCATTTCCGTAAGACGTCACCAACGCTACATTATACAATTTCAAAAGTTTAATATTGTTTTTAGCGTTCGATATTCAATGTTGCCGTGCATTTTTGTTTGATGAAAAACTATACAGAAAAAATATAGAGTATATGAACATTTTAATATAACATGATTAACTTAAACTAACTGAATGTCACTATTTCCCGAGAAAACTGAAATATACTGGTAGAGTCAGAACACAGCAGTGGTTTTTTAAAAAAAACACAATTCGTTTTATACTATTTCGACAATTTTATAATGAAAAAGAATTGTTTCGCTCATCGGAAGCATTATAAACTGATGAAAAATATAATGCCTTTCCATTTTCCAAAAATATAATGCCTTTTCATTTTCCATTACTACTATATTTTGATGTCTTAGTACAATACTATTGGAAGTATGTACATGTATGTGTGTCATTTTGTTTTACTTTTTAAAGTTTTTAGTATATTATTTGGCGTGCGATATTTTAAACTTAAAAACAACTTTTTGCTTGATACTTCTAATTAAATATGGTATTTGGAAGAGCAATAATTGTACGGCAGAAAGATATATTATGATACACACAAGCCCTTCGCCTGTTGATAAAAACTGAATAAACAATATCATTGTTCTAAAACAACAACTATTTTAAAAATTTCAAATATACATAGTGAAAAGTTTATTTTATGCTCTAGTTTTCATGGTATAGATTCAGCTTACGAAAATATACATGATACCAAGCAGGACGCTATCAAATATTTATCTATCAGTCTTGCCAATTTGATTAAACTGGTTACACATTTCTGATGATCATTATCATTGATACTCTGATGTCTGTAAAGTATTGAATAAAACGAAAGCAATTACCCTTGAATTTTCAATGAAGTTTATTTAAACCCTTTTACATATTAATTTATATCGACATTCAGAAAATACGATTTCGTCATGGTTAAAAAATAATGTCCGCTGGGTTTTCCGCCATTTTCAAAATATGAAAAAGTGTTTGCTCAATTTGATTTGAAAGCGTGGTTTTTTGAAATTGAATAGTTAAGGAAATTTACGACGCTGCTGAAGAATAAACACAATTTGAAATAAGATTTTACTTTAATTTTAGAAGTATTTCATCAATTTCGCGACGGAAAATTCTCGCAAAAAGTTAAAACATTCTAGAAAATATTATTTTTACTTTACAGAATGTTTTTAGAAAGAGAACTTTTACCTTTTTACAATTATTTTAATCCCACTATCTATGATATTTTAATGCAAATAAAGGCTGCCAACCTCCTACATTTCTGATAATTTTACTGCGTGAGGAGCGTGATGCTTTTAAAAAACATGGTATTTTGGTCGACGCCGATATGGTTTGAGTCCCGTTTCAGGTAAAGTTATCGATTTGTATCCTGAAAACAGTCTACAACCCGCAAAATCAATAAGCTCATTACACTTCTTTCCTGACTAGGGCTTCCAATCCTGGGATCCCAGTCAAATATTCATGCTCGTAATTCCGGGATTGTCTAAATATCAATACCGGGATTTTGGGATTCACTGTAATCGATTAATTACAACGTGCACCCCAGTTTGTTCAGATACACACTTTTTATAAATAATACCTATATAATTAATATAAATGTATAGCGGTTTCCCTCCATTTTCAAATTATTTAACATCCGTTTTTAACCGATTTGAAACAGAGAATATAAGAAGACTGTCTCTTAAATGATTGACAGACAAATTGTAGAGTCGAATTAGACGATATGTCTTCTTTTTGGTATATAAATGATCAAAATACATTGTGTCTATTTTTTTGCTTTTTTAAAGAAACCACTACAATGTCCAAAGATTTTAAATCATATATACATTCCAATTTAAACAATAATGGACACAAATATTTTAAATATATAAAATGAAATTACACTTAATGACCAATCGCGGGACCCAGGATCCAGGATTGGATGCCCCAATCCTGACGCCATCCTTCTAGCATTACCAAAAAGAGTAGTAGAGCGACAAACTAAAAATTAATCCTCGTTGAACAATTATGTAGTTGACATTTTCAGTTTATTTAATCAACATTAGGTGTAGATATTCTTAAGAAAGGTTCGTTTTAATCTTTTGGCAACGCTATTCGAAGTTGATGATCTCTATTACCCGGATTTCGCATTTCAGAAATGAGTCCTACACTGCAACCGGTCTGAGCAAGTCCAAGTTTTAATATAACGCTTCTTACCCGAACCCCGAACCTAGTCCAAAGCCCAAAAATATTTTTCTCAGTCCAAAAAAGACTTAATTTTTTTAACGAATCAACTTATAATATAGAGTTTTCTGGCACAACGAACTATTGCCCATCTAATCTAATCAAAACTAATGATGCATGAGCAAATAATGTAACTGTTTGTAATTCGTAAATAAAGAAATTCAGATTTATCTTTAATTAACTCACTCAATCTTATGGCTTACTCTAGATTCAAGTTCCTGAAAAATATTTGTGATGATGCCATACTATTCAAACAATAGACGGCAATGTTTCCAACGATGAACATAAAATTTGAAATCAATTTTTTAAGGTATTAGCTTCTTGTTATGAGTAGTATTACCGCATGGCTGATTCAATGACTGACCTTAAACATAAATTGTTTACCCGGACCAAGCCCGGAAGCATACATTTTTTTCAAGTGGATCTAATAAATAAATTGAGGATTGATAACAATCAATTTTATTATTATATCTTAAATTATTTGATCTCATAAAGTCCATTGGGAATATAAAGTTTATTAATATTCCTATTGGGCTATGTGTGTAAATATTTTTTTATCCTTGGAGAGACTATATACACTTTTATATTTTTGTTTATGTTCGGTTCAAAACATATTGAATCGGCATGAAATTCGCGAGTGAAAATGTATCCGTATGTCCCCGCGGAATGATCCCGGGGGACAAAGTGACACGGATGTAACCCAATACCAACTTTCACAGCCTTCGAAAATCCCATATATCTAGCAGGTGTAAAAGTCTATATCGATCGAATTGTAAGTAAAATTAAAGTTGGCAATCGTAGGGGAAAAGAAAAAAGTTCTTTGATGTACAATTTACTTTCGGAATATTTTATTTCTGACATACTTTTTTTATATAGTAAAAATATGTTGACCATGATTATACGACTTCAGTTTTATGAATCTTTTAATTGTTATCTATAATAATTATGGTCAATCGAATAAATTTAATTACTCCGGTTAGTTAGTTACTATATTTGTCACTGTTTTCAATAGACTTGACCGTTACACTGTGAGAATTATTGACTTGAAATTTGTTGGAATGGTTATGTAACTAGGTATGACACATGTTTCTCCGGTTTAATAAGCATCTTAAGATAAAGTTTATCGCAATTTTTTGAAATAGAAAAATTAAGAATAAGATTTTTTCTTTTACTTAGTGAGAAAAAATAATAACGACACTAAATTAATTCAGGGGTTGGGGAGGGAGAGGATAGAAAATTTATTAAAGATACTTACATATTTTTTGTATAAAACGATTTGTATGTTTACGTAAAAAAACATTCATGATATAGGATTTTAAAATACGTTCCAACTGGGAAACAATAAATTTCATTAAGATTATAAAAAGTCTTTTTCAACAGTGGCGATTTATCATTCAATAGAAATAAAACTTTACTCACATTTATTATTCATCAGTGAGTCTAATATTAAAAAAGGGTTTTCTTTATATAATACAAAAGATATTAAAATAAAAATCTGTGACAAGCAACGTCTGAGAAGGCATTGTTGCCAGAGTAATTTTTAAAAGCCATTTTTTTCGGTTTTGCATATCAAACCAGTTTTTAGAATGGCATGCCGTGTAATATATGAGACGAAAATGCGAAGTTTTTTAGGGAATTTTGTTTTTCTCACCAGATTTATGGTACGTACCAAATGGATAGATACTATCGCGTAATACCAAACACTTATTTTGTAACGTGTCACGTTCGACAACAAAAATTTATGAGTAAGTATGCAGAATATTTTTACAGAAGAAAACAGAATTTGTTTGTTTTTAAAATATAATGCCTTTCCACCAAGAATTGACATTTAACTCCTTAAAAGTGATGCCTAATATTGTATATCCATGGATTTAGTAAAACATTCATACATAGATTGAAATATAAACCCGTGACCCCACAACCGAGTAAGAATAATTTATTGACCGCTCCGCTATAGGACTGACATAATATATATCTGTAACTGAGAGGCTAATAGTCCTATGTCCATTTTACCATCTTTACAGGAGGATCAAAATTGTGTTTCTAAAACAGTTTTTAATTTACAACAATTAATACAGTTGTTTTCTTTCTTTTTCAGTTTTGCGTATGGGATTGAAGAGTTTCATTTATATGTGAAGATTTTTTGGAATCAGGATTGTTTACCTCGTAAATTCATTGTGACATAGGACTGATTTAGGATATGGGTTTTTGGTAACCATTCTACATATGCCAAAGTTTTATTTATTCATCTTAAAATTCCAAATAATGTGATATTTATAACTAAACTTCGCTATTTTTGGACATATAACTATTAGCCTCTGATGACAGGTATATACAATATACTATACAAATACATTGGAATCAAAGTAGATAGATGACGGAAATCAAGATTGAATATATTTATGTAAATTTTAGGATTGTTGATATTATTTAACTGGCATATATAATAAGGGGTACGGCATTATTCACTATTGCAGATAAAGTATTCTTTACTACTGCCAATCTGTAACCCATTTGTAAATGTTGATTAAACTGTTTGTTGGTAGACGATTAATCAAATGTCATCGTTAGAAATTGTTAGGTTACGTATATCCTCCACTTGATGTATTGCGAAGATGAAATTCATATTCTAGTTAGAGACTGACCAATACTGAAAATGCAGTATACTCTTCAAGTTTACAACAGAACTGCAAACAATTCCTGAAAATAACTGAGCATTTTTTGTGTATTGATTCAAAGAATGTCATTGCTGGTTAGAATTTGTTATTTTTTTTACAGTATTTAGCTAGACTTTATCCGGGAAACGTAAATAAAGACTTTTGTCTTATAGTCTGAACGCTGTTAGTTAGGAAACTGGCGGACTTGTTTGCATAGCTTTTAGTATTTTGTCTCCTATAACTGCATCGAATAATCACTACATGCCGATTTTTTTCACTAAAACTCAACACCAAAAGCTAGAAAATGTTGTGACATAAAAAAGTAAAAGGCGAAATTCCTTGAAAGATTTTCATAATTTGTAAAAGTTTTTTATGCGTAATGCTGTGCACATCTGCATATAATTTAATGACAAAAAACACAATGCTAACTTTATTATTCAATTAAAAGTTTACGCGAAATGCAATCGAGACTGTTGATGGAATGAGGAAAGTTTGACAGCCCGACGACTGTTTTTATCTCCTTCTTTCGTCTTAACACGAAATCGCACTTCTGTCAACTTTGATAAACAAGCAGTACCGCATCTGTTTTATTATTATTTACAACAGCCCTACAAAAACAGCATGACATAATACTCACTAAGACTCTGAATTATAGAGTAAGGTACTGAGTTGACCATGTACCAGAAGTGGACCTTTTTTCAATAAAAGTGCCCAAAATAAGAAAAGTAGACTATTGTGAAAGTGAAACCATCTTTTGTCGAATTGAGGGACTAACACATCACCATATATGTCATTGGGTTGTCGAAGCGGCCATTTGACAGCAACACCCTATGCAGTAAGTATTTTTTTTGAATTACTTAAGAGAATTTTTAAGGATATCCGTGAATGTAAGCATACGCTATTTGATTCAACCAAGAGTGGTCTTTCAGGACGCTTTGAGGCAACTCTGATGAACGGTTGTCATGAAACTCTCTGATAAGACATGGTCAACTACTGTGAAATTAACATGGTTGTTAAAAATTGAACACAACTCCATGTATTTTGTCACTAACGACCCGGGTTTCGCCTTTCAGCATCTTCAGGCATTCGAGCACACGAATGGACTCGAACTGACAGACAGTAAACAGTGTCTAACGTTTATATAGAAGATACAAATACGACAAATATTATTTACGAGGTAAGATATTATACGTCTGAGAGCCACACTGATACCTGAGTTAAAATTTCGAGAATTGCTTTAATCCTTATTTTGTAAACACCACATTTACAGAGTGGCGAATTGTCGCTTTCCAACTTCTTATGGAATTACCAGTGATTTTACCATTATAATAGTATTGTGGGTTTCGACGGGATGCAATTCGACGAAAGGGTAAATATATACAATCATTCCACGTTTAGTGACATCTGTTAGGTGTTTCAACGTATAGGATATAATAACGGAGAATTAGGACGGTTCAGCTGCTCATTCAGAATTTGCAAGGAATTAGTGACAAAATACATGAAAGTGTACAAAATCTCAATAATCCAAATTTGATATTGAAATTCCATCAAGCACCCTCAGTCGATGTCTTAAATTATCTTAAATTAAATGAACACAACTGTTTTTAAAAGACGCTTTCGTAATATTTGTCTTATCATATTCATTAAGACATTTGATTCATTATGAATACACTTGCTATGTCATCATTTGGTGTAATGATAAACGTTAATCGTTATTTTTGTTCAGTTTTTCTGTTAAGCGTTCAACGACTGGTACGCTTACCTTATATTTAAATTGATTTTCAAAAAAATGAGCGTTAGATGAATATTTGGACCTATTTTGTCACTGTCTATTCGTCTTTTGATGTAACTACATTTACGCGTCGCTTCTTATTTCAAAATTCTGATAAATATCAGAACGGGTAATTTCACTTAAAAAATTTTAAAACGGTTATTGGTTTTGTGTTCATATTTAATATGATCGCATAGGGACGTAGGGAGAATAATTTCTTTATTTGATTAAAAAAGTGGTTTAATCTTAAATGTTACGCATAAAATATATTATATTCAAAACACTCATTAAGATTTTGATATAAACGATTAAAGAAATCACCATTACGCGCTCACGTCTACAATATTTTAAAAGTTAAATAGTTTTTATAATGCTTGTTATTTGAAAAAGCAAGCCAAAATGTGCGGTTCTGATTGCCTTTACCGTGGTACTTATTTCTCCCCCAACTCCCTGCCCGTCGTTAACATGGCAGGGTAATTAATCTAGGTTTCCATCAGTCGCCCGAGATTCATCTCACTTCTCATCGTCTCGTCGCTTAGAGATTGTCAACTAGTCATTAATAACATAAGATTGAGCGCATAGTTATGTGCACTTTTTTATTTCATGCTGTCATTGTTTAGCCTTTCTTTCCACGAGATTAAGATTGAACGAATTGATTTTTGGCATCTTTAAATGCCTATAATGGGAAGTGATTAATTAATTAACTCTTTATTTTGATCACATGATGAACAACAACTATCTGTTTTAAAGGCCGTGTTAAGCCTATAGGAAATTATATCACCTAATTACCGTATGCTACAATTCAAAATTGCTATTGTTTTATTTGCAGGACGATTTTCATAAAATTCTGAATTGTTGATAGTTTTTTCTTATATTGAATGTTTAGTGAATAATTTTGATAAACGCGTAATTTTACCTATCCAAAAACACGAATTGCATTTAAAATCGAGAAATATTTTCATCACTTGATAATGATCACGGTGAGTCCTGATCTACATAAAAAATGTGGAATTAGCACAAAAAATCTGTTTTTTTAATATAATGTCTTTTCAACAAGTATTGGAAGTCAATACATTAAAAGCGATACACATATTTTTTTTATTGCAGTTAATCGAAAGACTTATAACACATAATAATACATAGGTTTAAACTGTTTAAGTCGAATAAAGCGTTTTAGTAAACATGTCTTTTGGTTTAGAGGCTTAATTTATTTGAAACCGATTATTAAAAAATAACTTCTGAAAAAGCCTTATAAGTGATAAACTAATATAATAATTATTTGAATTAGTTATTCTAACAAATTCTACTTCTAGTCTACAAGCTCAAAATCAGAATAGAGACCCATTTTAAATATAATTTAAACGATTATATTTCAATATAATATTACGGTGTGGATATTACTATAAATTCATAATAAATTTTCTGCTTAGTTAAATTTAAACGTTTAGTAACAATCTTTATCTCAAGTGTCTTTTAATATCGATATAAATCCTCTTTATTTCGTATGAAATATTACCGCCTTTAATAACAGATTACAGGCAAACAAAATCGATGTGTTTTATTGGAATGGGGGCAACGGAAGTCAACAGCCCGGTGTTCATTATTTGGTATTCAATTCCTCTGTGGAACTGTGCCAAAAACAATTTATACGACGTAGGTCTAGACACCGCACTTGGGGTCAATGTTAAATGATCAGGTCAATAATTTATTTCCACTTGACTTGAGTCTGGATGTTAGCCAAAATTGAATTTATGTTCGACCCATCGACGATTTGTATTCGCCTCTACGATGCTTTAAAATGTACTAATAACACAATGTTTTATCTATAGTAAAAATCATAAAAACTAACCCTGAAAGCTTCAATAGTTTTTTTAACCACAACTTATAAAATAGTTTTTAATGAACAAGAGTTTTTTTGTTATTATTTAATATTTAAGTGTAATTTTTGGTATAGCGATATCTTTAGTTTATTGAATTGGGATTTGCTTACTCGATAGAATGCAATTGTATTTAGGTAATAAATAGTAAGAGATTAATATATCGCAGTTGAAATGTTAACTATGACCTTATCCTGTATATCACACAATTCTTAGGCAACTAAAAACATTTCTTTTTGTATCTTAATGTTTTAAAAAAATAAAACACAATTCATTTGTACCACTTCCACATATGTATAATGATCAGGACCGGTTTCGCTCATCACGAGCATTATCATCAGTTGATAATGCTCGTGATGAGCGAAACCGGTTCTGATCATTATAAATATGTGGAAGTGGTACAAATGAATTGTGTTTTATTTTTTTAAATATAATGTCTTTCCAGCAAGAACTGACAGTTAACACCTTAAAAGTATCTTAATGTATTAATATATAGAAAGTATCTTGGTACAGATATCGAAATGTTAATCTTTCAACGATGTTTTTGTAACAGTTCACTATTAATGTTCGTGTTCTAAACTAATTTAATTTTAATTAAAAATTAGCTAATGATATTTTTCTGGATTAATTATGGTAAGGTAACTTGTTCTTCGCGTCGGTCGTATGAGTCACCAGTTGCAAAGGCCGGTCGGCTGATCAATGCGTTGCCTAGAAAGATAGAAATTTTCAGCAATGAACCCTGTGAACTTTTTTTAGGTGTATTTTTTGTATGAATTTGTATGTTATTAATATTTCTTATTCTATTTTATAAATTTTTGAAAAGGTTTTTATTATTATTATATGTTTTGCATAATGGCGTCAGCTGTAATAAAAAAAAACTGTTGTATATCACGTGATACATGCTATATCACAGTTTCCCAAAAAGTTTTGATATGAGCTGAAAACTTTTCCCCCCTATCCATATGCATGTCATCATATAATGAGAAAATACGCTTGACCCGTTATATCCATTCCAATTTGATTTAAGTCCACATATCTGCACATGTGAAAATTTAAGTTAACGAAAAATATCTCTAGGGGAAATATCAGAGATCAAAATATGGAAATAGTGTTCATTTGATGTAATATTTACGACAAGATAGTTATAAATAGTTAAAAAAATGTGTTGGTACGATATTAATGATACGCTCTTATTATATAAAATACTCACAGGGTATTTAAACTATGTACTATTTATATCTAGATATGATTAAACATCTTCGTACAGAGAGATTTAAGATATGGCTAATATAATTTATTGAAAAGTAATTTTCTCTTTTCCGGTTTAAATGTGGTAGCTATGAATAGAAGGCTGACTGTATAAATGCATACCCATTTTTTTTTTTTTTTATATCAATTTGATGGAGCATGTCAAACATCTCTAATGTTATTTTTTTTTTCCTCTTCCATCGTTGCAGATAGAAGAGCGAGATCTAAATCCACAATGACCCAATTCACGTGGGCACCAATTGCATTTATATAAATATATCTCTCCGCATACCGCACCTACACAGATATACATATATATATACCAACGCATACACACATACACACATGCACATGCATACGCAAGGAAGCATCCAGAGGAAAGTCATTTTCTATTACAAGGGGCCATGTTTATTTCATTTAAACAAAAAAAAAATCTTTGTTTACATCTATGGGGGTCGTTGAGCAGAACTGCTCTCGGTCTAAACGAATTGTCTCATCGTAATTTTGTAGGTAAGAGATCGTTGGGTTATAATGTTTGCCTGTATCGCTGTGGAACTTTGAGACATTTCGCGAACGAAGTCTCGAATTGTGGGTACAAGTCCTGTGTAGTAGCGAGTTACGTACGTACCAGGGGCGTTACATATTTGTCAAGCAATGATGAAACCACAATTTTATTGCTGTAAAATTGTAGAGTATTTATTTAACATAAAGTTTAATCTTCCTTTTGCAGCATTAGTCGTTGAATTGAATTATACTATCAAGAGTCCAAGATTTGTAACTTGATCTCTGTGTTGTGCATGCGAATGCATCATAACTGCCGCGCTTTTTCAGCATTAATTTTGATTCTCCAGTTGTCCAGATATAATGTCAAAAATATACTTTAAGTTAATTGGACTAATTTTTGACAATGACAGAAGTAATTTAAAATTGTCAGTCTTTCCAAACTTGCTGTAAGATATACCCTGAATGATAGCTACAGTCCTGTCAAGATTGACAAGCAATGATGAAATTTAAAAATTGTACATTTATACATGTGATGAGTCGCCAATACAGACGATGTAAATTCCGTATAATATTTAGTTAACGCCGATGTAAATGCAGTCAGCAAATTCAAGCGATTACTGATATAGACGAGTCCAATTCTGCATACGTAATGTAAAGCTGAAAAAGCTGATCATCAATGCAAATGATGACTAAGGCAGAAAAAAGTACGGCCGACGACAATATATATGAACAACCATAGGAAATGGCCGATATTCTGTCGTCACGCCCCGAACTGAAGACATCTGCCCGGATTCACATAATCGTCACGAAAAATTACCATTCTATACCTAAAGTTAGATCTCGTTAATTATTCAACATTTAAAATCGAATTCCTAAATACAGAATTGTTTCTAATGACTTTTCTCTGTTATAAATTATTTTCGATATAATTTCAAGTATTTCTTTTTTAAATATTTGTCGCTATGTCGTTCGCGATAGTGCAGATAGTGCAAAATATGTTTTATTAAATTAAAAATCACTTTTTTAGTAGTAAGTATTGTAAACACTTTCATTTTATATTACCAAATTTTATTCATCACAACATACACAGTCAAATAAATGCTTACATGGGTAAATGTATAAATTTGATGAAATATATTGGTTCAGTTGATAAAAAATACGTGATATGCAAAGCATATTAAATTCGCGATTGAATCCACGACTCGACTGTTATGCACTTAAATATATTTCTTGACGAAAACTCAAATATGTATCTAGAAAACGTGGCCCTCTAGCTACACTTCAAACGCCGAAAATTTCCGATCAATCAAAACGCAACCTGTAAAGGTTGTTTACTTTTAGAAAGAGTTATGAGAATATTGATTGATTAAGTAAGCATGGCTTAAAGTTTAAACTATTACCTTTATCGAATTGTTCAGATTTTGTACATTTCCATGTATTTCGTCACTAACGAGCCGAATGATCTCGAACTGATAGTTATTAAATAGTTTATATTGTTTATATATAAGAAAACTCATCGATATTTGAATTAGTTTTAATACTGATAATAATGTCTTTTAACCTTAATTGGAAAAATAACCGCATAAACAATTACAAACTTATAGGACTTAGCAATTGCAGGCAGAAAATAACCAATTATCATTAAAAAGCAGGATGAAAAAATATGCCATAGAGATATCTACTAACGTTAGTGACGAAATTCATGGAAATACAGAAAATCTGAACAAATCAAATTTAATATCAATCACCCTCATCTTGAGTCGATATCTTAAATTATTTTTCTCCGTCTCTCTCTGTTTTCATCTCCAGTTCAATTGACAAAATGTCGTCGATTATAAATAGTCAGATCAGTTCTAAGTCCAATAAATTACAATTTTTAGCTATTTATCTCTCAGTACAGTTTAATAAATATTAACCATGTCTTATGTTATTTCTCTTGAGACATTCCCAGCAATCATTTGAAAGCGCTTAGCGTTGTTGTGATATGGGATGTGTTCGGTTTACCGGGTTGTTGTGTTGTGGGTGGAGGCCGATAGCACGTTGAATTCTCATGGGACAATAGTAATTTAGTAGTAAACTCGAATGTCTGCCCAATCTCCAACATAATGGAATTGTGTTTCTGCGCGTCAATTTTTAAATATACAGATCAATGAACCGTAAACCTGACAGGTTTATTAATGAGTTTAACAATTACAATTTAGTTGCATTGAGATGGATGGATAACTTCAATCAACGCTGAGAAATATTATAAATTTAATTAAGGGCTTAAAAGATGATTTAAAATTGTTAGATATGTGGCGATAAATGACCCTGCAGATTTCTGTTAAGTTAGAAATACTGACAGGCAAATTTTTAAATATAAATAGATACATAATTATAAAAGTGTATCAAGCAGTGACCGATATACGACGCTGATTCTGCATACGTTGCGATAAAGTCATGACGAACACAGACAGCCGACGACAGTACATATGAACAAAGAAGAAAGGACCTGATTCATTCTGTCGTCACCCGTCGAATTAGAGACATCTCTCCTGAACTGCCTAGTCGTCATAACCATCATCGTCATTTTATACCTACTGTTAAATCGCGTCAATCATACAACAATCATATTCTTAAAGATAAGTAAGTGTATAGAAAAATAGCTTATCTAAAAAATAAATCAGCTCTAGCATTTCTAGTATACTGAAAAATGTATTTTTCATAATTAAGATCACAAAAGTCGCCAAAATGTCTAAGAAAATATGTTAAGGGTGACTGGAAGGCACAGTTTTAGCAAATATGGCATCTATAAATGATAAAAACTGCTGTATGTAATTGATTAGATCTAGATAGTCAGAATTATGAAAACGTCTTAAGGCATTCTTTATTATACCATTCCAGTAACTGTTTACTGTATAAGTTTGACAGAGCGCCAATGGCGACCTTAAACAGTTAACCAAACGCAATACTGTCCAGAATTTTTTTAATTCTACGTTTCCAGAACATTCCTTTACCATCACAGTTTTATCAGACCTATGAAAATGGGAATTTGGATGAATTATTAACTACTAATCTGATACTTCCGGAAAATATAGTTATAAAAATTTGATGTGTTTTTAAGAAGTGGTATTTATTTGTCTTTCTTAAACATTAACTATGACTAGGACAAAAATACGATAAAGAAAGTAGCTTTCATACATTTGTAAATTCGGCTCAAAAGAAACCTATAAGAAACCATTTTAATGTGATACACTCTTATTCTGAGCAATTTTTGTATAAAAGTTTGTTCCTCGTAAAATATCACCGATCCGAAATGTAATAATCTCTAGAGAAT
The DNA here is from genome assembly GCA_022494535.1 of Himalopsyche phryganea. Taxonomy (NCBI): domain Eukaryota; kingdom Metazoa; phylum Arthropoda; class Insecta; order Trichoptera; family Rhyacophilidae; genus Himalopsyche; species Himalopsyche phryganea. The sequence goes on along the minus strand of JAGVSL010000001.1, from coordinate 1,877,262 downwards.
TGTAAAACTTCTGAAGAAAATATTATTTTTGACACGAATTTGAAATTGGACACCTATATTGCATCAATATAATGAAATCGTAGGTCACATTCCGAATGCTATGCACAAGGGAATTACGAACGTATATATAAATTATATAAGTCTTACTGAAGTGTTGATGGTGAATAAGTGCTTTCACGACTACTTCAACAACACTGTTTGTTGTCTGTCAGAGAATAAATAGTAACCGTTGACATCACTGACCACATGAAAACGTGCTATCACAAGTGCAGTCCATCTCTCTCATCATGCTCTAATTTGACATTTCAAACTCTAATAAGTAATTGGCGAAATTTAGAAAAAAATATCGGTTGGTTATTGGTTAAATAACGAATAAAACTAATAAATTACTAATTTGAAATATTGAGATTTGGTACACTTCCATGTATTTTGTCACTAACGACCCGGGTTTCGCCTTTCGGCATCTTCAGGCATTTGAGCGCACGAATGCCTGAAGATGCCGAAAGACGAAACCCGGGTCGTTAGTGACAAAATACATGGAAGTGTACAAAATCTCAATAATTCAAATTTGATATTGAAATTCCATCAAGCACCCTCAGTCGATGTCTTAAATTATAAATTATTGTTTACGGACTCCATTGGTGCCCTATACAATAGACGGTTTATGGAAAAATCTCAATCAAAGAATTTAAAAAATTCTTGGTAGCTACATTTTATCAATTACACAAGTGTTTGTAAAAAAAATCGTTTAACAAATATTCTCAACAATAGATGTCACTGTTTCAGAAACTTCACGTTTTCCCTTACATTTAATTAATAAATTCAATCATAAATATAATGTATATTATAAGAAATGAATAGAAAAATTATTATTTGTCTTACATAATCCGAAAATGATATAATTTATTTATTAATTTCGAAATACGAGAAGAGCAGAGAAATAATAAGTTCCGATTAGATTAACAAATAAAAAGGTCTACTCAGAGTTTTGCTTATGAAGGAAATCTTTTAACGACTTTTAAATTGACTGTAATTTTGTCGTAAAGATGTCGCTATCAACTCGAAATAATTAAAAATACTTTATGAACCAGTAAACAAAATACTGTTATACAATTTATGAGTACATACATTTATGGCGTCAGTAAATTTTTGGAACTTTGATTTAAAATGAATTAAAACTGTATGTAAAGTACTTTGTCTGATAGTAATAAACAATAATGGTACAATGGTTGCCCCACATCCACCCGTTATGCGTATCCAGCCGCTGTTTTACGGCCGCATTACATAACGCAATAACGGTCAAGAAAAAAGGCGAATTTATTTATCATGTTCTTGGCCCGATACAGATCTACACGGGACTGATCTTTTAACCAAGCACTATAGTGCTTAAGAAAAGAAAAGATAGAGAGAAAAAAAGAAAATATGACTTGCTCAGCCACTTATTTTAAGCGAGAATCTGCCGTAACGCTAGAGTTTTATCTATTCCGCGTTGAATTTAAAGAGTAATCGAAAATATGTCGATCCCCATATGATGTTGCAAAAATATCGAATGCCTCAAAGTTGGCCTTGGTTGAGATCAAGTTAGAGTGGCCTATTGGGCCCGTATGAGGAAGGACCAGAGCAAACAGCTCTGGTCGCACAGCATTCATTTCGGGGTAGTCCCACAGAACGTGATTAGCCTTCTGATGGTGAGTTAATACAACTTTACATGAGGTGAAACCCTTAATTACTACCAAATCTATTCTATTTTCCCAAAGTACTCTGCGTTGTATCTAACGCTACCCACAACCGATTTACAGCCATTGCTATGCGTATCCCATAACACAGCATCGTTTCAAGTGGTTTTAAATGATTACCAGAAGTACCAGTTACTACTTGAAAGTTTTTACTTGAAAAGCTAAAACGTTATTAAATGCAATATAATTCTCCGTCGTCCGCAAGTCCGGCAGAGTCAAATTGACTTAAATATCCTTACCCTTACATTGTCAAACTCCGAATATTCCGAAAAGATATGATTAGCATCCTTTGGTATGTCCTATGGGAAAATCCGGAGATGGACAATGTATATAGGATATCACAATTAATTACTATCAAACTTATTATAGTTGATAATGTTAAACTAAATTACCTCTAATAATTGACGTTTTTTACACAGCCGAAAACGAGAAATTGCGAAGGAACGTATCTAATTCTGTGCTAGCTTATTTTTACACCAATAATTTAGATACATGAAATCAACATTCCCTACGTACAATCACGAAAGTACCACATACGTGATTATACATATTTTGCATTTTCGTTGTGTAGACACTCAGTTCTATTTATAGGTAGGTATCAAACAACATTGAGAAAAGTACCTTCTTCACCGTTTTTTTTGTAAAGTATAAACACATTACTAGCCACTTATACAAAAAATCTTTACCCGAAGTACAATATCGTATCAGTAATATGTCAAAAAGTATGCATAATAAGAAACTATATTTTAAATAATAGCGGTGTCCCAATTTTAAAGAAAATTGATGCAGCCGTTACTTTGCAACTGCGTTTTTAATGTTTTATATGTTCCCTGTAAAATGTCATATTTGCAAATACGGAATTATACGAAAGGAATGTCGAAATTTTGGTCTGCAGTATTTAACTTTTTAACCAAAATGACTGGCAGCACATAAGTGTCCTTATTCGGTTATAGCGATCGAAAATATGAACCTATACATTAGATATATGTTTTTTACATTGTGTATAAATAACGTCAATTATATTTTAGTGTTGTAATCATTTGAGGCTCGCTTTAATTAATGTCAAAGAGATTCCTAAGGGCTGAAGTCAGCCATGTATTGTTTCCCGTTTATGAACGTTAAGAGAAGCAGTAATAATCGTCCATGATACCCTGCTATACACTAACAAACTTAGGTAATTTAGGAATAATAAAGAATCGCGATTAAGTGCAATTAAAGTAAAACATAATAATATAAATCAGCGCAGAAATAACTTTCTTCATAAACAAACCAATATCAATGCATCAACACTACTAAACACACTATAAGAAACTTCCATAATAACCTAATTATAACAATTTAAATATTTCTTCTTAAATATTAATATTTGTATTAAACTTAAGGCATTTAGAGTGAGTAGATAATATTGTGCCTATCTCCACTATATTAGTATAATATAGGTGAACAAAAATTCGCTTAAAGAAAGTTCTAAACAAACTATACGGTATAATATTTATGCAACTAAATAATTTACTTTTCGTATACCTTTTTATGGTGGAATACTTAAAAGACAATTCAGTCAGTAAGAATTGGTGTCCGGGATATCGTAGAAATGGTTGAATGTTGGATGGTTACTGGTCAAAGAGGAATAGCGAGGTTTGAGGTTATGTCAATAAAATTTCAATATATTAGTTCTAGGACAAAAAGTATAAAAACTAGTACAATGTAGCAAAGTTTACAAATTCTAAATTTACTGAGTTAAATATCAAGGATTATACTTAAAATTTTAAATGTAAAAATGCCAATTAATATCTAAAAACATTTGTTGAACACTTTTTTTTTTTTATGAAAATTATATCTTTGTAGATATAAAATATGTAGGTGTAGAATTTTCATTACAATACAAACTTTTTATTCAATTTAACTTAACTTTTGAAAATATTGTGAAGGATCGTCAAATTTGTCATTGTATGACAAGCTGATCAAATAACATTGTATGGGAAAGGATAGCTAGAATATCTAATTAAGTCGAACTCCTATTTTGATTTCCATTAGGCACCCGAATTCTCCTGTTGTAATAATTATGCTTTCATAGGACAATTGGTGAATCGAGAATACCAATTCTATTCAAAGTCCCGGAGCTGTTTGCACCCCTTACACAAGTTCAGTACCTATTACATTCCAAAGTGATTCACTTGCTTTCAACTTAGACTGTTATAACGTTTGATCAGGAAGGTGTATTTGATCTTGAGCACTAGAAACTATCCGTCAATTGGTACTGCATTGAATATGGTAACGCAAATCATCGATCAATATTTCATAGAATAATAATTGTTTCCGTCGTTCTTTCATGATTGAAAAGTGTATTTTATGATTCAAAAAGTGTATTCAACGATAATTATTAGCTAAGAGACATATTCTCATTAATATCTTGCTTAAAAACTAAACAAACACAATTGAAATGTAACAATAGATCCTCAATTTTGATTAAAGTCACAATTATTTTAACTTTCTTTAGTCTAGTCAAGCTTTTTTAAATATCATTTCTCATCTCGATCTAATATAAAAATGAAATAAAGTGCTTTGAATTATAAATGATTAAATATCGCCACATTTTTGCCACCATAATTAAACTAAATCAATCTTCTTATTGAAATAAAATACTCATTATTCATAAAGCTGTCTATAATATAAAATTACTAGTGAGTACCCGGCATGCGTTGCAATGCCACTCAAAGAAAGAAAGGGTTTCTGTATTAATTCTGTTTATTGAACTGCTTTTGTATAAGAGGTCTGCACAGCCCGAAATTTCATAGACTTACCCGGTTCGAGCCCATCATCTTCAGATCTGGCCCGACCCGAACCCGAGTTTCAATATCACACTTGTTATAACACAATATTTTTGTTTTTCCTAGATGTCGCTGTATGTACGTATTTGATTCATTTTTCAATTTTTTTCTTCAAAACCCTTCACGGGTGTGTGCACAACAACTCACCAAAGTTTCATCGAAATCGTATGAATGGTAAAGGAACGCGTAAAGGACAAACAAACATTTATTTTATATTATATTTCCCGGCATGATCACAATAAGTCCTTCCTGAAAGTTTCGTCGCGATCGGTTGAGTAGTTTAGGAGCCCATAAGATCCGGACAAACCAACAAACCAACAAACAGACATTCATTTATATATATATAGATTGACTTAATATAAATATTTTACAACAGAAAATAAAAGCGTTTTTGACTGTGTCACCAGTAAAAACTTTTGCTGAAATTGCGTCATAGCGGCGTTTGGCATTTCTCAATGGTAAAGACATTTTCTTTCGGTTTAATGCAGTGTTTGCCAAACTGTGTGTCGTAACAAGTATGAGGTGTGCCGCGAAGGAAGATACCTCAAAACTATTAATGTTAAATAATGCAAATTCATTTAAATTTTCTTCAATTTTAAATAAACTCAACACCTGAATACATACTCCGATAAATATTTGTCACGTTCGTACATAGTGGTCGATGCGACACATGGATACGGTGACTACGCAACGTAGTGAGTGTAAGTGCGTTCGAACTCAGAGTTTGATTGATTTCCAGGTCTAGACGTTTCCTCAAACCAATTTATAATTTTGTCAAGAGTGCAGAAGACATTATTTAATTCCTTTCTGCAACATTTTCCATTACTTGATTATGAAATTCATCAAACAGTAGGTCATCAATCTATTCGCAAGATGTATTACGTAGACAACGATTTCCATTATTCATATTAATAAGGTACATTTCCTTTTATAAGCATTTTTATTTGGTGAGCCGAGGAAAAAATCCCATTTACTAGTGTGCCGTGAAGTAAAAAAGTTTGACAGACACTGGTCTAATGTGACGGCATTTTATTCGAAGAGGGAAATCCCCGCACTATTTAAATAATTGTTATTGCACAACTGGGAATATAATGTCAGGAAATAAGTATGACATTATGTGAGAACGTGCACAAAACACGCATTGAGCGAGTTCTAGATTTAGTATGTCAGTATTGATTAAACTTTAGCAATATATATTGTCATTTATTGCTTATACAAATTCTTTCTACTTCAAATTATCATTGTATGTGTATATTCATTGAGAAGACTCCGGATCGAAGAGAGGCGAGCGGCTGGTTATCCGAAGTCCTGGAAGGGCTGATCTCAGACAAACACCATTTCAGATCCGGTTAAAAACTTATTTATTTTCCATTCAAGATGCAGTGGTTTAATATTACACAAATATATAAATCTTAACACATAAAATTGATTCTACATTTACATTTACTTAGCAACTGAATTTACTTTAAGTTATAATACAAATAACACTACGAATTTAAATTTAATCCAACGCAAATCAAAACACAAAAAACAAACAGTTCACATGTCACCTCCGCTGCCACGAGACCGCAGCTCGTCTCGCTTGGCGGATCGTAATCGACTGTCTACAAAAATTAAAAAAAAACTCCGTGCAAAGTTGGAGCTACCCTTTTCCGTAAAAATGGACTCGTCCAGCGGCCGCAGCCGGGGGCTCTTTGAAAGCCTGACAACAAGAAAGAGCGTATTCTGCGAAATATTGCTGTTTGCCGCAGGCCGATTTCAGTTCAGGACACTAATGACACTTATACTTATGAAAAACCAGGGTGTGTCATCATATATTATATGAATGTCAGTATTTTCTTTGTGTTTTGTTATTGTTAATTTGTATTTTTTAATATTAAATTAAAATTTTTACTCCACTGGTTGCTAAGCCTAGGCGTAAAAGTACTTCGTCTCTTTGAAGAGCATCTTCAGGTTTATTATATCGTACTATTTTAAATTATACTTCAAATAAAGGTTATATTAATTCTCATATTTTCTTATTTAAAAATGAGAAATTCAAATTAAAATAGTGTGATTTTTTAAGGGCTGTGGAACGGAGGAATAAACATTGATTATATTATTTATCAATTGCGTCAGGGGAGGGGGGTTTGAAGTTTCGTGTAAAATAAATAAGTTAGTCCCCGTTCTAGCTTAAAATATTATTTACTGATCATTCTATTAATAAGGCTTTTATTGATTTTGTAGAATTATAAGCCATTCATTTTCACACTTTACTATTTGTTGGATAACGTATTTAATCATTATTATTTTTGATACAATTTTAAGTTTTTTCCGAATGTATCGAGATATTGTAAGCATATATTGTTTAAAACGAATAAGTTATTTAACAAATTTTTTAGATCTACAAAGATTGGTAAATATTCTTAATGAGCTATTTCGGTGTTAGATTAGGTTAGGTTTATTCATCATGATTAAATAAGGTTTTGTTTTAGAGCTTTTGTACACTTAATAAAGGGAGATAAACAATTTACTTTCTCTACTTATTTATTAAATTTTACATTTTTTTAAATATTAATTTGCTCAAAAAAAAGTATATTTAAGTCGAGTAGCATATGCTCGCAAAATAAAAGTGTACAATTTATCTTGAAAGAATGAGATTTGAGCGAAATTTGCATTTAATTTAAGTGAAAATTTCATACCTCCATTTTAAGCCTAAAAATATCTCTGCGTTTTATTACGGTGGCTAAAAAGTGTATCGTAGATTTTCTTTTTCTCCCCTTTTAAATCCTCGGCTAAATATTTAGGTTTCATCATTTTAATGATTTTTTCAACCCCTAGGTATGTAATCCTCTTATTTCTGAATTCTCTTTTTATCCGATTACGTATAATGAAATAAATTTGTGTTATCAGCAGTCCATTAAAATTTTACATTTTCGTTAACACCTAAATTTAATGCAGTACTTAAATATAATGATTTAAAATGGCTTTTTGTTACGAATTATTCTACAATATCTTAAGCAATTTTTATTATTTCCTTTGGTAATAAAGTATGTTTTACCACATAACCGAAAGAGTCTGCAATCATTATGTCTTGTTTTGCATACTGTTGCAGTTTATTTTTTATTCTTGGTGTTAATCCCATATACACATATTTTTCAACTAATATATTATTTAAAATTATAACGTTAAGGCGTTGTGGATATTGATATCGACGCGTTTTAAAGATAAACCGAGATGATTGGTTGTGAGCATGTTACTTACTCTATATTTTCAGATAAGTCGACGACAAAATAAAGTTACAAAGGTTTAGTAGCAGTCGATTTTAGTCTCACTTTTAAGAAGCAAGAAATTTTGAGGTTTAAAAATGAAACCTTGATACCTTAACGTCTTCATTTCACAAAATCAAACGTAAATTAACTAAAAACAAGAAGATAATAAGAAGACTTTTTTAGAATAAATAGTAGAGTTTATTAGTATAGCCATACAATTCCATGTCTCGATTTTAAAGTCGTACGATTGATTATTGAAAATAAATAATGAACGTTTTGTTTCAATCATGGTTTAAGTACAGTGTTGGGTCACAAGCCTGCTAAAAGGATTCAATTATAACCCAGAAAATTTTGAATCATTGGGAACAATTAAAAGTCATTAAAAGCGAAATCATTCGAAAAGAAGCCGAGCAGGCAATAATTAATCTTGTAAAACAGTAGTACATATTTTAACCTTTAACGGAAATGCCTTGTTTTATTAACTTTTGTGCTGCTAACCACCAATTCTCAGATTTAATTATTTGTAAAAATAAAGAAACATTTCCACTCAGGGAGAAGATATTTTCATAAATTTGAAAACGTTCACAAGTTGAATGAAAATGGCACTGATATTATTCAAACAAATATGTAATATAAAACTTGTTTACTTTTTATTAAAATAAAGTCGGTTAAATTTCATATTGTATATTTAATAGTACATAAGAAATCTTAAATTACATTTTAAACTATCATTCAAAAAAAATATTTTTAATATTAACTTTCTTAGATTAGAAGTGCCTATGGCTATAAATAAGTCGAGATGATTTTTCGAGCGATGAAATTGGAAAGTACGCAAAAAAGTGTAATTTGACACAATATAAAAAGATATTTTAGAAACGTCGTGAACTTCCCCTTCTTTGTGAAAAATATACGTAATAATTTTGCACGTATTCGAAAATCATATCAGTATAATATCGCCATAAAATAACTGTCATGGCGGAATCGGAAAAAGGTCCCTTTTTTATTTTTTCGACCATTGAATGAATGCGATTATTATGTCCCAAATGGCCTGTTATTTTTACTGGATATAAATGATTCAATTTAAAATATCCATAATGCAAACAACTTGTCTATAGAAAAGTGAACGAAGTCAGAGTGTTGACACGTACACCTCGTCAATCAAAGAAATCACGAAACGTCTGTTACAGGTTGCGTGTTATTACTTCTGCGGGATTTAATGAGTTGCTTAAACTAGTCAAACAATGACCTGGATGCATGAAAATGACATTAAATGCAATTATAGATCTAATTTACATCATATTATAATAATCCATATTTCCCCAAACGTAATTTAATTATAAAAAAAATCAGTGTAACAGGTAGTTGACATTAGGGTTTTCAATCACGGAATCTCGTTCAATTGGTCAATTCCCTAATCCCGGGATTGTCTAAATACCAATCGCAGCAATTCGGGATTCATGGTAAATGTTAAAAAAATTACTACATCGTGTACCTCGATTTTCAATATCAAATTCGATGGAATTTCAATATCAAATTTTAATTGTTGATATGTTGTACATTTCCATGTATTTTGTCACTAACGACACAGGTTTCACCTTTTGGAATTCGAGCACACGAGTGAACTCGAACTGTCAGTTCGAGTTCACTCTTCGGCTCATTAGTGATGAAGTATATGGAAATGTACAAAATCTCAACAATTTTATATTGAAATTCCATCGAACACCCTTAGTCGATATCTTAAATTATATCAATTATTTATTATCTATAAATAAAATCTTTTCAATAAATTTTTTTTAATAAACTATTCCCATGCCAAAAAATAAACATAATCATATATTCCTTCCAATTGAAGCAATTATGGACACGATATTTAATTTTGATATACAATTTAATTATGAAATTACGCTTAATGACCAATCACGGGATTGAAAAATTGTTAATCCCGAAATCCTGGGATCATAAAAAGGGTCCGGAATTGGATGCCCCAGTTGACATTGAACTTTTATCCAAACGGCATACTGAAGATGAATATTAATATCAACTTTAATGTTAAATTTTAGTAGATACAAAGCAAATGTTTTTATTACGCATTATTCTGGTATACGAGTTCCCAAGTGTATATTAATGGGAAAGAAGCGCGTGTTGAGGTAACGGCTGCATGTTGAGCGCCGAATTATAGATAAAAAAGATACCGAAATTGAGTATATGGATATTGTTATGAACAAAACAAATAACCACAAACACAACATTATTTCCAAGGGTTTAAAACATACATTTGAATAAAAATTTGATGAAATTAAAAATGTCAAATGAAAATGGCTGTGGCGCATGAAAAATCCAACTGTTTTTTAATCAGAAATCTGCACGTTCCGAAGTAATTGGACAAATGTGTGTGTGTGTGTGCAAAGAATGAGCATGCCACTGTTAACGCAGAGTTATTTGCTTGCTAAAATTGTATCCATAGATGGATATTTAAATAATTGTTTTTTTAATAATTACGTCATATAAATATATCAGTTTTTGTTCAACGTCAGTTTTCATTATGAACCACAAGGCCGAATATATACAATATATCAAAATAACATAAAAAAACACACTGATTGATATCCAATGGGTATATTCCTTAATTATGCAATGGAAGAGAGATTTCAAATTTCACAGGCGTCAATATTCATGGATAAACGAAGCCATTCAAACAATTAAAAATAATATGTACAAATATAACTGAATTTAAAAAATCTTATTATTTCACGGAAAGCTTAAAGCACTATCTACTAAGAGACAGCTAACAGTGTTATAAACTTTGACAGTTTTTTAAAATGTTCACATTTAATATGAAGTAAATATATTCTGAAGTAATTTAGAATTTCATGCTTAACAGAGTCTCACTTAGACTAAAATTTTAGATAGGGTAATAACAGATGGACGATGTTATGAAATTAGAAGTAAAAACTAATCAGTCTATCTACGTACCGTTTTTAGAATTTCGACGCATTTGAATACAAAAACCACTTAATTCATTAGGATATTAAAATCTGAAAATGGTCTTGATGGTACCACTTAACTCAGCTTTATTTTATTAAGGAAATGTTTTAATAAACATAAAATCAAATCGCATGTTCTTAAAATACACAAAAATATGTAGTAATTTATTAACAGTGTCTTTTAGCTTTTCATTTAGTTCATTTAAATTGTACAACAAACATCTCGCTTAGTGTTTTGTAGCGTTTGCAATTGTAAATGACTTATGGAATAATCAGCAAAAAGCTTCAACCGTATGACAAACACTTTGTCATGGCGTTTGTGTAAACTTGGCAAGTGTTTGCGCAATGCAAATAAGAGGGAAGGCGATGAAATTCTGTCGCCCGAGTTTGTGATTGTGACTGTCTTCCGCCTCACATGCACAAGTATGTATGCATATTTAAAAGCTTTAATTGTTTCCGGGCCGATGCAGTTTCACTGGGAAAGCTCAATATTTAACTTTATAAAATTACGTTGTAAAGCCAAATATTTACGTAAAACTCATATTTAAACTGGTTATTCAATTTAGCATTGACTATGTAATATATTTTTATTAATATTGTCCTTTACTGTGATACCAGGCCTTAAGCTGAGTGTTCAAAGTTATTGCCAAAAATAAATTAATTTAGAAGGCAATTGAAGTTTCCATAAATGGATGAAAAATGTTATTTTGATTTAAAAAATATGTATGGATGGGATGTGGCTTAGTGTCATTGGATCTTGAATCATTGGTCAATACACGTTGAAACTAACGCAGCTGTGTTATCATGTGCTTATCAGGCGCAAAAAACTTTTCAAGAATTGTCATTCTTGTATTTAACCATGAATACTAATAACAGGATGCTATATTAATTTTCAAATTAAGCCCGAAAATTGTCCGTAGTATCTAGGTTTTACTGTGATTAATTTTCCCTATGTATTTTATGCAAAGCAATATGTGACTGTTAGTCAAAAATATTTGCAGGTCCATTATTATATTCCATTTTTAAAACGACGTGTAGTGTACGACGAAACGTTTGAAGCTAGAATAAATAACAAAAAATTGAATATTCTAAATTCAAACTAACAATTTTAATTATTGAAAATGATTGTTCATTTTTCAGCCTGAATTTGATCATATTGTAAGTAATACACCGTTTTGATACTTTGCACATCTGAGTAAAAATATCGTTCCCGATACAGATAAATATACGTTTTTATTGATAACTTTTTACGTAATGTACGAAACATGTCTTTTATATATGACTATTTTCGGAACGTAAAATAAATATACGGCAATTTTCCGCGTATAAATATTTTAGTTTTTTTTCACTCGTGTTCAGATGTCATCAAAATTTATTCATATTGACTGACATATGAATATGTAATATATATGAAAATACAAATATTTGTTATTATTATATACATGAAAACTTATATTTTATACTATGACAATAGAGATCGGAGTATAATATATTATTTTTCGAATCGCATTTTTTATGAAATACATCATAGAAGAAAACCCTCATTTCTAATAATAATTTATGAAGTTCTCTTATTCAGTTTTGGAAATACTTTTTTTTGTTCTGCTGTTATCTTGGTCTCAGTTAAAAAGCATGTAAAAGCGTTTAGTTAAAATTTACTGTTATAACTACATTCAGTCATCAAATTAACAACTCTTCTAAGCATTGAAATAATAATAAAAATACGTTTTTTTAAATACGTAAATTTTAAATTAAAAATAAGCTTAAAAGCTTAAAAAGCTTTCGCAATTATTTAAATCCTCTAAATTAGGGGCTCTCAACCAGTAAGAAATTTCCCCCTAGAAGTAAATTTTAGAGTTCCGAGGGGGGAGTTTCTTCCGCGTATTACAGATTTTAAATATTAAATAATATGCTTATTTGGAAAGCACATTTGAGTAGGAGTCAGATTGTCTTTGAAAGGCGGAATTATATTTTTAATATTAGTAAAACGGGGAATGAAGAGGAAAAGGTTGAGAAACCCTACTCTAAACTCTTGTTTTCTTCTGTTATTAATTGTAAATGAATAGAATTTTAAGTAGTCTATATTTTACATACACTGTGAACCAAATCTTGTTTTATATTATTACTTATTATTAATTATTATTTAGGTATTAAATTTTTTTATCGATTAATAAACGACATTCATATCTTTAAATTTAATTCTTTAATAATTTTCGTATATTTTTTCATTGCAGTAAATATTAATTCCCGTCGGGTCCGTGGTTTAGTGGTCAACTTCGTTGGCTTTGGTTACGGATATCACAGGTTCGAGTCCCAGTTCGGACAGTTTCATAAATTAATTTTTCAATCGATTTATGGATTTATGTTTAAAGACATGAATGTTTTTGATGTTTAAAATTCCCTCTCATCCATCCAATTCTAAATCCGTGGTGGAAGTTAGACCGATTATATCCTAATATCTAAATCCTTCTATCCATTTTCTCCTACAAAAAAAGTGATATTGATCAACTGAATAATGAGCAATTCTCCTAAGAAGCTTATTATTAGTAAAAATTATTTAAATTCTTTTATTTTAAGTAAATATGGATGATGCCTGCAACATGAAATAATATACACTTTAAGTAAAAATTCTGTATGATGCTGTTTAAGTGTATGCGTTAAAAATGGTAAACATTTTCAATTGCCTGAACTAAGCGCCTGGAAAAATGTAAGCTATTTACTAACAGCCATTCTGTGTGATATTTCCATAAGTTTTGATAAGGAAATTACGTTTTTAATGGCAATTTACGGCAGCAAATTGCAAACGTACTTGTACACTGTAAATATACTAATGACAAACTCTTTACTGGCGACCTCTAAATGGAAATATATGACAAATGTCACACTTTTTTAAAACATGTCTGTTTTTTTGACACGTGTGTGGCGAATGTGAATCAGCCACACTTTATTTTTTTATTCTGATAATGAAATTGTTTTTAGTTTAAAAAAGCGGTAATCACTTCAATTTAGCTTTACATTATTTATGATGATTAAATATTATTAGATATTGAGTAAAATTTTCAATGTTTCAAAAAATGTTTGGAAGAGTATAATTTCATAATTTGCTTGGAAGGCTGTCTACGACCATAATTTTAAAACTTCACATTTCAGCTGTCGTTGATATTTTAATTGTATTAATAAGACGAGTATATTCAGCCGCCACTATCCGTTCTTCTCTATAAAACATAATTTTGAACTAAGCTTAAAACCTACCGTACATATTTAATATATTAATACTAAAAGTCTTTAAATGACCCAATACAATTGTCTTACAACAATTATTTTTCAAATATGATCCTTATATTTTTAAAAATACTTTCGGTCGATATACTAAAATACTGGTTCAAATTACTGGCAACAGTAAATAAAACTGATTAATATGGGACTAATTTTGTATAAAATTATTATTAATTCCTTTGCTATTATTTCATCGGTTATTTTACTAAATGTAGCACGTTTTCACCTCTTTCAGAAGCATCTAAAGACTAACTGAGGAGAGGTGAAACACGTGTCACAGATAGTGACACGTGTGTCGCCTCTTATCAATTTTATACTCTTATTAAAAATGAATTTCCAAAAAGTTACCGCCTAGTTCATCGAGATAATTTATTTTTAAAATACAATTGACTTCCAAGAATTTAAAAAGAAAATAGTTGAAGAGTTTTGATAATTACTGTTTTTGACAATCTGAGATTTCAATTATTTAAAAAAATGGTTTTCAGTAACCATGGACCAAAACCAGCTTTCAAGCTTTATTGTACATCACCGAAATAGAAAAAACTGTATTTTTACTTATTATTTTCTGTTATATTTATATAAGTATTTTTTAATAGTAAATGTCACATGCTCTTGTATCCAAATTTAGTTTATTTAAATTTTCTTTTTGATAATTTACATTTTAGTATCTTACTCGACGTTAAAAATAACTGATTTCTAGCATCAAATATTTTCCTGTTGTAAGTCAATATGTATTATATTCTAAGACGCAGTTAATTGAAAATATACGCACCTCTATTTGTCACTTATTCCTTATTCATTAAATACATTGGAGTAAGGTAAAAACAATAATTATTTATTTTTAGTGGTGTTTATTTGGAGAAAGATCAAAGATTACTGATTGCTATGCTCAGCGGTAGATATTTAAAGCTTTACCACTACATCTTGACGGCTTAACAAGGGAAAGCAAAGACGCGAATCAAATTCTGTAAATAGCGTTAATAATGAGACGGTATATACTTCAGCTTTATAATATAATTATTTTTAATCGGATAACATAACACAATCAAAAAATTTACTTTTATTTTAAAATCAGTGAATATATATTTTATAAGGTTCTTTGTTATTACTGTTTAATCCATTACAATGATATTTAGTAGGTAGAAATCCATAATTACACGGTAATGAATAGCAATAGCTTTTACTTAAAGTAAAATAAATTTTTTTTTAACAAAAAATCGATATATTATTTCGTGGAACGACTTGAATTGAAGTTAACATACTAAATAAATCACTGTTAAGAGGTTTACTGTCAATTCTTGGTGGAAAGGCATTATATTTCAAAAATAAAACACAATTTATTTTGTACTACTTCAAAATGTTCGCAATGAGCAAAACTGGTCCTGATAATTATAAACTTTTGAAAGGAACGCTAAACAATTTATGTTTTATTTTTAAAGAGTATTTTAATAGAACTGAATACATTACAGTTAATGATATGATGTACTGCTTATATCTTATAAGTTAGTATATATACGTTAAAAAAATTTTAAGTGAGTATAGTTCTGACGAAGATGTGATTCCGAAATAGCTTTCAATAGCTTATTCTTCCGGAATTAAATACTTTGCTATTGTCCACATTCTTATTATAGTTTTGTAAAAATTTAGTGACTGACTAATTACGTAATGACCATTTTAATATACAACTGACGACTTACATAATCTAATAACCAACCAATTAAATCAAATAGGTAATTACTATACTACAGGTTTTTTAATATAGAACTGTGGTTTATATGACACCATTTGTATGATACAATTTGTATATATAATATTTTATTAGATTTATAATGAACGTTTCTATGTTTAGTAAGTAATGTGGATTAAGTTTAACCGTTATGCTATTGCTTAGTTTACGGTAGAATGAATCACAATACTGCGCCAAATTTCAAATTGGTTGCCATCAAAACGCTGCGTTTCTACGCTAGTAAGCGTAGAGTAGTAACTCGTAGCAGCGTAGCTAATGCCATCGTAGCCATATGTGATTGGTGTCGCTATTTCCTCAAGCGGAATGTTATCACTGGTGATTCGTAGAGCTGTCTGAGTAACGATTTTATAACCTCGTTTTGTACCTTAGAATTGTTTTGATTTTATAACGGAAGTGTGTTTCCGTATGGTTTAATTGTTCTTATGATTCGACATATTTCAACTAAATTAAACATGACGTATTAAATAGTGAATATAGTTTTACTCTTCTGATAAAATTTATTTTTTAAATACTAGAATGCAGAAGAGGAAAGAGATTTATGACTTGATATGGTTTGGAATAGGACATTTCAACTGATTAATTAAAAAAGTCTTTTTCAATACAGTCAATGATATAATTTAAGATATTGACTGAGGGTGTCAGTTTGATTTCATTCATGTGATTAAATGCCTGAAGATGCCAAAAGGAGAAAACTGAATCGTTAGTGAAGAAATACATGGAAATGTACAAAATTCTACTCATCAACTTCTATATGTATAGTTTTATAAATAACTGATAAAAAGATAATAATATTTACGACATACAAATCCACGAGTAAATTATTGTCATTATAATATTTAACCGTTTAATCACAGCACTAACGCAGTGTCACATATCGCGAGATTCAAGATACAAAATTATTCCAGTGATTACCAGGAATCAAAATTTTATATATTTATATTTTATACTAGCGAGTACTCGGCATGCATTGCAATGCCACTCAAAGAAAGAAAGTGTGTGAAATTTTGTTTATTGAAGTGATTTTGGATACAGAATATTTTTTTTTTCCATCTGGTGCGTACACAAATAAATTAGAAGATTTTTCTGAGATGTCACTGTTTGGACGTATTTGATTAGTTTTTTAAATTTTTGTTTGTTCAAAAACCTTCACAAATGTGCGTAAACAACTCACCAACGTTACATCAAAATCAGATGAATGGTAAAGGAACACATAGAGGACAAACAAACAAACAAACATTCGTTTTTATATATATAGATAAAGGAATACTTATAATAGTTATCGGTATGAATACATCTAATAGAATCAAAGCATTCTTAAAGTTGAAAACTTTTCTTTGTTAGTGCACTTTGTTAGAAGATAAAGGAAAACATATGAGAGCTTTTCATTCCTGATAAGTAAAAGCTTTGAATGAAGGAAATGTGGTCTTCAGTTCAAATAAACTTGCGTATTATATGGATTCTTTCATACACGCATAGAACAGAATCAAAAGTTTATCTTCGCAATAGTTGGAATTTGTAAACTTTTACTTCTGATTTTGGATATACTTATAACGGAAATTAGACTGGAATTTTGTTAGTTGAAAATAATGTTTTTGTTGAATAGCTTTTTCGTGTATTAAATTTATTCTTAAAATTGTCGGTTAAATTTAAATAATTAAGCAAATAATGAGAATGAAATTAGTAAAGATATAAAATATAAACTAATATAATGATATACCCTAGCGGTATATAGTCAAAGGAAGGACATTGCGAATTTAAGAATTATGCAACTTAATACAAAAATTTCCTTTGTGTTGTGTTTAGTCGATTTTGTTATTCCACTCAATCAGTGGAATAACCAAATTATCAATGTTTATTTCATAATAGTATAACCGTACCTGTCATAGATGACGTACTGAAATTTAAATACTGAATGTCTAAAGTAGCTAGTACGTCCGACCTGTATGTCTATTGCATAACATTTTATTTTATATTATACACCGTGAACCACGACGCTTAGGTCATGAGAAAATTTCATAGCTATGTGAGTGTTTGGCCATAGTTAACGCGCGACGGCGGGGCGGGCGCGGCATAGCATGCTTTTGCAATGTTCGTAGTTAATGTGCAACGACTGGAAGTTCGAGCTTCTTGTCTTGAGTAGTTTCGCGTTTCGGTATCAAACGCCGCGCCCGCTCTGCCGTCGCGCGTTGACTCTGGTCGAGCACTAAAGCGTCTTCAGAGTTCTCTGAGCTATTATATATAAGATTAAAGATGAATTGCAACAAAATTATCGCCGAACCTATAATACTATATAGATTGCATAGACCTCAGTAGATCAAAGAAATCGGTGGAAATATGTTGCAGTAACGCAAGGCATCGAACCCAAGAATTAGACTAGTGAAGATTTCACCTACCAATGGATCAATAACTAAGAGCAGACAATGAAATTATAACGATGTGGTTAAATATTTAGTCGTGACCATATTGAAAGCTATTTAAACACTTAAATGGGAAAATTTAATTGTGAATTTTTCAATCGATAGGTTAATTTCTACTTTAAAACATTGTATCTTGATGTAATTCATGATGATATATACACTTCTTCGTTTATTCCTGTTTTCACAATTTTAACCGGACATGGAGCTTATTTTCTGTTTGCAATCATCAATTTCAAAACACAATAAAAACAGCTATTTACATATTAAAAATATAATTCGATTCATAAATCATGTATGTATGTACATATTGAATAATTATACTATAATAATTGCAGTGAATAATTATGACTTGAAGAAGTACTAGATCATTTATAAAAATATAACATTAATAAGTAAAGGCTAAGTATATTAAAATCGTTTGTTTACAGCTCAATAACATAAAAATATATTGTGTTACATAATTGCGCAAAAATAAAATAAAAAACTCCCCTAATTTCACAAGTGGGTAAATAGATAGGTATCTTAAATTAGGTTAAGCCTATGCTTGTTCCGATCTCAATTTATCAAAACTTCACGAGGTGAATTCATCTACTTCACTTCAAATAAGACTTTCTGCCTTATTTATTTTCTGACCTAACTCGCCCAAATTGTGCTGTTTGATATATCCACATCATTCGTTTCTTAGGCATCACGTGATCCTTAACAAGGATAATTTGTATTATGTAGTGTTTCCATGACGACAAAAGACTGGAAAATCTCATTAAATGACACGGAAATAATTTAGTAATATAGTCGTATTTGTAGTAATGTTTAACTAAAATTATAACTAATGAGCCGATGGAAATAAACGTGTTTTAATTATAAGAATTTTTTAAAGAAAAAAATACAATATGGAAGTCTATTTTCATTAGTTATCACACACTTCCTTTATAGAGAGTCATCAGCTAATGAGAAATCATTTCGTTACTACATATTTATTTAGTAACCGTCTCTTAGCCTTCTCAATTTGAGGGTATGTATATTGTCAGTGACTTTATAAAAGTCTCTTTATTTCAAACATTTTAAAGGTTTATTTTAATCCACTAAGAAGAATGTATATTGAACTTTAATTCTATCTGCTTATAAAATGAGAATTCTGCCATTTTCGCGACTTGTAAAGTCTTTTAAATGCTAGGAAAATTTTACATGAAATGTTTCATCGTAGCAAATAGAAATTTCAATTGGTAATAGATTTTTTTATTAATTGAATAAAACTGTTCTTCGTAATTGAAGAAAAACAATTTCATTTTTTATTTCTCTCTAAAAAAATCAGTTTTGCCGTTTGCAGGTTAAATAGACGATATGTTTTCTGTCACCTGCACTTAAAAACGTAATAACGAGTTAATAAAATAATATTTCTTATTTGACACACCCGAACCGAAGTAAAACGAGCGTTTGATTTTTCAATGTGGAAAGCTGAGTAAGTAAAAATTATATAACAAATTTTACTGGAATTTCCACAATAGTTGAAATATATTCTGTGGAAATATAACTCAATAGTGGAAAGAGTAATGATTACAGTCGCTGGAAAAGTGTTTTCAATATATCACCAAAGCCAGATTGGATTCATAGATATGAACATGTATGTGTCATTAACTGGGAACAAATATATTATTTGAAAGCAGAGGTATTAATCGCGTGACCGGAACTAAAAGCCAAGGAATTTCACCATCACGTGGCATTCACGCTTATAAGTAATCTACTAGCTTCCTTGATAAATGACAGTTCAGTGAAGCGAAAACTTTATACTGAATATTAATATATTTATAATCATGCAATTTGTATTGTTTGCGTTGTCAATTACAGTCAACCTTTTTGCTTCTGGTCTAAAATTCTATAACTATAGATGTACATTTATTGTTTGCCGTAACCGAGTGGACTTTTGCCATATTCAACGCGAGCGAGTGTTTTAATACCTGAATGAAAAAGTTCATATAGACACGTATAATCCCGTATCTATAAACATGTCATTTTACAGAAGAATATCTTAAAGAGTCAAAACGTAGTTACAAAGTAACGGCTGCATTCAGATTTTTCATTATTTGGACAGTGCTATCATTTTAAATCTCGTTTTTTATTTCATGTAAAGTTTTGCTCAAAAATTTATAGTTTTTAAGATATAACAGATACGATAGTGTACTTCTGATTTTAGGTAAAGATCTTTCGTATAAGTGGCTAGTTAAGTCAGTTACGTGTTTATACGTGCCTACCTATATAACTAAGTGTGTAGATAACGAAAATACAAAAGACTTATTGATTATACGTTGGGCGTGTCGATACGTTTTCTTAATCCAACCAATTCATTTCTGATTCTGATAAACGTGATGTAGAAAGAACGATTATTTAATAGTTAGTATTTTCTTTATGCTCTCCTAAGAGAGCTTACGACAATTTACAACTTACAATCAATAATCGTAACAACAAATTATGTTGACATTGTATTAAAAGTGGTCCTAAAAGAAGAAAGTTAATGAATTAGTCTTCATACGTTTTAGGATGTTTATTTATTTAAAATTTAAATATAATATGAATGTCAAATTTGGATTATTGAGATTTTGTACACTTCCATGTATTTTGTCACTAACGACCCGGGTTTCGCCTTTCGGCATCTTCAGGCAATCGAGCACACGAATGGACTCGAACTGAGAGACAGTAAACAGTGTCTAACGTTTATATAGAAGATACAAATGCGACAAATATTATTTACGAGGTAAGATATTATACGTCTGTAATATTTGTCTGTATACGTAAATAATATTTGTCGCATTTGTATCTTCTATATAAGCGTTAGACACTGTTTACTGTCTCTCAGTTCGAGTCCATTCGTGTGCTCGAATGCCTGAAGATGCCGAAAGGCGAAACCCGGGTCGTTAGTGACAAAATACATGGAAGTGTACAAAATCTCAATAATCCAAATTTGATATTGAAATTCCATCAAGCACCCTCAGTCGATGTCTTAAATTATAAATAATATGAATGTATTTAATTAAATTAATAGAATCTAACTTTGTAAGACTAGTCTTCGTTATTTTAATAATGTTGATGTATGCTATACGATCGACTTGAGAAGTGGACATGAAAAAAAAATATCCGGAATTCTTTAGATGTATCAATTTAAAAAATGTTATTGGTGTATTGTATTTTTTTTAAATGTTCAAATGGATTATAAAGTCACCAGTGTGACAGAAGTTTACTATAAAGGCAATCCAAGCACGCCTAATGCTTTCGACGTAAAGTAAAAACAAGGGCACTTTTATCTGACACCGTCATTTGCTCCTGTCAAGAGACGTCAATCTTCGTTGCGAAACTCGTTAGAATAAAGAGAAAATGTCATACTTGTAATATTTAAAGATTATCATGATAGAAGAAAAAAAATCAAGGAAAACTACTCGAGGAAAATTGGCAAGAAGCACGCCTAAAAAAATGACGTTTTCATTCATCGCAAAGCATTTGCAAGCAGCCTAGCAGAATTCGCTACACATTACATAACATTTCAAACTCCGTAATTGCATGTTGGTAATAAATTTACGATTTAATTTATGATGTCGACTGAGGGTGCTTGATATCAAATTCGAATAAGAAAATATTCGTTACTAATATCAAATCAGTATTAAAATAAATTCAGATTAACATCAATTTAGTTCCTAGTGGTAGTAATATTACGTAATTTTTTTTTTTTTTTCCATGTCCGCTTCCCAATGTGGAGCATATGGTCTCCTAATGGAGGCATTTTGACAGAATTTTTTCTACGAGAACTGCTTGTCACTCAGTTGCTCAACCTCTCTTTTCTTTTTCGAAGAGAGTAGGGATAGAAGGATAGGGCTATGAAAGGACTAGTGGTTAGCTAATCGCTCTCGTTACGCCCCGTGAGGATGGGGTTGGTGGGAGGGAGGACTCAGACTACGAACAGAAATCCATAAATCGATTGAAAGATCAATCTATGAAAACCGTCCGCACCGGGAATTGAACCCGAGATATCCGTAACCGTAGCCAGCGACGAAACCAACTGCGCCACGGACGCCGACGTTTTTTTAGCCATATATAAATTGTTGTTAACTTATTATCAGTCAGAGAACATCCGTGTAATTTAATGCTTTGAATTACGATAAATTATCACGATAGTTATAGTATTGACATTAATTTAATGTAAGTTTAACTGGCAAAATCTATTCGAAATTATCTTTTTAAACGAATTGAAAGCCAAAGAAAATGTTTCTACCATAATGCATTTGATGAAGTTATGCTAACTGAATGTTGAATTAATCGGGTAGGTAGGAAATGCAAACGAATCCAAACGAATTAATCTTTGAAGTGAACGACAGTCGCGAACGAGTCGAGAATCGGAAGAACCGTTCGAAAGAACGTTATCAAACTAAAACCATGCTTAATCACGACTCACGGATCGGTTTGCGAGCGAAAATAAATCTTTTCAGCTATATTGCATATACCTGCAAAATGGTGGCTGCAAAAAAAAAATAAAGATAGCTGACAAAATTTATTATCATTTGCAAACGATAACATTTCATTCGCAAGTCGTGATTCCGTGTACATTAAATAAGCTTTCATATTAATTTATAATTCATACTTATTATTCAACATACAAAAAAGTAGCTTAGACACATTGACCCAATAATGTGACTCGAATAAACGAACCTTCCGAATTAATCGCCGTGGATAGAATCAACAATTAACGATTCTCGAGTCGTCGAAAGACGACTCATTTTAACATGTAAAAATAAATTTGGATTATTGAGATTTTGTACACTTCCATGTATTTTGTCACTAACGACCCGGGTTTCGCCTTTCGGCATCTTCAGGCATTCGAGCACACGAATGGACTCGAACTGAGAGACAGTAAACAGTGTCTAACGCTTATATAGAAGATACAAATGCGACAAATATCATTTACGAGGCAATACATTATACGTCTGAGAGCCACACCGATACCTGAGTTAAAATTTCGGAAATCGCCCTCATCCTTATTTTGTAAACACCATATTACCAGAGTGGCGAATTGCCGCTTTTCAACATCTTTTAGAAATACCAGTGATTTTACAATTATAATAGTATTGTGGGTTTTGACGGGATGTAATTCGACGAATGGGTAAATATATACAATCATTCCACATTTAGTGACATCTGATAGGTGATCCATTCGTCGAATTACATCCCGTCAAAACCCACAATACTATTATAATTGTAAAATCACTGGTATTTCTAAAATAAGTTGAAAAGCGGCAATTCGCCACTCTGGTAATATGGTGTTTACAAAATAAGGATGAGGGCGATTTCCGAAATTTTAACTCAGGTATCGGTGTGGCTCTCAGACGTATAATGTATTGCCTCGTAAATGATATTTGTCGCATTTGTATCTTCTATATAAGCGTTAGACACTGTTTACTGTCTCTCAGTTCGAGTCCATTCGTGTGCTCGAATGCCTGAAGATGCCGAAAGGCGAAACCCGGGTCGTTAGTGACAAAATACATGGAAGTGTACAAAATCTCAATAATCCAAATTTAATATTGAAATTCCATCAAGCACCCTCAGTCGATGTCTTAATATGTAAAAATAAATTTAAATGTATTAATTCTATTGAATTTCATTGACATTCAATTCTTCGATCTTTTTGTCAAGTTTATATATTCTGTAAGTGATGCTGACAAAATTCTAGATTTCGGCCATAAATTATCAGAATCTCTGTTGTCAATTAAACTAATAATTAGCTACTTTTAAGGAGTTAACTGTCAATTCTTGGTGGAAAGACATTATATTTTAAAAAATAAAACACAATTTGTTTGTACTACTTCCACATATTTATAATGATCAGGACCGGTTTCGCTCATCACGAGCATTCATCAGTTGATAATGCTCGTGATGATCGAAACCGGTCCTGATCATTATAAATATGTGGAAGTAGTACAAACAAGTTGTGTTTTATTTTTTAAAAAAAATAATAATTAGCTGTATGTCTATTTAATTATTGTTTTATAATTTAAGACATCGACTGAGGGTGCTTGATGGAATTTCAATATTAAATTTGGATTATTGAGATTTTGTACACTTCCATGTATTTTGTCACTAACGACCCGTGCCTGCCTGAAGATGCCGAAAGGCGAAACCCGGGTCGTTAGTGACAAAATACATGGAAGTGTACAAAATCTCAATAATCCAAATTTAATTATTGTTTATTGAAAATAAGCAATTTTCGTAAATTATCATCAATTCTAACGTTTATTGATTTTAAACAATGGTTTTTTAATGTGTGTATACGAGAAAATTAATGAATAAATTCATACGAACGTAATTTTTTAAATGTGAAAATGTTTATTCAACCGTTCAAAAGCATGATAGGGCAACACGATTGAAGTGGAGCCTTAGAATGTGAACACTTTCAATATACATTTAGTGATTCGATATGAGTCAATAACTTAAACTGGTTTTCCCCTATAGCAGGAAGTAATATATGTCAATAAAATATTAAAAGAATAATTTATTTTATGTGATCAAAGAAACTTCGAATCACAACATTTTTGTTTACATATAGAATATTTTCCAGGTATACGAACAGCTGATCAAAGAATTCAGGATAAAAAAAAGAACGCGCCCGCATACATCTATACTAAGACGTTATATTTGTTCGCTTTTAAAGATTCTCTTGACAGGAAAATTTATTTAATACAAGTTCAATGAAAGTGTATCAAAATAAATGCAGCGGGAAAGTTGAAGACGAGAGTTTTTCGTTTGATAACGGCCTCATCAGTTTCACTATCTCTTACCATCCACTACAGATGGTGCTTTATTGCTTGGGGGAAAGTGATTTGTTGTATTATTTTTGCAGCCCCAGCTTAAATTCATTTTACTTGTGTGTTATACAAGGAATATTTTATGATTATCTAATGCATGGTAAAGTTGATTTATTTGTTTTTTATTTTATTTATTTTTATTCAGCCTTAATATTGTCAACGTATTTATAGGCAAGCGTAATGGATATAGTTATAAAATATAAAATGCTGATAAAATCGTCTGGGAGAATTCGATTTAAGACAACCCAATCCACAATCAAACCGGCCGTCCACATCGGTTTTTTGCTATTTAAGCAGCGATACGGGATAGCCTATTAGTACAATAGTCTGTAAAAAATAGGTAATAATGAAAGGATAGCTTCACAGTGAAAGTGGAATTAAGATGAAAACCTCAAGGGTCCAAGGTCACATTACGCTGATATAGAGAAAATATATGCTTATTTCTATAAAAAAGTTTTTTGTTTGATAATACAATCCTTTACAAATATAAAAGTTTTAAAATATATTGGTTATATTATGTGTTATGGTTAAAAAGGTAATATTTTTATTGACAGAATATTTCCAGAGACTGAGATCGGATATTATCACAATGTTTTAGCTTTGGGCTAAAAAAAAGAACATAAAATACGTAGTAAAAGCTAGTTAATCTGATCCGAAATCGACCGATAAAAAAGACTTGTGTCTAAAAATAGGTTTAAGCAACCAGTTATATGTTTCGAAAAAAGATACATCTAAAAACTTTATGATACAAATATGAAATGACTGAACTCCCACAAAAGGTTTTACAAATTAAGACAACGGATAGTCGAAATGATGAAGGGAAAATATTTTATTAAAAAGCTTTAAAATATATTAAATTTTTTTTATTTTAAAATTACTGATAGTGGAATAAGGGCTTCCAATCTCGGGATTCCAGTCAATTATTCAATCCTGTAATCCTGGGATTTCGTGAACTACTGTAAATTCTAAAAGATAATTCATAAACAAAATAAAACTTTCAGATTAACTATAACGTGTACCTCAGTTCGTATTTTTTAAAATACTTATATAATTAATATAAATAAATTGTGGTTTACCTCCTTCTCATATTTCGTAACAGTCATTCTTCAACAATTTGAAATGAAGGACAAATTAGAACAGCTTCTTAAATGGATACAATAAATAAAATAGAATGTAAAATTATTTTGATTATTGTTTTGATTAAATGTTTTTCTCTTTTTCTGTAAATGACTGTCTGATTTTAAATCAACAAAAAAACCATTCCAACCACCAAAAAAATATTAATTCATATAGGCATTTCAATTAAAGCAGTAATGTACCAAAATAAAATTTTAGTTGTACAATTTAACACATGAAATTTTACTTAATGACCAATCCCGGGAATGAGAAATTCTGAATCCCGAGATCCTGGTATCGTAAAAAGGGTCCGGGATTGGATGCTTTAAGTTAAATAGCATAATATAAAAACACTTAAAATTAACTGGAGATTTCCTAAGATAAAACTGGTTTATGGGCGGGAGCATACTGATTTGTCTCTGTCTAAAATTCTAAAATAGGAAACGTTTTCCCCTTCGTCACTTATAAATTGCCATGGTCTGTTTCGCAAACGATAATAAAAAGACGTTATTTGGCGGGAATTCTAATGATATATTTTTGCTGGAACGTAAAAAGAGTCTTTTAAAAATACGGTAGTATTAAACACACATTTTTCGAGAAGCGAACAGAATATTTGAAAAGATAGATTACGAATTAAATTTAATGTACAGCAAGTTGCTAATTAAAGTATATTTTGATGTAAATTTAAAAAACTATTTTACATTTATAAATCACTTTCTTAATTAAAATTTAACACAGTTTCTAAAAATCAACTCAAGCAAAGTACATTATTAACAATATTGGCCTTAACTGGAGTTGAAACTGGAAAAATCTGTTTAATAGAGTATATAAGTAAAATAACATAAAAACAAAATGTAATTATCATTATATGTTTAATGCTTTTTAATTGCATAGTTTTCAGAATGAAAACATTCTAACGAGAGTAAATAACGTATAAGAAGTTTTGCAATAGTACGACTATACAGTTATAAGTCAAGGCAACTAAATATTTGGTCAGTGTCTAATTCAATTAACGGTCAGTAAATATTAAAGAAACAGTCGGTAAAAAATGCATAAAACTGTCAGTAGAAAAATAAAAATGATAAGTAAATATTAAAGATACGGTCAGTAAATATTAAAGACCGTTTTTTTGACCAGATTATATACTTATGTGTTCGTGTATACATAGGTTAGGTTACGTTAAGTTAGGCAACTAATTATTTATTCAGTAAGAAATAATAAACGGTCAGTTAATAATTATGTTTGTCAAGTAAACAAAGATTTGGTTAGGTTTAATTTAATAACTAACCATTTTATATAAAGTACTGACCGTTTATTTTATTAACTGACCACGTGTATACTGACCATTTATCGATTTAATTACTGACCCAATAAATACAAGCCATAAATCAAACATTCTTGAAATCCAACTACACTGCGACTCATAATGTATTTATAAATATAATCATTGATTTAAATAAAAATAATTTCTGGGCCATTTCTTTTATGTATTTTGACCAAAAAAGTCATATAAATACCAAGTAAAGTACATATATTACCAAGCAATATTTTTTCTGTTCACTAATTCGGATTCTTATAAATGAACTAGGTATGCTTAAATTATAATACTCGGTACAATTCATTTAGCAAAAATTAATAGTTCAAAAAGATTTTTATCGCTTGTATTAACTTTGATTGAAAGAATTGTTTTGCCTTTTGAAATAATGAATAATATTTGAACTACGGATAAGATCGACATCAGTATTTTTATAAACTTTAATCCCGATAATTGTGATTGAATAATCAGATAAAACGTCAAAAATAATATCATAAAATTGCCTATTTTAAAACCATTATATGAAAGGGTTTGGTAAAGTAAGCAATTAATATTTAAGTGGAGTAAAATAGTTAATTTTGGCCAGGTCTAGTAAAAATACGGTTGAAAACTATCACACTTTAGTCAACGAGGTTATGATATTCGAAAGTAAATAGTAAAATATAACGCCTTTTCACCGAAAATTGACAATTAACACCTTAAAAGTGAGTAAAATATGTATATTTGATCGTAGTTATAAGGATAGCAGCAAGTCCGCAAGAAACACATCTTAAAAAAATGGTACACTTCCATTTACTTGAAATGTATGCAACTCGTGAATAGTGAGATTTTCACTGCTCAACTGAGAGGTTTTTTTTTCATAAAAACGTTCTATTTTGTTTGATGAATGGTAAATCTTTTTTTAGTGTGAAATGGATTCTTTCCGGATTCCGCTTTAGAACACTTTTTTGATTTAATTCGTTGTGTGGTTTTCCCTAAATATAAGTGCATTAAAATTAATTCAAATATCAATCCAGTTCTAAACTTAGTGATAATGATTTGTCATATTCTTTCTTATTTATATAAACTATTTACTGTAGGTCAGTTCAAATTTATTCGTGTGCTCGAATGCGTGAAGATGCTGAAAAGCGAAAGCCGACTCGTTAGTGACGAAGTACTTAAATTATAATTATATTTAATGGAATCTTTGGAATGACGACAATAATGTTTGGTGGCCAATCTTATTATGCTCTACCCCGATAAAAGTTTTATTTTTTTTGTAATGCGATTATTAAAAGTAATGCTATAATTTGGACATGTTCAGATTTAAGCCCCGTTGCGTGTTAATTACATTATATTATAAGAAACCAACGTAATGGTGTTGGAACTTTTTGTGATATCTAATTAAATTTACTTGACTGCTTGGAAAAACTTATCAAATTATTCTTTGATTTAGTTTTGTTCATTTCAACTAACAGTGTTGCGTGTATTCAACTTTTATATTGCTATAATTAGATTAAAATTAATATGATGCTTAAATTTTGTTTAAATAATAATTAAATTGTGCTATTTGAATGCTTGGAAAACACTGCTAAAGTGTGATTTAAATGGATGTATATTTTAACAAAACAATACAGCAAATGCATATTTCTTTGCACTACGTGTAACATCTTTCATAAATTTGGATTATTGAGATTTTGTACACTTCCAATACACTCTCAACAATCCAAATTTGATATTGAAATTCCATCAAGCACCCTCAGTCGATGTCTTAAAAAAATTCTTTCATAAATGATTTTTATTTCATTACTTGTTATTTTCATCAAGTGATTTTACATGAATATCGTTTTTTATATGATTTTTAAGATCGTGAATTAATCGATTTCATATTAGAAAAAATCTAGCATTACAGCTGACAGCGAATGCGCCAAATATTTTGAAAATTGGAAAATAATGACAGATAATCTCAATGAGAAATTTTGTAAGTCACATTTGTCCAAAATCACAAATTTAAATAATTTAAATTTGATATTGAACTTTCTGGGATTTCAACCAGGACCCACCTGGTCTCTAGAGCATTATCCATTAGAACACAGAGGCTGACGAATATATGAATTGATAATGCTTCTTAGTAAATTCATACGAAAATCAAAACAACACGATATTTTAACACTAATTTACTGTTGAGTTCAGTCAATCTTGCTGTACTAGCAATATTGATATAATTTAAGACATCGACTGAGGGTGCTTGATGGAATTTCAATATCAAATTTGGATTATTGAGATTTTGTACACTTCCATGTATTTTGTCACAGTTCGAGTCCATTCGTGTGCTCGAATGCCTGAAGATGCCGAAAGGCGAAACCCGGGTCGTTAGTGACAAAATACATGGAAGTGTACAAAATCTCAATAATCCAAATTTGATATTGAAATTCCATCAAGCACCCTCAGTCGATGTCTTAAATTATACCAATATTGCTAATACAGCAAGATTGGCTGAACTCTACGAAAATTAAAAGCTTAACTTAAAAAATGACTTGAAATTAGAAAAAATTAAAAATTGAGTAATCAATTAAGCAATAATTATTTAATATCCTGTAACACTCAAAAAGATGGTATCTTCAACTGCGTGCAATTAAATGTAAGTATATAAAAATTTAATGACATATTAACAAACTGTCCCAAACAACTGTTGAAAATAATTATTGTAAAACAATGCATAAGTCAAAAGTAATTCATTTGAATAGTAATATTTGTATGTAAATACTGACAGTTTAAATTTAGTTACCGTCTACATACTGGCCAGTAAATACTGACTTTTCATTTTGGTATATTACTGACAGGTTGTGTACTTTACAGATCAAAAAATTGAGAAACAAATACAAACAGTCTTTATGTATATATTAAAATAATTATGATGTAAATTAAAATAAATTTTCGATATGGATATATATCATGCATGATTATTTTTATAGTAAATTCTTAGCAGACCCATAACCCAACAATTTTCGTTACTGCAACATTCAAAATAAACCCTACGAGAATTAAGGGTGTTTACTTATTTACGAAACTTAATTAAGAGTATAATATACATATTTCATTTTACGTGGAACCCAATAAAAAGCTTCACTAGCTTTAAATACAGCATAACCAATTAAAACGTGTATACAATATTTACTTAATCATCTATAATAAAATTGTATAATGAACGAGCAAATATATTTTCAAATGTGTTTCAAACAGCTTTTCAGCTTATATTGCTACGTTTTGAATAATACTGTTTTTAATTAGCGCCAAAATTCGCAAGTTATCTTGAAGCGAAGTTCATATATGAGAAATATTACTTAAAATTGTTTTGAGATTCATTAATTACGACAAAAATTACGTTTACAGTTTTATGATAAAAAATGGATTAGTAAGTATTATTCGATAATTAAATAAATATATTCAGTCCAATTGTGAAAACAAATAAATACGAAATATACATATCTTTACGGCTTATTCAGTCTATCCATATTTTTATCATTTTTCAAATTACTTGTTGCATGAACTTCCGGTTGGCACTGACTTGCTAGAACTCCATTATAGTAAAATTATTTTAATTACTTGAATGGTCACTTTTAAGGTGTTAACTGTCAATGGAAATGCATTATATTTTAAAAATAAAACGCAATTCGTTTGTACTACTTCCACATGTCTATAATGATCCGGACCGGATGAGCGAAACCAGTTCTGATTATTATAAACATGTGGAAGTATGTAGTATAAACAAATTGTATTTATTTTTTAAAATACTTGAATGGTGTTAACTTTTAATTATTCGTGGAAAGTGTATTAAAAAAAACCAAAACTATATTACATACTTCTTCTTACTTACTACACATTTTTATAGTATCAATCAAAGTATGCGAATGACGTCACAAAGTCGTCACGTATTAATAAAAGCATTTGATGACATGTCATGTATGAAGTAATAATGTTCAATATATTATAAGCTTCATTTAACGTCAAGGTATAATCAGGGCCTTCGAATTTACAAATGTAGTTGAGAGCGAAATAAATAATCGTTAGTTTTATCAGAAATATATCATTGACGATAAATTTGCAAAATTAAAACGACTGACAATGTGCATTACACATGCATTTAGGAACAAAACAAAATTGTGTTTTTCTCTAAAAACAGTGAAAACGGTATTTCGTTATGACACTAATGACCAATCAACTTTGATAGGCATCGGCCAAATTTCCAGTGGATTAAAAAGTATTTCAAATTGTATGTCACATTAATTATTGTGTAATATTTTAATTAATTTGTATTTTGTCGACGGTTTAATCGACGGTGTTTTGACCAATTGATGTAACCCTCAAAAAATACGAAAATGACTTAATAATTGAATCTCATTTAAAACACGACAGAGCAAGTTACTTTATTTTAGGTTTAAAAATTCTGACCCTCTCATTTGATGTAAGCTACTATTATATCGGTACTCCCTACGTATAGTCCCGTATCTGCAAACATGAAAATTTACAGGAAGGCATTTCAAAGATTCATAACGCAACTCACCATATAAGGTTTTCGATAAAAACAGTTTTTACTCTCTCCTGAACAATTTCAATTTTGAGGGTTACATTAATTGGCCAACACATTTTTTACAATACGTATTTTGTTTGGTTCACCAAATGCTTTCAATCGGATATCGCTGCTCTAGATATTTCATATTTCAGATACGGGACTGCGAGTGATAACGATTGAGAAAGATACCTGTGATGTAAAAACCGATTTAAATAAATTCTTTTCATTTACATGTGAAATATTTCTTGAAGGAATTCGAAGTCGAAGAATACTACAGTTATTCTTTACGCTACTTAACTGTATCTTCTGGCGAAAATATCTGAAATGAAGGTTGCCTTTTCGCAGCTGACACGTGATTTTTTCCCGTCGCAAATCGCACACGTCGAGAGCGTGTCACGGGAGCTGTTTTCAATGGAGGCTAAAAGTTTTTCATTGAATGGCACACAAAAGTAAAATAAGGGTAGGCGCTACGATTCTCGTTATTGGGGTTAAATGGAGTGTGCCGGGGTCTTGAATTTGCAGTGACGTCTGGAAAATTTCAGGTCAAATTATTTTTTTCTGGCTTGCCCGCGCTTCATAATTATGTATAACGCAGAAAAGGCACATGTACGTTACGACAGCAAATAAAAAAATTCCAAGGTAGAGTAAATATAAACACATCATTTTTGAAGTCAAATGTTTTCATGTGTATGAGTCATAATAAATATATTGTCAAAAAAACTCATCAGCTGAAACGAGCGGTGCTTTTAAAAAATATGAATATCTATTTGTACTTGTCAAAATAATATTGCGATGAAAGCAAAACGTAAAACTGTAAGTCTCGTTAGGATGTAATCCGTATATCGATTATTTCTTTTAATTAAGAATGGGATAGTAGTATTTGTAGGTGTTAACTGTCTTATTTAGCATTTTTTTCAACAGTTATGTTTCACATTTTTTTTTGATTTTTGTTCTTGTATAGCAATCGGGAGTCAGGTAAGTAAATTTGCGACTGTTGCTTGGATCATAGATGCTTGCCTATTACTTCTACAAGATTCATAACAACTCTGAATATAGCTGTAAAAGTGATAGATAATGGGTGGGTTAATATGGGTTTAATACGGGTGGGTTAATACGAGTTTTAATATGGAATGTGTTTTTATTTATTTTGATTATTCATTCAAAACTTCAAACGACTTTGTTTTTCTTTCTAAGCACAAATAAAACAGTAAGAAGCGTTGTGATTCAACAAGAACATATCAAATACCTTGTAAATATGAACAAGAGTTTGAGTGTTCAAATTTTCACATATACATATATTAATTTTACTGTTTTAATAAAAATATAATTTACTTACTGTTTAGCTAGAATAATGACCATTTGACGAGCACTTTCATTGAAATTTGCATTTTAGATTTTCGTATAAGTAACTATCGACAAATGTTATTCATTTAACTTTGCCAAATTATAAATATACTTTGTAACAATATGAAGCGATGCCATCTTTCATCGCCCCGATTGATGCCACAGGGATACCAACAATACAAACCATCCGGGGAGTGACTACTTCACTGGATATTTGAGATTTAAGCAAAGCCACGCTATAAGG
The DNA here is from genome assembly GCA_022494535.1 of Himalopsyche phryganea. Lineage (NCBI taxonomy): Eukaryota > Metazoa > Arthropoda > Insecta > Trichoptera > Rhyacophilidae > Himalopsyche > Himalopsyche phryganea. The sequence continues at coordinate 1,843,610 of JAGVSL010000001.1, read as the reverse complement.
TTGGCGAAAGTGTTTCGCTGTAATTTAAACTCTGCGGCTAACGACATATTATTGCGAGGCCGGAAAACCGACACCGGGGGATCTTAGCCGAGCGTCGGGTTTACAGGTTTTGGGCACATTATGCAGACATACCGTGACATCCCAATCTAAATAATACTTAACACACCAACAATTCTCCCAATAAAATTATGATTTAAAACAGTCAATAATTTTCGTTCATATGAGGCGCCGTTCGAACTGTCATATTTTTCATTTTTACGGCTTCTTTATCACAATAAACTTATAAAAAAATTATAATATACAATTGAAATGAACAGTGAATACAAAAAAGAAAAACTCGCTTTGATCAAAACATTACATGGAACCATCTGGCTATCAAATCAAAACGTGACGTATGAACCGTTCATCAATTTGATACTACAAGGTTCAAGTATGGAACAGTTAAAAAATAAATGAACTTGAAAGGATTTCAAAGAAAAGCTATAGATTGTGAATACTGAGAGAGATTTACGCCAAAATAGTACAATATCGTTGGTCCAAATACATATTTTGAGAATCATTTAGTCTGAGGATTAAGCATGGGAGACATTTCGAGTCGATAGCACTCTCCGATTCGTTCATTCGGTTTCTAATGGTATTCTCCACAATGCATTTGTTTTTTTCTCACTCTGCCTGCTATTGACGAAGTAGTGCTGTGCTAACTCTAGTGATACTTATCGATTCTAATTGTTACATAGAAATGAACGTATATCACGCATTTTTCAATTGTAGTGACGTAACAAACTTATTGGTGCAGTGATCAACGTCGTTGGTCAGTTGGAGTTCCAGTACAGACAGTTTCATAAATTGATTCCCATTGATTTGTGTTTGCAGGCTTGGATGTTTGTAATGTCTTAAATTCAATACCTCCCATCTGATCCTTAAAATGAGACGTAGGGCGAACGAAAAGCAAATTAGAGAAATTAGCAGAAAAGATGCTATATTTCGGGAACTTGTCTAAAGACATAGACCACCCTAGAATCTGGCATAGAATTAGTTATTTAGGTTGCACAAGCTTTAAAATTAAAAAACAACTCGCTGATAGTGTTAGACCGGCGTTCTATTGCAAAAATTCTCTAGGCAAATTACTTATTAACAATAAAGATAGAGTCCATTTTAAGAACAAATCTGGTATTTATAAAATTCAATGCAGTGATTGCCAACATTTCTATGTGGGTAAAACCACACGTACATTAGATATAAGGGTATCAGAACATTTAGCTGCCTTTAGATTAAAAAAAGAAGCTTCGACATTCGCAAATCACTTGCTAATGGAGAACCATACGTTTAATGCGGATGATGGGGTTAAACTGTTGCATAAAAACATGGGGGATCATAAATTATTTTATCAAGAAATTTTGGAAATCAATAGAGCCCAGTTAAATTCCTTGCCAATTCTGAATGAGCAGCTGAACCTTCCTAATTCTCCGTTATTATATCATATACGTTGAAACACCTAACAGATGTCACTAAACGTGGAATGATTGTATATATTTACCCTTTCGTCGAATTGCATCCCGTCAAAACACACAATACTATTATAATTGTAAAATCACTGGTAATTTTAAAAGAAGTTGGAAAGCGGCAATTCGACACTCTTTTAATGTGGTGTTTACAAAATAAGGATTAAGGCGATTCTCGAAATTTTAACTCAGGTATCAGTGTGGCTCTATTTTTCGTATTTGATATATATTTGTCGTATTTGTATCTTCTATATAAACGTTAGACACTGTTTACTGTCTGTCAGTTCGAGAGTCGTGAAGATGCCGAAAGGGGAAACCCGGGTCATTAGTGACAACATACATGGAAGTGTACAAAATCTCAATAATCCAAATTTATTATATAATATATGATTTTCGAATAATATTAAATTTGTACCTGTAGACGCATCATAACAGTCTTAACGTAGTTGTGTGCATTACGCGAATAATTGCTACCATATAAAACACTAACTGTTCAATAGTATAGAGAAATGTAAATCATTTGCCTTCGGGGATCAACTATTGAGAGGCAAACTGCAATAAGATGGATTTTACAGCCGTTTCTCAGGTTCGCGGGTTTAAAATGTATCGCGCCGTCGTTCTGCTGAGATAATATTATAATGTAACGGTTATTTTGGAACGAAACATAAATAGTTTGCCATTTTGCTGAATTCCCCTGAAACTAGTATTATAGTAATACGACGAGTTGATTATACAGTTTTCAGGCAATTCCCCTGTCGAAATATTCAAATGAGTCTGTTATGTGTTACACGTTTCCATATTTATTTTTGTAAGAAGACGTGTGCTTCAGGCTATGTACTAAAATAATGGGGGAATAACATATTTCAAAAGTAACTGATTGATTCTAAGATATGAAATAGTTTCCAAATCTTACACTTCTTCGCTGGCTATAGAGGAAAATATAATATACTCGTTGTTCTGGAAAAATGACATATTGGGTTAAATATATTGATATTTTTCTTATTTCAAACTCTATCGTATGGAATAACAAATTTATTTTTATAAATTATACTTTTACTTCAAAACAGATTTGTACAAACAAACAAAATGAAAAATGTATATCATTTCAAACATTTCACAAACTTCAAAGTCGAATTACTCAAAACTAGTATTTTTCAGTTAGTGTCTTCTTGCAGGACAACGACAATATAACTAAGCTTCATCGATTTCCAAAAAAAAGTGTTAGTTTATCATTTAATTCAGTTTTCATTGATATATTGACTATAACATAAAATTGGCAATGTGAGAAATATTTTTCAATGTGTAATCACTTCCAGTCATTTAGTCGAGTGGTTAATATTACTAGATGTTCGTACAAACATGCGTAATGGTTCGAATTGCCAAATGGAGATATTCATAAATTGATTTTTAAATTGATCAAAGAATTTATATTAGATTTATGTAGTGTTTAATCCATTTCCATTTACTCTTGAATTAGCTGACCCTTAAATTAAGCAATTATCTTAATACTAAACCTTTCCTAACTCAATAGTTCTCTTCTCACCCTTTCCCAACAGAATAGATATAATTATATTAATGAAATAATATCCGTATGCTCACACTGGAAGTGAGAGCTGTTAAATATCGTTTGAAATCAACAGCCATATTTTTTATAATAGAATGTCTCCGCCAAATAATTATTGGCAATTAATACCATATAAAAAAATAAAATATTATGGAATTATTGTATATAATTAAAATTATACCAAAAACATTTCCGTTTTAACAAATGATTGCAATTATCTAAGTTTATAAAAACCATATTAATATAAGTTATTTCACAAGTTTTTGACTTACCTACATTTTATGATTTTCTTTGAAATTAACACGTCTGCGAGATTTTTTATTATTACCGTAATTAAAATGTGAAAATGCTGCTAAAGAATAACTTAACAGGGTATTTTTTTAGTATTTTAATCTCGTACGGAATAAGCTGCATTTAGTAAGAAATTATTTTTAAGTTACGACAGGCACATTAAACAGAACACTGAAGAAATTTTAATGTTGCCAGCTAATTCGAAATTTATTCAAACATAAGTACAACGTTTTCTTAGTCTGTCCATTTTTATGGCAGATTAATATGTTGTTTAAGTGTATGGTACTGAAAAAAATCTTTTTTAGACTTCTTTTTCAAAAAACGTTAACTTTTTCACGATTCATACTATTTTTGTATATTAAGTGTCAATTATCTTCTATCCATCTGAAAACATTAAAAACTCAAAATTAAAAATAAATAAATGCCTTACTAAATAGGTAGTACCTTCTTAACCTATACTTATATCGATTTCTTCACAAAAAAAAGATCTGGAGCTTTTGAATAACTACCAGTTCTTATAAAAAAGCTTCTGTTGAGATGAGGAGTCCATATGCTCTATATTAGAAGCGGATGTTATTGAAAAGATTGTCAATAAAATATAATTCAATTCAGGATTACCCTCTTGTTAAATCAGTTAATTCAAGTTTTTTTATTTGATTTGTAATGAACAATTATTGAACTTTTGCAGCTTAACCATTTCTTCAAATTATTAATACAGGTTTTCATTTGAGTTTTCTTGTTTTACTCAACGTTAGTAAACTTTTTAACAATATCCTCTTCTTACTCTAAGCATATGGCCACCACACAGTACTTGCAAAATTCTCTGTCGCCCATCAGTCTTCTTATTTTCTCACAGGTAATCCCGGCATCCATCAAACTTTCCTATTTGAGCATTGAGTACTACACAAATTATATGTATCATTTACGTATGAATTATATATATTTGAACGAATTGTGTCAAGGATGATATCAATATTACCTGTTCTGCGGTGCACGTCGATGGATCAATCAATCGATGTCATTCACTGGTGAAATCAAATTCGAGTAATAAAACTGAAATTTCAAATCCATCATTTATTTGTGGACATATTTATAAAATACTAGTGAGTACCCAGCATGCGTTGCAATGCCTCTCAAAGAAAGAGAGGGTTTGTGTTTTAATTCTGTTTATTGAGGTGCTTTTGGATAAGAGGTCTGCAGGGCCAAAATTTCATAAACTTACCCGGTCCGGCCCGAGTCCAAATCTCAATATCACACTTGTCACCCAAACCTGACCCGATGCCCAGATTCATTATTCTCAGCCCGAAAAAACCCCTGTTTATTTTTTAATATAGTAATTCATTTATACTTTTCAAACAATATATGTTATTGTTTCCAAATTTTTGTTTAAATTATTTAAGTTATGAAAACTATTGCCTTATGGCTGACTCATGACCCGAACATAGTACGAAATATTTTTCTTAAATTTGAATTCCTAACCCGAGCCCAGCCCGAACCAAATCTGAAATGTCTTTAACCACCCAAGTCCGGGCTCATGCAGACCTCTATTTTAGATAGGTACAATATTTTTTGTTTTTCCGTCTGGTTCAAAGATATAGCTGTACGTATTTGATTCTTTTTTTTAGATTTTAGATTTTTTTCTTCAGAAACCTTCATGGGTGTGCGCACAACAACTCACCATATCAGAGGGTCGAAATCGAATGAATGGTAAAGGAATGCAGAGAGGACAAACAAACAAACAAATCTTCATTTATATATATATATCAGGCGCGTGCGGTGGTTTTATCTCTTTCTCGCACATCACATGAAAAGTGAAGGTGCAAGCGAGATGCAAGGGAATGCGGCGAATGCTCTTGTATCCTTCTTGCTCATATCCAAATTAGGTTGTGCGATAGGGATAGTGATAAGTCCACCGCGCGCCGATGATATATATATATATATATATATATATGATGTTATCTCTGAAACCAAGTATATCATTTCTAAACATTAACTCACTCATATAATCACTTTTAAGGTGTTAACTGTCAAATCTCGGTGGAAACTTATGTAAACATAGCATGTTTCAATTAAATCTATCAAATAGCTTCCAAATAGGATAGTCTTCCAGGTCGACGGTATTCTTTCGGTTGGTAAACGAGACATGCATGATCCAGGCTCCCCTGGGGCATCCGCAATACATTTACAAGCTAGTTCTATCGTCTGCTTTTATTTTACGTATGCAATTTAAGCACCTTCAAAACATTTTATATAATATTATACTCAATTTGATTTTTATGGATTTTCTTGATGGGATTATTAAATACAGAAAATAAATTAATAAAATAATATATTGTGCTTAATCATTTTTCATTAATTAATACCATTCACTGTTTAAATGGCTTCATACGTTTTTTGTATCAATTTGGATTCAGATTAGTTTCACGACGTAATATACTGTGTCATCACCATACAAAATCTTAAAATGAAGTACTTATTGAAATATTTGTCATTTAGGTATCTGTTCGATTTTTATTATAAACAGAAACAATAATAACTGTTTACAGACGCTTAATGGCGTATTTTATAATACATGTTTTTATTGATTAGATGAGCTACAATACAATGATTTTTAAATCGTTACAATGTTACAATATAAAGTTATTACATTATACGGTAATATTATATATTGCCGTAGTAATAAAAAGAGGCTATTGTGCTGTCGATGATGAAAATGATAAAGCGATAACTGACGTATTATCCCGAATATTACATTGTTGACGTAAGGTTACACAAACACAGACATAAGATGGAATACTCATCCGCCTCTCCAATAGCCAGGCACACCGATCCTAATTTTATCGTATCGATGAAAGTTTATCTCACTATAAAATAAACGACAAAGCCTCTTATTCTTAGCACCTTTTTTGTAGCATTGCTTTTTTTGAATAGCTTGGTGTGCTATCTGCTTCGCTATTAAGACTAAATTTGGTTTTGGTTGTTTTTGAAATGCCTGTTTTATCTTGTCACATCGAGCTGATTTTTGGGATATTCCTTTAAAAGTATTTGACGAATTGGTGAAATGATGTAATACAGTTATGTTTAAACTTTGTTACACATGTAAAATATTAATTTAATTTCACTAAGGATTTCTCACAATGAACTTAACAGTAACGTTCTTTACTTCCAATTGAGATCCGACCATCGAATGCTCTCCTAATCATTGGTTTTCATTTTTGCATGAAAATTATTTCCACGTAGCTCTTCACCAGGCTATTTGTATTGTGGTGTGTAAACTATATTTTTATTTAAAAATCAATGCGTTTTTATTGAAGCCAGCTTTAAAGTTAAAACAGCCAAGTAAGTGCAAAAGATTTTATAACAATAAAAGTAAACTACAATTATTCAAAGATTTTCCTTTTTATAAAAAAATAATAATTAAGAAATACCTAGTGTATTTCCCTAGACTATTGGTTGAATACAAATGCCACTAGTAGGTCTACCATTTATAATTATTTCATATCCTTAATACCGTCGAAAACTAAATATAATTATGTATACTCTAATTTTTCCAAATTATACTCAACTCATACTGCAGATAGTGCAAACATACCTACCAATTTTGTTATTATATAATTATAAAAGAATAATGAATTATTACGACATAATTAAATGTTAGTTTTGGAAGATTGTTTTTATTTTCCAAAAAAATATTACGCCAGCTAATTTTATTCACGTCAATTCCTAATTTAAAGTCAAATTATTCAGATTTAAAAATCTTGTTTTTGTTTCCAGATTTTTTTTTTTTTTTGTATTCCCAAATGGATTTATAACAAACTTTAATACAGTGATTAAAACAGGCTGTTTTGGAAACTTAATTTTTATGCCGAAAAAATGTTTTGTTTTGATTTATCGCTTCATTTTTATCTACTTTAAAAACCTCAAGGATTAAGCTTTTAAAGTTTAAAACATTTACCATAATATATCCGAAAAAAGTTGCAGAATATGATGAATATTTTTCTTCATAAAAAGTTCAAGTCTAAAGTGTGTTAGGTTAAAAGTTGTTTACTTACAAAGTTTTTGATGTGGATAAAACCAATTGAAGGCAGTGTTTCGTCACTGCAGTATAGCACCAAGAAAGTTCATCTGAAAAAATAAAATTTACAAATGAAATATTATGTTTTAATATTTTTACTCGAGTTTCAAATGCGGATCAACAAATCTATGTAAAATTATGCTGAAAATATTTCAAAGTAGGAAAAATGAGAAACAAGATGATGCATTAATGTGCTGCATGCGAAATATACGATATCTCCTGAAAAGTATCAACGATAGGCTCGTTGATACTTTTCAGGAGAGCCAAAACAAGATTTGCATTTTTATGAAATTAGATGACATGCAATATTTTTAAATTTACTAAAAAATATCTGGTATTACAGCTGACATGTGCCAAAAATTTTGTTAATGAGAAAATCATACTTGAAAAACTCGACGAGAATTTTTATAAATCACTCATGTCCAAGATCACGATATTAAATTGAAAAATCTAAATTTGATATTGACCTGCTGGGACTTGAACCAGGACCCACCTAAACGCTAGAGCAAAGCTCTAACCACTAGCCAACAGCTGACTGTGATCAGATCTGTGATATAATTCAGGAGCTGATCTTTTTTCTCGTATATGCATATATGCATTGTCGTTATTTTGGGATATCCAACTCATTTTTCAATTTTTAAAACTTACACAGAATTATTCTGTAATGTTTTTTTATAAAATAATATTAAAAACTTTCTGCTTCTTGATTTTTTAGCTCTTCTCAAAAATAGTTTTAAATTCATTTCTAGTAAAACGGCTTGTAACAATTAAAAGGCAATAAAATGCAGTGAACGATATATATTGTAATCACATTATATTATCATAATCTTTTATTGATATCAATTTTTGGCTATTTTTATCTAATTCTTTGTTTTCAATAATTCCACTAGTTCCCTAAGCGAAAGGCATTTAAATTGGTTACCAGAAGCATAAAATAATAATCGATAGTATACTATAAACACAAAACAAAATCTGTTAGACTGAACTATTGATTATTATAATCTTATATAAAGTGGATTATCAATTTCCCAAAAGCTGTCAGCCATTCTGTCAGCTGACGGCTTTGTGTGGGGAAAACACTTAAGAAAAAATCCCATACGAGAATGATTATCTTTGAATATTAACAAAAGTTCAATTCTTACCAAGATTTTACGCTCTCTCATAAAGTTTATAATCGTTTCACTCTTGTCTGACGATAAAATCAAAAAGTTTGTTTATAATACCACGAGTGACATTGCCAATTAATAATCTCGAACTCGAACTGACAGACAGTAAACAGTGTGTAACGTTTATATAGAAGATACAAATACGACAAATATTATTTACGAGATAAAATATTATACGTCTAGAATCCACACTGATACCACGTCAAAACCCACAATACTATTATAATTGTAAAATCACTGGTATTTCTAAAAGAAGTTGAAAAGCGGCAATTCGCCTTCGGCAATTCGCCACTCTGTTAATATGGTGTTTACAAAATAAGGATTAGGGCGATTTCCGAAATTTTAACTCAGGTATCGGTGTGGCTCTCATACGTATAATGTATTGCCTCGTAAATGATATTTGTCGCATTTGTATCTTCTATATAAGCGTTAGACACTGTTTACTGTCTCTCAGTTCGAGTCCATTCGTGTGCTCGAATGCCTGAAGATGCCGAAAGGCGAAACCCGGGTCGTTAGTGACAAAATACATGGAAGTGTACAAAATCTCAATAATCCAAATTTAATAAAAAAATTGTTTAAATACAATACATAGACGTTTAGCTTTAAGCATTAAACTTTTTTTATGTGATATATATGTTCCGCTTCTTTTCACTCGTTATAGGCTTGATATATTTTAATCTAAATAAAAAAATATAAGTAATTTAGAAAAGTCAAACTCAATTTAGTTCAATAAATACTTAAAAAAAGAAAATATATACATGATTAAGATTTAAGATCGTACGTGTCTTACAAAATGTACAAACCGCACCTTTATAATCCATCTAATATGTATTATATATTGAATTTAACAATTCGTACGCCGCACTTTTATCACGCCAACTGAAGTATTATGTCATGTAACAGGCTCAAACATAAGACGTGTTACGAGAATCATACGATTTTTCTGGGTTGGTTTGCTGTGAAAACAACAGCACAGGCATGCGATACTCACAAAGTAACTCATTATTTATTTATGTTCAATTCATAATCGTACACCAGCATTCACTTTTTATTTTATTCAATCTGTTTACATACTACAAAAGATGTTACTGCACGAGTCATAACATACGTACTGTAATAACAAAACTTACAGTTGTATGTACTCAACATTAAGCGAAGATTAAACCAGGGTGGAGTAAATGGCTTAGGGATAAAGCCCAAGGTTTAAATATCTGACAGCTTCTTATAGCAGAGTGGTATGCCAGATTGATAACGGAATCCGACCTAATGTTTTGTTCGCGAGGAGTTTCGCGGATAAATTCGCAATATGTATTAGCAGAAGCTACACACTCAGCATCTAATATTATGAATCGATATCCTTTACACACTTAATTTTGAAGAAATATTACATTCTGTAACAAGAATTCACTAAAGGAACATAGAGAATTTTTCAAAAGATAAGGGAGAGATATCATGTTTACTTCCTTTATTATCAAATACTTTGAAAATAAATGGAATATTATAGTTGTTAGTGGGTAGATAAAAATATAATAATATAATAGAAAAATTGTTATTTTATAATACATAAATATTTACGTTTTTTATTTTATTTTAAAACAGTACCGTCTTACTATATTATGAAATATAAATATATCAAATAATAAATTAAATAAAGAAACCTACGCATTTATGTAAAACGGTAATATTAATTTTGTTTATTGATTGAATTGGCATTTACTTGGTAGAACTCCATTATAATAGAATAAAATAACAGAGTATTTAGTTCTACAAATTTTTTATTAGGTAGTTGATAGCTATTTCGGCTTTACGCCATCGTTAGAACAATCTTTAAGATGGCGTAAAGCCGCAATAGCTATCAACTACCTGATAAAAAATTTGTAGAACTAAATGCTTTGTTATTTTATCCTATTAATATTAATTTTGTTATTTTTATCAGCTACTTTGCTATTAATAATGTTCGTCTTGTTAAATCTAATTCCATAGTGTAGGAGTTGGAAGTATATGTGTGCTGGATACAAAATTCATTCTTTGCTTTACTTCAAAATATAACAACAAAATAACGGCTTAAAATCAGTAGTTTCAATGTTTTTTGTTCCATATTTATATAATATCTCCTATTTTGAAACAATTTACCAAATAATACAGTAGAAATTCAGTAATTACCCAATTCAATATAATATTTGATTTACATAAAAAAATGCATAAATTTTCAATTGCTCTTTAAAGAAATCCAATCGTATCTGTTGCAAAATTAAAACAAGGGAAAGTATCGAGATTATTCTTAAACTTTGACGACTTTTGTTGTAATATATTGTGTAATCAACTCGCTGTGACGTTCATGAAAGATGCATCATCGTTAGCAGGTTGAATCACCAATTTAGTAAGAAAACAATGTCCACAAATAATCATCAAAAATATTCCATATAACATTATCACGAATTGCAGAACTCATTTTGTCCTTGTATAAAATGAGAGGATTACAAAGTCATGCATTGTTTTTGTGGTGCGATCATAATAAAAAACGCATGTATAGATATCAATACTTATTCAGCAATGACTTTGTTGAAATTGAGTTTGGATATTCAATATTAAGATAACTATGAAAGTCATTATTTAGAACAATGACAGTACGGAAGTAATATTTTATTATTTCCAATGACAGAATTTTAATCGTTTCCATGGACAAAGCGATGAAATATTACCTAAAAGCCATTTACTTCAGTCAATTAAATGATACGCTTCATTTATTGGTGCAGTTGAATGATTTAGGAAATAGAAGAGCGATATCATATAATAATATATTATATTAGCGGGACAGCTATTGGTTAAAGTAGACCTCAAATATATATAAATTATATGCAGTTGAGATGTTTGTATAAATAGTGTACATTCAACGAGTATAACTGTTTATTTTGTAACATAAGGGACAAATGAAGCAGTTGTAAGAGAGAACGGAAGGATGCTTTTAAAGGATGCTGTTATATTGTTCAAATACGACAAACATAATAACTGTTGATGCAAATTAATCTAGTTTTTACATGTTTCTTTACTTCGATGGATGTGTATGTTTTACGTGCCTAAGGCTACTAGAAACACGCCTATTCCGACTAGCGATTTGTGATCGAGTAGAAATTGTTGAAATAGTCCATTCGGGGAGTAAATTCACATTCGCAAAGAAAAATTGAAAGACTGAATTTGTAATTAGTATAAAAAATAATAATGAATTTTTAAGCTTTGAAAAGTTTTAAATAATAGCTAAATGTATTTTTCACGACGACTGCAAATAACAAGACTTAAATATGACCGCAGACCCTTGTTAGCCAGACCAGAGCCGGATTATTCCATAGGATACGCCAGTCTAGATCGATTACTTTTATGAACAGACAATGGGGGTGGGCAGGGCAGGACTTATCTGGCGTGTGCAGTGCGGCCATTCGATGCCCACTCGCGCGGACTAAATTCTGTAATTCCCGCGAAAACAATTTTATTAAGCCCGCATACACAGCGAATCAAAAATCCGCGGCCGTTTCCGAACAGATTTGTTTGTTTTATTCAGGGATTAAATCTGGGCTGCGAAGGGAGAGCTATGGATGGAAATAAATTATTCAGAGACAACTTTCCTTAAGCTAGATAGTAAGCAAGCGATCGATGTTTTTGGGCTGTTAACCATCGATAACTGCCGATTCAACATTTTAAACAACGTGTCCAAAACTATACATTAAGTTTCCTTTAAATATGACAATTCATTTTTGTATCGCTTTGGAAAAGAAATGTTAATTTAGCTTTATTTGTTTGAATCGGCGTGGTAACAGTAAATTCATTTTAAGTGAAGAGCATTCAGTTCGAAATATACCCCGCGGGGCAAATAAGTCGTTTACCTGCAGAGCAATAGCCGTTTGAAATAATGCATACCCGTCAAAAATGTTACACATTACAATGTTCGAAGTGTCAATATCTTTTGTTTTTAGTATTCTTTCGACCATCATCTCGTAACCATCCCTAGTTTTTCGCCCTGTCGGACGGGGCGATGTCTTAATTTTGTTTGCCAACGTGATGTTATCATTTTAATTGTTGTGAAGTGTATATTGAAGTGAAGTTTATATTGAGATATTACAGCGTATCCTGAATGCTAATAACCTATAATTCATGGTTTTCTCATTTTTTGTATTATTGGTAATGTTTTCAGTTTTACACGGTTTGTAGTTTAAAGCTTATTGACATCAATGCATCTTCCAAATTATCGTTATCATTATGAATAATTATATAAAATTAGGTAATTTTGAAATATTCATCGTAATACTGCAAATAAAACTCACAATAAAGTATGTGCATTTTAGCTCTCAACTGTGAAGTTGTTGTTTGTAGAGCTAGAAGCTTTACGTTGTGTAAATTCACGGCTATTGCATTTTACATAGCTTACCTATCACAGCGAGAGCTATACCCATGGGTGGAGTGTAACAAGATTAAATCCGAATAGCGAGTGGGATTTTTATTCGCTTTGTCATATCCTTAATGAAAATTTGCAAACATAACATTTTTCACGAGATTGTAAAATACGGTCCTGGAAATAACATATTAAAGTAATCGATCATATTTTCATGCTTGTCCTTAATAAATCTTTCACAAAAACGTTTCCCGATTATTTGTCATTGACGAACGATATTGCATTCCATCATACGCTTATTTATTTATGAAACAAAACAATAATTTTTTTCGGTAACTGTAGATGAGGAGTAACGACCGAGGAATTTCGTCCTACTCGGTTGCAGGTCAACGGCTCGAATTCTCGAAAAGAAACGTTCATTCGTTTATTCTTAATGTATTTAAGAGTTTTATCATTGCTTAGAAATTAATGCTTGTTACGATTTCATTCTTTATCTTCCATATATTATGAAGGGTTAACAGAGAGAACTACTTGTGCTTTCTCACGCCATATTTGTAACCATGCATAAAGTACAAACCGAACAGTGGCAAATATGTGGTGACATATTTTTATGTCAAATCAAAATGAACTATTTCACCTGAGAAATAGTGTTAAGTGCCCCAATTAGAGATCAGAATGTTACGATTGCCGGTTGCCAACTGCTGACAAGGTAACTAATTATATTATATACAATTTGAGATCTTTAACGTCGAACGAAATCATTAAAAAGTTCTAATTTCTTTACTAATAATTTAACGAGATTTTAATTATAACATTGCGGAATCGATAACATTATTTTAACGCTTTAATGAACAAGAATCATATTTTTTATGTGTTATAAAAAATCAATCTAAACTGTAGCTCTTTTTTTATTTATATTTATATTATTGTGTGTATTCCTAACCTGTTAATAAATTATAGTTAAATTATTAATATTCAAGATATCTTCAAAACTCAATAAACACGGAGATTCTGCTGAGCGCTAAAGTCACATAAGAAGAATACTTAGATAATCTGAGACATTTATTAGTTTACGAATAAAATTTTCAGTGAAAAATTAGTGCCCACGTACTAAACATGTTACTCCTGTTGTATAGAAATACATAATCAGCAAGACGTTATTATTGTAAAACTACCCACATGTCATTATAGATTGTTCTCAATTTCGAAACATCAGTCACAGGTAATTTCGGAAAACAGAAAACAATAATGACGTAAATTATGTTTATTTATGTCAAAATAAATTGCAGTTCTCGTGTTTTAGTAAGCCGAAGCATCACTCACTTGTTCAATAGATGTAGAGATTAATTGAATTGTTTTTGTTGTTGTGGTTGTTGCAGAACAAAACAAAATATTAGCGTTCTGTGTGAATAATCTTATAATGGAGTATAAACAATCAGAAGAGATTAAAAAACCAAAGTTGATTTTTTATCAACAGTTAAATATTCATTTCCGATTCGTAAAGCAGATTCCAATTTATTCAAAAACTACCATCAAGAAGGAAAGGATTTATTTCATCTCTACTCAGCAGTTAAGTTTTAACCCAGCCCTTGTGTTTAAATATTTAAGTATATATTACATTTAAAATTTATTTAAATAATCACATCAGTGCAAACATTGTATCGTTGAATTATATGCAATTGTGCGTTAAACAGAGTTCCAGAGTCTTATCTACTGGGCTATGATTGTTACCATTAAATTTTAATGAAAGCTGTATTCATTAGCATGCATTTACGGTTTGATAATCGTATAATTCAATAATAATATCCCAACTCTTGTCAAGTAGACTAAATATCATAGAAATAAGGGAGTGTACAAATGTGTACAAAAACTTCTCAATATCTATTATCAGTATACATAATCATATTTAGTTTGTAAAGAAATACCCAACAACGATAAAAAGCACGGTTAAGAAAATTATTATTGAATGTACCAATTTTACTAAGAAACTTCGGTAATTGAAGTATTTATGAAATTGATTACCTCTATGATTTCGGGCATAAGACTTTCTTTACACCGAGTAGTTTTATTCAGTTTACGCGTAAGATGGATCTAAATCTGATTGGTGTATTCAAAGTTTACTCGGGTTAGCTACAAAGATTAACGCTTGATTGATTATCATTTGTGCATAAGTACGTCTATTGATAACGGGCCTACGAATAAAGGAGGTATAACCAAGACTGATAATCCAACATCTGCTTCCTGTGTCTGTGCGTACTGCAGATAAGCTAATCTGTTTACGTGGACACTGTTTGAATTAATTTTTATGTCAATTTAATATTGGTTATTTTTAGTTCTTTTTAGAATTATTACAATTTTTGGTTTGAAAGTTAATATTTATAAATACCTAGAATCAAGATATGTTTTTTTAAATCTGTGTCCACTCACAATATTTATGAAGCATGTGGACTCTGCATGGAGCACCTTAAAAGATTTTGTTTATTAGAAAAAAGAAAATAAGGAGATAGCATTGGCATTACAAAATTAAGCTTTATATCACGTTTTGGTATTACATGCATCATTGTCAGAGAAGAAACAGTTTTCAAGTGATTTTTTTGAACTATAAACATCAAATGTCTCATATTTGCTAGCTTTTTATAACAAAAACCAGCTGTTAGTCATTCGGTCAACCTCTATTTCCTGAGAAAGTAGGTAAAAAGTTATGGTGTTAGTAAAGTACTATTATTTTGTTTGTCGCTCTCTATATGCCTCGTTTTCAGGATCGGATAGGGTTTTCGTGAAGAAAGATGTAAAAATCACTGAAATCCATGTCATTGGACACAAATCAACATATCGATTTTTGCATTATTTGAACCTATGTCCCGCAAAGTAGTGCACGAAAACATAATAGCGTTAACCACTTTGCTGTAAGACCGATAATGTTAATCAAAATATAATATTTGAGAAGACCCGAATCGAAGAGAGGTGAATGTTCGGTTATCGACGTCCTGGAAGGGCTGGGATCTCAAACAAACGCCATTTCGAATCCGGTTCAACTCTTATTTATTTTTAATCGAAGATGCAGTGGTTTAAAATACACAAAAATAATTCTAACACATAAAATTGATTCTACATTTAAATTTGCTTAACACATGAATTTACTTTAAGTTATAATGCAAGTGACACGACAAACGATTTTAAATTAAGTTCAATTTCAAAACAAACACAAACAATCCACAACGTCAACGGTGCCGGCCACGATGACCGCGTGACTCTCCCAGCTCGAAGGCTGGCAAAGGACTCCTAACACATAAAATCAAAAAGGACTCCCGCACCGACGGAGCCACCCCTTTCCGTCAAAAATGGACTCGTCCAGCAAACGTGTCTCACGACAAGCGTTGGGTCTATTTCTCAGAATCATTGTCATTAGCACTGTACGTTTTCAGTTATGGACCCTAATAAAACTTCAACATAACAAAAAATTTATACTATATTTATACTAATATAGTTTATAGTCATGTACGTAATAAGTACTAGAGATTGTAAATGAACCTTCCCTATCATACATTTACGGGTAACTCTTTTCCAGAGCACACAGCTCATTTTATTGAGTCGTATTAAGGTTATATAAAGTTACGCCACTTATTTCACAAAACAGAATTATCATTATGTTTTTTGGAAAATGATTCATCTTTAACTAATCACCGAATCGATCGAAGGAATTTGATAGTTATTTTCTAAGATCTTGAAGTTACGCCAACTTAAGTGATGACATCAGAGATATTTTGATACTTTGTCATTAGCTTGTGGAATCCCCGTTTGCTCACACGTGGTTGGATAAATATAACGGCTAGCTTTCCAGTTTAGAACAACCCCTAAAAGGGTTGCCTATTAGAATAAGCATTAAGTTAAGCTAATTAAATAATATTTCATTTAGCAGATAACACCCCTAACAGCTTAGAGGTTTACTTTTGCTGTAAATATGCTTAATGAATACGTTTATTTAAAAACCAAAATGCATAAAATACCCGATTCAGCATGACGAAAAATTTAATTCGAAAACACGTGTTTTAATAAATTTAATATTGTTTAATCCGAATCCATGATGAAATGAAAATTAAAACGGCTTATTATAATTTTGAAAATTTTTCATTATGATACGGATTTAAAAACGGTCGATTTATTATTATTTTATTCTATTTTATAAACAATAAATTTTTTTAAGACCAGATACGATATGCCATGGTTTATTTTATGTTCTTACGTTTTAGGGTTCTGGCATAGAATACCTATCAGCAAATTTCCACATAACGAATATGATAGATTTTCATTAACTTATGTCGGTGCAGTGGTCAACGTTGTTCGCTTCGGTAATGGATGTCTTGGGCTTCATTTCCGGTACGGACAGTTTCATAAAAGTGATTTTTAATCAATTTATGGATTTCTGTTCTTATTCATGTGATGTTCAGAATTCCCTCCCACATAACCCTACCCCACTATGCCTACACTCTTCGAAAAAGAGAGATGCAACTGAGTAACAAGCAGTTATAGTAGAAAAATTCTATTGCGTCCATTGAGAGTCCAAATGCTCAACATTAAGAGCGGACATGGTAAAAAAATGTGTTGATAGGTGTCTGCGAAGTTTCAACATGTTACTTCTACTTGCCTTAGTATTTAGATAGTAGACATATAAAGAGAACTAATTTTCAGCTGATCATTAACCTTAGTTACAATACAACACGATGAAGATTACAAAAAAAAATTGTGGTATTTTTTTCTATCAACATTATACATTTCAGATACTGAAATATTTTAAATTCAAATTTTATAAAGAGATGTAAATATTTTGACTTAAAAGATACTTGGAATCCATTTACATTTTTTTAAATATTGAGAATAAAAATTGTAAAGTTTATTTATTTTGTATATAGCAGTTCTAAATAAATATCTTCAAATTTTGTTTTTCAAAAATTAAGATTTTTTCTTTCTGGAAAAATGTCAAAGAGAGATATTTTTTTCAAATTGTGACAAGGGTGAATTTTAGCTAAAACAGCATTCCCTTAGATGTCTTAAAAAACCGTCAAAACCTTCAACATTTACACAATTAAAATAATAACCAGTTTTAAATGTTCATTTGCAGGATCGGATCGGGGGAAATAATTTCCTCGCAGCTAAACTTCTCGCCCTAAATTAAACCCGGGAGAGGTAAATTATGCACATAAAAAGTAATGTGCTATTTAAAATTTTCTTTTTTAATAAATTCCCTTTTTTCGCTTTATTAAAGATCCCTTTATCGCTGTTTTAAGATTAATTTTCATCTTCGGATTATGTTTCACAAGGCACGAAAGGCGTAATAATATTTTTACGCTTTTGTAATATTAAGCCATTTTTGGTAAATGTTTATTTAAACTTTTTAAATTTTAAATGCGAGTATTGGAAAATTCGGAACATCAATAATGTCTAATATTAATTATGTAATCAATAAATTATTTGATTTCAATAACATTACTTTTTTTAATTACATGTCCGCTCCTATTGTGGAGCACATGGCTTCCTAATGGAGGTATAACAACAAAAGTTTTCTATGAGAACTATTTGTTACTCAGTTGCTCAACCTCCCATTTTTTACGACAATAGTATGGATATAAGTATAGAGCTAAACTTTATTTTAAAACAACCAAAAAAATACTAATTAACTATAAAACTTCATATCGTCGTTATATTGGCAGAAGGCGGTAAGTCAAAAATCAGCTGTTTTGAGTTATGAATCCAGTATGATAGATTTAAGAATGGTCTATCATACAAAAAAAACAGACAACAAAATATTCTTACATAATTTGAAGCAATCAATATATCCTGATCATTATAAACATGTGGAAGTAGTACCAATGAATTGTGTTTTATTTTTTAAAATATAATGTCTTTCCACTAAGAATTGACAGTTAACACCTTTAAAGTGATCAATCAATATGTAATAAGTCAAATTCATTCACAGTTATAAGTGAACAAAAGCCGTAATTAATATTACTATAAAAGAGAATTAGATATAATTTGTAAATTATTAACGAATCTTCCAGAAATTTTAGTTAAATAATTATTGGATAATGCATGTAAATATAAAAAATTTATATATCATGATTTTCTTATAAGTCGATTATCTCAAAAAAAAAGGTTTTTGACTTTATTTAACGATTAGTCTGAAATACTTTTTCAGTATAGAGTTTTCACAACAGGTGCATTTCTGTATCTTTTTTAACTATTGAGAGATATTTAGATCCCAATGGTGGTTGCAAAATTCATTTTAAATAGTAATTTAGTGGCAGGAGTAACGGAATATAAAATATCAAATTTCATAAATGTATTATTGTATGTTGTTGTTTGACTAAGTGTATTTTGCTGGCATATCTCGCTTATCGATAAACATGGCTAAATACGATAAACGATTCTCAATTTTGAGACTCTATAGTCTCTATACTCTATAGGCATTACGTTTAACTCTTTTTATTACAATTCTTTTTCAACACTTTTGGAGAACGGTATATCAATGTTATGGTCTCTCTTTCTTCTTTAAAAAACACTGTTGCATGCTAGAATTTTTTTGCATATCGTCAAGATAAATTGGTTCTATTTCGTGCTACAAACATGAATCGTTATGAGTTTTGGTATATTATTCGCCAAGATATAATATTTGTATTTTTGGTTAAAAAATAATTTATGATACAGCCAATCAAAAGATGGCTTTGACATTCTGTAGAAAGTAATTTTTATGGAAAGAATAAATGATAAAAAATATCAAATATGGAAAAATGTATAAATGAAGTGAATTAAAAATTAACATTTTTTTTATCTTCTTTTACATCGAAATGGTTACCAAACTTTTTTTTTTGCCAGCTTGGAGAGGATGAATACATATTTGTGGTATTTAACCGAATATATTCTAAGTATCTTTCTCCATACCCTCCCGGCCAGATCACAAAAGTATTTATCACCGCTCGCTATTTTGTTTTGGTAAATTATTTTGTAGCTTTGTTAAAGCCATACTATATTTTCATCAAATTGCATTTTAACAATGAAGAATACATTATAAATCATCCTTTTTTAAATGTGCTTGTAATTGAATATGTTATATTCATTACTATCGTGGAAATTCTCTAACATGAAACCTGTTTATGACTACCCTGTGTTACGTGTCAAATTGCATAGCATAAAGATCAATAAAGCATTTAAGTGTGTTGCTTTTATATTGAAACACAAAACGATAAAACACATCCACGCTCGTACATAAAAGGATAAAATAATTGCGCAACAAATAGTGCAAAACATAAACCGGTTGACATGTATTACATGGAGCAGTTAAGCTTTAATAAAAACTCGGCGACAAAAGAAAGATAAGTGCTTTATGAAAATGAACGGTAATATGCAACAGTGTTAGCGGAATGCGTTCTGCTATTTTCCGTTATTAAAAGTGTTGAACTTAGACAATACATCTTACATGGTTCTTTCAAAATTAATGAGGTGATTTTAAAATTTATATTGATTATGATTTAATACATCGACTGAGGGTGCTTGATGGAATTTCAATATAAAATTTGTCAATATAAAATGAGTCCATTCGTGTGTTCGAATGCCCGAAGATGTCGAAAGGCGAAACCCGTGCCGTTAGTGACAAAATAAAAATTCAAATTTTATATTGATTAATTTATTTAATCACTTTATTTTACAGAAATATTTTTTTTTATGAAAATTTATTTCATAACGGCGTTGTTTACGCTAATTGATGTAACCCTCAAAAAATAAGTTGTTCAGAAGAGAGTAAAAACTGTTTTTATCGAAAACATTATATGGTGAGTTGCGTTATGAATATTTGCAATGCCCTCCTGTAAATTCTCATATTCGTAGATACGGGACTATACGTAGGGTTTGTCGATGTCATAGTGGCTTACATCAAGTGATTGGGTCAAAAATTTTAAACCTCAAACCAAAGTACAGTAATGTTTCCCTTCCAAAAAGTTGTCAATTTATTTTTCTAATTTACATCATTTGGCCGAGACCTGCTCTGTCGTCTTTAAAATGAGATCCAATCATTAGCTCGTTTTTGTATTTTTTGAGGGTTACATCAATTGGCTAGAGCACCGTCATGTTAGCATATTATGATGATGGTGTCATCAACTGCATTTATTTGTTATCCTAGTTTAATTGAGTTCTATAGAAGAAATGTCAATTAAATCAATAATGTACTTATAAAAATAAACAGACATTTTTTGAACTAATTTCACATGTCCGGTTTTGCTTATCGCAAACATTATTCGCTCAAAACATTCAAAGCTTTAACGGATTTTATTCCTATACAACCTCACATATAATCGAAAGCGATTTAAGACGAATGATTTGAAACCGTGTTTTTCAAGTATTTACATTTTCTTCACGTTGGATCGGTATTCCAAAAAATGTACATATTGTACCAAAAAATCATCTATACCAGTTAAAAAAATATATTAAAGAATATATTTAGTCTATAATGTCATTGTGAAAACGTGAATGGGGTTTAAAGATTAATGGGTTTATTGCGTCCGACGTAATTCGTAATATAAATAGTCATTCTAAAATAACCCAGATAGGAAATATATTTGTAATTGAATAAAAATATGTCCATTTTAAGACTTAAATTGAGATAAACGTAAAATTAGCGCTGTAAAATAATACGAAAAGAAGATGTACGTTTCGAAATAACGGCGAGAAAGTTCTGCGCCTTATTTTGGGCAAGCGTAAATTATTGCGAACACAAAATATAGTTCAAGCTAATGGCTTATTTAAGAATGAAATAAATCTTTACAGCTTAATTGAAATTTAAGCTTTATATACTAGTTTTTAATGTTGTAAGATTACAATTAAGAAAAAAAATATTTAGGTAATAATAGTAGTGTTATAGTTCTTTTTTTCCATGTCCGCTCCCAATGTGGAACATATGGTCTTCTAATGGAGGTATATTAATCAGAATTTTTCTATGAGAACTGCTTGTTACTCAGTTGCCTAACCTGTCTTTTTTCGAAGAGAGTAGGGATAGAAGGATAGGGCTAGGACAGGACTAGTTGTTAGATAATCGCCCTCGCTACGCCCTTTGAGGATTGGATGGGTGGGAGGCAGTTTTAGACATCACAAACACTACGAACCGAAATCCATAAATCAATTGAAAGATCAATTTATGAAAACCGTCTGCACCGGGAATCGAACCCGAGACATCCGGATGCCGACATAGTTCTTCAAAGTATTATCAAATATTGTTAGTGGCTATTTCAGTAGGACTGCACAATCAGAAGTGTGATTAAACTATTATCAAATAGAAATTATATAAAATCCTCAATATAAAGTTTACCTCATTAAGTTTTTTTTAATGCGATTTAATTGACATTATTACTGTAGTCGAGTGAGTTTAAAACTAATTTAAATCACTCTCAGTTTAATACAATTATTATTACAAACGGAAACAATCATCATAATCTTTGTCTTACAAGAGTCATGGTGAACTGGTATCCGTAAGCGATCTAAAAAAACATACACTATAATGTGTTTTTAGCATGTCAGATTTTTAATCAAAGTAAACTATTAACCTAACCTAACCTAACCTAACCTAAGTCGGCGTCCGTGGCGTAGTTGGTAGCGTAGCTGGCTACGGTAACGGATGTCTCGGGTTCAATTCCCGATGCGGACGGTTTTCATAGATTGATCTTTCAATCGATTTATGGATTTCTGTTCGTAGTCTGAGTCCTCCCTTCCACCAATCCCATTCTCACGGGGCGTAACGAGAGCGATTACCTAACCACTAGTCCTGTCATAGCCCTATCCTTCTATCCCTACTCTCTTCGAAAAAAATAGGGGTTGAGCAACTGAGTGACAGGCAGTTCTCGTAGAAAAAAATTTGTCAAGATACCTCCATTAGGAGACCATATGCAGACCATTGGGAGCAGACATGGAAAAAAAACCTAATATAACTTAACTCTCTCAAAAAAAAGAGGGTTGATGGACTTAATAATAACAGAAAGTTCTTTCATTAGGAGTTAATCTGTTACACATTGAGAGAAAATATGTTTAAGAAAATCTTACGCATATATAAATTAACATATTCAGCGGATTTCGTCGAATTTGCTAGATAATTATTATTGAATTTTGAAGGTAAAGCTAAAAACTTTCCGTAATAACTTAAAAATATGCCACTGTTATAATTATTATTTAAACGTATTCATTTAAAAAATACTTTACGCGAAACATTGTGTAATTACACAACGCTGAGGCATATAAGCACTTGGACTTGGCTGCCTTACAAGGCTCCATTGTCATCCGGACGAGGACTTGCCTTCTATAGGCGTTGTCGGCAACCCACAGCGTCGTAAATTCAAAAACAAGAAAGAAACTTTCTTTCACAATTTCCACAAGTAGTTGTGCTCTATGTGCAGCGGTAACTTGCTGCTTTTTATTCACAAACAGTTTGCCAATATAAAATAAAAGAAAATATGTTTAATTATAAAATAATTATGTACATTTATTTACATTAATAGATTATTATTTTATTAAAATCACATGGTAAGCGATCTTTGGATATCGTATATTACGTCAAAATTTGGGACGCTACTTAAACGTATTTTTCTTAAAATCTTTCCATACCTGTCGCTGATCTTCTATTCGCTTCTGAAAACGAGGGGCTAAAAACGCTATAATGTAAATACTGGTTTTCTAATCTCATCATTATCTACTTCCACCACCATTTCTAAAAAAACAGATTGAACTGATGAACTACTTATTATTGCCTTATACGTTCTAAAATGGGAGATTTCAGGTTAATTTAGGTTACTACTTGAAACAAAATTTCATGATTCATATTTTTTTGCGTGTACACAATACACAAGTAATGATGTAAATACTAAGAAAACGTGAATAGCAATGATTTCTAGCGAAGAAAATCAAATTGTAGAAGACACGTACCAATGCAGGATTAATAAATTTATTATCTATTACTATTTTTTAAAGACATTTCTGAATAAAAACTCATTGATGTCTGAAATTATGACCATCCTAAGGTTAGCAATACATCCTTTTGTAGATAAAGAAATTAAGCGTTATATAAAGTTAAGGATTAAATAATTTGTTCAGTAAAAAAATGGTTGCTAAGGCTAAAATTCGAATATAAACAATACTGAAATAAATTCAAATGGTGTATCTTTATTATTTTGTTAGATTCATAAATAAATTTGTAGAAATACAAAACTGAAGCACTTCCATTGAAATAATACAAAACAAAGGTGGCTATTTGTAAATACAAACATATGCCAATAACATGTTTTTCTTGACAAAAATGCGAAGCTCGAATTACTGGAGCGCGCCCTTA
This sequence comes from Himalopsyche phryganea, assembly GCA_022494535.1. Taxonomy (NCBI): domain Eukaryota; kingdom Metazoa; phylum Arthropoda; class Insecta; order Trichoptera; family Rhyacophilidae; genus Himalopsyche; species Himalopsyche phryganea. Next base: position 1,819,269 of record JAGVSL010000001.1, on the reverse strand, counting down.
CCCACTCGGGTATCAATCGTCGAGAGTTGCCAATATACCGATGACATGGAGTCATTGTACGACACCTTGGTTCAAAATAAAACGATTTTTTTTATTTTATCTTAATAATGACGGTAGATGTTTCTTATATATTACATTCATATTTATTTATGTTTTGAGAATGGCAAACGTGCTGCGGATGTGGATGCCATCCTAGGGCCTCAACTTACTTGCATCTTCTTCTAACCGGTGGGATTCCGGTATCCCGGAAAACCATCGTGTTCTATCCGTAGATTGCAGAAATAAAATTCGGAGAAAGCGAAGTGATTAGATGGTGACTGTAAAGTTTGAAGGCACTGAGGCGTGATCATATACTCCACATAGAGAGTGGATGTGTTAAAATAATAGAGGAATACTTTATGCTTATGAAGTTCTTTTATTACAATGATGTCAAATGTGATACCAAGAGAACCGTCGACAATATTTGACAGTATTTGTTGGACTAAATATATTATTGCATTGCTATTATTGATACCTACTACAATAAATAATTATTTAGCTGATATTAAATGTTAATTTGTAACCATTTTCGTGTACGAATTGTCCTGTGCCATTGTTCGTTTCATGGCATTGTCCTGTGATACTTGAGACAAGGGTTCAAGATCTCAGGTAACGTTCTTGGCTGAGGAAACGGAATATTGTTTGGTTAGCCCAGTTATTTTAAGCTTAAGTTGTTGAATACTTTGAAATCTACGAGAAAGGTAATGCAACACTAAACAGTATTGTAATTTTATACTGAGTACCAAAAAGACCTTTGTCATGTAAAAAATACATAACGAGGTATTTAAAAAAAACGAAATAAATATTCAGTGGAATAATTTTTTTCTGAACTTTTTAGAATACGATTCAGTTAAAAAGGGTCAGCACAGATATTATTTAAGTTTCAGAACTGCTTGTGCTTAACAAATACGGAATAAACAAATTAATAATATATTCCGGAATTGTCAATCACAATAAACTGTTTTATTAAAACTTAACATTTAAATCACGGAGAAGTTTGGTTGTAAAACGAATAATATTAAATTTCGAGATGGCTTTCACGATACGCAGAAAGTGTGTGTGAGTGGGCTGTGTTGTGCTGTGCGTTGCAGGCAATCATACGGACAGATAAATAAATGCAATTATATCTTGTAATGTAATTACAATGCGTAAAGTTTATTAATGTCCTTGTTTAGCAATACTCGCTTATGAAAAATCTATATTGAATACAAATTTTCGTGTCGATTACAAACAAGTATTAAACATTGTAATATCGTAAAAAATCTATAATGACTGTTGAGAAATGAATGCACATAAATCCGGTTATAAGAATCAAATGTAAAAGAGTTTTTAGTTCACTAGCTGTATATGTTTTTACATGCTACTAAAATACGTAATATTAATCAATTTTCATGTGTCGTCCAGATAAAAGAGCTTTAAAAAAGTAACATTGTATAAATGGCTCAAACTTTTGTTTTCTATGACGGGATCTATAGCGTTAACCTTATGTGAATGTTACTAGTTTTTATTTTAAAAATCGTGGTATTTTTTGGCTATTTTAGTGAATATTGTAAATATTTAAAATAATCTTAGATGAAAGCATAATCATAAAATCTATATTATGATGATTATAGAATGAATTGTAGAGTATTTTTTTTGTAAACCGTCGATTCAGTAAATTCCATTTAAACAAATAGGAATTATTATGATGAAAATTATACTAAAACCCTTTTTTCTGTATAAAGTGAGTTATGTCTGATACGTCCTTACGACTTCCAAACATAGCCAAGTGTACCCTTTATAAGATACTTGTATACTTGTAAAGTCAGTGCTCACGTACGCCTCGGAAACATGGACATTAACTTTGCGAAATGAACGTGCAATAAATACTTTCGCTACGAAATTCTCCAACTTATGCATGGGCCCATCTGAAACTGAAACACGTCTGAGAAAACGACACAACACTGAAGTCTACGAGTTGTACGACGGTGCTAATGTAGTTCGATCTATCAAAATTAGTGGAAGGGACATGATAAAAATATAAATAAACGTGAACTAGGTCTGGAAGTAGTTTGCGGTAATCTGGTAGAGCTCATAACGAGAGGTGAGCCAATAATTCACTGTCTAAAATGTCGTAGATAACTGTCATTTGCTTATAGTAACTATCCAAATACTTCACTGGATACAGATTTGATCCTGGCATCCAGCAACCACCTGGGGTTGTTCAATACGAAATGATGATGAAAAAGTTTCATATAGTTAAGAAATTTCACTTTAATCTTCCGGCTTATTGCACAATGTAATTTAAATAAATTCAATAAGTCAAAATATTATTTTAAATTAATTTATAATATTACACCACATCGTTATATTTCATAAAATTTTCTCTGAATACAGTTGTCTGATTGATTAATATCGGAAACCGTAATTTCGTAACGATTTGACTTGCGATAGTTAATGAAAAAATTAACTGTATTTTTAAATATTTCTAATCATTCACGGTTTATGTTTTTATGTGAAAATATAACCTGGCAAGCATTTATCGTACAACTCTTCAGTGCCTTATCATATTACCAGTCTTGAATAGCTTTCTGAATATTTAGAGCTCATGTAAGAATACGAAAGAAGGTCATTGACATTATACACTTTATCAACTTAGTAAATATCATATATTGTTGCTATATGAACTTTTCTTCAATTTAAGGCTTAAATGGATTTTCAATAAATTACTGATTTGACTAAAACAAATAAGAAATATCAAATATAGAATAATAAGGTGCTTTTAAAGGTAAAAGTTTTATACACATATTCATTGGCAAAGAGAAAATTCTATTTAATAAAGTACATCGTAGAATGCAAAAGCTGTGTTGAACTTTTAAAGTGAAACTTAATTATATGGGGTTACACAAAAACAGAATATGTGGTAAGGGAAGAGATAAATAAAGATAAAACTCTGATTAAGGTATTGCTTTAAAATGCTGCAACATCAGTTTAAATGAAAGTTGAATTGTTAGTTTAATCACTAGTTTTTGTTATCCATTAATGAGAATTACTTAGTGGCGTATTCTCAGATAAAACTTCAATGAAAATCGTGCGATGAAATAGTCAACAGTAAAACATTCTCTATGAGGTAGAATTTTTTGATTTTTGTTAACAGTAATTATTATGTAATTTTTTATGAGAATTTGTATGTAATATTAGATTTAAATTGGTCAAATTCTTATGTGTGTATTAGTTAGTTGTGGACACGTTTGTAGGTGTGTGAAGTGAAATTTGAATGTGAGTTATTTTAACTTACATTCAGAGTATGCTTAAATTTTCAAAAATATGAGTAGATGGTTTAAAAAATAAATAGTAATTAAATGAGTAATTCACATTTTCTTGGCCTTCATATTCTTTATAAAAGGATACATTTTTGAAAGTAAAATCGAAATATCCATTACGGCAGATGGGTCCCAGAAAATTGCATTAATTTTTTCTGGGAAATATTTTTCCATATATCCGTAATGACATCTAATATATTTTTAAATTTGCGTGGCGTTTAAATTTTTTTGTGTAAAAATTGGTATAGGTTAGTTAATTACGAGGTATGATTATAGTACTGATTTCCCCAAGGGTTCAGTCGCTATCATCAAAATTACTTTAAAAATCTCTACTCGAGAAAGAGTTTAAGAAGAATACGGATGAACTTCAATACAACGAGTATATCGGCGTTATGATCTTGTGAAATGATAACAATTTAAGACGCAGCGAGATTAAAACAAAACAAATATTTTTTGTTTATCATATATTTTCCCTAATGAGGAGTTTGCTTAAAACTTTTTGAACAGAATATCTGGAATTATTAATGCGCCAAATATTCTCTACCTGAAGATATACCAAATAAATTTAATGAGAGAAAGGCACGCGAGAAAGTCACTTCAAATTAACTTGAGAAGATTCACTTCAACAACTTCACTCCCCAGTTATCCCAAATGCATGAAGTGAAAAGCTGAATATTGTTTACTGTGAATATTTGCAGTCATGGATTTGTAAAATTGTTATTCAACTTTAGAATTGACAACTTTATCGTTCCATTTAATGTATAGTATGTTTCGTAAAATAATAACAGGTATTGAAACTAATTCTTTGATTATTTAGCAATCTATAAAATTTTATAACTAGTAAAATTAATCGTTTTTTTTTAAATAAAACAAAATTCATTTGTACTACTTCCACATATTTATAATGATCAGGACCGGTTTCGTTCATCACGAGCATTATCAACTGATAAAAATACAAACATAACAGGTTTATTTATATAAAATTGAGTGTAAAAATGAAGGTATATGAAACTGATGGTTCATGAACTAAGACAAGAAAATACTGATTAGCAAACAAATTATACATAAATCAAATAAAAGAGTCTACAATTAAAATGTTATGGACCTCTTACAAATCATTAAATACTAATCTGAAATTTTTAATGACGTTACTAATGTAATATACAATAATGAATCAGGAAAATTATAAGAAAAAATTAGTGAACCATTTAAAAATAATCAAATATTAAGCATGTAATTAATATGAACAATAAACAGCCATCTTAACACCTTAAAAGTGGAAATTAATTGCTATTATAATATTATTTTATTTCATCTTTTATAATCTCAACAACATTGCTACCACAAAAGCATATATAAGATGTGCTTACCTCTATTATATACATTTCTTTTCTACAAAACTGCAAAACACAAGACAGGAATTTAATAATAATTACGAAGTAAACAATAAATTAAATTCAAGGACAGTACATACTATTACAAATGACCAATGTTGATTTAATAAATTCATATATCATATCAAATTTGGATTATTGAGATTTTGTACACTTCCATGTATTTTGTCACTAACGACCCGGGTTTCGCCTTTCGGCATCTTCAGGCATTCGAACACACGAATGGACTCGTGTGCTCAAATGCCTGAAGATGCCGAAAGGCGAAACCCGGGTCGTTAGTGACAAAATACATGGAAGTGTATAAAATCTCAATAATCCAAATTTGATATTGAAATTCCATCAAGCACCCTCAGTCGATGTCTTAAATTATATCATATATTATTTATCTCACATCATTCGAGAAAAAACAGACATTTATTTTTATATCCCGCTGCAGTAAATTGTTTTTCAGTTTCAATAAAACACTTTTGTTTAACCGACCGCTGCTGACTAATACAGAAAAAGAAAAAGGAAAAAAAAAACACCCAGTTGTGCTTTTTGCTCTGCGACACTTTTTCTGGTTCTATGAAATGTTTTATAAAAGGAGAGATTATTTAGATTCTGCCACAGTTTTTGTAAGTGAATTAAGTATTTTTTTATATAATACTGTGCGATTGATACAATTTTTAAACTTGATTTTTTCTAAGTATCTCGTTACTGAGGAAAGCCATCTTTAATGTACTTCTTCATCCTCGTATACTTCTTCTCATATTGTATTTGAGTTGGTTGTAATCTAACATCAAGACGACCTGTCTATTTTTCTGGTGGTGATTTTAATTACTATCATTTTCTTCAGACGCTCAAAGTAGCATAGCTGAAAATTTGAAATAATCTATCTCATACTTATTTAATACGATTTAATTGCTTTGATAATCGTTAATACAGTATACGTTTTTTTTTCCATGTCCGCTCCCAATGTGGAGCATATGGTCTCCTAATGGAGGTATCTTAACAGACTTTTTCTACGAGAACTGCTTGTTACTCAGTTGCTCAACCTCTCTTTTTTCCAAAGAGAGTAGGGATAGAAGGATAATAGGGCTATGAGAGAACTAGTGGTTAGCTAATCGCTCTCGCTTCGCCCCGCGAGGATGGGATAAGTGGGAGGGAGGGAAGACTCAGACTACGAACAGAAATCCATATATCGATTGAAAGATCAATCTATGAAAACCGTCCACACCAGGAATCGAACCCGAGACATCCGTAACCGTAGCCAGCGACGCTAAAAACTGCGCCACGGACGCCGACACAGTATACATAGTCGTTAACAATTATATGAAAATAAAAAAAAACATGGACTTCAGTAAAAAATTAAAGTCAAATATAATGTAGAGGGGGTTTTAAAATTAACATCATTTATTCCAGGATTGAACGCCAATTCTTAAACGAAAAGTTTGCTTTTACACAAATTTAAAAATGCGTGTAAACAGTTGCCTGCGAGCATTTATTCCTTTTTAAAATTACTTGCTTCGTGACACATATAAATAGGTGTGATATTTATTTGAATTACTTTGCAGTTTGTCAATATAAGAGAAACTGAGAAGATAGAGAAATATTACGAAAAATACTCATATAAGCCCCACACAGTCCTAGACGTGAGTGATAACGAATAGATAAAAACTATCGTTTTTCAATGAAAAAAAATGGATTTTGTAAATAAGAATGTTTAGGAATAGCGGTCTTTTCTAGTCGAAGGATGGTTATAGACTAGAACGGACCGCTTCCTCCGTCATCATCATCAGCCGTTCGCAATATTCACGTCAAACAAATACAAACTAGGGAGCGACCAATTATTCCTAAAGTGGTGACCCCGACGTGATTTGAACATCAACCCAACGTGATATTTAAACCGACGTGATGACAACCTTCTGATGACAATCATGGAGACAATGCTCGGCGCAAAAATGCGGCAGCTTGCATTGTCACTACAAGAACACAAATTATTCCTAAAAATGTGTATATATCATACAATTTGTAGCATAATTTTATTATAAGCTAAGACATTATTTTTAAATGATCTACTGAAACCGGTTCTGATCATTCTGGCATAAATACCAAAAAATATAATGTATTTCCAGCAAGAATTGGCAGTTCAATTGATTGATTAATCAATTTTTCTTTGACTTCGTGAATTGAATTGCCGAGATTAAAAGATATTTTCAATATTCTTTAATATGCATTCAACTTTTCAATTTATTCTATAATATTGTGTTGCAGAACTGCAGTCAAGTAGAGAACGAGGTGCTTCATATTTTGATTTTAAAGCCAAAGTCAGACATCTAGATAAAATATGAATTTACATAAACGGTTGTTAGGAAATATTTCTGCCAAATAGTTTGTGCTGTTAAGCATGCCACAACAAGTGTAATAACTATCAATCTATATTCAAATAAGAAAACCTATAAAAAATGCGCTCTTTTAAAAATATTTTTCCCTTAAGTGCAGATATTTTTTCCCGTTTAGTAAGTTAATGTTGGTGCTACCTGGTGGTGCGAATAATTCACGCAGTCTAAGATGGCACGGGCCGATATAAAGCTTTTCACGTTGTCACATTTGACGTTTGGATACAACGCGTCAATGGGCGTCGTTAACTTTGTGAACATATAAAAGCGACTTTCATAGCGTAACTGAATGGCTGAAAATATGTAAAGCAGTATACGGTGAAAAAGCAGATTTCCTTCGGTGCATTGTGTTACTTTGTTGGAGTAGTATTTTTCTTTAGATATATCTGTGTATTTATAAATATTTTTATACTATATGAGATTGGAAAAATTAATAATTGATTTAAACATAAACGTAAAGTACTGTCTGTCAGTTCAAGTTCCTTCGTGTGCTCGAATGTCTGAAGATGCTGAAAGACGAAACCCGAATCTTTAGTGACGAAATACATGAAAATTTACAAAATTTCAACAATTTAAATATGTAAAGTATCATTATCAAGTTATTATTGGTGTCGTTTATTTTTGAAGCTTCTTTAAAAAATTAAAATTTATATAAATATTTTTCATATTGGAATTCTGTTTATCTCGTCATTACATAAATTACATGATATTAAATTTTCAAGACCTTACTATTGATACAGCGTGGAAGAAGGTTTTTCAATTTTTCTCATATTATCTTCTTTACGTTTGCTTCCAAATCCCGCTTATATATATATACGACGTTTCTTAATCCCACCGAAAGTTACTACGATCCCCTTCTAGAAAGCGATATTGTCCACTTTGGGAAACAGTATCAGACATCATTTATAATCTAGTCATTTGAGCCGTAAGTATTTTTAACCAAACTTCGCGTAATTAACTTTGTTACTTTATTACAGAAGTTTAAGCCTTCAACATACATGCTTGATTTAAAATTTCAAAATAATTAACCTGACTATCAATATATAAAATTAAGATTAAAATTTTGATCTGTGTTATCACATTAAATGTCCTGAATTCTCTTCATACATTATAAAAAATGTATAAAGTATCAAAAATCTATAAAGCCACAATATTTTATACGAAAACTCGTTTACCAACAGCTTTCATCGAAACATGACATTTATATCGGAAAGCGTAGGAATTACGCGACACCTGATGGCGATTGATTTTCAATCAAAAGTGTTAAAGTGTTTTTTCCCTGTATCATAAAGTGTGCGAGGCGGAGGTATCAAATTTCAACTAAATATTTTATTTTCGATCATGCCCGATTTCTTATTGCGAAATAAACTTCAAACATAGTTTGAAACTACGTATTTGTTACACAATAACGCAAAATTCATTTTAATGCTACAATAGAACTAAGGCTTCCAATCCCGGTATCCGGGATCCTGAAATCCAAGAATTTCGAGCAATTAATCAATCCCGTAACCCAGGATTGAATTAATACAATTCCCGGAATCTCGGGATTCACTATAAAATATTAAAAATGAATTCATATTTAAACTATAAATTTTTACCCGATGAACTATGCGAAGAAAAACGTTTCCAGTGTAACTTATTTTGATTTATATATGTACATCATTTTTTACTATATGCATAATTAATATTTGTATTGTTCAAGCAATACTATATATATATTTTTTAATATATGCACACTCAATACCCGAATCTATTTGAACGATCACAGTTTTCAATTTAGTAACGCCACTAAAAAATGTTGTTACTATGCATAATTTTAACATAAATTAAAAGAAATATATTTTTTACATTTTTTAATTAAAATTTACATAGCAATCCTAGTTTATTTTATAATGTAACAACTCTTTTGTGGAGTATGTACGTCTAATTTAATGTGTGTATCCAGTAAGTGCAAAAGTAAGTAAAATGCATGCGCTTTTGTGTTACGTCTGGGATTATAATCCTTGTGTGCGTGATTATAAAAGATTGTTTTTTTAATTAACACATGTATTTATTATGAATAGCATGGATATACATGCGATTTTCAAACACAATTTTCCCACTCACGAACAACCGGTTACCAGTAATTTGAGCTTCATTATTCTAGACTTGTCCATCTCAGAAAGAATTTGGAGAATCAATCCGAAAATATTCTTCCTTAAATATAAACTATTCGAATATTTAATGTTGATGAATACATGTCATAAAAAAACATACAATTTTTTCTAATGATAATTACTAATTCATTGTCTATGTAATGTTATTTATCGGCTATGGATGGTATAATTTATTTTAAATTCATTAGATATAACTCAATTACCACTAGATTTATTATTTCCGTATATTTATTACCACAACGATTATCAAACAAGTTGTATCAATACAATTTTACAATCTTTGTGTAATGAATAATTTGTGTAAATCTACAAAATATACCATTGTACTCAGGTCAACAGGGCTTGACTTGTTAAAAAATGATTTTTTCATTATGAAAATAATTGCTTTCAAAGTATTTCAAATTTTGCCTTCATAAAAGCTCTTCTTCCAGTGAAGATTCTGTTTATTTTTAAGAGGTTTGGTTTCATTCTCTGTGCGTAATAACAAAGCAAATAATTTATATTCAGAATCATATTTTACATGAGAAAAATCATTTTCAATTAATTTCAAAGGCATAACGTAAAACCACTGTCTCTGTGCAGGAAGCACAAAGCGAAATGATGTCACAGCTATATTATTCTCTCTTGCATCCAACATACAGTGGTATATTAGTCGTTTTATGGCCCATGGGGTGAAATATTTTTATTGAAAAAGTTTTTGCAAAAGATTTAAATATTTAGCAGATCTACACTAAATGGGCGACAATATCATTCTTTTTACTTAATACGACACAGTACTCAATATTTATGCAATTAGATGAAGCAAAAATAAATAATATTGATAGAATAATTATTATCAAGCTAAGCTGGATATCCTAGCCAAATGTTAAGCGATATTATGCTTTTTTTCTATTCGTTTGTGTGTCATGAGTCACAAATCCTCTACTGAGAAATGTTATGGGTTTAAGGATAGATTTCTGTGATGTTTTCATTACTTACTCTCCTCTAACAGATCCCGAAACGCGGCGCAGTGAAAACAATCAGCCAAATACATGTATTTGCCTAATCCTATCCTTTCATTCATACCCTCCAACAAAGAGATACAATGAGCTACGAATAAATTAATTTCTCATTTAAAAATTCGTTTGAGATGGAAGCGGACGGTTCAAAAAATTAACCGTAATTGTTAAAAGCTCTCAATGCAAAGCTATAAATATACAAAGTATATTTCGTTGTTTTATTTAAAGAGATACTTATTATCTTGTAGTAGTACACCACTGGGTGTCGTATCGCAACTAAAACAAACATCAACGAACAGTTTTGCCTCAAATGAATTTCTACAACTCAAACATGCAAATTGCAAAGGGATTCGTTCGTAGAAATAATAAACGTGAAATGCAATGTATTTTTTTGACTATTTCAATGGTTTAGTAAAATGTCAAATACACGGGACAAATTTGAGGTTCACCAAAGAATTATTCAGTCAGTTATCACAGAAACGACTAGGCATGGATGATATATCAAAAACTTACATTTATTTTTTATTTGATCATTCATTTTTTATATAAAAATGTATTAAATTGAAGTAAAACGTATTTTTTTCGGCTTATGTTTGATATTTTAAGATATAAGCATGTTTTTACATTTTTTTAAATAATATCGGATAAATTCACTGTGTTGAACAAATATGTATATAATGTAAATAAAACTTTCATACGCTAATTTGTAATCGATGTGTCGATTTGTTGATTATTTTATGTTTTCATCTCTTTCCATCCACAACTTTTTCGTTCCTGGAAACTTAGAGTACAGAGATTGACAAGTTTTCTATTATCGGCTTAAAAACAGATCTCTTTTAATCTTATTGTTGTTAAAGAAGTTTTATTAAAAGTTCATATATTATGATCTTCAAAAAATTTAATTATCGTCGTTATCTACTGTTGGAAGTATTAAATTTGAATACTGCTATAGCTGATTGCATATTAAAAAAACATTATTATAACATAAATGGTTATATTATATATGTATTATAGGAACTACCTACTAAGTTATCAATAATTCTAATGTTCTAGTATACACAGGGAATTTGATATGGGTCTGACCCTTTATAAATGGTGGTTCCACGAGTTTTGACGTATGAATAATTCAAATTTTCGCCTCAATAACGTCAAAGGGTTTTTAATGCAGTTGAAGTGATCATAATTTTTTGATATATAACTATAATAGACAAATGATATATTCCTTAAATACTCGCCAAACTAGAATAGTGTATTCTTGTATTAGTTGTATAATACATATGTATTTATAAGTAAATTAAAAAATATTTGCCATTAAGGCTAAATTAATGTGAAATGTAGTTCTGTTACGAAAAATTTGAGATAAAATCATGGAGGAAAGACATCATTCCCATGAACTTGTCTCATTAAATTTCAGGAAAAGGATACAAAGAGTTAGTATCCAACTTATACATTAAAATAACTAATCACAACTTATTGTAGTTAACTATTGATTTAATAATAAATTATTTTATATAATATTAAGACGTACTCAGATGAAACAGAATAATGACAATATCTATTGAGTTACTTTAGTAATATATAGTTTTTGAGAAACACTCTTTCAATTTCTCAGGTAGATGGTAAGTTGTGCTAATGAGAAAAGTAGTGTGACTTATTATTAGTAATTAAATCTACGACCCTTGTTTGGGGTGAAGTGGGGCTATGCAAAGATTTAAATAACACAGATATCACCAGTTTTTAGATATGCCTTCATGTCCAATGAAAAGTCAAAATGTTTATGAAATTGGCTCATCTAAAATTTTAGCTTATTGCGTGTACACTGATAACAAAATATAGTTTTTTTTCTTCTAAGTAACTTAAAAAAAACCTTGATCTTACATAAAAATTTAAATCTGTCTTTCTGTTCATTTTTAACTTTAATTAATTTTAGTAAATTTAAGATATTAATACAAAGCTTATTTCGAAATAAACTTATAAGTTAAAGATTAAAAAAGTGTTTACGATACTTCCTTTAAATTTATAATATAGTCGGAACTTGAGAAACGTGATACGGAAGTACGCTGTTTCTTTAACAATTTGACGCCGAAGAATTTCTCAAGTGGAAGTTTACAAGAGACAAAATCCTCCTGAATCCGGCGACGAAAAGTTGTAAATAAGTTTTATGAATGCTAACTGGAAAGCACAACTCTCAGCACGTGACTATCTGCCAAACGTGACATGCTTTGATTTTTAAAGCAAATTTAATTTGATCATAGTGTGTTTGAAAAACACTTTGAAAATAATTCTATTAAAAAAACTGTGTTTTTCAATTTATTATCCAAATTATCGATCTGAATTGAAAACTAGCATACTTTGGCAATAGGATTAATCTCCTCAATAAGTATCATTTCAGGCGATTTAAGCGATTATATGATTTGTCGGCGTCCGTGGCGCAGTTGGTTTCGTCGCTGGCTACGGTTACGGATGTCTCGGGTTCAATTCCCGGTGCGGACGGTTTTCATAGATTGATCTTTCAATCGATTTATGGATTTCTGTTCGTAGTCTGAGTCCTCCCTCTCACCAATCCCATCCTCACGGGTTGTAACGAGAGCGATTAGCTAACCACTAGTCCTGTCATAGCCCTATCCTTCTATCCCTACTCTCTTCGAAAAAGAAAAGAGAGGTTGAGCAACTGAGTGACAAGCAGTTCTCGTAGAAAAAATCTGTCAAGATACCTCCATTAGGAGACCATATGCTCCACATTGGGAGCGGACATGGAAAAAAAAAAAAATGATAGAAAAAGAATGTTTTGGTCCATAAATTTGAAATACTGGCTTAATTTCAAAAGTCTAGCCCAGCTTAGAGCATTAAAAGACAGAAAAACAATGGGCCTCAAAATTTCAGACGCCTAGCTGATTTAGCTTGAAAAATGTATTTAATTGAATTTTAGATGTCAATTCTGAAGGTACCAAACTATTTCATTAATTCTGATATATTTTTAGATTCTCTATCCAAAATATAATGACAACGAGTCAAAAAAAAAATCAGAAATCAGTATTGTTTTAAAGAAGCTGAAAGTTAACTTAATTTTCTCCTTCTCTTCCATATTTTCATGTTACCATCAACAGGCAGAATTGAAAAGTCACAGAGAATATTTATTTGTAAAAATGCTTACAGTATATTTACATTTTTTTCTGATACAATATTAATAAAAAACCAAAATTTTAAATGTATTTATTTCAAAACCATTTATTTCAGTATAAAAAGATTCCCTTAAATTTAGAAGAATGCTAAACTCTCACAAAATTATATATTTATTTTTTATTTTATGTCTTTTGTAAAAACCGATTGTAGTCCAAAACACCAACCAATTAAGCGACACCTAAAGTGTAATAAAGGCCAGAATTTCCCTAATAATACAAAAGTTTTTCTTCAAGAGATTTTCATATACTGAGTCGAAAATAAATGCTTGAAAGGGAACGAACTTCAAGATATTTCTTTTTAATTAGAAAACAATACATATATGCCATTAAACTTGACAGCCAATGTGCCAAATATTTTGGCGCAATTGAAAATCGTACGAGATAAACTTGATGAGAATTTCATTTGTCACTCATGTCCAAGATCACAAATTTAAATTTCAAAAATCTATTTCAGGGTTAAAATCAACATTTTGAAGTTCGTTTATTTAAGATTTATACAAATCAAAATTCATTTACAATTGATGAATAAACCTTTATATTTTCATTTTAGAGCACGGATATTTCCTTTACTCGAAGTTAATAAACTTCATAAATACTTTTTGGAAGAAAATTCTACGGAAAAGTCAACTTGTACTTTGAAAAAGCGACGAGCGGAAATAAAATTTAATAATATTTCATAATTAAACATGACTTTGTACGGTTTTGTATAAATCGCTAACATTTATCGGGTTATTATATTTGTATACGCTTTTCCTTATACAATCTGCTATATTTTGTTAAAAGAAATTTCAAACCACATTTCCTTGAAAGAACTTTATTCTTGTTGGTTTGAAAGTGCTTTCGTTGTTTTAAGTGAAAAGCTTTGAATTATTTGTTTTACCTTCCAGGCATGAAAGCTTTCTTAACGTCTCCATTGAATTGTTGTTTTTAAAAGTGACGATACATTATTAAGGGGATCAATACAGCTTTATATAACTGAATGAAATTTGGAAAAGTTCAGAATGATTTTTAATTGAAATTTGAGTCAAACTAAAACAGACAAATTTTGAATTTAAATTTATTTAAATACACATACATTTATAATCAAATGGAAGCCTGAACAGGATTAGATAGAAACAGATTTTTTTATATAAGTCCACTACCACTTGGTTGAAGCCCCGTTTCCAAACATTATAATATTGTTTATATATACCCTCGTGGTTAATATACGCTTATCATTATATCATATACATAATACACACAACCAATCGGAATAGTATATCGGTTTTATTTAGTGAGTAACGAACAGTTTGGAAATGGATTTTATTCATTGAGTAAGAATAAACCTGGTTATCTCCAAGTATATAAGTGATATTTTTGTAGTTACGCGCAGTATAAACATATAAAAGACTGCCTCTTTCTAATTACAGTACAAATTAAAATTGACCGAGTACGTTGCAACAAAGCAAAGATTACACTTAACATGCAAAATTAAATCAATTGCAACATTATTTTCCATATTAAAAAGCTTTTACAATTACGAAATTATACCAATACTTTAATTTTATTCATACAATGATATGCAAATACTTCATAATTCTAAATAATAACTGATATTGAGTCTATATCAAATCAATCTGATTGATGCTGGCTTATAAAGTGTTTTATTATTTTATAATTTTCTTGCATTAGGGAATCATTGTGATTCCCCAGTCAGCAATATTGAATTTCGTTCTTGGTTCGTAAACTCTCTTATATTTTCACAGATTTCTTCCATAATATTTAAAAATAAAATTTAATACATATTTTTGATGGTCATGATTCGTTATTTAAAATGGACGCAAGCGAACTTCTCCGTATAAGCTACATACGTATAAGTTCGCTTGAGCTTCGCTTGAGAATCCATATTTTAAGGTTTTACGTTGTATCATTTCGAGTAAAGTCATTATTACGATGTATATAATTTTTTGTTGCCGTTCTAAATGGCTTTCTCGCTTAGAAAAATCGACCACTATATAGACTATACGTCTGTTTCAATTATATGTATAACAAATAATATCAATGATAAGCTATGAAATATAAATTGTCATACAATTTAAATCACTTATTTTGTAACATGAGTTATACGCAATAATGAGTAAGCGTTAACGATGTAGTCCTTTAGATGAACTCATTAAAAACCCTAGAGAATTGTTACAAAAAAAAAACTTGGAAAAACTCTTCACATCGCCAGTTTTCCAGCCTCGGATAATAATTTACATGTTTCACTAAAACTTTCAGTACACAGAAAATAAATCTGAAATTTCTAACTTCGTTTCTAAAAAACAGATACTTTACAAGCTGGTTTAGTTTTTAGTCCTTCGCTAGATAATGAATGATGTGTTTGTAAGCCAAGCCTGGGGGTGTTCGTGATAAAAAAAGATATCTACGCACACGACTGGCTCGAGGATGGAAATGGAAATCAAAAAAAAAAAATACGGAGAAGTGAAAGAGATATACGAGCGCAGGAAAACAACGATAGACAGTCATGGTTGTTTGTGGAAAATTCAACTTATTTTTTGTTTATTACTGTTTGTGATTTTTGATACTTCGATCCTTCCGTTCACGGAATCTAGGTCGATACAGTACACGAAATAAAATAGCTTGAGTATTTGGGTTTCATTGAAATAAAATTCTTAATAACTTTCTATTAGTAACCGGATTAGTAAATCAATGTTAATCCATTCAACTACACGTATATTATTTACACTCTTTAAAGCAGTGACACCTAAAATTATTGAAGAAGACTCAATGACACGTGTTTGGCTGTTGTTTATTTTAGTATACTTTTTCCAAACGTGTCTGTTCCCGATTTGGGAAATATCTCAACATAAACCGTTGTATGAGTAATCCTTGTTATTCACTCGCTTAATCTCTCTTTTTCAAAAAGGGTAAATATAGGAAGAATGGAACTAAGAAAAATTAGTAATTAGACAATAGCTTTCACTACCCGTTATTATGATTGGATGAGTGAAGTGAAATGTGGACACCACAGAAATCAATTCCATTAAAAAATTCTTATATCAATTTTAAACAAATATCATAGAATTTGTTATAATACATTACACTATGGATCGGAGAATTTCAATAGCTTTTTCTTATAGACGTAGAGAGGAGTGAGTAGATATTTATTTTTGTTTTACTCTATCCTTTATTATCCTGCACATGCCTTGTTACGCTCCTTTGCCTTTTAGATAACGGAAATTAAAATACAAGCAGAAAACACATACTAACGCATCTGGTCAATGTCGTATCCTATTTTCAAAACAACACATGAAAGTTTAGAAAAGCTTTTACACAATATGTACAGATAATATATATTACTTGAAAGCAAAACAATCTACCCAACAAAGTAATTTTTGTTCATTCATCATTGTGTGCTCCATACGTTGGTTATATAAGCACCAAGAGGAGAATTTATGCGTTAAAGATTACAACAATTAAAACTCGATTATTAGATCCATATAGTTAGGAAGCTTGAGATAAAATAGTGACGTTAGTTGGCCAACTGGTTTACTCTCCGCTCTTCGTTTTCAAGAACAGAAGGGTTGAAAACGAAACATATATCAATATCATTCCGACCCTACTTCAAGGAGTGTGTAGGGTTGAAAATATTCACAATATATCCATGAACCATTATTTTGTATTCGCATACCGCAGAGCATTAGGTACTAAGCTACGGGGGTCGCCTATTAAAACAAGAACGTTATAAATTATATATCGTTAATATCAAAGACAGTTTAATATTAAAAAAATGTCATCACTGAAAACTAGCATTGGTTTTATAAATATCAATGAACTTAACACCGCTTGATTTTTGATAAATCGGTTAAAAATAAGGATCTACAGTGAATTTAACAAAGCAATAAGCTGTGGAATTATTCTTACGTTTCAAGAGCTTTTTTTCAGTTTTGATATCTTTGATGATGAACAAAAGTATATGAATGATTACTCAACAGAAAATGGTTATTTTAAAACTCAAAATCATATTTATCTAGTATCATAATTATATATTTAGTTTAACTCGGTTTAGTTATATTTTGATGTTATTATTGAAATATACCAAACGAAAGGTTTTCTTTATACGTTCTAAAACCAATACGTATAAATCATGACTGATAGATATTTTAATTGTGAGGGACAATTAATTAGTAAAATATTACTTTAAACAATTTTCGTTTAGTATAGACAATTATTGATATGTGTTAATGTATTCCATGCTATATATTACGATACAATTCTATACAGAATCAATCTAAAATAACGTAATTGCAGAAAAAATGTATATAACATAAAACACTGAAAATTTTAAATTCGTTTACAGTTTATCACAATATGTCATTATAATATTATTTATAGTCCTTATTAATAAAATAATACGGCAAAATCAATGCGCTTACAATTTCTAGAAAAGGTTTTAAAGTCTACCTCGAATTGCGTGATGGTGTCGGTTATATCAATCAGAATAAATAATCAATAGATAACAGTTTGTTAATGTAAATTATAATTGATAACACATAATGACATGTATTCATGATTTTACACGGCATATTAAACAATTAAAAATTTCCAATCAATAATCAGTAAATACATATTTTTTAAATAGTGTTTGTAAAAGCTTTCAATCCAAATATAAATATCGTAAAACCGCTTTATTATATCTCACACAATCGATATAACTATTTCAAGTGTTTTTGAGTTTGCTGACATGTTAATATCAACTTTTAAGGCCAGGAACTTTTCAATTTGTAAGTATGTAAGTATTTTTATGCTCTTAAAACGTCTGAATACAGATTGGCGTATAGAATTTGTCAAAGAAATCTTTCTTAACCTAAATATTTACTGAAAACTGGATGTAAGCAATGTAAAGTGATTCATGTAATATGTCTTCTTGATCTCATTATTGTATCATAATCTGAAAAGAGAGTCAGTTCATGTTATTCGTTTATTCTAATACCTGAAAATACCGAAAGGTGTGACGAAATACATATAAATGTACAAAATTTCAACAATCAAAATCAAATATGAAAAGAGAGGTTTAGAATAAGATACAATATATTATTATATGCAAGGAACCAAATATGCATCGGCAGTTCAAGTAATCAGCTAGAGGATAGTCCGGACACTAAAATACAGGTAGAAAAAAAGCATTAAATGTAATGGAGAAAATCATTTTTTATAAAATGTTGGTATAGTCTTGATAGAACTCAATTTTAGTAGAGTAAACAATAGTAATTTATTTAGTTCGATATCACGAGTCACGATATGAAAAAACTATCAATATTTTATGATTATTCTCGTAGAACTAAATTCATTGCTGTTTTACACCGTAATATCAGTTACTTTGAGTAATCAATGTTTCATAATATTTGCCTTAGTTTATACAGTAAATAAGAAAAATTTAAATAAGTATGTTTCTTCAAATTATTTGGATGTTTGAGGATAATTTGAAGATTAATATTCAATTATAATTTCCAAAAATTCGAGAAGCCAACCGAATAAAGTGAAAATCAACAACAATCAAATCCTTAGCAGAAATTTAACGTGATAAGTCTGTTTTGACATAAATCAATTAGTGGAGGTTTAAGTGTTATTTGAAAGCTCCTGCCGAGAAGTGGGGCGAAAACGACGCCGCCCTGGAAGCCTTCGAACGGAAGCTTCATGTCAAATCGCACTCATGCCTTACTATTCGCCTTCCCAAACAAAGCGCCTTCTACCTTCTCGCCACATTAATTCGGTCTACTATTTCTTTTCGCAGTAATACCAAATTTAATATTTTACATATAAATATTTTCATTTTTAATATCAACTTTTATAACAGTTCGTATGAAAGAATTGGTTTTTAAACACGTCCGCTTCCAGCGTGGAGCATGTGGTCTCGTAATGGAGGTATATCAACAAAGGTTTTTATGAGAAATACTTGTTACTCAGTTGCTCAACCTCTTTTTTTTCGAGTAGGAATAGAAGAATAGGGCTAGGACAGGATTAGGGGTTAGTTAATCGCTCTCGCTACGCCTTGTTTTTGAGGATCGGATGGGTGAAAGAGAGTTTTAAGACATCACAAACATTCATCACTACGAACAGAAATCCATAAATCGATAAAATATCATTTTACAAAGCTGTCCGCACCGGTAATTGAACCCGAGACATCCGTAACCGTAGGCAATGACGCTACCAACTGCGCCATCATTAATTTAGTTTATATATTAAATAAAAAACTGACAGTGGAAAGAACGTCAGAAAAAGATTCACGTGACCTATTTCGAACGGATTAAACGATCATGAAAAAAAAATTAATTATCACAAATTTGCAAAAAACATGTTATTTTTCAAGGATTTATATTGATATTTATTTCGTAGAAGCTTAGTATTATGTTTTATTAATATCGTTATCTCATTTGAAAGGATTTTATATTACACAACCATTTTGCCTATTGATAAAAAACAGACAAGTCACAATATAGACAATGTAGATATAGGACAATAAATATCACGAAAAGTGAAAGATCTAATTGGTAAACTAAAAAAAATGATTTATGAAAAGTTATTTTAATTTCATTTATTTAACTTTATGTATAATTAACCTTAATTTTATTGTGATTATTAATTTTCAGCAAACAAATATTTTTTGGAATCACTTTACTAAATCTCGTTGGTACGTTACTCAACTGAGGAAGTAATATGATATATTTTGAATAAATAATTCAATGACAAGTCTATCAATAAAACCAGTAAAGAAAATAATTCATTAATTATAGGTATTGTGAAAGTTTTATACACTGTAAGTCTATTCAATAATAATCTATTTCAATATATTTTTTTAATAAATTTCACAATGGATGAATATTAGAAAATGTTTTTGTAATTATTGAAGAATATTAGACGTATTTCAAATATTAACTTCATTATTTCGAATGGTGGGTGTCGTATATAATATAGTTTCTATATACACATATTTATGCTACTGAAATGTCAAACATATTGAGCACCAACCTATTGATTTTATTTCTAATTTTGGTATTATATATGCAAACAACAGGGTCAATACGAATACTGTTATGGATTGGATTGACAAGAACATGTGTTTTTGGATTAAATAAACGAGTCGCATAGTATTAACGGTAATTAATAATAAAGCCAGAATATTAAGATTTTAATAGGATAAAATAACAATTTTTTTTATCAGGTAGTTGATAGCCATTTCGGCTTTATGCCATCGTCAGGAGTACTCTTAAATTTATTTTTACTTAGCTATATATAATTGTTTTATATCTAAGCCATATCGGCTATCTTCAATTTATTGATTTTTTTTTTAATCCATGTCCACTCCCAATATGGAGCATATGACCTCCTAATGGAGGTATCTTAACAGAATTTTTCTACGAGAACTGCATGTTAATCAGTTGCTCAACCTCTCTTTTTTTCGAAGAGAGTAGTGATAGAAGGATAGGGCTAGGGCAGGACTAGTGGTTAGCTAATCGCTCTCTAATCGGATGGGTAGGAGAGAGGACTCAGACGACGAACAGAAATCCATAAATCGATTGAAAGATCAATCTATGAAAACCGTCCGCACTGGGAATTGAACCCGAGACATCCGTAACCGTAGTCAGCGACGCTACCAACTGCGCCACGGACGCTGATTGATTGATTGATAAACCGATATGACTACACAGGCAATTATTTAAACTTTTAAAACTTACACATAAAACAATTATATATAGCTAAGTAAAAATAAGTTTAAGTATAGTTCTGACGATGGCGTAAAGCCGAAATAGCTTTCAACTACCTGATAAAAAAAAGTAGAACTAAATGCTTTGTTATTTCATCCTATTATAATGGAGTTCTACCAAGTAAATGCCAATTCAATCAATTTTAAAGTTATCAATAGAAAATGTTACGATATGATTTTATACATTTTCCCCAATTTGCTTACTAAAGCGTATATATATATATATATATATGGTATAAAGCGATTGGATAGCAATCGATTGTTTTACTATTTTTGTCATAAGTTCATTATGTTATTGATAGGTTTTGGTTTAGTTGAAAATAAAATAAAAAGTAACTCCAATAGTGCACACACAATATAATTTAAAAAAAAAGTCGGAATTCACTTTGTCTCTTACTAAAACTTTTTAATAAAAAATGAAGAGGCGTATCATATATTGTAAAAATATGACTTAATAAAAATATATCCTCATTTAGTTTTACTTCAAAGAGAAAGCTTTAATAGCTTAATAATGATATATATAAAAAACTACTTTGCGAACATTCAGTAATACGTTTTTGAAGAATGTATTCGTATTTTGCGGAGGAATTTTCTTCGAAGATGTTTTTTAACGACAGCTGAAATGTAAAAATAAAAGATATTATCTCGCCCCTTCTTTTGATTTAATCTCCGATGTGAAATAAAAAAATTTTATGTTTGAAAACAGCATAACAAGAATAAATATCCTTTAAACATAGAAAATCATCTTAGCTTAGATTGTTAAGTGACGAAATCGCTTAAATAAAGTTGACTAATTAACTTATTTCTGTGTATTGTCAGTGATATCTCATCCACACCTTTTTTAGAATTTCTCTAGTAATTGAAGGTAATACCTGTCTATGAATCGAAAAATTGTAAAAATATTTAAAAATCGTTTGCATGTGATGAATCTGTTGCTCATGATGCAACTGCTGGCATTTTGGAAGCTAGAGGGCAAATGAAAAACTGTTCGGCTTCGTACAAAATGGTAGTGGTGTCAAATAATTTCATTTCATTTAATGTAGTCTATATCTGGAAGGAAGCAACATTTATTTTAATATTAAATTAAAAATTGATCGTCTTTGTTATACCACTTTTTGTGTAAATATGTGTGGCACGTGTTTCTTCTTTTTGAAAAATTTACTTTGTCGGAAAAAAGATTTGTTACTTCATCCATCAAAAATAAGTAATATCTTAAATTATTTTAATATATCAAGAATAAAATGTTAATTAAAAATTAATCTTTTATTCACTTGCAGCTAACTTTGCAATCACTCTACGTACATTTACGTAATTTATTATTTACCTACGCGCGTAAGCATATTGATTGAAATACAGTACTTTTAAACATGTATATATATAATAATATACATAAGTATACAATAAATTATTCCGTTGGTCGTTAGTTATACATCAACTATATATATAGTGATCTTTGATTTGATTGCCGGATACGTCGTAGTAAGCTTTTAATATTGCAAAGAGGGGGTGGCCTTAATTTCAAGCCACTTTATAGTAAATTAGCGTTCTTTGATTCAATAAAGCATTGATTTTATTCACGCTTATTTTTAACAAAGCATAGTAATGGTTGATCTTTTTTTGGTGCGAGTAATTTAATAAAAAAAAACTTGAATGATTTGTATTATTTTGTATTTTAAAGAAATATGCTTCATTGTTATCGTTTTGCATATCTTGCCCTCATTGTTTAATTAACAGAGTTAATGTCGGGTTACACAGTTTCATAGTTAGAAACTTTCATATTGTTCTCGGTCTTGAAAGTCATTATTAGATAAAATTATAACAGTAGAAATAGAAAATTCGAACAACATTGCTCTACTTTATGTACTTTTAAACAGATTAAACAAGAATATTTATATTAAATGCTTACACTGTTTGGAAAGCTACTTAAAACAACACAATAATCGCAAAACAAAGCTTAAATCAATGACAGTCAACAGATAACATTGATAAATATTAATAGAAAATAATATTATAGCAAAAACAGGGAAAACACATAATTCAATAGAAATAACAAAATTATCAATAAGTAGATTTTCATGTTTTTTCAATTTAAAAAATATCATATGTTAATGCAATATGATACATGTCAAAATATAGCACCACAAATACAGGTGAACGTTGTACAACAAGTGAATACCTGAAAAGTTTATTTACTCTGAAATACTCTCAATAAAAAACAAAAAGTATTCAGGAATGTCTAACCCTAAAAATAGAAACGGAAATACCCCCTCCGACGGTATGTTTACATTTTATGGCGTAGACCCGATATCCTTAAAATGTATACTGCCATTTGCTTGCATGAAATGCCATTACATTTGTGTCAACTTTCGTAGCTTGCGGTACTACGCCGACTACACCACTACAGCGGCTACGATTTTTTGTAGCGCAAGAAGCTCGGGTCTACGCCACATTGAAGACTACTATATTTGTTACAGAAATGCAATACTGAAATAATAATGTAATATTGAAATAAGCTCAACGTTGATAAATCTAGACTGACTCATATAGTAGTAAAATTATGTATTTCGGGATATTGAATTGTAATATAGTATTTGTTATTGAAAAGTATAGTACAGATTGAAGAGTTGTTAAATAAATAACAAAATATTTTTTTAGGACAGTTTAAAGGTTTCTTTGGGTCGGTTATATTTTTGTACTGCTATTTTAGAACTGACGCAGGATTTTTAATAAATTAAATTAAATATTAGTGAGAAATAAAATTTTACCAAAAATAACATGTAGAATATTTTGACTGGACTTATTGTTTATTTTACAAATTATTATTTGTGAATGAGAAATAACGTGCGATGGATTGTCTGGAACTTCCATAAGAGATTGAAAACCATTCCTGAATTCATGCCAAACAAGTTATTTTGAAACGTTGAGATTTTTCTACACTTTTAAAATTTAAACTAAAATTTTAAATAAAAACAATAAGATGCACACATTAACATAAAAAAAACTATTGATTTGAGGAATAAATGGGTAAATTGTTAGTTACACATTATCTCTCTAACTTCCGTTTACCGAAGGAATGATCTTATTTTAATGGTTAATGTAAATATGTACACATATCTTGAAATTTCTTGTAGGAATATGAGAAGACCTGTTGAAATCTCTAATGAAATATTTATCAAAAATACATTTCAACATAAAATAATAATTCACATAAAAATGAATTTCATCAAGTTTGCTAACAATTCCAAAGAATTTAAAGAAAGAGATTTTTAGAGTGTTAAGTATCATTTTACTATGAAACATTAATTTAAAGATACCATATTTCTCAGCGTCTGCGTCGGTGTTGAACGTCTACGGGTGTCTCGGGTTCAATTCCCGGTGCGGACAGTTTCATCAATTGATCTTGCAATCGATTTATGGATTTCTGTTCGTAGTCATGAATGTTTGCGATGTCTAAAATTCCTCCCATTCATTCTATCTTAAAAACGGGGCGTAGCGAGAGCGATTCGCTAACCACTAGTCCTGTACTATCCCTATCCGTATATCCCTACTCTCTCCGAAAAAAGTGAGTTTGAGCAACTGAGTAACAAGCAGTTCTCATAGAAAAACTTTTGTTGAGATACCTCAATTAGTAGGAGTTACGCTCTACGTGAGAAGATTGATTCTTTTCGAGATTTAGAATGTCATCTGGAATTTATTAAATTACTATCTGTGAGAGTTATAAAGAGAGTTTTGCTGAAATGTATTCGAATTCATAAATGAAATATACAAAAACATTCAATTTCTGCATATTGACTTTCATACGGATTATATAAAACAGAGACTGAATTTTCGGGTTAAAACCACGTCCTGTTTATTGTCAAGAGTGTTTCAATATTTGCGCTTTGCATTTAATGTATAATATATAAACCTCTTTCAAATAAACCCAAAACCAATTTTATCAAAATACAAAATCCTAAGTGGGAAAAGATGTGATGCGTCCAAACCACAGAAACCTTTACAAGAAAAATATCAGAAGATAAAAATCCTTGTTTGCAGCACGGTTTATGTGGGCAAATTTATTTCGGAAATGCCTAACCAATTTGCTTGTATCAACAACAAAAATAGAATGTTCTTCGTGTAATAAATAAAACTCTTACCGGAAACTAGACACTTATTTCATGAACTGAAAAAGATATCCTCATAATTTGAACATCTGAAATAAATAAAATATATTAATTATTAGACATACAACATTTGATAAAAGCATACACCAAATATATTATGAAAAACATATAGTTGTGGGTGTAGCTATACTTTTTCAGCTCCTCCAGTGGATGATATCGTTTGGTAATGAAGTATTTAATCAGCATTGTATTGTTTGTGGTCGAGTGGTCAACATCGTGGGCAACAGTTGCCGTGCTCACGGGTTTAAATCCCAGAACTGACAGTGTCATAAATTGATTTTAAATCGATCTATGGATTTCTGTTCCAATGTGTGAATGTCTGTGATGTCTAAAATTCCCTCTGAGCCATCCGAGCCGAAACACGGGGCGTAATTTGTCCTGGTCTTATCCTCCTTTCAGTTCTATACCTAATCTTTTCTAAAAAAGGGAGGCTTAGCAACTGAGTAACAAGCATTTCTTGTATAAAAACTTCTGTTGAGATGTGCTTCATAAGAAGTCAGCACTTTTGTCTAGTGATTTTTTCAAAACCTTCAATGGGATTTGAATTTATAAATAAATTAATACGGTATATTTTGCAGTATTTCAAAAAAGTCTACTAATTAAGAACTAGTTGAAAAATCTCTTTTTTCAGAAAACTAAGAATATTATGATGGAGTTATATATAATTTATTTTAGCTATAAACTCGCTTTCTTTAAATCCTGATAAAAAAATTTAATCGTGCATTCGGGGCTTGAACAGTTGACTACGCAACTGGGTAGAACAATGTTCTATTAGGCCACAATGTTGATTTGACAATGTTTCTTTATTTAAGTAAATTGAACGTCTGTTTCAATGAACGCACTGGGTCAAGTTGTGTATTTATTTATACATTTTGAGATATTAATTTCGTTACTACATTCAACAATATTTTTGAAATCGAAAACCCTTTTTTGAAAAAGCGCTAATCGTTTTTTCATTAAATTATACAAATTGTGTTTATTTATTTGTATTGCGACGAAAGCTTGCAAATTACATTATATAGCATTGGCATGCAAATATCTCATTTCTATATTTCTACAACGAAATATTCCAAACTCACTAATTAAATATTGTTTTATTTTCAAAATTAATTTGAGACGAAATAACAAAACAATGATTTTCCTCTTTTTTACATTCTATTTAAATATGATAGATTTATTTATACATCAAAACCAAATATTTATGAAACAGTTCTTACCTATTTTATCAAAGATTATAATATATGTCAAATCGTTTAAAAGTATTCATTTGGTATATATTTTTTAATTTATTTATGAATACGTCCATAGAGGTTTCTTAAGATCGAAAACACAATTCAATTTTATCATAAAGGTGTTATATGTTTATCGAACCGGGAACATTTTTTTTTTAAATTCAACATATCGATGCTGTTTTGACCAATTGATGTAACCCTAAAAAAATACGAAAATGAGATAATGATTGGATCCAATTTCAAAGACGACAGAGTAGATCTTGGCCACTATTATATCGACACTACCTACGTATAATCCCGTATCTGCAAACAGGAGATTTACAGGAGTGCATTTCAAAGATTCATAACGGAACTCATCATATAATGTTTTCGATAAAAACAGTTTTTTCTCAACAGTCTCCTGAACAATTTTAATTTTGAGGATTACATCAATTGGCCAAAACACCGTCGATATACTATAATTCTGTTTTATCAAATAAATTTCAATTAAATCAATGAACTTTTATTGCCACAGCGTAAAGCTCAAAAATTTCTATAAAACAAATTGTTAAAACATCATAAAAAATCGTTATATTTATCAAATTTTATAATTTAGTAGTACTTTCAATGTCCTAGATAATGCATTTGTTTTCAACTTATTTTTATATAAAAATTTCGTTAATCTTATATATAATACCCCACGGTCTGTAGGCGTTTTATTATTAACATATGTCACATGTAGGTATGAAATTTTCTGATGACCTTAGCGTTCGCGTTGTATATAAAATAAAATGTTATGCAATGCACACACACATCCAACAATACACACAGTTCCGATGTGACGCAAATTCCGAGGCAAACAAACAAAAATAAACAATCAGTCCATCAGTATAGAAAACAAAGAGATGGAGAGCGAGGCAAACTCTGGAAGCTGCGAAATCCCGGCGTGATGCTGATGTCAAGGCACACAGACAACAGCAATCACAAATAACTCCTAAAGCTGCACAATCCTGGCATGCCTCTTACGTGGAAGCTCAACGAAGAGCTGAAGCAGCTCGAATATTCAGTATTTCTATTTCAATACCATCTATGACGGGCGTCTGACTAGTTCATGAATAAGGAACGACTTAGTTCTGTAAGTTCATAACAACGCACATCAGAAATATCCATTTCGTCAACTTGTCTAATTGCTCTATCGATCGCCACTCGATTAAAACAAAACTTTTGAATTGAGAGACGACGATAAAATAAAACAAAAAATTAATCTAGAACGACTTTTTAGCTCATAAGTTTTTCATATTTTATAGATATCTGATTACTAGGTCGTTTCACGAAACAAAATGTTTCTATAACTGAGGTGGTTTTTGTGTTTCGGGTGCTTAAGTACATTTAGGTAAGTAGTAAGAAAAACCTGGTGTAAAAAGTGTGGAAAGCAGCCAGTTGATCGCGTGCAGAATAATCTGCAAAAACATGGAACAGATAGGCAATGAATGAAGCAAGAATGACCTTTTCTCTAAGAGTTAGGTTAATGTCTTTTATTATTAATTTCGCATTTGGAGAGACAAAAAAATGTTATTTCGTGTTGTATTGTTTCTGTATCACTTTGAGGAAAATTATTCATTTTTATTCTTCAGTAGAAATATAGTTTTTTTTACTAAAAGTATAAAAAAAACCGATTCGGATTCGGTGATGTAATTGTTGTTATTTATTTGTAATACAGAATAATACTTTTTGCAAGAATAAATCTGTGTGCAAAAGGAAAAGAGAGTTAAGTCTAAAATTTGGTTCTTTTCAGGAGAGCCAAAACAAGTTTTGCATTTGTATGAAATTTGATGAAAATTTACCAATTTGGCAGCATTGATTCGACTCCTCCTTTTTACATTATATGTATGTATCATCGGTGTTCAGTGGACTTATCATTATCTTTATCGCACAACCTGATTTGGGTATGAGCAAGAAAGATACAAGAGCATGCGCCGCATGCCTTTGCATTTCGCTTGCACTTTTACTTTTCATGTGATTGAGCGAGAAATAAATAAAAACACCGCACCCGCCTGGTATCTATATATGTATTATAGTAATTTTAGAATGTTTAACTCGTTTGTCAATTAACTAGACTCAATTCCGTTTCTTTCGCACACAGAATTTGTATATGCCTTATTGTAAAATTATCTTCAGATGTGACATATTAACTATTCTCATTTTTAAAGTAGAAAATATTTTGTTAAATGATAATTAAAAAACGAAAAATTGTTAAATAGTAATGTAAATATTTAAACAGTTGTATAATATGATATTAAATGACAACAAAATATGCAATTAAATTGATCACATTGTAGTCTCGTCATTTTTTTACTATTATTGTATTCAATGTTCATGAAATATTCTATACAATACATACGTAGCATTTCAAATAAAGTCTGAATTAAAAACATGTTTGTTTAATACGTGAAATAAAATTCTAGCTAGCGAAAAAACTTAGTTTTCATCCAACAGTAAACTGGGTCAAAGTACTTAATGAATATTCAAAAAATTTTCCATTGAAAATCGTTCTCTTTTATACGAGAAAGATTTTTGTGAACGTCGCAAATTCGTCGCCAAAAAGCTGCGAGATGGTTACCTGTAATACATTATGTACAAACTAAACGCCGTAAAATACAATCAGAGCGATGTATAAATACGGAAAGTAAATATTTACAATGACGCCGCGGGCGCTTAAAGCATATAAATCGATGTCATGTAGGGAAGCAAAATACAATAGCAGCGATAAGTAAATTTATGTTTACTTGAGCTTTTGCCATCTATATTCGAATCTACCTAATTCAATTTATACATACTTCTTCTTTATAATGATATTACACAACTCATTAATTAGTAATTTAATTCATATTTGATGTATTTAAATTGAAATTAGCTTTTAAAAAATTGAAAAAACATATATAGTCAAAAAGTAAAGTCTATGTTTGAGTTAACACTGTTTTAATTAAAATGTTTTTCAATTCATTAAAATATGAAAAACTTTCATTATTGTTAAGCACGAAAGAGACATAATAAAACCAAAAAAAGCGTCATATTTTGTTTTACAAGAATTCTAAAAAAAATATATTGTTATTTTTACTTTCTTATAATAGAGTTCTACTGACTAAAGTAGCTTGACTAGATTTTAACTTTGGATAACCGTCATATATTATATTCATAATAATTGGGTTATAGGCAGTGATGTGCTGCTATGGGTTCAGACCCCTTCTGTCGAACCGGTTGCTAAAATAATTTTGGTTCGGATAGCTGGTTCTTAAAATACGAATTTTTTTAATTATTGTAATTCCGAGGTCAAATTTTTACACGATCACAATACTTGATCCGATATGTATAAAGTGACAAGTTTCAGCCGTTAATATTAGGATTCTAAGTGAAATTATAAAGTTCAAAATTAGTGTAAATGATTTCAGAGTATAATATTTTAAGAGATAATCGCGATGAACTTCCCGAAACGGTCAGAAAAGCTAAAAATATTATTAGTACAATTGCAATAAGCTCTGCGTAGGCTCAACGAGGATTTTTGTTAATGAATACTATTTGTTCAGAAAAAAGGACAAATTTAAGTATTCGACATATATCTGACTTAATGACCATTAATTTGATAGGTTGTCCACTGATTACGTGGGATTCTACACCATTCGTTAAACCATGGCTCAGAAATCACCGTCAGACAGCAGATGATAGACGAAAAAGACCCGTCACGGTTAAAGTTTAGAATGAAAACCAATACACTATTTTGAATGAATGCATGTAATGTAAATAAACAATTGTGTAATGTATGATATTTTCTTTTTAATTAAAAATAATATATTTATAAAAATTAGGGGTTGATGTTTACCAAGGTATGAGTCTGTTGTTAGAATTTAAGCAGCAAATCACTGGTTATAGATATAATTAACCATCGTTTCACCTATATTTGCCACAAATCTTAAATTTTAATATTTGAGGAACCAAACTACATTGTATAATATGTTTGTGCACACAACATAATTTTTATTTCGTGTTCAGAAAACGTTATCAAACCATATTAATCATACTATTGACTACTTACTCCACGTGTTATAAATATTATTTATTCAAAGATTATACATAATACCCATTAATATAGACGATTTATTAATATACCGAAATAGTTCCTGTAGCTTATATTGACAAATAGTTACCCAAGCGAGTTGGGAATTGAATTATTATTGGCACTAAAACATATTTGGATAGATGACTTTATGACTGATATTAATAGTTATGTGCGGACTGTTTCAAGAGGATTGATTGCATATATTTATCTATTTCTTGATGCATTTTCTTAACAAAGGTGAAAAATCATAGTATTAATAAAATATTATAAAATTTTCTTTACCCTATCTTAGAAAAAGCCTTTCAGCTCTAATAACTACATTCTATAAATAATAAATGGCAGTTTTTAAGGCAACTGGATCCTCAGAAGTATGTAGACGAATTTAACTGAGGCTTCCTTGAATTATCTGCAGGAAGTATTCCAACGTCTTCGATAATCTCCGAATTTATTAAATAATCAATTCACTCTCTCTCAATATCCAACGCAATCATCTGTTTTTGAATTTCATTATACGATTCTTTTTTATGAATATTTGTCATGTGCCATGATTTACAATCGTACAACAATACTAGCAGATAGCACAAGTTGAAAAGATTACATTTGTTTATAAGTTATAATCGAATGTATAAATTATTCTTATTTAATTTGAAAGCTTTTAATTGGCATTGTAGCATTATAATAAGATGCCAAGACGTTAAATATTTTCAATATTTTAAATTAACATTATCTCGAGAAGAAAAGACATCACAAACACCTATTCACTCTCAAGATTTCAAATATTAGATTTTAAAAATATAAATTTTATATTAACCCTTCCGAAACTTGAACCCAAACTCAACAGATCACTAGAGCACAGCTCTTATCACAAGACAACAGACGCTGACGTTTTGTGTGGTTCAAGTATACAAGGAACGTGGCGAAACATTCATCAAACAGTTACTACTGATGATAAATAATAGCGTATCAATACCATCACATTAAACAGTCTGCTATCAGGATCCACATCGTCTGCAAAGCGGATGTGATGATATCCGTGTGAATTGAGTGGCACTTATATACAAAGAGATGGCACTTATGCACGGCTTGTTCAGAAAACTGTCGAGCCACTGTGCGAGTATTATTAAGATCATGGGGGTTGGAAGTGGCTACGCGAGGATCGCCACGTTTAAGGATTGCATCACCGGTATTACAAAAACCAGGATTTTGGTATTTCAGCTGTATTTTCAATGACTTGTATTATTATATATTAAGCTATTATTTTCTACAGCATGAAGATCCGATACAGTTGAAGATCCGACCAAGATTGATAGATTCGAACATTGATGAAGTAGCCAACTGAGAATGCCTCGTACATATTGACTCAAGACGAGAGCCAACAACTCACAAGAGAATGACTCACTCTTCGTTGTCGAAGGCAAACAGTTGATATAACTGGAAAGTGAAATTAAATGAGATTGCGTAATCTTTGACACTTAAAGTTGAACGTCACACACTGATAGTTCTCCAAACATAAACTTCTTTTAATACCAGCTGTATTAAGCGCTAAATACCAAAATAACATTATATATTTATTCGTCCGGTATTGTGATCCCAAGTATTATTCTTTCGGTCATTTTAATTTTATTTTGTAGTACCGGTATTTACCATAAAATACCGAAAAGCCGGTATCGATATATCCGTCCGGTACTGCAATCCCTAACCACACCGTATCGATTTTATGTGACAAAGACAACAGTCTTGTAAAGTTAACTTTACAGGAATGGGTTGACGTGTGTTATAATAATCAAACGGTTAATGGGAAATCATACGAAATGTAAATAATGTAATAAGATATAATTTAAATTCCTTGCCAATTCTGAATGAGCAGCTGAACCTTCCTAATTCTCCGTTATTGTATCCTATACGTTGAAACACCTAACAGATGTCACTGAATGTGGAATGATTGTATATATTTATTCTTTCGTCGAATTGCATCCCGTCGAAACCCACAATGCTATTATAATTGTAAAATCACTGGTAATTCTAAAAGAAGTTGGAAAGCGGCAGTTCGTCATTCTGCTAATGTGTTGTTTACAAAATAAGGGTTAAGGCGATTCTCGAAATGTTAACTCAGGTATCAGTGTGGCTCTCAAACGTATAATATTTTACCTCGTAAATAATATTTGTCGTATTTGTATCTTCTATATAAACGTTAGACACTGTTTACTGTCTGTCAGTTCGAGTCAATTCGTGTGCTCGAATGCCTGAAGATGCCGAAAGGCGAAACCCGGGTCGTTAGTGACAAAAAACATGGAAGTGTACAAAATCTCAATAATCCAAATTTTAATCAAATAAGAGTTTACTATACGTCAATATTTAAATTAATGTTTTTGCGAGCCAAAGATTATATGGTAAATAGTTTACTTTAATTGAAAAATGATTATGTTGATTTTATTATTAATATTATGGGTTGAATTTCAATATACTTCGCTGAAAGATTTCTTTTTTTTTCAATTTTTAATCGGCCTGCATTTGTAGGGTCACAAACTATTTAAATTTTTGGTCAGTAAATTTAATAAACGGTGAGCAATTAATCAAATGTGTCAGCAAGTATTATAAATGGTCATAAGTGGTTATTTGATAAATTAAAAGGTCAGTAATTTATATGAAATAACCCGTTATCAAATTGAACGGTAAGTTTTTTAATTAAACCTAACCTAACCTAACCTACCTGAGCATTTGGCAATTATTTACTAATCAAAAATAATTATTAACTAACCATTTATCGAATTAGTTACTTACCATTTGTTGAATGATTTACTGACCGTTTATGGAATTAGTTACTGACCAAATATTAGGTTGCCTTTTTACTCTACTAAAAAGCACACGCATTAAATTGATGTTTAAAAGGTATGGAGTCGAAAGTCGCGTAATAAATCGGAAAAAATCTTCCATTATATTACATATAGACTCTTATAAAAGTATAACTTCGGGTAATTTAACAAAGAGTGGTTATAAGCCACTCTTTATTAACTAACTTCTTTTGAAGTGATAGATCATATGTATGAAACCTGTGGTCTTCTGACTGAATCTGAATTGTTCATTTTGATTTACCTTCATTCATTTACAAAATAAGTATATCTAAGTTGAATGCTGCCTTTTAACTTTAAAATATTCCCCACCCCCATAATAGAAGGTAATTGTTTCAAAGTAGTACAAAAAGATTATCTGTTACCTACATTTGAATTATATGCTTCATGTGAAGAGTTCAAAAAATGGCATACCTCAATTACCACTGGATACCACTGGATACCAATTAAAACAGTATTTAAACGTCTAATTTATTTTAAATTAACTCAATTCTTTTAATATGTATTCCGCTGAATAGTTGTGTTATGTTTTCATTGTGTTAATATTACAATAGGCACAAGAAAACCCTTGAGGTGTAGTAAAGTGTAATATTGTGGTAATTTTATGTAAATTGTGCGATATAATTTACGCATGAGTCGTGAATACTTGATTAGAATAATTAATTTATTATAACCTGTTAATGATTCAATTTATAGTATCAATTTGTCGCTTGTTCACATTGAACAAAAAGCTTTGCTGTTATTTTTTTTACACACTATTCTAGATTTCGTTTTTTAATTAAAATAAACTGAACTGTGAAGACCATTTCAAATATTTTTTAAAAAATAGTAGAAAAAGTTTCAACAAATGGAATATCAATATACTTAGCGTTGTTTTGTCTTTCTATATATCACTTGAAATTAATTGTAAACAAATCAATAAATCTGGCAATTGATGCGTTTGGTGATAGCTAAGGTCATTTATAAATATGATTCATTTGAGATCAATCGATGTCACCTTCACGCAAAAAGCATATTCGGAGGATCTTGATGAAGTCAACTGTGAACAGGTGAACGGGAATATCATGTCAGGACATTTATGGTCCGTGGTTAAGTGGTAAACGTCGTGGGCTTCGTTTACGAATCTCACGGACTCGAATCCCAATACGAACAGTTTCATACATTTACTTTTCAATCGATTAATAGATTTCTGTTTGCAAGCATGAATGTTTGTGATGTCTAAAAATTCGATCTCACTCATCCAATCTTAAAAAACGCAGCGTAGCGATAACGATTCGTCAGAATAGCACTACTAAATATTTACATTTATTTGTATTCATGTACAAATAGATATATTATATTATTAATAACTGCTTAAAACTCATATACCTTTATATAATATTACCCACGCCACAAATATAACAATCCCTTTGACCAGTCGTGCAATGGCCTTAATCGATCACTATCTGATATTGTATCTATAAATAATTTTTCGTTATTATTCTTTATGCAGTGTGTCAGAATATGTAGTCAAAAAAATATTTTCTGTGGTTTGTGTTACCGACGAGAAAATAAAATTCGTAATAAAATTTAATATTACATCAGGCACAAGGTTTTTTTGTGTTGCGAGCTTCGAAAATGTTTTATGTGGGCAGAAAAATTAATAAACACGGCCGAAAACCGAAAACCTTTTTGTGTTAATGAAGCAAGCGTAAAATTAGCCACAGTACAACAGGGCGAGTTTTGCTTTTTATGACAGAAATGCGATACCGATTAATTATTCAAGAGAAAATTAAGAAAGTAGAATGGCGAGGAATCAAATCTCCTTCTAGTCCACACTAATTAAAAGGAAGAACAATTACGTAATTAAAAAGTTTGCTATAAAAGAACGAAAAAGTACTTCAATACAGAAGGGAAGCAAACTGCTAAAGGAACTTTTTTTTTAAATATTGGGCCTCAGAAAAAAATACTGACATAGCTCAAGTATTGATTTATTTTATATCTATCAATATTTACTTTCAATGCAGACTAAATATACTACTAATGAAGTATCTTAACGTTAGGTATTAAATGAGGACCAGCTTTAATTCGACCGCTATTTTTTGTCAGATAAGGTAAGAATATAATGATACCATTGGGAGAAAACTAGTTGATACTTAATCACTAGTTACCTTATGGTTTCAAGATCGGGTATAAAACATCATAGATATTTATGCCATTAGGAACAAACTCATAAATAAATATTTTGAAACCATGACTCCACAAAGAAATGAACCCTAGAAAATCAGCACTATGTGACGGTTATGATGGTTATTTTTATAGGTTGTATAATATTTACTCAAATAGTTTACCAACTCTAGTCAAACAATGTAGAATATTGATGTATACTTTTGCATTGAGCTTAGAATTAAAAAAATGTTTGAATCTCAAATTATCTTCGTCCAGAATTTTTCAGATGTCACAGTAGTATTTCAAGGGTGCGTAAAGTATTCATTTATTTGTATTTTGATTTATTTATCATTATCGTAATTAGAATTTCTTTGAAAAATATAATAGTGTTAATGGTCGCCGTATTTATTAAATCAGCTATGGTCAGTTGTATACGATATAGTAGTGTTATGTGTGGAACATTATGCTCTTATCGTAATTATAATCAATTATAGACTACACTCATAAGTCCCATAGTTGGAATACTGATTCATTGTTTTACTGATTTAAAAAATTTGATCCATTTGTTTGTATGGCTAATCTTTAGTACAAATTTATAATAATTTTCGCAAAAAGTATTATTGGATTTCATGAAAAAAACAAAACAATGTTATTCATTAACATCACTTTAAAATAATATTATCAGCTTATTATTTGAGCCGTCGATCTCTTTTTTGTAACGGAAAAGCAAAAACCACTTTATTTTTCTATTGATAAAAGTTACAAGAATAACACCTAATCGATTCCTGACGGCCGTTTGATGGGATTTGTATCTGAAAGGCAGTTTAATTAAGTAATTAACCGGGATAAGATTAATTCCTTTTATTCTGTCAGAATATTAATCACCCTTGCTATTTTCGCTTCTTGGAAAAAGTTGCTATTTTTATTTCTTACATAATTCTCGCTGTATTTTTAATAGCCGACAAGATTGAAAAGAAATCTTGGTAAAAATAATTAACTCTTAAGTTTAATTAAACCTTTATTTGTAATTAGTGTTTTCATTTAAAAGTTGTTTTAATTGATAGATGTTTTTTTTAAATTAACCAAAAACACATTCATAAAACGTATCATTGAACAACTGAAAATGAATTAGAAAATATGCGTAATGAAATCGGTCGAAATGGCTTACTACTTTATCAAAATAGGTCATTTATTCAAATATTTTATTTACAATACCTGCGGTTGTATTCATGTTATATTTATTTATAATTTATTTATAATATGAAATGGCTAAAACAGACAGTGTAATTTGCAAGAGGAAAACAGACACTTGAATATATGACATTAGTTTAAAATGCTCCAAATTTTTTTTGAATTCTGTCAGAATTAATAATGTTACCACAATGCGGCAAGTTAGAAAAGCGATTATTTTGAAAGATGGCCTGGCGTTAAAATTGATCGTCTGGCTGTGGCAAGGTGACAACGATTCTCCAGCTCGTTTTACACGGTGACATCGGAGCCGAACGTCCAGTCCTTCACCTGGCACAAGATTAAGTTAGATTAATGCTGGCACACGTGTGAATATATCACGGATTAGGTTAGTGAGCGTACAGTTAATCTGCCGGAAATAAAGGTGAGATATTTTACAGCGCTTGTAAGAGTTGCTTTTGTTTTCGAAAAATAATAAAGTCCACCTCACAATAAGTTTCCTAGTCGTATGACAACTATAATTAGTTTTATTATAGTTACTTTATTTATAACACATATTCCGTTTCTTATCGTAGGTGTGGCACAACCAGAGGAATACAAATTAAAGACATGGGTGAATGAAGAAGTTATATTACAATTTACTAAAAACTCTATTCTTTACGTGGATGAAGGTGCTTTGTACTCCTATTCCATATGGTCGTATCAGCCTTTTTAAAACTTTAATAGTCTAGTTATAAATTTAAAAAAATATTAAAAACCATCAGGCATTACATTTAATGTCAATGCGCCAAATATTTTGAAAACAGAATCTCATACGAGATAAAGGGGATGAAAATTTTGATAAATCACTCGAGATCAACTCGAGGAAAAATGATATCACATACACCCATGTGCAAGATCTCAAAAAGTTGACAAGATCTAAAGACTCACCTTGTCATTAGTGTAAAGCTCTTACCGCTCGACAATAGAGATCGATTGTCTGTCATTGTAGCTATAGATGAAGGGTTAATGATAATTTACTTTTCATTTAAAAATGGATGACGGTATCATGGGCTGTTAAAGTATATCCATCATGACAGTGGTATTTTTTATAAATAAATAACACATTTGAAGACTTTTACAAAGTAGTTTATAGTTTAAAAAATTGTGTAATCCTTAGCTACTATTTAAACACATTACTAGTTAAATTATCTTTTACTGAAAAAAAAATACAACTGAAAAACTTTGACCCTAATTTACTGAAAACTTTCATTTGGTTACTGACAACACCTTCGCTCACTTGTGTCGTCAATTATATTAAACAATTTTATATTGAAAAACAGCATTGTAAGTTAATCGTCAAGCAAGCTTCATGTTTTACTCTGAGGAGGTCTTTGATTACCTATATATTTCACGTGTAAAAAATCTAAATACAGAAAAAATCACTTAACCAAAAAAAAAGTTCTAATGTTCGGTTGGTTTGGGTTAGGTTAGTCAGCCCGGCACTCAAATCACTAGCCCCTTTTGATAGAGCAATTAGTTTGAACGACTTGGGGGATGTTTTTTTACGGCCGCTGTAGTTTCTCACATTAACTTAATTGCTCTTCTTTAATTATTGAAACTTTCAAGGAAACGTGACCGAATCACGGAAAATACTCATTTTTTACCAGTAGCAATAATAATACTATACCTGTGCTATTGCATACTTATTGGCGCCATTTTTAATATCATAATTACTGTGAAAGTTGAATGATATACTTATACAGAAATAGCCATAGTTTTTTATTATAAAAACTTAGTACCTACCAATAATTAATTTCTACGACTCATAAAAATATGTAAATAAACATTTACTTAAATATATTTAAAATCAGATTAATATGTTCTGTTGAAAAATAATTTGATTACAGTATACTTCAATTGTTTTGTTATGTAAAAAACACTCACTTTAGTTAATTGATTTATTACCTACCACTAAAATAGTATTTGCACTATATAAAAACGAATTAAATCTTTTATCAAAGTTGTTTGATTTGCAACATTCTTTCTTGTGATACCCAACAGTCTTAACACAGGAAAAAGTGATCAAGTGTAAGATAGAAAAATTATTATTCATAATTACATACTTAATATTTGATTATTTTTAAATGGTTCATTAATTTTTACTTATAATTTCCCTGAGTCATTATTTTATATTATATTAGTAACGTCATTAATAATTTTGTTCAGCTAAATGGACTTTTAATGTAGCTATATTTGTGATTTCAGATTAGTATTTAATGATTTGCAAGAAGTCCTTAACATTTTAATTGTAGACTCTTTCATTTGATTTATGTATAATTTGTTTGTTAATCAGTATTTTCTTGTCTCAGTTCATGAACCATCAGTTTTATATACCTTCTTTTGTACACTCAATTTTATATAAATAAGCCTGTTATGTTTGTATTTGTATCAGTTGATAATGCTCGTGATGAGCGAAACCGGTCCTGATCATTATAAATATGTGGAAGTAGTACAAATGAATTGTGTTTTATTTTAAAAAAAAAAGATAGAAAAAGGTTTCAGAGAATAGATATATTAAGTTGAACAGTTTTACCAGACGATTATTATGTTCTTTAGGCGTCAATCAGTTCTCTAATTGATTTTCGAGAACAGTGCACTTGGTCACTTTCTCTTTGTTTGACGATAAAATAAGGGAGTTGTATCGTTTACTTAGAATATAGTGATCAAATTTAATTATTGTTTTGTGTTTTAAATTCAGTAATACATATAAATATCGATTTCGATGAATTTTGCGATAGTGTAGGTATATCATGCATATTGCGTTATTATTTATCTGTACAAATTTTCAACGACTATATTATCTAGTATATTTTGAAAATTGATTGTCAGCTGTACCCTGAATAGAATGGTATCAGTATATCAAACAGAATAATAGAGTTTGTTCGTGGACCAGGAAACGCTTGACGGTTTTCTAAATTGGACCAATGCACACAGTGTGCGCTCCATGCACCAGCTAGGGGTTGAAGTACCGGAAGAATGTATCATTACTAGTATTTCACATTAAATAAACAAGTAAAATAAATATTGCCAATTGGGATCGCAACACTAGACGTATAAAACGATACCAGTATTTCATATTGAATAGCTGTATTAAAAACATCTAATTCATAAACATAAAAAGCTGATTGAAACCTTACAATTCTTGTTTTTTGGATTAAAAGATTTGCTTAAAAAAGCTAGTTTATCGATGCTGTAATCTTCGTGCACATAAATAAGTCCAGCTGTTGAAACAGAGTTACAAGATTCAACGTTTCTTGGATGAATATTCATTTATTTATTTTAACGTTACATGTTTCCGAAATACCGGTATTTTTCATTTTCAAAACCGGTATTCTACTACTCGAACGATAGCAGTCTAAATACCGAGACGTCTCTTTCGGTAATACCGGTATTGCAATCCCTAGCATTAACCAACCAGCAGACAGGCCATGTTTTGGTGAATCTTTGAGTATATGACCTGAATATTAACGTAGAACCCACAAAAAGTATATTACAAAAACTTATTTATTTTTTACAACATTTTTTCACCATTCCTGCTTCCAATGCGGAGCATATGGACTCTTAAAGAATAATTCAAACGCAGAATTTTATGTAAAAACTTTATTCAAACCAAGTCATCAGTCTTTTTTATCCTTTTTCTCCATCTGTCTAACCTATATTACATATTGTCTGGCTGATTAATTCACATTCAGCTATGAAGTTTTTTTTTTATTTATTTTTTGGTCATATAAGTTTGTAAATATTATTTTTCTTTGTATCTCAATTTTATTTTGAGTATTGGAAACATATTTTTCGTTATCGTTTTTTGTCAAACAAAAAAACTACGGTAACTATCTGAAAAAATCCAGGTATGTGACGTTCAATTAAGGAGGGAACGTTTTCATTCATAGAATTTTTTTATTAGCAACTCCTTTTCATTTATTTCGATTTCATTTTATTTTTAATATGAGAAACTTTTCAAAACACATTAATTTCATTTATTTATTATCTGTAGTGTTGGTTAGTCGCATTTTTCACTGCCATAGCTGCATCGAATTACTATGTGACGTAGCTCATAAGATGGCGGCAGTCATTTTAAAATGTCAAAAATATGATAGACATGATAGACAGACAGTTTATAATTTTGAAAATTATTAATAACTTTATTTTGCAATGTTTTCCCACACCACATCAGAAGCGCTTGAAACAACTTTAACATTGGAATGATTGAGTTCTTGCATAAGCTAGGTAATATGTCCGATTATTCGTTCTCAGGCTAGGGCAGGAAAATGTATTAGAAATTGTGGTGGGGAGAGTTTACCAACATACAACAATCTGAACGTGTAGCTAATTTGAACGAGAGATGCTCGTTAACCGAAACGTGTAAAGGCTGTGAGAAAGTTTCAGAAAAATATTTCAATAATTTTTAATTGAACCAACGTGAAAACATTATTATTTACTCCTCTCCATTCTAAATATATTTCGATATGTCCGTCAAGCTGGTCAATCAATTCAGTTTTTGAAGCTATGTCCGTTCTAACGTGTGACATACCTATAGACTTCTGATTGTATTTATATTTCAATTAAATATTGACTGTGGAAAGACAAAAGGACGTAACCCACACACAAAAAATATTGTGCGCAGTCACATAAAACGTGTCTTAAATTGTATACATTGTGATTATCAACTATATTTTGAAAAGACGGAGGGATACGTCCTTTTGCCTTTCTACAATGGATATATTATATAGTGTATTAAAATTTCTTGTGTATGTTACGTCCTTTTGCCTTTCCACAGTCGATGTACATAAAAGAAACGGTTTTTCAGAGGAACAAAAAGAACCGAAATTGAGATTAATTTTAATCAACTTATTGCTCCATCTCTATCATTTTCATTCTCAGATAGAAAAGAAAGAAAGGGACAAAAAAAATTAACATCGATGCTTTTAGGTACAAAATCTTTTTTTTTATTGAAAGTTTTTTTATTGAAATACGTGTGCCTTTCTATCTAGGTTTCGTGTTCATATTGTATAGTAAGGATATAAAAATACATTTTGAATAATCAGAATATACCAAGAGTTAGTGGAATTACCATAGAACTTTTAAATCTGTCAAAACTTTTGAAGTCTCTTTACTATTGAAAATGTCAAAAAATGTAGCATAGCTGTTTCACTAAGCGATCACTATAACTTGGAATCGTGGAAAAGTCAACGTCAAATGTTGATTTTTTAATTTAATATTTGTGATCACCAATCACGAGCAACGGTGATTGCGATGTCTTCTCTTCTCGAGTTGATCTCGAGTTACTTAAAAATGGTAATTAAATTTATATCAGAGATATAAAATAAAAACTAGTACAACGACGCTTTGGCAGAAATGTCACTTACCAGTAATGCAAAAGACATGTAAAGAGTATCGACATATATAATGAAATGTTATTGCGTTGTGAAAAACACGTAACGAGTGTTGAAGAACGAAATATAAACATCAATGTGTATTTTTCAAATTCAAATTCGCAAATATTCATTAAAAATGTTTTAATACAAAATCTCAATCTAAGGTTTGCTTAGAATCATGAATAGTTTAACATGATTCTAAAAAAACATTGTTAATATAGTTTGCCATTGTTGATATTTAAAAAAAATCCAAAACGTATTCTCATTTATCTTTTAAAATACAGATCAAGTAATTAATAAAGATGGATACACTAGATTGGACATTTTCAATCAACTTCAGACGTGTAACGACTAGTAACATTCGACTAAAGAGTAAAACTTTCGACTAACGTAAACAATATGTGTTAACCACCAGACAAAACTAATCTTGGCTGAACTCGCCAACGCAAAGTTTACACAAACTTCCGGATGACTCTGTAACATTGCTTCAATTGAAACACAAATAAATGTACAGAGCAAAACACACAACTCTGTATTTCAATTTCAGCTTTACAGGAATCCAATCCGTATGGTTTCAGTGGTGCATTAACAGTCTGTTTATCTTTTCATATTTTGGATTTATTCAAAGTAACTTTCATGACATAAGAATGGCGTAATTATGTATACCAAAGCAATTTTACTGAAACATTTTGAGACATGTATTTTACAAAACGATAATACTTCCAGTTTTTTAATGTTTGACTCGAAAACCTGGTGCATGAACAATATTAAGTTAATAATAGAAAGATGAGAATAAAAAGGAAGTAGTAATAGTAAATTTATCAGTCTTTAAATGTATTTTAAGAATCGGAAAATTGTTGTGAAAAGGAATCTAAAGACATCCATGACTTTGAACATAAATCCTCAAATTGATTGTAGAATCCATGTATAAAAGAATTCATAATTTAACTCTGTGGCCCCACAACCGAATAATACAAACGCCCAAACGGGTTGACCATTCGGATAGAAAACGGGAT
This sequence comes from Himalopsyche phryganea, assembly GCA_022494535.1. Classification (NCBI taxonomy): domain Eukaryota; kingdom Metazoa; phylum Arthropoda; class Insecta; order Trichoptera; family Rhyacophilidae; genus Himalopsyche; species Himalopsyche phryganea. The sequence goes on along the minus strand of JAGVSL010000001.1, from coordinate 1,775,967 downwards.
ATAAATGATGATTCGGACCGTTCTAGAAGAATTTCGCATGTTATCTTGGAACATATCAATATTAAACAGTCAGGGTACGGAAAGAAATGGAGCAACGTTCTTGCATTTTAAGCAAATGAGTCAAACTGATCGAACTCGTAGAATGGATAGTTTGAATTTGATCTAAAGACATAACCAAAACTGAACGGAAGTTATAATTACATAATTAGATGGAGACTATCCTAAACAGGCCGAGACCTACACTCATTTTTAGTGCCAATCAGAACAAGTTTAATTATAACTGGTTTTGTGATAAAGCAGGTAAATGAAATAGTAAAATAGATGACCCAAAATTGTTATTATAGCTTCAAAATTACAAATTTCTCATTAAAACAATGTCTAAGATACACACCGATATATATTTAATTATTTTCTTTATATTTGATAAATATAAAGTATTTCAACTCTTCATTTTTAATGCTTATCTACAGTTTTACAAAACAGCCTTTATTTACATAGAAGACGATTATTGCAGACGTATTTTTGTAAATCAAAAGTTTTACATAGAATAGCTTTATCTTTCCTCATACTAGTATATATTATGCTAATAACCTACTGACAGGTTATATAGAGTCAAGTAAAGCATTAAATATCAATCGTACAATAATCTGGCATAAAATTCTAGGTAGGGAAAGTAAACAGTGACAGATCAAAATTCTTGATAAGCAGTTGTTGGTTCTATACATTTCAATATATTGTGAAACCAGTACCGACAAGCTTTTGTTTCAGTACATTTTTAAAAATGAAAAAAGATATGCGTTAAAACCGCATAAAAATTGTCATTATAATTTGACGGCGTACTTCATCAATCCCACCTTAAGTTCAAAAGGCTTTCATTTTCTTACTAAGTTAGCAGTACGGCCCCGGGAAAAGCTTTCTGGGGCTTATTTTTGTATGGGGAGGTAGAGTAATAAGAAATTTGAAAGGAAAATCCATACTATGGAATGCTAGACAATTTACTCCTCAGAAGGGAGGGATCTTGCCAATGGCTTTCTCCTCTTCAAATATTTTACAAGACATTGAACTGAACAAAAAATTATTTGAGTTAAAATTAACTTTGTATCATATTTATAAAGTCAATGCGTCATTTAATGTCTCTGGATAAACAGAAAATTCACAGTCGCCGTGACAAAATGGCCAGTATCATTTTCTAGTCAGATCCAAAACTTTCCGGACTAAAAACATATAAAAGGTAATATTATAGAATCAAATAATACATTATTTTTATTTACTTCCCGTTTATTTTAATACATTTTTTAGACTGCCTTATTAACTTTTCTATACGGCTTTTTGTCTTTTAAACATACTTGTTCTAAGGTGTTTGGGCTGGAAACTTTTTCATTTCACTATAATACTAATAATGAATATTTATATTTATTACGTACTTGTGAACTATAAAGACGCGTATTTTTAGACTATATAAAATAATTACTACTGTTTTTAGAAAAAATCAAGAAGAATACGTTAGTAAATTAATTGCTTTGTTCGCCGAAAATAGAAGTCAGGTCGAATGTCTAACTTCTGCCAGATTGATGGATACCAACTACTTTCTCGTATTGCAAAAAAAAGCAAACTCTTGTTTCTATATACCTTTGGTAAATATGTTAAAATCAATATGTAACAAACTTCAATTCATTGGTTGTTTATTACTAGACCAAAATTTAAAATTAACATCAATAAAATTATTAAATTTCAATCCGTCATTCAAATATTAATATAAGTTTCCATATTGTATTTACCATTTACTACTCTATAGTTTATTGGATCATTTATGTTTTAATCATTTTAAAAAATTTTGTGCTCAATAATATGTGAAATTATTACAAAGTTAATTATAATTATGCTTATAATTATGTACGCTCAAAATGAAAATATGTGTGTTATTCTAATGTAATACATATTTTGTTTGTTGAAAACACTAATTCGCTTATCAAGTTTAAAAAACTTTAATTATTGTACACGCCACTTTGATAATGGTCATAAGTTTCAATTATTGATGGAAAAGGGTTAGTAGTATCATTTAAATCTGTATTACTATTTAAGACTATTTTTGTTTGAATATAAAATATTGAACGAATTGATATTTAATTAACAAAATTCTAATATTTTAAGATAAAAAAAAGTTAAGTATTAAGTTCCACAAGAATTGTGTAATATAGTTAATAGCTTTTGCACGAAATAGTTTTCACGATGGCGTGATGCCGAAATAGTTATCAACTATGTTTGACAGCATTTGTAGAACTTAAAACAGTGCTGTTTTCTCTACCTTTTTAAAATGAAACAAATTAAGGTAAATTCACTCAATTTCTAACGGTGTTCAATATTTTTTGTTCAACTAAACTTTTTAGTATTTCCTCCATATCAAAATATTACTTAATATAGTGAAAAACGTTTGATATCTGCCTGAGAGTTGTCCAAGCAATTTTTCAGATTGGTCACGATTCTTGGACACGAGGAAGTGGAAAAAAGAAGACTATGTATAAATATGTATTTGTAGTAGGTTGCAATAATATCGACTGTGGAAAGGAAAAAGGACGTAACCCACACACAAAAATATTGTGTATAGCCCAAACAAAACTTGTATTGAATTGTATACATTGTGATCATCGAAGAAAAATTATTTTGAAAATATGGAGGGATAAGTCCTTTTGGCTTTTTTATAGTCGATATATTTATATATAAATATAGTGTATTAGCACGTTTTGTTGTGAGTCATACACAATACTTTTGTGTGGGTTACGTCCTTTTTTTCTCTCCACCTCGAAGGATTAGAACTGTTACATAAACGATAACCAATATGTTGCCGCCGTTTCACAAGATATTTAATATTTATACCGAGAATAATGTCATACGCTTGATAAAGTTAACAAGTAAAGAATAAAAGTATAATTTTTCATACAACACCAATAGCCCAGATGGTCTTACAATACAATTTCCTGATACAAGCTGTATTATTTGGCAAGTCATGGAATTTCTACAAGCGAGTTATTTTCTACAGCCCTTCATACAATGTGTTTGGAAAATGGTGAAATTATAAGTCCAATGATATTATACTTTCGAATTATTTTATTTATTTCAAAAGTTTTTTTTGTGATAAAATGATATTGTATGTGACAGAGAAAAGACTGCAGAAAAAAATGGTATAAGTAAGCAAGATATTTAAATAATCCTGAGTCTTGATTTCAACATAACTTCCGTAACATTTTGTTGAGCTACCACTTTATGAAATCGCGTAGGTGTTTGAAAAAAAGATCAATACATATAGTGGTCGATTTATAAATATAATATATATCTGTTCAGTAATGACAAAAATGTTTAGTCGAAGAAGTCGTGTTTTTACTATCCTTTTACATGCTACGTTGTGTAAAAAAACATACGAATTCATTGTAATTGAAATTATCTATAAACTGCTCTGTCAAAAATGCAAAAATAACAAATTAAGTGAAAAAAAGTCGTTTGAAAATTAAAATCTTACATGGTCGAGAGATAATTATTATGTGTGATATATGACCAATATATATGGTCAAAAAACCTAGTGTTGTGATAATCGACTTTTAAGAAAACCATGAAATTTCAGTCTTTCTATTTACATAACTTAACCATTATTTATTAAACTAAACACTCTATGAGATTCATTAATCATTTACAAATTCGATTTAAGTGTAAGTAATTCGTTTTTAACAATAATATAGTTTTTGCCACTAAAAACTGTGAACGAAATTGACTTAATTCATATTAATTTATTTGAAGTACGTAAAAAATACATGAAATATAGCTGAGCTTGTTTATTAAGGCGATAAACCGTCCTAAAATCTATTGTACTGCATTATCTATAGATCAAAACAGCTGATTTTCGACTTATCGCCTTCTTATCCTTATTCTTATTCCAACGATATATTCAAAACTAATATTTACAACATAACATTTCTTGCACGAAGACGGTAGTATTTTCTTTATCTTAAATTAATTCGTGCTTTTCGTAATATTATATTATTTATAAACATGATAATCAACATGTGTCAAAAAGCAAAAGCGTAAAATTGTTCATGTTTAATTTATCTCAAAATATATTAACTAAAGAAGTATTCTAATGAATTTATATTTGATACAATTTTATAGGACATACAAAGGGAAGTGGGTAAGTGCAAGACTCGTATTGGCATGCATTGCCAATCATAATAAACAATGCTCTTTATTCGACAGTAATATTGCCGATAAAACTATCCATCGCAACTTTGTGAGCACCGTGGTTGAAGCTACCCTCGCTTACCACAAGGGGTGCGAAACATAAGGCCGTCGTTATTGGTCCCAGGCGAGCGGAGCAAGAATAGCTGGGCTGCATTTGCCGCCCATTGTCTCCTCTGACCTTATTAGACGGCTTATTTCCCACAACGCAGGGAACTAGCTATACTTGTGTAAGATTACCAACCAAAACGGGAATCCCATTATAATATAATATTTATAACGCTATCACATATCATAATAGTGATAAATTATAAAGATTGACCCAAATGTAAGGTTTAGAGCATTGAACAATCGTTAAGAAGGCCAGTACTTCAGTAGTACCCCATTGATCAAACCGTTAAGTGAATTAGTTATGAAGATAAATAATAATGTTATGTTTGAAGTTCGCATCACTACAATATATAGACGAGAAAATGGATCTTATATATTCAACATAGTAACTATTTTAAACTCATTTAAAAACAAAAAACGTTACCTAGCTACATTCTTCTACCCCTACTCTCTCCGAAAAGGGAAGGTTGAGTGCCTTGAGAAAGAAGTAGTTTTAGTTGAACGAATTCTGTTGAGATAAATTCCATGAGATGTATATATCATCACAGTGCTGCAGAAGCTGGTTAGTAACAAAATTTAGGAAATCTAGGTAAGTCCACAATGAGATTCTTGGATAGCAATTCTTTGTTTGGAATAACTAAGTACTTGCATTAATTATACCAGTTTGAAATTTTCACAGCAATCTATGTTATCAGTAAGTATATTAAAACAGATTTTTAAGCAAGCAGTTTTCCATGTCTTTTGATCCCTAACTTGATTATTGTTAGATTGGAGGAAATCCATCTATATTTTGATATCATAATTATCTAAGTTACATAAAATACCGAGGCTAAAGACTTGATACTAAGAGCTAAAGTTTTCATTTGTTGTTTACTCAGAACTGTCAATATGTTATTCACAAATTTCTGCCAGTACGGTGACAATATGCACCACATTGAGAGAGTATTTGATTACAAAAATAAAGTAAAAATAAAACAAGAACATTCGTAATTATAAAATTGAGAGATCTATTGTTAGCAGATAACGTGCCTAAATAGAGTCAAAATTATACGACATTTTATCATTATTTAATTGTTAAAATTTTAGATTACGTTTTAAAATTAAAATAGTGTCATAATAATTATATACGATTTTGTATTAACACGACCAGATTCCAACAACAGAAATCATTGATAAAACAGCAAGCTATGTACTGTGGAATAAGCTTGAGACGTGAGAGTGTATGAAGAAGTCATGTCTGGACATTTTGACCTGCTGTACCCTTAGGGATAATTATGTTTAAACAACATTTAGCTCATGTCGTACGTATTCCAACTTAGAAGGTTTTGGTAAATATTCGCAACAATAAAACTATATTTCACAGTTACGTTATAGTAAATGAGTAAATAGTGTACTGTATGTTATGTCGGCTATGTAGCCAAGTTGTCAACGCTGCTGAGCTTTCGATCACTCGATTACGAAGTCACGTATTCAAATCCCGGAACAGAAACTTTCATAAATGTATTTTGAAATCTTTTAATGTATCCACCATTATCTGACCCCGAAACAATTTTTTCATTTACTGACTATAAGAAGGAAGAGAGAAGTTGATCGACTGATTTACAACCAATTATCGTATAAATAAATTATTTTGAGATAATTAAGAAGAAATCCATTTGATTCAAATCATATTGGTAGCGGACACGGTTAAAAAAATTACGTTTATCAATTTATGGACCATTGACGTCAGCCAAATGCCTCTTAATAATAATATTAAAACAATATTGTAGTTATTATTTTTAAAAAAACGTTTGCTTGGATAAAAATCATTCTCATTATCAATTTATTTACTTTTTTCATGCGATATGTTTGATGGAGAGTGCTTAATAATGTAATTGAAAAGTTGATAATTATCAATCTTTAATTTATAATTTAAAACAGGACTTTGTGTGGTCATTATTTTTAAAGAAATTTTTATTTTCTTTTATCACATTAATGAGTACAACGATGTTTAAAACGAGTCATTCATTATCTTGATAAAGGGCTGGTGTCACCCTTAGACATGTCGACCTAAATATTCCGTTGATAAGGGACGGAAAAGAATGTCGTCCTCTCCAATTAATTAATCACTTATAATTATTTCGGATGTTTTTCACAAATTTAATGGACGAATTGTATAATACTATGTTATAAGTATACATCATTTCGTAATAATCAAATCGTTTTTATACGTCTTAAAATTAACTTGTGACAAATATTTTTTTTTTAACAAGAATTAATTTTTTCAATTTCGTAAGATACAGTACAATTTTTTTCCATGGTTAATTTGAATGTGGCGAATGTCGCATTCAAATAGTTAATTCTGTTCGTAGAATTAGTTTGCATAGACAAAAATTCAGAGCATTACTAGAAAAATGTTAATCTGATCCTTTAGAATTACTATTGGACACTGATGTAAGGTGGCTTAAAAAAGATTTTAAGGTCTTACATGAAATAAAGGAGCTTACGGAAACAGCCAATAAATCATATCCTCAATTGAAAGATGATAAGTGAGTGCATAATCTTGCTTTTCTCGTTGACATTACAGGAAAACTAAATGAGCTAAATGCGCAGTTAAATGAGCTAAATTTAAAGGAAAGAACAAAACTTTGACTGAAATGATTAACGTCGTGAATATATTCAAAGTTATTAAAATAAATTGATATTGGTATTATCAAATGTTTATTTTAAATTTAATCTTATGCACAATATTTTCTGTATGTTTGTTACGTTCTGCCTTTCCACAGTTGATATTACATTTATTTTAATCAACTGTTTAATAGTTGAGAGTAATATACAAAATCATCAAGGAGTGAACTTTGTTTTGTTTATATAATTAGTTCATTTGAAATAAATAGTATTAATAACAAATCCTATTTTAAATACATTCTATTCGTAAATCTTGTGCTCAAGTTCACATCTGAACACAAGGGATATTTAAAGTAGGAGGACCGGACAAACGAAAGATCAAACACAATGCCCTCCCCACACAAAGGCGTAGCGCGGTTATCAACCTCACCGTACAATTTAAGGATTTATCGTTTTGTTCCCAATTGATTGTTTTATTTTCCTATCATTATTTATTTGAGTGAAAAGACATCGCTTCTGATAGCACCTTTTGTTCATTTACTTTTACAGTAGCGGGAAGAGCTTTGATAAATATTTCTTTTTTATTCCCCGTGTTGATCATTTTTTTTGTTGTGGAGAATAATGATTGAGTATAAACTATTTAATTTGAATCATTCTTTCAAACTAGTCTGCTGAAGAAAGGTGCACAAATTGATTTATAGAAACATTATTTGGGTATTTCTCTAAAAATGTCAATACTGATTATAAAAAAATAGATAAAAATAAGCAAACTTAAATAATAACTACAAGGGACTTTTTGGACTTTTCGGTTCAGCTAGTATTTAAATTACCTTTTAGGTGTTAAATGTCAAGTTTTGGCGGAAAGACATTATATTTTATAAATAAAACACATGTTTTTGTACTACTTCCACATGTTTGTAATGATCAGGACTGGTTTCGCTTGCCACGAGCATTATTAAGTGATAAAATTAAACGTATTAACTAAAATTTTTGAATACAACTTATTAATTAAATTTGGCTTCCGAAAAATCTAAAAAAAGCCCAAATAAATATCGATTCAGTTTCGGTTTTCGTTCCGGCGAAAATAACGGTTTTTTTCCTGTTTTCGGTTCGGGTCCCTGATAACTACGGCCAATTGAGATCGAAATACTGGACATACAAATTAACATCGGTATTAAATACCGCCATAAAAAAACTTTCATACTTATCTTTAATTCATCGTTTATTTGAATTACAGAATCATTTAAAAAGGCTAGTTAATCGAAAGTTAAATCAGTCAATAATGATCGGATTTTCGAGTAAATAAAGTTGGCCACTGAAAAATGCCCTTTCAGTTAGAATACTTGTTGGTAAAAAAGTTGCAATAAACAATAAATGGGTTTGAAAAATTCAAATACCCGGAGTATTTTTTTATTGAAAAACGGTATAAATACCGCGATCCCGGTTTTGGTAATACTGCTATTGCAATCCCAAAATGTAAGCCATTTACTCATATCCTATAAATATATAAAATTCTTACGAAAGTTATATATTGATTCATTGACTTTTTATTCGCATATTAATTTATTTTTTCTTAATATCTGTTTTTTAAGAGGAACTTATGGTATAGTTAGGAAACTAAGGGTATAATCCGGAGGAAAGCCGTTATACGAAATTGACTATTCAAGTAGAAAGCTGTAAGCTATTCGTTTAATATCATTTTTCGCTGACATGCGAAAAGCTTGAGGATTGAATGATTTTGAATTTGTTTTTACAACGTTCGGTTTTTAATGTTGTGTTCACAAAGTTAATTATTTCAACAGTGTCTTTTTTACTGAAGTAATTTAGAGTTATTTACTGCGCATTCCTTTTAAAAATGGTCATTTAGAAAGATCAAATATACCAAAAACTGTTAACTGAAAGTTTAAGTAAAATAATGTTTACATTTTCTAGCCTGTTATTTTGAAAATGATTTGTTTTATAATAAAAACCGTGAACGAGAACTGTTGTGGAACCATGAGAAGCTTTACCACTGATTGCTTTGTGTTGGCAGAATATGATATATTGTTCAATGTTATTTTTTGGGGTGATATTTTTCAGGTAAATCTAATCCATTATTCAACTAAACATAATATCATCACACAATACAACACTTTTGTATTCTTTCTAAATTGCATTTATCGTGGCAAACTCAAATGAACTTTTGTATTTAAAATTTGTTTTTAAAGATAGTGAGCGAAAAGGCAGAATAACGACTGCAAATATAATTAACTGTTTTTGTCCTAGGTCAATATTTGCTGCTCGAAAAATATTCAATTGGCAATTGTTGCCAGCTTTCTCTATTTTTTAATTGAAAACAAGGTGTCGGATGTTAAAAATTATTGTTTGTATTGTAATATTAAAATATTTAATTTTAATAATTCGTAATATTCACGAAGATTTGGTTTTACATTAACTTCTTTTAATTGTAATTTTTCTTCTTATTCTATCTGCATATTTCGGCTGTACAAAAATATGATTTAAATTGTATCCGAATATTTGACAAAACAATTAAAACCTATATCAGAATGATTCTGACTCCTTATAATGGAAATAGCATTCTTCAATGATTTAATGATTTATGATGTTTATGGAGAAACACGTTTTGTACCTGACAATTATTGTGATTCTGTAAGTATTGATGAAATAGAGTTATATTGATATAGTATTTTTATTCTAAAATGTCTACATGTAGGTGTTTTATAGTTTCAAGATTATCTACAAACTTCATTCTTCACTGGTTGCAATCACCATCGATTAACAGAAAACACCATTATAACTAAATTTAACAAACTACTTTTACTAATTACTCTTCGCAATTTACTTTTCATATAACTTTTAGCGTAAACCAACGTTCAGATTAACAGGTAAACAGTGCAAAGCTTTGTTTACTCACAATTTTCGTTGCGAAATCGTTTATTTATTCTGTACAAGTACAACTTACCAAAAGTTGTAAATTGATTTTGAAACCTCTTTTGCATAAAGTAAAATCCACCGTAAAATGCTGTAAAGCTTTAGGTGTAAAAAGCGTAGACATTTGCAGGTATAAAACAGAAACTTTGTTTACAACTGAAAAGCTTTTGTTTATTTTTCATTCAAATCGATTGTTTATTTTGTTAAAACAATTTGAATACAATAGCTTTTAAAATGAAGGTGATAATTTAATTTTGAAGTGGTTTTATAGGAACCTAACACAGTCAAGTCTATGGATTTTGGCGTAGACACATATTGATATTCAAAAAAATATCATTGTTAAAGTAATCATAATTGTTTTTCTGAAAATTGGTCTTCCATTAGATTTTTAGAGTACTATAGTCTCATACCTCATATCACAGTGAACATGATTAACGACTCAAATTCCAATCGGTTGCACAATGAACGGTTTCAATTAATATACCATATTATTTGTCAACCGATTAACGAATACGTATCCAAAGGCATTTTAATTTGATTTTTTCATACCTTTCCACCTATTTTAAATTGTAACTGAGCCTGTGAAAACGTCACGTAGAGAGAGCAATCACAAATAACTTTTTATTTTGTCGATCCAATATTTTCAATATATCTGCGTTACTGAAAATTTCTTCCTACCCTTTCAATACTAAAAATAGGGTATAGTGAGAAAAATTTGCTAACCTAAAGTTCCGTCCAAGTCATATAATCCTATCTCCGCTCTTATCGAAAAAAGAGAGCTTAAGCAAATAGCTCAGCGTTCGCTAAGCTTATTATATTAAAATGGTTCATTTTATGTCCACATACTTCACACTTGAAGCGGACATAGTTATATATCATATATAATTACAACTGTGTTGAAAAAGTCAAGCGTTTTCAAATTCTGGCTTAAAGCTTTTGTTGAAAGTAGAAAACTCTTCTAGTATTTTTAGATTTTAAATTTCCAAATCTATTGTTTATTTTATTATGGGCATACAGATATGAAAATGGCGTCGTAAAAAAGGTTATACATAACGACAGCTTAGAAAAGGTAACATCTAGATGCGGAATTTGCAACCGTGAGGTACATAAAAACTAACGACGTCCGTTGTAAAAATGTTCTTTGACAGAGAAGTAATCTATAACCTGCTCCAGCTCACCGTTTTGCTATTCATTTATGCAAGCAAACAAATAATGCAAGTGAATTCCCGCCAGGAATTTCACTGAAAAGAGGAAAAGAATGCATAGGACTAGCATTAAATAAAGAAAATATGGAATATTCATACGATGATTTTTTATTTATTTATGTTCAGCGGTGTATATTATGTTATACCAAATCCGTGAACGGGGAATAGACAAAAAATGTTTTAAACGTCGATCCATATACATACCTAAACGGTATTTGCGTGTAGATGAAGAATTTTTTTTCCATGTCCGCTTCCAATGGTCACCTAATGGAGACAACAGAATTTTTCTATGAAAACTGTTTGTTACTCAGTTGCTCAACCTCTCTTAATCGAAGAGAGTTGGGATAGAAGTATAGGGCTAGGACAGGACTAGTGGATAGCTAATCGCTCTCGCTACGCCCTGTGAGGATGAGATGGGTGGGTGAGTAGAGAGTTTTAGACAACACAAACACTCAGACTACGAACAGAAAACCATAAATCGATTGAAATATCAATTTACGAAAACTGCCCGAACCGGGATTTGAACCCGAGACATTCGTAGCCATAGCCCACGATGTTACCAACTGCGCCACGGACGCAGTCAAGATGAAGAAAAATAGAAGAGTTTGACAAAAGATATAACCAAAAATTAGTACGAGATTATCTAATTAGGATGTGAAGGATGCCACGAGCCTCTCATTAATAATAAGGATAAGCCCAAAAAAACCTTCTGCTGGATATGAATACTATACTAGTGATGATTCAGAAAAAATGATATTAGAGCGGAGAATGAGATGGTGCTGTAATAAAATAATTATTCTGATTAACACAATCGATTATTTTTTCGAACTTAAGTCACTTGTGTTGCGCTTTTCACAATTTTTCCAGATAGCCCCCCGTATTCGGTGCAAAATAATATCCTCCAATAAATCATATTATTTGAACAGGAAATTTTTATTCAACGCGACTGGTTTTGATTCAGTCGTTCAATTACTCTTTTTCAATCCAGGCAAGTATGAAAGATGTATGAAGTTATAATATGACCAGTGGAAAATTGTTCTTTCTGCGCCCCGTTTTCAGAATCGGATAAAATGAGTGGGAAATAATGAAAGCTACACAAAAACCTTTGGTAAAATCGATTTATGAAAGTATTCGGAAATTCAGCCGTTGACTGCGCAAACGAATAAGATGAAAGGCCTAATAATTTTATCACATTACGGCAGTGGTGGATCTAAATTCATTTTATATCATATTTCTTGCATGAGACAGTTAAGTAAATGTATTAGATTAGATTTTTTACGCTTTTTAGCAAAAGTTGGCCTCAGAAAGATACGCTGATCTAATATGTAATAATCACAATATTTTTTTCAAATTAAATACAATAGAAATATAAATATAATAGAGAGCTACATTGTAAAAGACATTCAGAATAAATGGTACGATTTTTTTATCGTATTTGAAAATGAAGCATTGTGCATATCTAGTCTTTTTTCATTCTAGTTTTTTGTGTTTCGCCGTCAAATAAAAATACGTACAAAACACAACACCACGTGGAAGGTAAAACAGCAACCCATTTGTTATGTTACCTTTTCTGAATGCATGGAAAAAAATTGTTTGCAAGTAATAAATAGTTTGTAGCTTTTCAGTGTAGAAGAAACGTAAATTAATTTCAATGTTCATATTTTTATGAAGGATCGAGTAACATATAATCTACTAAGCAAAGAGTTTTTTTGTCACACATTTTTTAAAGTCTATTGACTTATATAGTACATGTTTACCTTAAGGTAATAGCTTTTAAATACTAATGGATAAAAACGCTGCTTTGGAAACGAGATTTATTACTAAAATTCAAAGCTCCCTCGAGATATTTGTGTTTGTAAATCTTTAGTATTTACCCGTACGTTTTTTGGAGTACAAAAGTCCTTACGTTCTTTTCTGTCAAGGGATAAAAATGAGTTTCCTTCGCATTTAAAAGAAAGTGTATACAGCACTCTGGTATAAAAGATTTTCTAGCTCAAACCGTAATTTAAATCGAGTTTTCTGAAAATTCATAGTGCAGCACTACAAAATTCTCTTAGTTATTTTTATTATGTATTTGGTCATACTATTACAAAAAGACTTAAGCTTTTAGTAAACAATAACATTATATCTTAAAATAGAAAATTGTAAACCAATATTTATACTTTAATGCGTGATAGATGAAGCATATCAATTCAATATATATATTCTCATAGCATTAATTTATTACACGAAACTTTCATAGAACTGTGGATAACGAATCAATACCGATGGCAACTCAGACGCCATGACAATAAGATCAGAAGCATAGACACGAGCAAAACGCGCAATACCGTCAGAGAAACCGGACTACCTCTCACACTGACAGACAGCAATAATTTCTCACTGGCTGTTGACCGCGGTAGATCGGCGGCAGATCTATACTAAAATTATACCTCTGTAATAATACAGTTACATAATAAACGATTTCTAACAAACAACACATACCGCCATTAATATGGTAAAATAATAAGCTTTAAAAGGTCTATGAGCATTAACATTATACACATTATTTTGAATCAATAGTCATAATTGTTTTCAATATTATTTCGCGATCCTTCATCATTCGTTTATAGTCCAATACAGTGGAACCGAATGGAAATATTCGCCACAAATCCTCCAATTTCGCGATCGCATTCCATTTTCGTTGCTGTACACAAAGAAACTAAATATTTCGTCAGGATATATTTTTTTCATTTGTTTTTAATTTTGACAGTTTTGCATTTTTCGCGAAAAAAACGTAACTCTTAATTTTGTATGAGATTCACTCCCCCAATTACTACTCCCATTTACGTGGTTGCGACTTTCATGTAAATGTGGGTTTTACTGTATATATTTCTTGATAATGAAATATTTAAATAACAAAATTATCTATATTTGATTTCATCTTATGTATAATAATTTTTGAAAAGTGAGGTTACATGAAAGAAGAATATTCTTTTACATATAACTGTTGTAACATCTAAAAGCTGGAAATAATTTTGTCGAGTCCACAAGCTCCAAAATAAATAAAATTTGTCAGGTATAATATGCATCAATCTCAAATTATCTTCGGGTAAACAAGAATCCACTTAAGATATGAAATGAATATAGAGGACATTTTGATATCTGCTCAGTGCAAAGAAACAAATCATCATTCGTATCAATTATTTTAAATATTACTTTTTGTTGGTGAAACATGTAGTTTTGTGTAACGAAAAATACCAACCACTGTTTAATAATATGACGCAAATTTATGCACGAAAATGTTCCTCCACAAATTTTGAATAAAAAATTAACTGTTTTATCAAAACATAATATTCAGAGGTGAAATATTGAAAGTAATATGTTTTCGCTTTGTTAATAAAATGAGCGCTGTTTGTATTAAAATACGAACATTCTAGGATTCTCGGAACAATATTAATGGCTGTTGTTGACTTTTAATTACCTTATCAGAAAGTAGAAAGTCGGAAGTCTGCGAAAAGAAGATTTATTGGATTCATCTTTATGAAACGGAATGAATATACACCCGTTTCATTTAGTTGGGAGTGTAAAATGAATAATTTTATGAAAATCGATTGTTTGTCTACGATTGACTACGAAAAATCGTTGACATCAAAAAGGAGTATTGGCATTTACTTCGAAGTACTACAATATATTATGGTTAACATACCATCAATTTGGGTAAGTTTGCCCATCGGTTTAAGATTGGCCCAGTACATGGAAAAAGATGCTGTTATAATACCATAATAATACGAATGTCATATGAATATTTTTGGTTAAGCAAAGGTATTGAGTAGCCCCTGGTGGTAAAAATATGAATTAATGTTCAACATAATTTGTTTTATTGTTGAATTTGTAAGCTTGGAATGATAAAACGAAATAAAACGTTTCTTGAAATAAATTGGAATAACCATATTTTCAATTCGTATTACTAATCCGTAAACCAAATGCTGTATATTTTTTCCATCTCAATTATGTACAGAATGTATGAAACCATAAAGAAAAGTTGCCAAGACTTCAAAATCACTGAATTTATAATAAGTATAGTGATTATTTGTATTGTGGGCCAAAGTTACACGATTTGAATAAACATTTTGCCCACCTTATTCTATCTATATTTATATATCAATTGTATATCAATAAATCTATTTATCAAATTTGGATTATTGAGATTTTGTACACTTCCATGTATTTTGTCACTTACGACCCGGGTTTCGCCTTTCCGCATCTTCAGGCATTCGAGCACACGAATGGACTCGAACTGACACAAGTAAATCAGTTCGAGTCCATTTGTTTACTTGTGTCAGTCCGAGTTCACTCGTGTGCTCGAATGCCTGAAGATGCCGAAAGGCGAAACCCGGGTCGTTAGTGGCAAAATACATGGAAGTGTACAAAATCTCAATAATCCAAATTTGATATTGAAATTCCATCAAGCACCCTTAGTCGATGTCTTAAATTAAATCTATTTATGTTGATTAAATTGCATCTTAAGACATTAGTTCATTTATATTTAGAACAATACGACATATAAATGCTATGGCGAACCATAAAAATAAAAAAACCCTAATAACTGGCTCAAAGTTACCCAGATTGACTGTAATTGTCAATGTATTTAATTCCACAGAATTATCAAATATGAAATCGTTTCGTTTGTTTTCTTCTTAAATAAAGCAAAGCATTTGCAAAACTTACTTGATTATAAAATATGACGAACTTTCGACTTTTCAGCATTATTTCGTTTTGTCTAAATATTACGATGATTATTATTGTGTCGTTAAACGTTATACTGCCGTCCTAGGCGTTACTGATTTCGCCACTGGTCGAATGATAAAATAAACTTCGTTGTTATTACTTAAAATATTCATAACGGCTACGTAAATGTGTAATTAAAACAGTTTTTTTATTTTCCGATTCTGTGTGTTAAAAATCAAGTAGTGAAAAATTTTAATAGATTTTTTTTATAATAGTACATACAATGGATACGCTACTCGCAATAATTTGTATGCGTTCTCGCATTTCTCCAATGGCTTTGTTCGTGTGGAATTTCATTCCGCTTTTATTGCGTTTACTTCACACAGAAAAGTATTTCGTTATGAAAGAACAATCTTTTTTGTCAATACGAGCTATAAAATGCAAATTTGAATTTAAAAAAATTGTAACTAGGTTTCATTTATATACGAATAGTGGATAAACTCACCGCACCAGTGCGATACAAGCCCTTGTCTTGGGGGGTAATAATTGAACAAAGCTAAAACTCATTTTGGCTTACGTCCTTATTTCACAATGGAAAGTCATTGTTTTAGACAAATGTAGGACACTAGAGAGTCAAACATAATTAAATAGAAATATTAAATATGTAAGTAAAGTCGATCTCGAAGCCAAGCGGTAAACGCTGTTGGGATTTTCTTTACTATTCGGTTCAAGGGATGGAACTTAAATTGGTCAAGTGAAATTTATCCTGATATGAAGTTGTGCTGTTACTTTATATTACAAACACTTTCGTCAGAATTAGCGATAGTACACCACTGAATATAAAACTTTTTTGACCAAATATGAAAAACGAAACAAACAATTTAAAAACAATGTGTAATAAACAATTTTCTATTTGACTATGGCTATTTTGTTCTGCGCACATTATATAACTTCATACATTAGTGGTGTACTTATAGACCATTTGATTTTATCAATTTTGGAAATCTTATTTCACCAAGGAAAGAAGTAATTACTGAAATGTCGCGCAAATGAAGGTTATTTATTTTTTAATTGACACAGTGCACGGCATATCGATATTACATTTTAATAAAATACGCCTCAGAATTATGCAGCATAAACAAACAAAAGTGCTCTTAAATAACCAAGATTTCTACAACTTTTTATACATCAATGAAAAGGATTACAAATAAAATCGTAATTGGACAAGTACAACAATTTTGCAAAACCTTTAAGACGAGCTTGATGTTTAGAAAATAATTCATATGTAGCGTATTTAGACAAGAATCTTGTTATAAAACCAGAAAAATGCTGTTTATTGTTTACTATTTGTTATTTAAATTTTTTCAAATACCATGTGACTTAAACAGCGTTTATAAAATGAGGTTCTATGAGGTAAAGCTAAACTCTTGAAATGTCAAAAATATTTTAAGTAAAGCTATATCAAGAGGCCAGTGAGATGCGAAAGTTTAAAATTCCACTAACGAGAACATTTTTTACTATCAATGAATTAATGAATACAAAATTAATAAATTAAAGTACATTTGCAGCGTATTTAATAGTATATTATATTTCACCACTTCTTCCATCGTCCTTGTTCAATAAAGAAGCCAATAAACCCACCTCTTCCGTGTATACAAATAGATTTATAATTCCACAAATAACATTATGCATGTTCCACTTTTATTCTCATCATAATAATTCATTTTGCAAACAATCAATAAATAATAAGCATAGGGTTGGATTTAAAAGTACAAAATAGTATCCAATCTGCATATTGCATGAAACAAAATTTAGATTTGTGCAACATAAAACATTGAAAATAACAATGAAAAGTGATTAATTACATACGTTACGTACAAATGGATTCAAATAATACTAATGTACTCACTTGATTCGCAGTACTAATTATTGTTTGTTATTATTAACGCCATGTTTGTTCACATGGAATTTTCGTATATTATATTGAAAACAAGTTATTTACACTTTATACAATTTTGTATTCGTAGATTTTTTATTCAAAATACAATGATAACAATATGATTATATTAATAATACCCATTAACGAAAAATTCCTGCAGCTTCTTGGAAATATTAGGCGATTACCACATTATGTTTTCAAAATAATTCTATATATCATTATTTTATAAACTTCTATTAAATCAAGAATCGATAGAAATCAATATCTATACAATATATTCCAATGTAACATGATAAAATGATAGGATTAAGAAAATTTTAGAATTCGGTGCAACTGTTCATCTTTCCTACTGTTAACATTTTGATGGCTGTCTCCGTCAAATTGGTCGACAGTTTTAATTGTCTTTTTAAGCCATTTCTACCTAAGCGTGAAGCAATACGACTGAATTTGTTTAACAAGAACTGGAATTGAGATTCAGTCGCATAATCATCCCTTTACAAAAATGATAGTAATATAACCACTGGGCTACAAAACTAGTAGTTATATAAATATACTTGCACTTTGTATGTCATATTTTCAGGATCAGATAAATTGGGTGGGACGGCTTGAAAACACTACATATCCATGGCTCTAGTTATAAATACATAAATCGATTGAGGTATCAATAAATGAAAGTGTACAATAAGGATTGAAGGACAAAAGCCCTATCGGCGATGGTGATTGACCCGTAGACAGTAGCTCGTCATGTATAGAAACAAAAAAGCTTCAAATATTCTGTTGAACATAAAAAACCTCATTATCACTAGAAAAGTTTTTCATTATTTAGTAGTTAACGCAAGAATGACCGAAAGGTCGTTCTTGAGACTTCTTCAACTAAACAAATTGCTAAGTTTGGTGGAACTACGCAATTTAAGGTTTGTTAAACACAACGTGGAAAAAAAGTGGAATCAGAACGGATTGATCCAGCAGCGGAATGAAAATATTTAACAATAATTAAAAAATAAGACTCAATATCTTTGATATTCTACTTATTGTATGCTTTTGTTTCTTTGTGAAGATTTCTCATCATAAAGTGTCATGTTTATATATACAAAGAAAATGAATAACTTTGTTACAACTACATAACTGCCCAATGAATTGAGAATACAATTGATAATGATATTCAAACTTGGACGTTTAGCAAACAGGCGTACAGCTAATTTAGCGTCAATGAGCACAGTGCTGGATAGTGCATTTCGAAATAGCTGTCAATGTTTCCAGAAATAAAATAGGTGTGCTATAAAAGTCTATTCAATTTTTCATCAAGCATGCGGCTTTTTGGTGAATAAATCAAACGTTTTCAATGTTGCCAACGCCAAACGGAGAGCAATTAAACTTGTACGCATTTTTGTAAGTATTATTATTTAGAATAATTAAAATATTGTATACGAAAAGACACCCCTGGGCACATAAAGTCACCATCAATAAAAAAACACCACTAGGTAAATTCAACTTCCGAGTGGCGATCGGAGGCGAGTAAGTCTAATACAACAGAAAAAGAATACTTCAATGTAGAGAAGTATTGATATAAGATTAAGAATTTGAAGAGCTAAAAAACGGCTCTGATAAAAAAAGTTGCCGATTTTATATCATTCTACACAATTAACATAAAGTACCTCATTTCATACAGAGCCTTGTTTATTACCGTGAGTGTGTCACATGACGATTTGTTGTATTTTTCTTTGTTTAATGCTTAAAAGAAAGCTATTTGATATTTTGTCACTCGCATGCTAGTTGCAAAGAAAGTGTTAACTCTGATATCGTGCTAACTTTTACTCGTTCATGACAGTTGTAAATTTAATATAGCTTTCAAAACGTAATTATACACTTTCTTGTACTACAGAGAATTACATGGTTGGGTACACTGAATAATTTCTTTGTATTGATAATTTCAATAAGTTTTTAAAGCAAAAACTTATCAAGGTATAATTAAACTTAAAAGACCTTCTGTTGATGCAAGATAATAAACATATTATATATATATAAAGGAATTTTCTGCATTTTTATTTAATGTCAACTAAATAAAAGATTCAAAGCACTGTAAAAGATCCACTTATAAAACTAGTTACTATCGAAATATGAATTGTTGAGATTTTGTACATTTCCGTGTATTTTGTCACTAACGACCCGAGTTTCGCCTTTCGGCATATTCAGGCATTCGAGAACACTAATGAACTCGGACTGACACAACTAAACAGTTTAACGATAAAAATTAAACATAAATTAACATTCAAATTAACGAATTTTCTATATTAATACATCGGTCCATGGTCACCCTGACAGAGCCCACTAGTTGAAATTTGGTAGGCAATTCTTCGAATTGCATTTAAAAACCCTCTCTTTTCACCGTAATGTTGTGACTAATCCATATGCTAATTTATTAGACACAGGGATAAGATGTGTCGTATTTTATTTGTATATAATTGTTATAAACTGTTTACTTGTGTCAGTCCGAGTTCACTCGTGCGCTCGAATGCCTGAAGATGCCAAAATGTGAAACCCGGGTCGTTAGTCACAAAATACATGGCAATTTACAAAATCTCAACAATTCAAATTTGATATTAAAATTCCATCAAGCACCCTCAGTCGATGTCTTAAATTATAGTTAGTATCCATAGATTTAAAATTGTTCAATCTTCAGAGTAAAGCATGAGTGGGTAACTAGTCTTAAAGTGATATTTTTAAATCGGCAAGACATTGTAGACATAGGGAGCAAGCTCGCCGTTGGGCTTTAAAAAGTATTGTAAAAAATAAAAGATTTTTTCCATGTATTTTTTGTGATTTTTCCCATGTATTTTTTCGGCGTCCGTGGCGCAGTTGGTTTCGTCGCTGGCTACGGTTACGGATGTCTCGAGTTCAATTCCCGGTGCGGACGGTTTTCATAGATTGATCTGTCAATCGATTTATGGATTTCTGTTCGTAGTCTGAGTCCTCCCTCCAACCCATCCCATCCTCCCGGGGTGTAGCGAGAGCGATTAGCTACCCACTGGTCCTGTCATAGCTCTATCCTTCTATCCCTACTCTTTTCGAAAAAAAGAGAGGTTGAGCAACTGAGTAACAAGCAGTTCTCGTAGAAAAATTCTGTTAAGATACCTCCATTAGGAGACCATATGCTCCACATTGGGAGCGGACATGGTTTTTTTTTTTTTTTGTGAACTCATTAAATACAAATTTGAATTATTGAAATTTTGTATATTTCCATATATGTCGTTACTATTAATGGTAAATATAAAACCTCACGATTTTGAGATGTGACTAAGAACAGTGTGCTTACACTATCGAAGAAGTGTATTGAAAAATAATTTTATCCATACTATATCACATACATAATAATATAATATATAATATGCTTTCATAGTATCATATTTTGTAGTAAATTGTTTGAAGAGCCGAAACTTCTTTAATACCTTCAGGCAATGCAATCACACTCTCGCCACGGTGATGTAGATTAATGTTGCTTCGACTAGAAAAAATGCAACAAAAAAGCAGCAAATGCACTTGGAAGCTAAAAAGTGATCGAGAATATGCGCAACTCCATCCCCACCGGTCGGTTCTTGGCACGGCTGCGATGGCTGGGAATATTTCATTCCGGAATTACATCTGCGAATTAGTCTAAGTATCATTTTGTACTTCTAATATTCCGTGGCGTCATAAAATAAACAAATTTTGTCGGTGAGGTAACTTCGCTGGACCAAATAAATGTCAGTGGTGATATTATAATGAACTTTCAAAGCAGAGAACTGCTCTATATTCGCAAACATTATAAATTAAATGAGTTTTCGTTTATTTCAGTACGATGAGAATTTATTACCGGTATAGAAAATGTCGTCGTAACTAAATGTTCCACAATTGTTTTGATATATTAATATAAACAAAGAAACGCATTAATTACATTGTCATACAATATAAGTAAATTAAAACACACACTCTTTTAGTTATTTTATTATAACGATGTCATCTTCAAATAATGGTGCCTATATTACACTATAAACAATTATAGTGCTTATAGCTTACCCTTTCCACACGCCCAGTAGAATGTAATGGAACCCACTCCCACCTTTTTAAGAATAAAATCATCGTTTACCTTAGAAATAAATAACCTTACGATACGGTTAGTCTGAAGATGCTTCTTAAAGAGGCGAAACGCGTCACGTTAGTGATAAACCAAGTGGAAAAACTAAGTTATCAATCTTTAATTTAATTTAATATTAAAAATGAACTTCCACAAAGTTACGGCCGAATCCATAGAAAATAGAAAGAATTCTGTTGAAATCAACTTGAATAAGAGTCCAAATACCGTACATTTTATAGATATCACATAAGACAGCAGCGTTATACGATTTTAAATGATTGCCAGGAGTATCTTAGGAGCAATTATGATTGAAAAAGTATGACAGTATGTAATGGAAAGTTTCTATGAGTTCTGATCTAATCGCATTCTAAATTGTCCATTCAATATTTTTTTATCGATTCCTTCCATTATTATTGAACATGAGCGACAAGAACTTCAATTTATAAATAATGTAAATATTATAATCAGCAATTTTCGAGAATATTATTATTAGATTGGATTCATTAAATTAAAAATCTAATATAAAATGAAATGTCATGATTTCTACAAAATATACTATAAGTATTTACCGCTCATTTCTTTAAAAGTTAGTTATCATTATTAATAATTACTATTAATTCCTCGAACGGACCATGGCTGTATATTGAGGTCTATTTTGTCATCGCTGTGTCATTCTAACGAATCAAAATGGCGCCTTATGTAAAAGAATATATATAATACAATTACTATACATTTTTACGTAAAAGTGGTAAACGATTATACCAGGTGCGTCCTTTTCACATTATTCAACTAATATTTCAAATTGCTTACCGACTATTTAATTTTTGAATTGACTGCCTCGTGTAACTTACTGGCGTTTTAATTTATAAACTGGCCGATGAATACTGACTTTTTGATGTATTACCGACTAGCCATTAAATTTCTTGATTTTGACATAAAATATAATACAAGGCATTTATATAATATTGAAAAAAGAAATCTATCTATAGGAAACCTTCACTTTTCTTCGTTGATATTAACAATATTTTATGAAATAAAAAATGAGTCTTTTGTAGAGTAAATTAATTAACAATATGACGAGAATCCATATTTTTTAAGGCAGGAATCAATATAAAAAATATGAGCGCAATATTTTTTGGAATCTTTTCCGCAAATATTTGGTTTCGTAGAACCGTTCAAACATAAAAGAAGTGTCCTCGGAGTTACAAAAGAGCACAGTCGCCATTTTTTCTTCTTTTTTTGATTCCACAAATCATAAGCGACGGAACAAAGAAAAAATGAGCGGGCAACTAAATTGCCAGCGAGGGAAAATAAATATCCCGCTAAAAGTTACCACGGGAAAAGTGAATTATACCGATGGGAGGATCGAGTCTAACACCGTGGAAGTATTTTTGATTGATCGCCTGGAAGTGCATACGTTATTTCAGGGGTTTGATTTTATGAAACTTAAGTCGCCATTAAGCAATTGATTTATTCGTTTGTATTCGTTTACAATTTTAATGTACGTAGTAATGTCCAAGAGTTTTTCTGCCCAAAAATATTAGAACAAGTCAGTTTTAAGGATAAAAATCATTTTTCGTGGGAAATAAATTTAGTAATCCGTTCAAAGGCTTCAATAGCAAAATCATAAATTTTTCTCACTACTATAAGATAACTAGAAATTATTACTAGGTCAACATTCGCTCAATGCGCTTGATACAAACGATGCGAAGAGAGAGTAGGGATAGAAGGATAGGGCTAGGACAGGATTAGTGATTAGCTAATCGTTTTCGCTGTGCCCCGTCTTCAGAATGGTAGAATTATTTATAAACATCGCAAACATCCATGCCTAAGAACAGAATTCCATAAATCAATTGCAAAATCAATTTATAAAACTGTCAGTATTGGGATTTGAACTCGAGATATCTATTAGCGAAGCCAACGACGTTGACCACTGCACCACAGACCCGAAAAATACCTGAATTATGACATAATTATTTTTCAGACTAAAACTCAAAAAAATATTTTTATATCCTTTTACAAACTAGAATTAAAGTATATTATCTGAAATATTTGATAACGTGATAGCCATTATTATTCATGGTTACAGCGAAAGTGTCTCAAATAAACTTATTTGAATCGTGCGTCATACGTATTTTGAAAATTCTGGATTTTACGAAAACATAGATATATGATAGGGTCTATAATATAGACCATGAGAGATGAGACCCGTCAGATTAAGGTTAGGAGACTTATCTATTTTTTCCAGATGGCAAATGGACTGTAAATCTTAAAACTAGTCAATTCATAACAGGGAAAGATGGCTTCGTTGCCAAGCTCCACAAGCAGAGTATAAAGTATGCTGATTACATTTGAAGTCAATGTCGTTACAAGTGCGAAGAAAATAGATTTGGTATTATCTTTCTGGAAATTTGTTTTTAACATAAAATTAAAATTAATAGCTTTGTTGTGACAGATCCTTCGACTCTTTCGGGAGCATCTTTAGACTAACACTAAAGATCATTCTGAAAGAGGCGAAATATATTAAATATGTAACTACAAACTTCTTTTTTCTTTTCAGTAATTTTCCTCACTGGTGAAGGTTGCGACCTTCGTCTATCGCAGTGGTTCTCAAACATATTATGCCCATGGACCCTTTCTTAAAGCAAAAACCTGACCATGAACCTCCAAGTAAAATAACTGTACATAACTGCATAATAAAAAAATTAATTTTGTTGTCTCAAATGGTAAATAGTGTAAAAATAAAATATAAATAAAACATTTCGATATTCAAAGTATGGTGAGGTTCATAACGGCACTAATGCACGTTCTAGGAATAAGAAGACGGGAAAACAATCAACAACCTCTGTGCAGTGATCCATAATGCAGGATATAAAATTGATATCTGTTTTTGTAGCCAGAATTTGTGGTATCCTTGATCAAACATTGGTATCCGCTCCTCATTTGTGGATAATACAATGAATTGCTTCTGTATTAGTATATATTAATCTGAGTTCGTGGGTCTGCTTGCAAAAGGCTCCAACATCCAACAAATCGCTATCAATTTATTTAAACTTTCATAATAATTAAAATGTTTCGTGGACCCCCGACGTTTTCCACGCACCCTCAAATTATTTTTAATTTGCCACAGACCCTTTAAGCGGTCACAAGAACCCCTGGGGGTCCGTAGGAACCACTTATGAAACCACTGATTTATCGCATCACCTATGTTTCCCTTGATGATCTTTCGTCACTCGTTCCTGCACTCCACTGCTCTTAGAGCATCGGTAAGCAGAAGCCTGTGTCCTGATTACTCCAGTGGGTCAGGACCCTTCCGCGTCCCCTTCTGCCATCGACCTTTTCTGTGACGACAAGCCTCTCAAGATTATCGGTAGGCTTGCGGGCGATGTGGCCAAAGAAGCCGAATAGGCGTCTTTTATGTGGCCGAGAGTCCATCCTGGATTTGTAACTCGTTCAGGATAGATACGTTTGTGCGTTTGGCGGTTCATGGTGTTTGGAGTATGCTTCTCTAGCACTACTAGTAACACAACCAGTTAAATAAAATAGTAATTATTGCCATACGCGCTGGTAGATGTCAATTTATAGACGTTTTATATTAAAAATAAAATGAAAGATCAACTCATGTTCGTCTAACCTACTGTTGATCCGGTCGGTCAAGAAAAAATTGTGGCAACAAGGGAGAATAAAATTGCATTTTCCATACGGAGAAGATTTGGATATCGATTCAGTAACCCTTGGATAATTCTTAAAAATAAAACACGTATTTTCGTGCTAATTCTACAATTTAAATGAATGGTCTGGACCGGTTTCGCTCATCGCGAGCATTTCTGAGTGATTAATTGGGCAACATGGATGGAAGAAATTATCTGGCTATGTAAATGAGGTACGTCCAGTATAACGGGATGCAGTGAATGGTGGAAACCTTAATGTTGAGTTCGTAAAAAGACGTTAGTATTCAAAAATTCCACCATTTTCCCCCTATATATCAGCGGTCGCCAACCAGTGATCAGAGAGAAAATTTTGGTGACAGCAACAAATATCATACAAATTAATTTACTATAATTAAATAAACGCTATTATCATTTCATAATAAAAATAAATGTCATTTGTATGACCGCCATTATAAATATACATGTGTTTGTACTAATTGAAAAAAAACATAGTGGTCCACGTGCTCTGAAAGGTTAGTAATTGCTGCTATAGATACAACATTAAATCAAAACAGAAAATGTAAATTCAGTTTGAAAATTATGTATAATACATTTTGCAAATCATCATTTTCAAATAATAGGCTGTCTTATTACTTATTGTACTCCTTCAGATGTAGGGTTTCCTGAAAGAAAGCCCACTGCAAACTCACAAGGCCTCAGCGGGGTTCGTTGTCCGTATTTCACTTAACCATATTTCACTTAAGCATTATTGTTAGCCGGGCAGAAAGCTCAGTGAAAAGCGGATATCTCACGGGAATACTACATTACGTGCTTTTTATTTTGACGGCAAACTGTTGCGATACAATTATTTTATTCTAGGCTTTAGATTGCTTCACTAATTATTACTGACGCGAATTAGATTCACTAAGTAATAATTAATCATTTTCCAATTTGACATTCACTGTGAATCTTACGTACAGTCAATTATGAATTATATATAATATGTCAAATGAAGGTTTCGTAATAGAATATTAGTTATACTATGATATATTTACATAAATAGGCTGTCAGTGTTTGTTTATTATAATTGTATTCTGTCAGTCGCGTAGCCGAGTAGACAACACTCTTAATGAACCTTAAATATTGCTCGACTGTGCAGTCAAGGTCTCGAATTTCCCAACGTACACTTTAGTAGAATAATTTATGAAGTAAATATGTAATTGCATCCAAAGATATGGACGTCAGTGACGTTGAGAGCGATCAGCTCAATACTAGTCATTTTAAAACCCGATTCCTCTTTCAATCATTTCTTTTTAAGCAAATTCTGTTGCAATCATCAAATAACTAACTATTCAACTGTGCGGTCAAGGGTTCTAATCCCAGAAAGAACACGTTCAGTTACTATTTTTTCTTGATACATGGATGTGTAGCGATACATGACGCTACAGACTTACCAAAAGTGATATTTATCAAATGCAAATATAAATATATAAATAATTATAAAATTGAACGCACTTGAAAATGCAGTCAGAAAAATCAAGCAGTGACCGATATACTATGAGGATTCTGCATATGTTTCGATAAAAATCAACGGTCTGAAAAGGCAAGTCATGATAAATAACTAAAGCAGAACAAAAGCTGTCGACGACGGTATATATAAACAAAGAAGAAATGACCGGATGGATTCTAACATCGACCGTCGAACTGGATAGTTAGGCGCATCGTCCGTCAAACGGAAGGCATCTATCTCCCTGGAACTGCATAATCGTCATCATCATCATTATTTTATATCTACAGTTAAATCTCGTCAAGCATACAACAATTGGAATTATATTCCTAAAGGTGTGTTTGATACTCATTCCTCCTAATGTAGCTTGTATATGATTCTGAAAACTGTGCGTAAAAATATACCTACCAATCCTTTTTAAGCCCATACGGGTTGAAAAAGATTGATAATACTCTTTAAGGATGGATTGAGATAAAGAATATTCTTTAAGAATCATTTAAGAACTTTTCCTAGAAGACAGAGTTTCAGCAACTATCATGCAATTAAACAACTTCTACTGAAAACAAACTGATTTCGAAAGATATTTGTAACTTTTTCTTTGAAGAATATTTATTTAGGTACTGCGTTACTTGCCGTGAACGTAAACTAAGAAATATATCCAATATAGCGAGTAAGAAATTAACACGCATTCCAGTTAATTTTGAAGTCGAGTTTCTATATGATATAAAATGCACAAACGGTTCCCAAATATGATCAGCTCTACGCAAACAAGACCCACTATGGAAAAACTCCTCTCCATGGTATAATAATTTTAAACCAGCCATTAATTTAGACTGGAAATAAAAGTTTTAAAATTATAAAGCGTAACAATAAAACGGCAATTGATATACGTGACGCAGAAGGAAGTCGTACGTTACGCGGGTATTAAAATCACGTAGTGGTTTTTTCATGCGCATACACACACGGTACAAACTTAAACGTGCAATATTTTCATTTTTCCGGTTAAAGGGAATAATTTAATTCGTTTTACAACCGTCTGTTACAGGGCTCGCCGCCATTCACGCGAATAATGGCAGGAAAATGGTAACGTTTTTTTTATAACAAAGAAATTTTTTTCATCTGTTCAAGCCTGGCGTTTACTTTTTGCTTATCCATTCAAACATACACGAAAAATGGTACGTTTTATTAAAGCTTCAACACAGGTTCAAATCCAGGTTAATATACATCATTTATCGACATACCTACTGTATTTTATCAATGGTTATTAAAATATATTTTGTAGAAATTTGCCATTAAAAATTTACAAAAAATTGTGTTGATTTTTCTAATGCTAATTGCCTTGTTTATATGTACACTTGTCCCTCGATTTTTTTTTCCATGTCCGCTCCCAATGTGGAGCATATGGTCTCCTAATGGAGGTATCTTGACAGAAGTTTTTCTACGAGAACTGCTTGTCACTCAGTTGCTCAACCTCTCTTTTCTTTTTCGAAGAGAGTAGGGATAGAAGGATAGTGCTATGACAGGACTAGTGGTTAGCTAATCGCTCTCGTTACGCCCCGTGAGGATGGGATTGGTGGGAGGGAGGACTCAGACTACGAACAGAAATCCATAAATCGATTGAAAGATCAATCTATGAAAACCATCCGCACCGGGAATTGAACCCGAGACATCCGTAACCGTAGCCAGCGACGAAACCAACTGCGCCACGGACGCCGATTTACACGGTATATACGTTTTAACAAAAACCTCGTAAATGAAAACGGCGTAAAAGATGTGAAGCTCATACAAAATCATAGGATAGGTTTCGAAATAAATAAGTAGCTTAAGAAAAATTTTGGTATATTCCTCGAAATTTTAGTAGGACTCAAGATAGCAGCTTAGATTATGATCTAATGATTGAGATCAGAGCTAAAAAAATTAAATTCGTTTTGTAAGGTCACGTTAGTTCAAAATCGTGAAAAAACAAACACCGCTTAAATCGAGACATGAGAGTAATCTTACTTTCACTTTTAAGGTGTTGACTGTCAATTCTTGGTGGAAAGGCATTATTTAAAAAAAAAAAACGCAATTTATTTGTACTACTTCACGTTCTTGAACCAACTGTTTGATATACCTTGATTATTAACATTTATTTTTAGATAAATAGACTTGTTATGATTTTTATCTTTGTCAGTTGATAATACTCTCGATGAGAGAAAACAGGTCCTTATAATTATAAACACGTTAAAGCAGTACAAACAAATTGTGTTTTAATTTTTTTATTATTATCTTACGTTCTCTGTATAATCATATTTATTATAATCAAAATGTCATGCATCTAATATGAAAAAGAATCGATAAACATTAAACATATAAGTATTTATTATATTAAACGTGCCTTTCATGGAGGTTTGAAAAGGGTGATCCTTAATCGTTGATTTGGTCGGTCATTCAGTGAGTAATTCACATGATTATATACGATATACTTTATTCAGTGATAATTTTCAGGGACCTTGTCAAGTCAAGGTACTTTGTTGTAAAAAAATTAACTCTCGAGTGCTAAATGAGCAATTATCTTATAGTTACTTTGATACAAACAAGATGATCTTTGATACGAAGAAGATATAAGCTATGGTCAGATTTATTGCTATAATATAAACGGGGAAAAGAATGTCTATATTTTGATGAAGTACTTTTTCTGTCTGACTCACAAAAAATATGCTTGACCCGTGAAAAACAAAAACAGAAAAAAAAACCATTTTTTTTAGCCACAGATTGATTCCTTGTATCCTGGTTTCCATGGTGCATATGACAAGCAAGTTTTTGTTGGAAAAAGGACCTCATACATAATTCTATACGAAGGTCTCATGAAATATAAATCCGGCGCTGCCCATACGTGATCCAGGACCAAACCCCTATACCTAGCACAGGCTACCTGCACCAATACCCCTCGGCGCCATTTGCTCAAGGAAGCGTGGGCCCGGGTAATTTAGCCCTCACTACGGGCAATTGCGATCCGGGATAGATTGGCTTACTGTCTTGCATTCTTGGGACCATTCTCGAATACGAATTTCTCGTCGTGCACCTACGGTGACCACACGTTTTCTTTGCGACAACATTTACTACTTACAGCTGGTTAATTAACCGCTTTCATTTAAAGTATCAACATTTCAAATGATTTAGAATTTAGTTTAATGAATTCCTGAAGTTAGGAATGTTTTTATTTGCATTTCATCTATCGTATACAATAAATTTCTAAATTTTACAGTACCAATGATAAGGGTGTACAATTGCGGTATGAATAATAAGAGTTTCAGATATCCTTATTGACAAATTTAAAGATTTAAACAACTGCTTTCGTGTAAGGATAGTTTAACACGGCATTGGCTTTAGAGCCTGTTTCAAGTGTCAAAAAAAAACAATATCAATTCAAAATACTTTGTTTTCTCTTAAAGTTTGACGATGGATTATTAATATTTACAGAATTTATGTAATAACCTGAATTATTTGAAAGTCAAGTTTTCAACTTTGTCTACAAACAGGCATTTTCGATAAAAGTTTCATTAGACCATTTTAAAGCATTTATATTAATTTTTGAACTGACATTAATAAACAATCTAACGATATTGAACAAATAAGAAGGTTCACACCAGAGTGAGCTACTAACCTTAGTAATTAATTGACAGTTAACACCTTAAAAGGTACTAAGTCCATTTAAGGGATATAATATGCACATATGAAACGTTTCGCACCAAAAACTATTCACCCCAACCTCCATCCAACGGTATGTCATTTCAATATTAAACGAATAAGCATATTAATATATTTAAAATGCAGTTAAATTGGTTTTTGTTTTTTACATATTACGAAGAAGAAATTCATATTATAATAAAGATTTCCTGTGCATGGATCGTTGCATATTCGAAGAAATAATCTCACAATGTGATTATCTGACTGTAGAAGTATTCTCCCTATATAATTGTATAGCAACGTGCCTCGTATGTAAATTTTGTTTTTCATGAATTTTAACTGACTTTGTATGCATCGAACCATTATCGTGTGCCAATACTAACAGTTTCTCAAGACATCATATCAAGGAAAATATTGTTCTATAGACAACAAGCATACGTTTTATTTTACTTTAAATGATATTGAGAATATTACATGTAATAATCAAGTTTTAAAAATAATAATTTTGAATAAATTATTGATATTTCAACAATTTAAATACGTAATGCAAATATTTTAAGCACGACAAACTGTTTAGTGAATAGAGTACTTGTCGCAAAGGTTTAAAAAACGATTAAATATAATAATAAACATACATCATTACGGCCACAATTGTTATATTGGTTAAAGCTTTTATACCGTAACTCTTACAGCAAAACCTTACCTGAAAGTTTCTATATTTCTTTTCTATTCCTTGGATACGTCATTTACTTGATCGTACTCTTTCACTCTTTGGTACACATAACGAAATCTTGAACGAAAGAATTGCTGCTACATGCTTAACAAATCATTTACCGTTCCACAATACTAATATAATATTATTATATTATATCATGACAGCTGAATTCGACATTGTCAAACATGCGCTACTTCAGTTTATGTTTAAAATTAGTATATATTTAATTTATTTTTCAGCCAATGATCAATGAAGTTTCATCTTTACACGCCACCTAAATATTTCAACAAAATTCTAATTCAAGACACCAATATTTAAATACTACCTTCCAAAATAAGCAATGTATAAAATACTACAATTATTTTTATGATTAAACTAAACCTTTCGTTAATCTTGTGATATTCAACCTAATAAAATGTACTTATTTAATCATCAAACGATGATAAAAGAAAGATTAAGATATACTATTTCCTCTCTATTATCCTGTCATACGATGCCACTAATCAGTATGAAGAAAGAAGGAAAAACAAGAAAATTGGAAAAACATTTTGAGTGTTGGTGAGTAATGATATGATTACCTTTCCTTTCATTATCACGCGCAAAATAATATGAAATGTTGAAATATTTTGATGAGTCAATGTTTTCTAGCTATTTATTGTGTCGAATTTCAGAGAAACTGTTCACTGTGACAATGATTTATTGTTATAATAATGTCAATTGGTATTCATAAATAGGTTACCGACAAAGTATATCTACAATGACCTTTTGTATCCTTTTTAAATCGATACTTGAGCTAAATTATTGCAAAGTTGAACCTCGGTGTCCTTACAAATTGAACCTCGTTAAGTGAATTATTATCGATCGACGATTCTCCAATAACTTTCCCGGCACAGATATGTACCCAGTTAATCGAGTTACGATGTTGGTTATTTTACCCGTGGAGTATTTTGCCGTTCGCTTCATAAATTTATGTGAACAATATTTTTCTTATTTATACAAAAATAAACTGTGAAAGTTAACGAATATCTTTTTCAACAATTCTTTCTACCTTACACACTGTTGAAAAAACCTTACTGTGTGTTCGAGTACAATCTGAATCTATTATGTAATAAAAAAATCTGTATTTATTAAGATTATATTACAATACAGCTAACACCGATTCGCCAGATATTTTAAAATCATAACATTGATAACAGTTTTTCATTGTCACTCGAAATCAATCCGAGAAGAAATGACATCAGAAAACGGCCACGCCCAAGATCTCCATTGTGAAATTGAAAACAATCATCATTGTATACTGTGTTTCGCACCCGTAAACTTCATAGAGACCATCTCTGTATGCACTATATCAGTGTTCCCCAATCTTTTTACACCTACGGACCGGTAGAAAAAGGAAAACATTTTCGCGGACCACTAATACCGAAATAAAAATGGTTTTCTGTGCAACATTTTTTTAATCTTGTATTGTGAAAGATGGACATAACTATTACTAAAAAATATAAATATGAAATTCTTGACACCTGAGTCTTGTACCTGAGAAGATTTATGGCTATCGATTCTGAGAAAACCAGCGACCATCGTGTCGCATCATCCTACCAATTGTTATTATTTAACAATAACTAAAAATAAAAGTAATCATGCAGGCGAAAAAAATCCAGGGTTGGGGAACACTCCACTATATTACAAACCAGAGTTCTTTCATTTGACTTTATATAACTACAATATATACAAAGTCCTCATTAAATTATCTGCTGTTGTGTCGGTAGAATCTATACTTAATGCATATCCATTTATATTTAGCATCCATAGAAATGTGGTTATGACAACAGTTTTTTTTTAAATACAAAAATTGTCTCTTACCAGTCATTAATAATTGCCTTGGTACAATTCTCCAGATAGATTCTTTGGCCAATGTATAAATCAATTTAGATATTTCAATTCTGGAAATACTTTATGAGGAATAGAAAACTGCGTCTAATTTAATATTTTTTATCGATATAGTAGTCATTTTAATTGTTTGTTGATTAACTTAGGTAGAACGTTTATTAAATTTTATTGAGCAAATAATGAATCTATAGAATCAACATATAAATGCTTTACAATCTAAAACAGTCAAAAGCAAAATATCAAAAACAATACGCCTTATTCAAAATTGGGTGCTTTTATGATAGCTTTTTCCTTGGGTTTATTCTACATAATATGAAAAGCCCATATGGGTACAATGGGATGGTTTAAATGTATTGATATTAAAACGACATCAATGTAAATTCAGTGCGAGACCGACCCTTCTGTAGTGGAAATCCTTGTTCAAGTAGGCATGGGGAAGCATACTTGAAAATTTTACCGAAATGTTTTACCAGTATTATTAAAATATCCAGAAATATTCAATGAAAATCTACTCTTTACTGTCGAAAATTTGTGATTTGAATGATTCTATATAATTTATTTTATGCTGTATAACTTTTAGCTGTTATTTATTTTGTGAATTTTAATTTCTTATAATGATTATAAGGGGCATTCATTGAAATCTATATTAATATTATGATTGCATGTACGTTACATACGTAAGTTTTTAGCCTTTCACAGTTTATATATACATATCGCACCCCTAGTGTTAGATTATTACAATTCAAAAAATTTAAATTTTGAGTTAATGATGCAGAAAAGTTGAAAATATCATTATTTACCTGTTCAAACACAAATCACAAGTCTAAATGAATTTTACGAAACTACAAGACAGGAAGAATAGTCTTAAACTTTTAGAAATTTTGGTGTGTGATATTTAAAGACTATTCTATTTTGAGTTGGTTTAGTCTAATATAAATCAAAGCTTTATCGAGTTTCAGGCTATAACATCTTGAATCATGATAGTTCCGGAATAGACAAAGTAATGACAATAAACGAAAACGACGTAATTGAGAAGCATTTAGTAACAATAGTTACCAAAAAGATTTGAAGAATATGTTTAATAAAAAAATAGCTTAAAAATATTTTTTATTTACAGGCTGTTTATTATTTTACATGATATTCATATTGTATTAAAGGGATTTTATGTTGTTTCCTATTAGTTTATAATAATAATAATATTGTATGCCTAGTGAAAATAGTCTAATTTTAGACTACGACATTTCAAAAATACTACTGAAAATACATGTTCTGTAAGATTTTTCAATATAAAAATTATTTCATCCAAAAGTAGACACCCTGGTACACATTTAGAATTGAAAATTGGCTTAGTACATACATTTACAGATTTAGTTTAGAGGATTTGAATCTTAAAATCCATTTATCACAGAATGCCATTTTTTGACTTGTCATAGTCTAACACCAGGGGTGCGATATCTATATATAATTTTAGGATGACACCATGTATTGATCAGTGGTAATCATTCGACGTTTCGAAACAATGACACGTATAATTTTGAAGGGTTCTTTAACACTGGGTAAATGAATGAATTATGGTTATAACACAAATCTTTTAGGTATATAATATTTTGTAAATAAGGATGAAAAAGTACAATTTAATTAAAATTACAATTAACGCAGTCATTGAAATCTTCTTCAGAACTAAAAAAATCTGTTATTTATGAGTTTTAATTATTCGTTTGTTAGGATACATTAAAAAACATTTTTTAATGATAAAGTATGTACCCAGGCTTCTTTTAAGTACTCATTTTGGAAATATTTCAATAAAAGTTGAATTTCTTTATTAAAGCAGTGAATATGGACAAAAAAATGCAAATAATGCGAAAAGATGCGCATTTTTTATTGCACTATTTAAAAATGGTAAGATTTCTAACTATCGTGGTGAAATTTAGCAATAGTTTACACACTTTACAAGCAAAGAAGGACAGTAGAACTAAAACAGAAGCGGTGATTGGATGACATCAAGAGTGATGTTGATTGTTGGAGCAATTCGGATAGGTACCACAGGACAGGGTGGAGTATGGAGATTTTGGTGGAACTTCAGTCTGAGAAATAAAAAGTTTCATTTTAATTGCGTGATCACCTGAAACATTAAATTATTTAATTGTAATATTTACATAATCCTATTTATTTTATTTAAAACCTCAGTGTAATAAACATATGATTTTCGATAAGGTAACTCTTTAAAAAATGTATTAAAAGTCGATAAAAATATAATCGTTTCGTAATTTCAAATAGTTTTTAATTTTATTATGCGAACAAATTATTATGTTGGTTAAAAATAGAAAATAAAAAATACATAGGGATTTATATGAAACTTGTGACTGTTGTGAGATGCAGCATAAAATATTAATTTAATAAGCAGTGTAGGTTTTCCGGGAAAGTTATTTACGAATTTAGAAAATTGTTGAAAGGCAGCATCAACCCACTTACCTGAAACGCAAATTTAATTATTATGTATGTCAAAAGACCTTACGCTTTTAAAAAATGCTTTCAATTATTTATAACCTTTAGTAGTAGGTATTCCAGCTGACGGAAAAATTTAAATATTATCAAACAGAAATATGAATTCAAATATATATATTTACTTCAGTGCTGCGTTTCCCAAAAATATATCTGTGGCGTTATGGTAAAAGTTGATATGTCAGTTTTACCTTAGTAGAAGAATTATGAACCTTGGTAAGTTATCAAAAATTCAAATTAAATAAATAATACACTTATTCGATGGATCTCCTGTCTGTTTTCATAAAATTATTTTTACTGTATGTGCTCTCACCAGTGATATGATTTTGCAAACTTTTCAAAAACATTTGGGAAATACTGTCTTATTGAACATATTTTATAATATACTATAGCATCCTCACCATAGTTACTAGTAATTTTTTTAAGATAAATGAATACTTTTAATTTCTTAAAATTATATAATGGATCAGTACTTTATCGAAACAAACAATATATCAGAAGTGTTGATACAAATAAAAGTTGCAAGATAGTTTCAAGTGGATAGCCAGTTTTAAATTTTAATATGAAGTAATGCATGAAGAGAACGTGGACTTTTATAACCCCCAGTGAAACAAACATAGTAAAACAGGTAAAAAAAATGACTATCGTTCACTTCATTGTGTTACTGCAATCATTAATATGATAAATACTTTTTTGTTTTTCGTGTTATTGTCACTCTCTTATTGACCGACTCATTGAGCAACCACCTGGATAGTAAAACGTGCACTAAGATTTTTATTTTTAAAGGAGGGAAAGAACGAAATGCTTTCTTTGAAAATACGACATTTTTTAGTTATGTTTTGACAATTGGCTTTATAATTATAATACAAATTATATCAAACATCATAACCATTATTAATGAAACACCAAGTCTAAGATAGTAGTTGCAATGGTAATATAGTAAAACCAAGTCCAATGAGATTTTTAGAAAGGTATCTACTGAATGATTAA
The DNA here is from genome assembly GCA_022494535.1 of Himalopsyche phryganea. Classification (NCBI taxonomy): domain Eukaryota; kingdom Metazoa; phylum Arthropoda; class Insecta; order Trichoptera; family Rhyacophilidae; genus Himalopsyche; species Himalopsyche phryganea. Next base: position 1,739,209 of record JAGVSL010000001.1, on the reverse strand, counting down.
GGCATTAGGGAAATTTATGACTCTAGTGTAACATTAGAAACTGAACAAGGCAACCTAGGAACAAAGCACATCGTCAGAGAAAGAAAATTCCACCAATCATTAAGACGAACAGTTACTAGATTCAAGCTGTATAATTCTATAGCTCAAATAACAAAAATTGAATGCTGAATCTTGTGAGAATAACTATTTCTTAAACTTATCATTTGATTGAATAATCTTAATAATGAAAATTATTAAGATATACCAATTTATAACAATGTACACCATTTCAATAGTCGTTATTTTAAAAGAAGGTAAAGTTTCTGCTCAATTAAAAATTGTAAAAGATATTTTAATTGATGACTTACGCCCGCGATAAATGAAACTAGTCTGGAATCCTGACCCTTTGATTACATTGTGGAATTAGTACAAAAATATTATTGAAATTTTAATTGAGTATGAAAAAAGTGAGTTACGGACGAGATTGGAAATATTAATGGTATTATCCAAAACGGATGGAATATGACAATGCCTTACTTTTTTTATTCTAAAAAAATTCCAATATAAAAGAGGACCTTTAATCAAACTTTTAAATATCTTATATAGCAATGTTTAGCGAAACCAATATTACCAAAAAAAGTTAGAAATGAGTAGGTATCAAACAAATCGAGTATCGTCAAATAAATCGCTGATTACTCTAACATAGCGATAACATACATAACCTTTGAGAAGTCATTCAAGTTATTTCAATATACATGTCAGGGATATTCCGTAAACTTCAATTTTTTTTTCTATGTCTGCTCCCAATGTGGAGCATATGGTCTCCTAATGAAAGTATCTTAACAGAATTTTTCTATGAGAACTGCTTGTTGCTCAGTTGCTCAACCTCTCTTTTTTTCAAAGAGAGTACAAATAGAAGGATAGGGCTACGACAGAACTAGTGGTTAGCTAATCGCTTTCGCTACGCCCCGTGAAGATTGGAAGGGTGGGAGGGAGGACTCAGATAACGAACAGAAATCCATAAATCGATTGAAAGATCAATTTATGAAAACCGTCCGCACCGAGAATTGAGCCTGAGACATCCGTAACCATAGCTAGCGACGCTACAAACTGTGCCACAGACGCCGACAATATATATATAACTCCAATACAAAAATAAAATCTATAACTCTTTTGTTCGACTAGTTGTGCTACCATTTTGTACGAAATTGATTCTATTCTTTACTTATATTATTAATGAGAACTTAGAGTTGGTGAAGATACAAGCAATGACATCACTAATTACAATGTTGTGTTCGGAGTGGAAAATCGCAAAGGAAATAAATGTCATAGCGGAGAGCCGCGCGTCTTGTAAAAAATTGTATGTAATAATAATTAATTTCTAGTGAGGCTTTTATTAATTTCGAAGAATTCTATGCTATTTAAATATATGTAATTCTGTATTATTTACTCACATTTCATTTTTATCCATTTTAATAAATTCTTCTTTATTTTCTATAAGATGATTTACAAACTCTGAAAACAATCTTATATATTCCAAGATTAAAATTTCTAGCCGTTTGTCTGACATAAACAGCTTGACAATTTCAACAAGAGAGTTTATAAATACTACTTTAACACTATAATATTACTTCACTCAAAAACATGCGGCATCACCCATGAATTTAATACGACTGCAAGTAGTTTATTATTTATCGCTCACCGTCGTTGGAAAATCTCCAAGACCTGTGATAAAATATTGTTTCCCGCCCGTTTTAAATTCAGACCAAGCCCACCTCACCCGCCTTGGCAAAAAAAAAATCGGATATGCAGTAAGTGCCGTGAGCTGGTCATATTTCACCAGTGAGACCTTGCCTCCCCATCCTTGCATCGCATTATATTAAAAAAGTGACCCGCGGATTTGCATGCTATGCACAAAAGATAAATATTCTTGACCTGGATGTTTAGAAATTTTAAGAGGCATTTATGAGGGCGTAAATCACTTTTCATAAGAAAATTCGCCAGTGAAAGTTTTTCCTAGAGAAAGTTTATGATATATTCTTCTAACGTGATTATGGAAACATATTGGATGCACTATAATTTTAACTATTACGAACCTACTAGCATATTTCTCTATATATTTATTAAGATGTCTTTGGTTGAATAAAATGCTTCAAAAATTCAGATCACACTGTAAAGATGTCATTTATTGTTTTTGTAAATGGCCAATTAATATTTTTTTAAAGAGAAAGCGAAGAAAATCCAAGATTTCACATATTTATTGAAAAGTTTTAGAGCAATCAATTTTTCTGATAATATTTCACTACATTGAGATTCAATTTAAAATTTTGATTCAAAAATATGAAATCCATTCTAACTTCCAGGCTGACATCTGTTTTGTCGATTAGAGTTTGAAAATATTTATTAGAGACTAACAGTCAGTTGTCTTTATAATAAATCAAACAAATTATAATTTACTGTAAAACAAACACAGAACGAAAAAATAATGAACAAGTCTAAGAATGAAAATTCAACATTCTATATCGACGATGTTTTTGACAATTGCTGTAACCCTCATAATTGAAATAGTTCAGGAGAGAGTAAAAACTGCTTTTATCGAATGGTGGTTGGTGATTTGCGTTATGAATCTTTGAAATGCACTCCTGTAAATTATCATGTTTGCAGATACGGGATTATACGTACATAGGGAGTGTCGATATAATAAGGGATTATATCAAGTGCTCGGGTCAGAATTTATAAATCTAAAACCAATGTAAAATGACGTTTCCCTTCCAAAAAGTGGTCAAGTTATTTTTCTAAATTACATCATTTGGCCGAGACCTGCTCTGTCGTCTTTAAAATGAGATCCAATCATTAACTCATGTTCGTATTTTGTAAGGTAAACATCAATTGGCCAAAACACCATCGATATATACTTTATTATATTAATTGTAGACATAGACATTCTACAAAACTGTTTGTTTCTTCTTGAATTCAATGATCATTTCGAATCATTAAGTTTGTTAAGTATTCAATTTATCTGCGTAAAGTGGATTTATTTCAATGTTATTATTTTGTTATCGTGTGAGGAATATCTTTATAATGGTTGGACTATTTATAATTATTAATAACATTGTTTTACTTTAGTTATCTTGACAAACCATCGATCGATCTGTAATAATTATTCAAATGGTAGAAATTTCAAATACTAAGAATACAAACGGAAATTTATGGCAAGTTCTATCAATAAAGGACAATTTAAACGTAAATAACTTTATATTATATCTGCTACTGTACTAACTTTTAATATTTAGAGTTAAAACGGTTACATAAATATATACGAAAGCATTTATTTAAAATAACATAAAAATACAAGGTTTTCTTACAAAAATAATCAAGTAAATCAAACAAATATTATATTTTCGTAGTTAATTGGTAATGAAATCTAATCGTACTAAAATTAATCCAATAACTACGATTCTGATTTCGTCTGAGACCGATAAAATCTCAATAATATGACCCTAAAACATTTTCCCGATGTAGGTAGTAGGGAGGTGACCCAATATGCGAGAAATCCCGTGTCGGAAGTCATAAAATATTTATTTACAGCGTTACAGGTACTAACCGGATGCTAAATCAGGCGGAATGTGATCATTTTTCTATCACCAGACAACACATAAAAATATATATCAGCATTAAAGTCGTCCTTATTGAGGGCGCACACTTGCGTGTAGATGTATTTTTCGGAGATATCATGAAAACGTTATATTTTCCTACAGCCGTAAAAACATGAACATATTACATTGAATATGTACATGCATTTAAATTTCCGACGCACAATATAAAGACACAGTAATTGTTACTGGAAAAACCGTAGTATGTGTGTTACTTGATGTCATAGCTAGATCAGTGATTCTGACATAAAAAATTTACGATGGTCGTTTTATAAACATCAGCGGTTTTATGGAAATGTCTCGTGGCCGCACCAATCTTTTCTATCGTGATTAAATATATTAAGTCGTTGCATTTAGTAAAAAATGAACCAACTTATAAGTTTATTTGGTTAAAGAAATTTAAACATGTTGTTTATGTATTAAACTATCTATGTAAAGCAATGCAAATGAAAATTGCTCCATACTTCTTTCTTCCGAAGCATGCCGCATCACCGCTATTAAGTTTTCATTCGTCAGTTGGTTTCGATACGTATTTTATTATTAAGTGCATCACACTGAATCATCTTTCATAGTATGCGATTGTAGGATAAATTGACAAAATTAATAAAGCAATTGTTGCTAATTCTTTATATTGGTTAGATTCATAGTCATTGTATAAATCCAACCAAAATATGTGAACTGTATTATTATTAAAACGGTCTTTCAGTATTAATTTGATCATGACTGATGATTTCTTAATATGTATATTTTACGTTAGCTCAGTAATTGAACTTAATAGTGGAAATGATGTTATTCTATTTTAGAGATTTAATGCAGTGTATTATTTTGTGCTTTTATTTTAAGTTATGTGTGTCAAATTATCTAAGAAATCACTAAGAGACGTCAACATCTGTCACAAGTCACAAAGCTTTTCGCGGTGTTTTTTTTTTAATTTATCAATGATGGACACGGTTTTTATTATCGTTATATTACTTTTTTGTAGTTGTTTATTGATATATCTAATATACGGCAAAAAGGTCCTCAGGAATAAAATTCACCATTTTATGAAATTAATTTGAAGCTTTTTACTTCAATCTTTTGGTTGGTTTACGACCAAAGGAAATACAACATAAACATTTAATTCACAAAGATTTTGAACATTATCAAAACTTAACCATCTAACGGTAGCACACAGGCGCGTACGTACTATGCAATACCAATAAAAAAATGTCGTATTTCATTTATTTAATATTACTGTTTTTTTAAATATTAATATTTCTTAATATAGAACCGTTGACGCCGAAGAAAAATCCTGTAGTGGCCACACATGAGAACCATTGGACTAGATGCAGAAACAATATGAATGTGCATTGAAACTTGCGAAGTTAGGCATATTTTTAGTTTCGTTATACTTGAATTCAGATTCAAGAGTATTTGTATCTGTGGTGTATTTACAAGCCTTCGTCTTGCTCTTCATATGGTATTCAGTCGTTGGAATTAGGTTGTAATGACTTAAGAATTTCTCACACTTCCTCTTTCATCCTTTTAACTATAACTGACAGACAATGGAATACCGGTACTGTGGTGTAGTGGTCAACGTCGTTCGCTTCGGTTACGGCTGGGCTCGAATCCCAGTATGGAAAGTTTCAAAAAATAATTTTACAATTGATTTCTGTTCGAATGCATGTATCTTTGTGATGTCTTAAACTCCCTCCCACCAATCCGTTCCTAAAAACGGGGCGTAGCGAGAGCGATTAGTAAACCACTAGTCATATACTAACCCTATCATTCTATCCTTACTCTTTTCAAAATAGAGAGGTTGAGCAACTGACATGGTTTAAAAAAAACAGTCGATAAAAGTTTTTAGAAATAAAAAAACAATATACACAATAAATATTATTAAAAATGTAATTTTTCAAATTGATACATTTAAAGCAGATCTGAATAACAATCAGCAACCGAACCGAATTAGTAATTCAGACTTTATATTAATAAATAATAATTATGATTTATTCTAAAACCTGTGTATACATATTTTTTAAAATTAAATATCAGCGATTGCCTGACATTTCCACGTCGTGCTACTGATGCCGCCATTTAGCATGTACTTTTTTTCCAACCAGATGACTTCCATCGAGCTGGAAGGCGGCTGATAAACGTCCAGAGGATTTACTCGTTGGAGCTATAGAACATTGTCATAACTTGGCAAGCCACGAAGAGATTGGCGGAGGTCAGAGAGTCATGAAGACACCGTACCGTAGTGGTGATATTTTCCAAATATAAAAGAGAATATGTTTATGATCATTCTACAACAATAAACGGTGAGAAATATTAATAATAAAAAATGGAAAACGTTGATGCACAAAGAAGAAAAATTGACTCAACTAAAATATCAACGACTTTTCATTTTTATACAGGCTAAAATTTACAGTTAAGCTTTTACCCTCACCTGTTGTACCAAATAGATTCTTTCGATAAATAAATCCTAAATGTTCTATTATCTCGTACCAGAAAAAGAAATTTTATAATTCGATTTTATGTACACGTCCTATACTCCCTTTCTTTGAGAAATTCGATATTCCTTTCACCCTTCGGAATTGCCTGACGGAAAAGTTTTCTGAACACTTTGACCCTAAAGAGAAAATCTTTTTGGAACTCAAAAAAAAAAGGAAAAGATATATAGAACATCTAATACATATCATTTTTCTTACACACATCGAAATATATAGTTACTATAAATTTAATCATCAGAAATAACATATTTATTTAAATATAATATATTTGAACCATTTGTTAATTTGTTTTTGAAGCTATGCTAAAAGTTCAGTGATATTTCAAAAATTCTCTTTGACTTTGTTTTGTCCATTGAGTGGACTACATGAGGTTCCTACTGTGGTATCAAAGACTAAATTTCAAAAACAGTAATAAATAAGCATAAACAACAAACAAATCAACATCATTGAGAATTGTTTTCATAATAAGCATACGTTTTGGTAATAAAAAGATAAAATACTACAAATAAACTTATTTTAATTCTTTCCATCTCATCATCGGAGGGATATTTGCTAACAATAACAGCTAATTCCTACTTCACCCCATCTCTAAAAATTTAACTCGAGTTACAACCAATCTTCATTAAATCCTCCAATTGAAACAATCCATTAGGAGTCCACATTTGCTACAAGATACGAATTATTTTTACGTTATGTATGTCATCGTTGATATGTTAATATACTGCGGACAGTAGTGTATTACTAAATTAGCATGTACTATGAAGATCGGCCAGTGAAATTTATGGCATCGTTTATAATGTTAAAAAAAATAATGGATAAATATAGTTCAGTTAATATAAAATGGACGGTAATGCTTCTTCTTGGCAGCAAAGTTTGTATTGCATTACCGACGTTTTTCATGGCATTGTCTTGTTCTAACGAATAGCTTGGCTTCCCATTTTTTCTACCGTACGCTTTAAGCTTGCTATGCAAAGTTCGCCACGTTATTTTCGAACAAGTTTTTTTTCCCTAAAGCCTAAAGTTTTCCCAGAGAGTGATAGAATATAGCCATTTCTTACAATCGGTCATAAAAACTTTCCCGAGTGGATATAAATACTCTGAATTTTATCTTTAAAACATCTCACAAATTCATTTTAAGAACTACAACGAATTCAGTTTTATTGACAAGTAAAAACAAAGTACGATTCGTTTTTCAAATAATATAAAACCAGCCGTACCAACATAAAAATAATTATTTTTGAAATAATTATGTTTGATTATATTCATTAGGTTCCATTTTCAAATTACGGCGATGGGATTTTTAACCCTAGTGGTTCCACGCTGAAATAAAAATTTTACTACTAATTGTATTAATGAAACAACGTTGGAAACGATCATTGGAAAAATAATTAAATTTTCACATTCGTGTTATTAATTTTTTTAAATCTTTACTGCATAAATAAAAGAAGATATTTAAACGTTTACTTAAATGATTACCAACTTCTTTTAAAATAATATGTCAAATCATGTTTCACATGAAGAATTAAAAAAAATGTTTTTATCTTGTTCTAAACTCTTTCCTAAATATTATAGTAAAGACATAGCTGCTTCGAATTTCATTATTTTCCAATAAATCATTAATCATTTTATATTATATATTTATAAAATACCTCGAATGTAAAAAAGCAATTATTGCTGCTTCCAAATTCCAAGGGTATTATTGTTATTATTGACTGAGGGTGCTTGATGGAATACCTATATCAAATATCAAGTCCAAGGTTATGATATGATTTAATTTCTTGTTATTAATTAAAATCTACTAAATTCATTCTATACCTAATGGTCAAGACAAGATAATAATGATTATAATTAAGCTAGTCTTAGTTAAGCGATGTTTTCAATTCAAGCTAAAAACGCGTAAATTTGCCATCCAATTAAAATTGTAGTGGACATATTTAAATTATTTACCTAAAAGCTACGTTTAATAAAGACAAGTTTAGTTTTGTAAATGTTTTTAATTATGCTGAAATATATTGTTTTCTTCACTAAAAAAGATAATACAACAGTATTAAAATAAAGATTTTGTGAATACAGAAAGCATTTTCAATAAATACACAAAGCGATAAATTTAATTAGAAACTAAGTGATCAAAGAACATACAAACAAGTCAGAGAAGGGTTAGAAGAAAATTTGGAATATTTAATTTAAGAGATTTAAATTGACAATAGACTTATTGTATTATCCTGTGTGAATGTTTTACAATAAATCTCCAAATATCTTCTTCTTATCCTCATGCATACATTAATCACACTTGTCTTGTACAATTGAATATGTGTTTGAATAAGTGAGCGAAATAATTTCTAAGAAGTTTGACGATTTTTTCAATATTTAAATAAAAATTGTAATATCTTTGAATAATTGCAAATTGTTAACATTAAAAATAATTTTTATTGATAAGGAATATTATGCCAATATTAATTTTAAAAAATGCATAGAAATAAATTAAGTAATAGAAGCGAAACAAATTAGCTGCATTATCCTGTATGACAATAATAATAATAATTATTGAATATTTAGGTACATTGTAATTTAGTTTGTTATGAAAATAAATAACATGACCTTGTAAGGATGTAACAACCCTAAATATACGTTATGTTTATTTGTATAGATGCTCATACATTAAAATATAAGTTTTTTTTATATAAATAATAAAAAGAAAACAAATAAAAAATCAATCTTTAAAACATTTATTTACACATAAAAACTTATTAAATAAAAAATATCTACCTTGATTAAGGTTCCAAATATGTATCACCTCAATAAATAAACACAGAAATATTTCTAGTACACAATACTTAAAATTCACGCACACATGTACAGAACATAAATATAATGAATGTAAATACACTTGCACGAAATTACGCGACGTCCTTTGCGAGCTAAAGAACGGAATGAAGTAAACTGCAAGTCCATGTCATCTGTTTGTATGGGATATTTTGCGCATGCGAATGGTTACCCGCGTGAAAAGTCCAACGTGAAGTTAGCCCATTTTTCTACCGTCTGATTGGTTGGTTCAAATTTATATTGATTCTTCGTACCAACTTTGCGGCAAGCTACAGGAAAAGTTAGTTGAGATTGGTGGGAAATGTGAAAGTTTACGTTATAGACGTCACGGATAATAACACTTTAAATAAACTTTTTAACTCCGATACTGTAATAAAAAGTATTCTAAAATCTAGTTAAGAGTTCTCTTTTCTAATATAAATAAAACAACATGCAGAAAAGTCTTATTAGCCGGACAAACTCGGATGGAAAAGTTGTGGAGATTTTGAAAAAAATGCTGATATCGCGAGATACAGTATTGCAGTTAAAAGCTGTGTGCTTCATGAATAACAGAATGGATACATTACAAAATGATAACGTATTGTATAAAGCTGTGATTGAAAATTTCCTTTCAAGCGGTTTGTGTATTTTTTTATGTGAGGCATCCGTTACACTCCAAGCGCAACTTTTGAAGTAAGTTCGAGAAAAATATATTTGGACTCTTATTGTTACTCATTATTAAATCTCAAAACTATATATGTAATATTTTACCATTAAAGACATTTTTTCAGCAATAGATGTCACTAGGCTTTGAAAAAAAGTAATTAAAAATGTGGGTATTGCACAATACGTTGTTGGGTCAAAATGTTGCAACTACAGAAATATCGAAAATTAGCTGAGAAAATTATTAGATGTATAACATATATAATATACCGTTTATTATATGAGTACCAAATTAAAACAAATTGGTATCAAATTGAAACATAGGCCATCTGCGAAAATGCACAGAAGAGTAATTTTTCATTTCAAACCATTTCAACACCTGCATCAAGCCCGGCAGCTATGACACTTTAAAGTAAATTCTAGCTCTGTGGATCAATGTGTCCACTGATTTCACGAAGATGGAAATCATGTGTTCGCTTTTGAAACTATTTACGAACTTTTAATTCAAATATCTAAATGAAACCGTCGGATTCTGATGCTTTTGATGAGTTTTTTGGAAACGGATTCTCACGGCTCGCGCGCCGCCAAATTAATGTTTGAGAGTATAAAAGTTAATAACAATTATATATTCTAACACATTTAAATACATAATTTAATCGTAAGCATCGAATTTTACGTTGAATATCGCCGGCAGACTAAAACTAGATAGATACGTAAAATAAAGATAGTTGAATATAAATTTAGTCTCTTATTGGTTTCATGTACACATGCATATGTTTGGCTTTTAGGTTGGCAATTCTGATTTTTTATCCAACATGGCTGAAAAAATAAAGTTTGGCATATGCAACTATTACGCGATAAACCAGTCTTATACTGCTTCCTTTCGTCGTTATTGAGCATATTTAGCTTGATAAAAGACTATTCTATCCTATATATTATCATTTCGCGCAGTGTTAGGTGAAAAAAAAGCATTTTTAGACAATGTCCACGAAAACGAACCTTTAGCAAAAATCAATGTTATAAAAAAGATATTAGGTATAAGCACTGTTTAAAAAAATTTGTAATCTTGACCTTTATGAAAAAAAAAATTATCAGTACAATGATTGTATTTATTTTCAGAAATATCATCATATGCCTGAAAAAATTCTCAAAAGTTCGTTTATTCTACAACAACTCATACGCTCCTGTAGTGGTGTCCTCTATCGGACGGACAATCCATTTTCTATTAAAAGAAAATGTATTAGAAAATATTTTGCAGCACGCTCTGTATTTCTTGTCGGAAGTATTTTTCCAGTAAGTTATTACTAATTTTGTTATATTGGTGAGATTGTGTTTTAGAATTAAAACATAATCTCATTCTTTACTCATCACAATGTTTATATTATAATATGAGACATTTAAATTACATTGGACACTGTTTACTTGAATCACATCGACTCGTATAAATAAGTTGCTAAGTACAAACCAAATTCATTTTCACAGTAAAATTAAAAGCACACATGAAATTCATGGTGAAGAAAATAACCGAGGACCAGTTTTGTTTCTAGACTCCTTCCACTGAAGTCATGAGTGACACTTGTGGCTGTATTAACCAGGCGTATTCGGCTACCATGATCTTATTTAATTAGTTTTTACATTACTTATAATTAAATAGTATATAAATGATTTGTTGCTGATCAATTTATTCCCAGTAGAAGGAGTTAATAACTGAAATACCACTTCTAATGATTCTGATGATAGCTCATTTAATTATCTCACTAAAATAACAAGTCAGTATGAACACTATTATCAAGCTCATCGTTGAGTGATCAACGCTGTGGGGTTTTCATACACTCAATTGATAGATATAATTTTGATTCATTTTATGGATTTGAATCCAAAAGCATAGCTGTCTGTGATGTTAAAATGAGGTGTAGAGAGAGTACTAGCCAACTACTAGTCCTTCTTTCCTTACCCTCTCGAAAGTGAGAGGTTGAGTGACTGACGTGCAATCAGTCATTTAAAAACAAGACGTATTGAAATTCTCAATGCCTATAAACTCCATATTGGGAACAGACATAGTTTAAAAAATATATTATCCCTATTACCACACTAAAACCAGTTTTTTTGTATTTTTTAGTGTTGAAAGCTTAAAACTATCTGGAGTGCTGTCATTGGGTAGTTTTTATAACCCTCATCAGTTAATGGAACTACTGTGCGGAATAATGGATGCTACAGCCCTCGAAACGGAAACTATGTTGGCCGCTAGTTTGGTTCTTCATTCTCTGATAAATCAAAAAACTAACAAAATCAATGTCAAACTAAAAACTTTAGTGTATATTTCTGAAGCAATTCAAAAATGTTTACAATCATTGTGCAAATTACTTATTGAAAATCATTTCAAGCACAATTCAGAGAATAAAATTGATTACGTCTTTGGTATGCTGTGCTACATCGCAATGGATGCTTTGAACTTTACTAAAATATGTGAACTTTATTGTCACAATAAAAATCGTTACAGTGATTATACCAAATGTGAAAATGAAGGTCAGCAAAATGCTATGAAGAGCAAAGAAATTACTGTTGAAACTGTGTATAATATTTTGACAGCCATCATGTCACAACTAAAAGTAAGAATAACTTATAAAATGGGTAAAAAGCAATGTATTAAATTCTAAAAGAATTGACAAATAATATGACTGTGTCTCTCGCAGTGGTCGACAACCTTGTAACTAAGATGGTAAACTATATTTTACATATTCAAATCATGTGGAAGTTCATCCATAAACTGCCGCTAGTTATGAGTGACCAATGCACTCATTAGTTATTCCACTCAAGCAAAACAGCAATAGTTTAACTGGAGAGAAAGTGAATAGCAACATCACCGTTTACCTTAATCTATATTTATCATATACAGTGGGACCCCGATCTATTGTTCTCGCATTCATCGATAAAATTTAACCACTATGTATAAAGATGGAGTCTGCAAGTGTCATATTATTGTTATGATGACAGCTCATAATTTTTATTCTGATGACTCACCTACTGATCACCTATGTACAGACTTTTTAGTCATCTCGCCAAAGATGGTCTGTGTTCATTTTTGCCTCGTATTCTGTCTTGCTACTAAAATGCCCCTTATAAAGAAAATTAGAACTCTAGTCTAGAGGCAGAATAGGCTTTCCCGCTTTCATCGTTCTCCTGCATTTATCATTTTTTTCAGATTTTCACTGTATAGCTTTTCACTGGATGTTTGTCACAATGCAGTAGTAATTGCAGTATTTTAATAGACGTCACGCAGTTCCGCAATAATACAACTCTTGTGTTTGTGACATTGAATGCACCCATGAAAAATTCTGAAACTTTCGATAACTCATTTACAAATATATATCATGCAAACATTAATATCCATTGTATTAGTAATGTTAAATCTGGGGCAGTATATATTAAGATCATAAACTCAAACACATTCCAGAACTAATCGATATATTCTCACAATGCTATGCAAAATTCTTCGATTAAGAATATTATTTGTTTCAGAATTTTGATTCAACAATAATGGTTACCCATACTAAAATATTTCTCAATTTACTGATTATGTTCCTGAATGATTCTGCAGTTCATGATATTTTACCGGTTTTCATTCACCATTTATATAAGAATGGTTTTCTCACTTTTCTACGTAAACAAATGTCATTCAAGTAAGAACTTCTATTTTTTTATTGCGAAATAAAAATAAAAACAGATATCTTTTTATATTAAATTCTTACAACGCTATATTTTTTTGTCATTCCAGGAACAACTTATCCAGAAATTGCTCAACCATCATGGCTAAAATATTATACCATCTATCAGTTGAAACATTCACATTCAATAATTGGAAAGGTGGAGCCAAATCCTTTGAGAAGCATCTATATGTATGATATATTTTGTAAAATATTTTTCATGGAAGAAAACTTTATTAACATAGAATAATAATAAAATATGTTTTACAGGAGGGCCTAGTCGAAATTAAACCAACAACAAAACCATGGATTCATAGCCTGAATGATCCCCGAACCACAGATGCATCGATCAATGGAATACTTGTGTTTTACTATTTCCTGTTTTTAAAATCTGAAAAGTTAGTACAATAAAACTTCACCTTTTAATCAAAACATTAAATTGAGGGGTGCAAGACTAAATAAATTGAGGCTTTATGTCAAAAGATGACTTAGGATATAGTTTATTATCAAAACAATAAAAACAGCAATGGAAGATCCACTCCAATTAAATGAACCTGATCAGGGATTAAAAATTTTCTTAGAACCATTCCTATGAAAATAAATTATTGCCATCTAGTGATTGTTCACCACACCTCATGCTACAACAATCATGTAAAATTTATCCCTATGTTCCTGCAGTCAATGTATATATTTTAATATTTTTAAATCTTTTTCGATGATGTATAGAAGTTTTCGCCAATAAAATAAATCCTTACTTTCGATGCTATGAAAATATGTAATATTTGGTAATACCTATTTTGAAGTATTGAGGAGAATATGCTGCTAAATTACCCATTCCCATTTAATGCTGGATGTAAATTGTTAGTGACCTGTCTTATTAAATACACGCTATTATTTACTGAGAACCATGGGAAATTACAAAACTGTTTCAAGACCTTTTCATCACTCCTGCTCACTACAATCATGATCAATATATGATTTGACTTTTATTTCCAATTTACAAAAGTTCATATAGTTTAACAGGGGAGTACTATTATAAAGCAATGTTGAATGTCCTATTCCTATTTTTTCAGACCTGAAGATGACCTCTCCATTTTGCATTCAAGTCTTTTAGAATTTATATTGTCTATACCCAACACTAGATGTCCAGACCCTATGACAAAATGCTTATGGTTTCTATTTGCGGTAAATCAATACAAATTCTATACTTTTTTTATTTGCGGTAAATTAATACAAATACAATGGGGTTTGTTAATTGCCTGATATCTGTTGAAGATGTTGACGCCGAGCGAAAATGGTACCATTGTTTAAATTAACATTGGGGGAGATTAACTAAAAATATTTGATTATTTTTTACAATGTCTTTCCACCCAGAGATTTCATACCATCCATAGAGCATGAAGCATGCAGTGATATGAATCTTTCAATTGAGGTTTTTTTTTAAGCGAATTTTTTCACAGTTTTCATAAGAATTAAGAAAACAGCTGTAATCATTCTGTTGGCCCTGATAAAGATAATCTGTTACTGATGCATACATTTTTTAAAACCACAGATGGCAGGAACTTCAATAAACACACAATGCCTCGCAATTGAAGAAATATTAAAGTTAGGGAAAGCAACTGCTAGAATTGGATATTTAATATCAGCCAATACAAAAGATTTGTATACTCATCACCCACTAATGACTTGTTGGGCTTTTTCATCGAATAGAATTTCTCGAGAAATTCAGAGAAACATGGTAATGAGACTTGCCCAACTAATGCATATTATTTTTTTTGATCAATGATCTTGAAACAGAAGAAAATTTATATTCAAAGAATTTTTTCCATATGCCTTTGATCAAAGTTTTACTCCACCATCTTCCAGAAAGGACCAATAACTTAGCATTGCATTGAAAGGACATGTTCTGTATTTGACCATGCATGAAATGGACCATTGATCCTCTTCTCAGATTTACTAGTGTCCGGTCAATAAGGCTCAACACCTTTACACCGAACATAATGATAAGTGTGTAAAATAAATTATATGCATATTTCTCGAAAATAATGTTGTTACTCATTCAGATATTGTGATGAAAAGTTATGTGACAACTGACTTTCGTCCTGTATTACGATGTTGACTATGTTTAGTACCAACCTAATAAACATGTGAAGAGCAAATACAATAATCATTAAGATTGGCGTAAAAGTGTTGAGTCTTACTGATAAATCTGAAAATAAGACTATACTGCATTACAAATTTTTTTTTATGTTACCTCAGAAGTGTTGCATGCTCAAAGCTCATAATACATTAACACCCTTGAAATTTATGAAATTCAAGGTTGACTCGTTTATATATAGTAATTTTTCAGATCAAAGATGAATGAATTTTTTTGAATGTGTTAAATGTGTTAATTTAAGCATCTGGCATATTCTGATTTCCATAAATGTAGTTTTTTTACTTGTATGAGTTTTGAAGAGAGCTGGTTTCGCTGTAACCCAGCTATTAAATACAAGAAAATGTTTTTATTTCACAGTATTACAAACTTAGATTGTGATACTAGTGTATTGCAAATGCATACCATCTTTCGTCTGTAGTATCGTCCTAAATGCCAAGTGATAAAATTTTTTATTCAATTTAGCAATAAACATTTTTAGTTCTTTGCTAGTATTTTGCATGATACGGTATTTATTGGCATAACTCAATGTATCATTGTCGTCTCCAGTCATTAACGATATCTACTATAAATCTATTCTACTATGTAACCACTTCCAGCTTTCCTTTTGGTTTGAAAGAGAAGATTCATTACCATTAATTTTGAGATCTAAATGCACCGTTTGGAGTTCCTTAGTTGAGCTGATACAGTATGGATCGTCAAACATATTAAAATGTGCCACTGATCAACTTAAACATTGCATCGATACGTATTGTGATCAAGACACTGCCAATGATATCAGCGAGATTCTCTGGGGTTCTTTACCGGAGACTTTATCTTCTTTCGCTTTCGGAAAAATGAATGTGACAGGTGAGCCTCTAGAGTGCTACATAATAGTTATTGCAATTGAGCAATTATTCTTCAAATAATAGCATTCGTAATATACATACCGATATGCTAGACTTCTCAACTTCTGTTAAGTAGAAATATATAAGCAACTGATTTAATAAACTCATTACTGAGAATTACATACATTACTGAGTTGGCTGGGACAATTACGATCCAATCAATGTTACAATGATGAAAATTACCTTAAAACATATTGTTAAATTTAATAAAACATGCTACTAATGATTAAAACAATGAATTTATACACGTGTTCTAGATGTAACAGTATGCCAAATGCTGGATCTTTGCAGTATGTATATTCCTGCCCGTCCACGACCCTCTACCATTGAAAGAAGTGCATCACTCCTTGTTACGATAATGACATCTCGAAAACGAGAATTTACATCTGTTCCCATTCATATCATATCAGGAGTCTTCTGTTTGCTCAATATATCATTAAAGCAGGATAACACAATAGGTTAGTTGTAATGTAATTTATCTCCCTTCTTTTGTAGTGACTTACTTGACTTGCCCCCATTTGTTTAGATATCGGTGTATCACTCTGATCCTTTAAACTTCTTGTGGTGATGGCATAGATATTCTATAAGTATGGGGAAACTGTACTTGGTGTGTAAAATCTTTTTATTTTTAGATTTTTATAAACAGATTAAGGTTTTCTGGTATTGGCTTATGACTGCATTGAAAACTTTGAATGGAAATATTATCAAAATAACATTTGTAATGAGTTTCATGGGCTTAGGGAACAAGCAAAATTTTTATTTTGTCATTCGAAAAACGCAATATGACTCAATATATGAAATCTCAGTGTCTAAGACATCATTCGCTATGTGATTTCTCTTTATAATTACTGCTTTATACCTGCTTGGGATGATTCTGTTACAGTTGCATTATTTTTCAAATGCCATATGTACAATGCAAATATCAAAGATTACACAGCTTGTATTCCAAAAATTATGTTCATTTTCAGTGTGAATCTAAAAATTAAATCATTTTAATAATATTTTTTTCAGTTTTGTCTCAGTTCATAAACTCACCGGCATTTTTACAATTTGTTTATGATGCTTCTCAAAGTGATGATCCCAAACTATCAACATCTGCATTGATGATGTTATCATTCTCTTCATATTACCAAGAAAAACATGGCTTACGAGTAAGTGGTATTTGAACTAGATGGATTAAAAATTCATATTATTATGTATCTGTTTTAATATTGTATGATTTTTTCAGAGCGAAAGCACTATACAATTTCGTCCATCTTTAATAATCTCATCGCTTAAAATGGAAAAGAATAATGAAAAGGTAGTGGCTATTCTTCAACTATTGTATACAATGCTATCACCAAGGAAGCAAGATCTTCCTTCATTACTTATGATTGCTCCTCAGTATCCAAAAACGAAATACATTATCACATTTAAGGCTTTATTTTTTAGACTACAGATGGTCTGCTGCAAGGTAATTATGAAAAGAATTGTGTTCTTATCGTAATATCTATCCAATAAGTATTGAAATGCATGTGTGTTCATTGATGTGATTGTATAATTTCATCATATTATATCCCAATAGACTCCTCCCCTTTGGTAACCTTTTTACTAAAACAGGTACCCTAAATGGCTTGCTTGTGACACTATATCTTAATAGGAAAAGGCACTATATCTTAATAGGATAAAATATCAAAGTATTAAGTTTTTCGTCAGAATTATCAGAATAGTAATAGCTAACAACTAACTAATAAAAAATTTTAAAACTAAATACTTTGATATTTTATTCTATTACAATGGAGTTCTAACAAGTAAATTTTCAATTCAATAAATAAGCTATATCTTAAATTTACTGGTTAAGGAAACACATTATACATCTATTTTCAAACATCAGCACTAAAAAGCAGTAATGTGAAACTTATCATTGCAAATCATGAGATAAGATCAATACTTCAAATGTGGAGGTAAATGCCAATTGAATGAACAATTTTTGATTGGAACATTTATCATACAATGTCAAAAGCCAAAAATGTTTAATTGTAAAAGGGTCCTGTAAATGTACATTTTTTTTCTAGGAGTCTAAAAACGAATCTGATAGTGCATTGGAATGTCTCAATGCTATGCTGCGTTTTGCTGGGAAAAGAAACTGTGATTCTCAATTGATAGTCGCACTATCTCATCAGCCGTGGACACACATATTGATTAAATTCTATATATATCAAAACAGAATAAATCAGAAATTTCTCAAATTTGTTTTCAACTGGCTTCATTGCGTCAAGATTATAATGAAGACACAAAAGTCTACAAATAATATAGCACAATCACTCAGCCACAGTCAAAACAATTCAATATCGCAAAGTTTATCTTATTTGGTGAATGCATTTAAAAAACCTGAAACATTAGACACTTTAGATAAAGTAAAAAAAGAAACAATTGAAAATATACTCAGTACAATAAGTTCATTTTTTGATGTTGAAAATAAATAACAAATTTTATTACTTAGTAAATGTTAAATATTGAACACAATTAATTTAACTTAATCTATAATAAATAATTAAATTCAGCAGGTACCAGTTTTCATATAAGCTTATTAAATAAAATGCGCCCACGCCTAATTTCTTGGCCTTCCAGATTTCTGTATAAAACATCCTTTAAAAGAATTAAGCCTTACATCAATTTCCCCTTCTTCAAGCTGTAATAAAAAAGTGAATAAGTAAATATTGTTAAGTCATATAACAATGTAGTAAAATGTACTCATGGTTTATAATAATTATTGTTAATTAATGCAAAATAAAAATGACTATATTTCTTTTGAATATAATATTTATGAACAGGTTTTTGTAAATATACAATTGAAGCTATATTAGGTTTTCGATATAAATCATATAGAATGCAATATATTAAAGAGAAAATTTGTTGAGATGAGTATTTTTTACCTGATCTTTATGATAAATCTCCCTATAGCATGGTGGGGATACACATTCTCTGATGCATCTAACCCTTGCTATCCCGCCAGATTGACTACAGGCTCTACTTTGTTCACATGCAGTTTCAAATTCTCTAAATGTCATTTCCTGGTAAGAAAATTGAATAATTTTTGAAAATGTCGAGTGCTATAAAATGTATAATTGTAAATATCATATTTTGTAATGGAATGACTGAATTTAAGTAAAGTATAAAACGAGTAAAAACTTAATTCTCGCATAATAAAAATTGTATAGGGATGAACAAACTTACATTTTTGGCAATTTCTTTGTACTGATACTCTGGAAACGTAAAAACTACGGGCGTTTTTTCTTTATTTGCAAATAAATTTTGGGCTAAACATAATAGAGACAGTAGCCAAAGACTTCCTGTCAGACTAGATTCCATTTTACTGATATTTATAAGAACGGAGAAGGAATTTCAATATTGTTTTGACATTTGAATATTGATTGTTTTCGAGCCAGGCTGTATTACCAGCCGCATGGCAAGGAATTTCCCAAAAAAAATGTCTAATTGAAAGGTTAGAATAGTTAATAATATGAGTGTCGTATTGTAAAGAAGTCGTGATTTTGTATCCAATTAACGTAAATATATTTATTTGTAATCAATTTTTATTTTACTCATTCCGCTCTCATAGTAAGTAAATAAACAATCTTTGGGTGTTATAAATAAAAACCAGGTACCATCAAACGGGGCTATTTCGCCTACCAAGTATATATCGTCGTTGTTTTGTAAAAAGGGCGAAATTGACATTTTAATGAAAACACAATATGTATCTCACTAGCTATGTTGTTTAAAAACAGCGACTTTGTATCTAGACAGTAAAGTACTTAAAAACGATAATCGTGAGGGCAAATAAGCACTTGGTGTTCTGAATAAAAGGCGAATGTGACATATTAGGCCTTTTAAAATAAAATATGTTCCCAAGTGGTGTTAAGTGTAATGATGTATGGGCGAATATACAATATTCGCCCTTTTTACATATTTACCTACATATCAATGTGACCAATATTGTCAAGTTCGCCCAGATTCTGTCATTTTACTATTGACAAAGTTTATTGGCGGGTTTGTTTTGAGAAGTTTCCACAGTGTAATTTAGTAACAACAGTGTTTTCAAGTTGACAATTTGTTATGGTAATAGGAAACGATTTAATTTTTTCTGCAAAACATGTATATATAAATGCAGTGATAGATTTTTGGAGAAATAAAAGAACCTGATTTTTGGGATATTTAGGAAACTCTTTGAAAACGATGGGAAGCAAGATTAACAGAGACAATATATTTCAGACAATATAACTATTGAAAAACCAAAAGGCAACGTATAAATAATATTTTATGCAAAGGACATACTTTGGCTTATCATACTATTTCAAGCAATGAACTTAACAAAGTGTGTCGATCTTTTTTATATCTGTTCGTGGTAATTCTGAAAAAACGGGTGGAAAATAGCAGTGTGGTACACCATATGCGTGGATGGCAGCCTTCGGTAATTAAAACGTCAAACGAAGACGAGCAATTTGCAAGAAGCCACATATTGTTAGTATCAGTTGTATAATCTCACTACTGCAGGAAATCTTCGTCCAAAAAGTACTTACCTGCTGAGCTTAACATTAATAAAATGTACCAGCCTTATAAAGATACGTGTATTGAGAACAGCCAGGAAAAAGTATTTTAAGTACTTCGCTGTACAAAAAGTGTTTTTATTCTTATAATCTAAGTTTTCATAAACCTAAGAAAGACTTGTGCAACACTTGTTTGAAATATGAGTCTCTACCGGATGAAGAAATATCATATAATGCAAGTATTTAATCGTCTCCTACAGAGAAAAGACAGAGCCCGAGAGATACAAAATGCAGCCATTCTTCAAGCAAAGACAAACTCACAGCATTGTGTACTTAGTTTTGGTATGCAGGCTTTATTGCAATGCCCAAAGGGTAAAGTATCTGCAATTTTTAATAAAAGAAAATTAGCATCCTACAATTTGACCATACCACGATCTTGTATTCAATCAAGGTACATGTAATATGTGGACTGAAGTATAAGGCAAACGCGGGTCAATTGAGGCCTCAACTTGTGTATACAACACATCAAAAGCCATGTTCAAGCCAAGAACTTTTTCTTTATGACAGACAGTTGTGGTGGGCAGAACCGTAATAATTATTTTGCATCTGCCTGCTTGCATGCAGTAGAAATATTCCTCACATAGAAACAATTGACCATGTTTTTTACGAATCTGGCCATTCTCAACAAGAAGACCCTATGCACTCACTATCGAACGAGCATCTCAAAATATAACTGTTAATGCTCCATCCGAATGAAAGATGATTTGCCAAATGGCAAGAAAAAATCCTTTGCCGTATGATGTTAGAGAATACTTCCACGATGATTTCATTGATTGTAAAAAAATATCCTCATTCTGCAATATTAATAAAAAATTGTCTGAAATTATATCGTGGCTCAATATTAAATGACTTCGTTATCAGAAGGGGTAAACCAAACATAATTTTATTTCAATGTGGTGAAGAATTTAAAGAAATCAATGCAGATACACGTACCAGTACAAGAAGAAGAAATTATCCCGTTCCATCGGAAATATTATATTACCAAAGGCATACAATGAACGACTGGCTATTACCAAGCCAAATATGACGACTTAATGTCGTTATGCAAAAATGGTGTAATTAATCGAGATTTCCACGGATATTATGAAGGACTACCTCATACTAACGGCAAAACATAGTTTTCTCATTATTTTCAATAAACATTTTATAAAATTTGGATTATTGAGATTTTGTACCTTATTTAATAAAAAAATCTGATGTTCCATAACTTTTTTGATTAGGTAAAATATACCTTTTAAGGATAAAAATACTGTTGATTTTCACTAGAATATGGTTTTGATTTAATTTAACTTTCATTATTATATTGTTTTGACGCTTATTAGTTTAAATAAAATATTATAAGAATACTATGCTTATAATTATTGCCTAACAAATGCATACATTCAAGGGCGAACGTGCACTGTTCTGTATTTTTTGTTACACATAAAGGGCGAATATCCATTTAAAATGATTTTTATGGCATTTTTATACAAATTCGTATATTTTTTTTTATATTATAACGACAGTATTTCCTCTCAACTTTATTATAAACATGTTGGACATTTATAATCATTCAAAGGTAATTAATAAATAAATGTCAAAAGTTAAAAATCGTCCTGTAAAATAGCATTTTGGTTAATTCGCCCTTTTTACAAAACACCGACGATATATATAGTATTATTGTAAATTGTCCCACTGATCCTCTGCTTTTAATAAATCTTACACAGAATTTAATGTAGTGAATGCAATTTTAATATTTGTATTGTGAAATAAAGAGATGGAATAGGGTTATGACAGCAAAAATTGCGTTAAGGAAAACACCAAGTTTATAAATGGTATGCTGCACAGACGACATAATTATTATTGTTGTATAATATATAATTATTATTTCTACAATCGGTTAAACTTGTTGAAAATTGAGATTCTTCAAATTCCGATATCTAGAGTCAGCTATCATAATTATTGATACAGGTTCTGAATGTTCATTATTTTCTAAACTACCCTATTTAAACAAACGAAGACATTCAAACATAATTTTTGTTGAATTGTGTGAGTATTATTAAACTGAGTATGTTAAACCTTTTCTTACCTATGGCACACCTAAGCACAAGTAAATATTTCATGGAAGACCGCAAGTCAAAATATGTAAATTTCATAAACAAAATTGACAATTCATTAGTTTCTTTTTATTTGATGAATTTGAAAGAGTAGCAAGTATATTTTTTAATAAAGGCAAATTAAAAATTTTTACCTTTTCAAAGTACTGGAACACTGAACACATGATTTGATAATGTGTATTATTTTGATACATTCGTTCTTTCCAATATTTTCATTGGGAATTTTTCGCCATCAATGCTTCTCAATATATATTATGCAGCAATGTGTAACTTCAACGGTAGAGGATTTTTTTGTTTTACGCACGAGACATGCCCCATTTTATTCCTCATCATTGCAGTTACACTATCGGTGAAAACACTAATACAATTTTTCCATTAAATATCGAAATAATACAATATTTGTTTCAACGAGAATAA
Source organism: Himalopsyche phryganea (assembly GCA_022494535.1). Taxonomy (NCBI): domain Eukaryota; kingdom Metazoa; phylum Arthropoda; class Insecta; order Trichoptera; family Rhyacophilidae; genus Himalopsyche; species Himalopsyche phryganea. The sequence goes on along the minus strand of JAGVSL010000001.1, from coordinate 1,715,775 downwards.
TTGAAATGGAAATCTTAACCACCGAATGGGATTAATTCTTTTCTAGTATAAAAATTATCGATATTTTCTCGTTTTAGATGCACTGTGCCGTGACACACATGGGGTCGTCTCGCGGCACACCGGTTGCAGAGCACTGGGTTAGAGCATAAAGTAATATACTGTCTCAATAGGGTTTTAACCAAGACTTTATCCTGAATACTTTTCTATTCATAATAGTCTTTGACTTTATTCTGATAAATATAAATTCAATCAATTAAATTTGAATTATTGAGATTTTGTACACTTCCATGTATTTTGTTACTAACGACCCGGGTTTCGCCTTTCGGCATCTTCAGGCATTTGAGCGCACGAATGGAACTGAAAGCGAAAGGCGAAACCCGTGTCATTAGTGACAAAATACATGGAAGTGTACAAAATCTCAATAATTCAAATTTAATTGATTGAATTTATATTTATCAGAATGAAGTCAAAGACTAGAAAAGTATTCAGGATAAAGTCTTGCCTAAAAAGGTTATGTAAAGGTTCCATGTAAAATAGGGCACCTATGAAAATATTCCAAATTATAATTTTTTCAAAATCCACCAATACAAAATTATTTCCATTTTTAAATTGATGACAAACATACCTGTTGGATGTGCAGCTGGATGGAATAATAAAACAACTTTAGGCTATTTATTTATTGTTTTTTTTAAACGGCCTATTTTCATAAATAGCCCAACTTTATTCTTTAAGAAGGTACCTTTGTAACACACCACTGACCACTGATACAAGACTGTTCGCAATGCAACTGGCACGGGGACTACTGGCCAATGCTAACCAGACTTGTTGAAACGCGCGAGTCTATCCCGCACCGCGTACCTCGCAGTCATCACCCTGTCGATACCCTGGGCGCGACTTGCGCGCCTGCTTGGAATATGTTTATTTTATGGATCTATCGCAAACGGAATGAGAGGGCTCATCAGATATCATCCGTGGGTGTCGTTGCATTGCCGAAACTGAGTGTTAAATAAAAATGCGATGTAATTTATTGATGCCTTTATTTTGAAATATCAATCAAGATGAACCATCTTGTTTTTTTTATGTATTTTTTATACAGAAGTAAAAGTCGATGTGACAAAATTAATTGTAGTGCAAATGCCAAATTACAATTTTCAATATATTTATTGGATTCATGCATAAAATTCTGGGATACAATAATTTGATGTAAGACACACATTTGTTAAAACACAAATCAATAATGTAAGCAAACTTGTATCTACATAAACTATAATATTAAACGAAAACATATATTATCTATATGATAAGGTGAGTCAGTTACAAATATATGATAAATTGAAATTGTAACAAGGTGAAAATTCTATACATAACAACGTGACTAAAATGTGTTCAATATTGCATATATTTTGGAGTATATGAATTGGGAATTCGAACATATTCATGTTAAAAACACTTAGATAAATTATAAGACAATAATAACAACCCGTTGCAAAAAAACAAAGCAATATTTTTTTTATATATTATACTAGTGTTCGATAACTATTTTTTATTTAACCAACCGTAGTAATGTGCAAAACTTGTTTTCTATATTTGTAACCTTAGGGATAAGCTTAGTAGAGGTTAATTACAAATTTTCTTATGAAGTATAATATTTTCAATAAAGATTTACATTTTTTTATATATGTAGAATAAAAAATCAGGTGGGTGGGTAAGTAAATATAGAACAAACACATTTGCAATAAATAATGCCCTAAACCGATTATGGTACACTAAAACTAAAACTAACGGATAGCTGATTATGATGGAAGAGAGCTTTTCTTATTGTTCGGCTTATTGAACTAAAACTGGTTATTAAATTACATGTATTATTTATTACAAACATAATATTATATTCCTATAAAGGCGGTATTATTTGGTAACACAAAGAATTTAAACAAATCTTCAAGAATAGAATTAATTAATACATTACATAGTCAAATTTTGATTTGAGACACAGTTCTCACTTAAAATTAACACCGGGAGACTGATAACGCAAAAACAAAATTCAACTCTAAAGCTACAAAAAATATTGTAAAACATCTCGTGAAAACAAATCCAAAATCAAATAATAAATAACAAGTATTTATTTATATCTTAATGACTTTAATTCACACACTTATTTGATTTTATAAACATTATTTAACTAAGCCACATTTGATGCTTGTGGAAATATAATAAGAACGTAGAGGTAAGTTGTGATGGGGTATGTTAATAATAATATAATCGGTGCAGAGGTGATGGATACAAGGTGGTGTGGCTTGAATTACAACTCGAAGCGTTTCTTGCGCTCAGCAACTATCCCGACGAGGGGAGAGATGGAGGCACGCGTCGAAGAAGACACCGAACAACGAGACACACGGGAAAACCCACTCAGTTCTGAAACAAAGAGATAAATAATAACATTCATTTTACATATATGTTTGACATTCTAACTGAAATAGATTTGTCAGTAAAATGAGATATGCACGGTTTATAGTATTGTTTTCTTAGTGGAAAAACAGTCTAGAGCCATTAGTTTCGACATCCACTGAGAAAATGAATTTGCTTACAAATAATAGCCTCTTTTTCATATATAATATATTTTTACAGAATGAAATTTGTGAAGACTATTTTAACACAAGATTTGCAAAAACATAATTAGATAGGTTTGATTGAGTATATACATGTAATTTAATGAATACAGAGAAATTTCAAGGCTATTGGAAAAAAACTGTCACCATTATTCATGCCACTGACTTGTGAGGGATTGTAGGCATTATTTAAATGTCATATGCACTATAAATTTTGTAACACTGAATAATTTTGAGTGTAATGTAATGCTTTCAGGATGTTTTTTAATTTATCTTTTTATTTTACTACGGCTAATTGTAAGGATGACTCTATGGTAAGAAAACATAAAATCAGAGTGAGATAATATCGCTACCTGTACCGGGGAGAGCCGGAGGTTCCTTGTGCTTTCTGTCTTTGCGAATTGGATTTTTGTTTTGCGCACTACAGACTTTGCCGGTTCCAGCGTCAGTTGATTGGGTCTTGTTGCCTTCTGTAAATTATTAAATTTATTAAATAAGACATATTACAAAGAATTCCATAAATTGATTGAGGTAAAAAAAAATGTATTAGAATAATAAAATGGGCCAAAATAAAAATTCAAAGTATATTAACAGCTTAATGGCCGCGGACTCGTATTTGAGTCTTTGAATAACTTTGGTTGCTGTTTGTGGACTCATACACGAGTCCTACGTCATACATTCCATTCTATTGAAAAAGTACTGGGTTATAATCGAGTTTGATTTCAAATGCCAGTGAGAGATGGTGGTATACACATCAATGCATTATTTAACAAAAATTAAACTATTATTTTTACTAACTAGTTTTGTAAAACTACCCCTAGATGGAATACGTTTTACTTTTTTCTCACTCTCGTAGTATTGGTTATTATTATATACACATTGCGTAGTGATTTATTGAATGGGTCATTTGGCATTTTTTATGGTGCTCGAGTCATTATGATAACCGTGTTCTGTCTTGGGGTGACCTGTAACATCTGCAAGATTTTACATTTTTAAACCATTAAGTAAATTTAAGTTTTTTTCACTACACCACCTAAGTATGCAACCCACAGATATAGAACCACTGCTCAAATGGCATTGATTTATGCGACGAAGTATCTGGAAGCCATCAAATCAAATTTGGTTAAGATATCTCAATCGGTTTACTAATTATAGTGGATTTAGTGAAATTACAGTTTTTTGCGAATTTCTTGCAAAATCGCCCGGTCGCCAGGTGAAATTCAATAAAAAAACATGCGGCCATTAAGCTGTTAATATGAAAACACAATTTGTTGTTCAAATAACTTCAAAAGTATTGGTCTAATATTTTCTTTAGTGTAAACAATAATCTAATACAGGCACCACATAAAAGTGAGTTTCAAGAATTCGTTAAATCAAATCATTTTATATATTTGGTCGTCAAACAATACCCCAAATCTAGTAAATCTATCACATATGTTAAGCAAACCATAGAAAACTCTCATTGCTTTATTTACAGGAACAGTATGCCATTAATTAAGATTTAATTTTAATTTGATATTGCTAGAAAAACGAAAACCTTTTATACTGAGAAGAATACAATATTTAGTAAAAAATATTTTTTGTTAGTTAGCCTAGCAAAAAATAGCTACTCTAAAAATAGCAAACAAGTTCTTGAATTATCAAAAGTATTAGAAACATTTGTTTTATGTTTTATATTCATTCATTATCAAATACATTTTTATATGTTAAAAGAATTAGTTAATGAGTATCCAAATATTATACACGGGTTTTCATTATATAAAAATATAACAGTTTCAATCCACTAAAGATTAAGACAAAATAATTTTAGCAATATTATCTTCTTGCATTATAGAACAGTAAAATAGGAAATCAACCATCTCTACCAATACCTTTCACAACCAACTATATAGAATAATTTTTGTGATGTAGATTTTAACAAAAATCTAATTAATATAAAATACACATAGATAATTCCACTGGGAATAACAGTCATTTATTTTGATTTTATATTAAAAATTAATCTCTAAAAAATTTCTTTATTTTTAATCTCTTTATTTTTTCCGTTGTCAAGACAAGTTTATAACTGTTATGATCAAATAATATTGGAATGTAAATAATTTATTATACATGCCTAATACAGTCAGATTTTACATACTTTTACAAATGTTTAAGAAGTTTTAATTACTTTTTTTTAGGTTTGTGTGTTTCACAATGAAATTCTATACACATAAAGACTAATTTTGCAGCTGTCGAATATATTTGTTGATATATTTTGTGAAATCATTAAGCAGGTTAATAGTTAAATAAAAAATGATTGATAAAAGGATAAATGCAGTTTTAATATATCATAGGTGTAGTAAAAATTGGTTAATGATAAATTAGTTAAAGAGATTATTAATTTTGTTACGATGAAATTAGATAGCGATTCTCACCTGCTACAATGGCGTTTTGCCAAACGGTCGCTAGATGTCTCAGATGGTCCCATAGAGGAGTATTCTGTGTGGATATCCCATCACTCCCTTGCCCATGCTATTAGTACAATGATATCAAGTCCTATTTACACAACGAACTTGCGATGACATTTCTATTAGACAGATGTTTCCCTCAGATTTACATGCAGTTATTAATTGTTAACATTTATATGAATGTGAACGAAATTTCGACATACGCAAAGTTTTAATAAATATTTGAACATTTTGACATGTAAGATACGACACGATACAATATTAATGATATGATGTTCAAATCTGAGAGTAACAGCTTGCTTATTTTAGAAAAAAATATTAAATTACTTATAATTAAAAATAACTTTCTATGGTGCCCTCGAACCATGCACTGACACCACTTAAATAAACTAATGGAGTAATAAATTAAGAATAAAATTAATTATTAAGCTCGTATTCAAGTCACTAAATATCCACCAGAAAGAAAATGAAGAATATAAGGTAACTCAAAGATATAATGAAGGAGAAATTTTTATTATGTGATAATAGATGAGTGACAGATGAAGGTTTTCAGAAAACTTACCGATGATGAACTGCTGCTTCCTAATGATGCAATTTCAGAACTGTTCATCTCGTTGACTTCAGACATCAAATGGGCTCGTAGTTGTTTATTTCTGAAATCATCATCAATTTTCTTATAATTTTGCAGTTTCAGTTGCAGATAATGATTCAGTTAAACTGCCCTCAGTTCAGTGACAGTTTATGTAATTCCGCTAATTCTAAACCCTATAGAACTGTTAACTTGCTTGCTGGTAATATGTTTTTTTAATTTTCTACTCAGATAAAGCATGTAGACTTGAATGAAGTAGAACTAAAAAAAATAGTTTTGTAGTAATTATATATCATCAACCCTATATATATATATATATATATATATATATATATGTATCTGAAATACTGTTTGAGTAAATAATCTATGTTGAATATTTGTGTGGTCATCGCATACAATTACACAATCAATTTTTCAAATATTGATTGTTTTTGCAATGCATGTTTCCTGACATGAAGAGAATTTTTATTTCAATACTATTTACGTGTTTTACCAGATAAAGCTTAAAGGAACATTATCCTACTAAATAATTTTTGTAGTGCTGGAATATATCTTTACTGATTTGGTATAAAACCCGATTCTGAATATAAAATATATTCTGTCAGTGAAATCAAAACATGAATGACAATTCAGAAAAGAAGAGTACAAAGTCAGACAGAAATTGTCTTTACCTGGCGTCTAGTTGCATAATATGCTGTTGAGCTTGAGTAAGCTGCTGTGTGACATTACAAAGTTTTTCTTCCAAGGCTGCTGATTCGACACACTTCACCGAATATTTCTCTGATAACGAAAGGATCTCTTGCTTTATTTCTTCCATTTCCTCCCTGTAAAGACCATTAAATAAAATATGTTAGTAATGCGAATATTAGAGATGCAAAGAAATGATTTATTTTTCACTGATTGAATCACATCTGTCATATAAATTATATTATATTCCAGAATATGAATACAATCACCAAATACAATATATTAAATGTATCTAAAATAGATTATTTAGAATGATGAGAATGATAAGAGATTGTTAATAGTGATGATTTACAACATGGAGATATTTTTAATTAATATGAGAGAACAATAATTACACCATCTAGTAATAAAATCATAAATATCAATAAAACATTAATAGATGAACATGACGATATAAAGAATGAATCTGGTGCACTATTTTATAGAAGAAATTAAATACATAATTATTATACAATGGAAGAATAAACAATCATAAGCCAGATGGATGGGTGCAGTAAAAATAATGTGAATTGTTGTGATTTTTTTTGTTTATTCCAATGCGTTTTATGAAGAGTTTTCCAAAATAAATGGAAGTAAGAAAACTATCTATTCAGGTTGCTGATGATTAGGAAGTAATAAAAATGTGAAGAGTTTACAAATACAGTTACTCATTTAGATCAAAACATGAGAAAAAAGGACGACTCTAGATCCCACTGTATCGCCATTAGAATAATGTGCATTATTATCGACAAATGAATGAACCGGTTATATGACAATACCAATAGCATCAGTAAATGTTACTAACCAATAGTACATCCGGCAAAATATATCCATGTTTTTTTGTTAGTTAAATAACAGGACACTTTACTTACTGGTGTCGAGAATGCACTTGCCCCAAATCTCCACCATGTTGTGTTCTTGTGACAAACTCTCTCTTGAACTTGGTCACTTCCCTCTGCACCTCGTTCTCGTGAGCCTTTCGCATTGCGTCCAGCGCTGCGAGGGTCGCCTGAGTTTCTTCAGCCAGGGCTTGCTCTTTGTCCACTCTGAAATCAGCAAAACATTGAAAGATTCATACGAAGGAACAAAATACTTTTACGGTAGGAAGACTATGCAATCAGACTGCGTTCATAGGACTGGGTTCTATTGGTTTGTTACTATGTTTATGACACAAAGACTTGGATAAATGTGTGGTTTTTACCTCTACATACAGCAGCAATGATGGAAAAATGGGATATGATATGCATCGACTTTCACACAATGGATGGATAAGTAGGATTTGAAAGTAATTCAAAATGCAATTTAAAAGAATTATGACGTTAAAAAATACTGCAGAATATGCTTAACACATTCGCTGCTGAATGTATCTTGAACATTATGGGAGATGTTGCAAAAATTTGTTATTTTCAAAACACGAAAACCTTTTCAAAAATATAAAATATTTAGAAGTGTTGAATTGAAAACATCAGTTTACTGTTTGATAATCGATTCGTCACTCACAACACATATTCAAAGAAGCGGTCAAGGCTAAAGCTGCGTTTACACGTGACGCATAACTTACATTTTTTTTTTTTTCCATGTCCGCTCCCAATGTGGAGCATATGGTCTCCTAATGGAGGTATCTTGACAGAATTTTTTCTACGAGAACTGCTTGTCACTCAGTTGCTCAACCTCTCTTTTCTTCTTTTTTTTTTTTTTACGAAGAGAGTAGGGATAGAAGGATAGGGCTATGGCTATGACAGGACTAGTGGTTAGCTAATCGCTCTCGTTACACTCCCTGTGAGGATGGGATTGGTGGGAGGGTGGACTCAGACTACGAATAGAAATCCATAAATCGATTGTAAGATCAATCTATGAAAACCGTCCGCACCGGGAATTGAACCCGAGACATCCGTAACCGTAGCCAGCGACGAAACCAACTGCGCCACGGAGGATAACTTACATTACATTATTTTTATTTTTATTTTTGGAAAAAAATCATTATCTTACCTTTTTTGGCATTATGCTGGAGTGATCGGGTCTCAATACCGGATAATGGCGCGTTCCACATATATATAGTTTACAAGTTTTATTTTATACACATATTTTTTAAATTAATATTTTTCTTATAGTTATTGGTTTTCAAACATTATCGAATATGTTTTTATGTTCACTTTGTAAGGAATTGAAAATATGTTTTTAATATAATCACACGTAATCCGCATCTCTCCAATGTGTACGATTAAACGCCAGGCGCATAATCAGTATCCAAACTGTTAAGCGATAAACAACAATGTCATTAGCTAGTAAAGATTGTAAAAATTTAGAAGATTGGGTTTACCTGAGCTGCTCACGTTCAACGCGGTGTTTGTCTTCCAATTCTTGGATGACACGTCGGTGAGAGCTTTCCATGGCGAGCAAACCTTTCTCGCATAGCACACGCAGCTGTTCAATCTCCGCCTGGTATCGCTGGCGAATGGAATCCCCTTGAATATCTGCACCAATCGTTTTGTGATAAGCCGTTCGCAGTTGCTCTAACTGCTGTGAATATTCAGAATCGAGAGTTCCTAGCCTTCTTTCGAGCCGTCGTGTTCTTTCTTTCAGTTGGGTTTGTTCTTGTTCGTGTTGCACTTGAAGATGTTGGCACTCAGATTGATGTTGGGAAATCTGCAAGTTATGTTTTCATGGACATTTAAAACCAAAAAGAAAGCAATTTTTAAAAATGGCTGTAACTTCAAAAAGAATCATTGTCTATTGACAGATATGATCAAATAAACTTGGTCGGGTACAGAAAGTAAAACATAGTTTTTATAAACTATTAACAATTATTTCGCAAGACACATCTATATAAACAGTTATTTTAGGGAAACAATTTTAAATGTTTTATTTAAAAAACTTAGAGGAACTAGTACAATGATCGAAGTTATACATCTAGAAATATTAGTGTCAGGTTCTAATACATCAAAATATTAGTATGAATATATTATATTATAATCAATACAAGGAATTTTGGAGTTTTATTTTGATTAAGTAAAAAAGCAAAATATAGCAATAGCAAGAGCTATCAAAACTTACCTGTTGTTTAAGAAGTGTGACTTCCGATTCACTACGCTGGACTCTTCGCTGCGCGGTTCTTTGCTGTTGCTGCAGTGATGAAACTAAATCCTCGGCAGTACGAGCTCGGCCTCTTAGAAGCTCAGCTGATTTTTTACCATCTGTGCCTCGATCTTGTTCACTTTTTAAAGCAGCAAGAGTTTCTTCATGCTCCAAGCGTAATCTGAAAGGTCATTGTTAAAATAAGCAATAAATATATATAAACAAGATAAAATTTACTAGAATCCGAGAAATATATTGACTCTTTGCCTAGTACAAATACTTTCGGATAAATGAAAAACATCTTAAATGTATTTAGAGAGATCGTTCTGAAGAGGACAATTTTTGTCAAGGAGTGTGACATACACTCAATCAAACGAATAATAACCTCCTTTAATTTTTTCAGCACAGTGATATTTTACCAATCTCTGAAGCCTAAGACCAAGTGGTAGCCATATTATGAAGAAAATATTTCAAATAAACATATCTGAATGCAAAATTTCAAGATATGGTAATTGCTACATTAACATACAATGTGAAAATCTACAGCATACTGTCAAGATTTGAACATAAGGAATAGTTTCAGTATGTATAAGAAATGCAAAAATGAACTAACCTGTCAATGGCACTCTGTAAACGGAGACAATGCTGGCACGGGATGTGACTAGAGAGAGCTTCTACACTCTTTTTCAGCGACTCACACAGTTCTAAAACACCTTGCACTTGTGTCTTGCATTGTTCTTTTTTGTCATCTTTATTATCACCAATATCGCTACCGATTTGAAGATGCAGGTGTTTGACAACTAATTCAACCTGTCGAAGAGCATCGCTAATTTTAATCAAGTCCTCTTTGTTATCTGTATATTCATCAGAAAAAAGAGCACGACATTCGTTTGAAAAATGTTGGAAAAGATAAATGAACTCAGCTTCCTGCGCAGGATCGCTGTCCAAAGAAGCGACGACATTTTCAGATTCCGATGATTTATTCCAAGAATTTTCACCGTACATTCCTTTTGTATAGTTATGTTGGTCGTTGGCGTCAGCTGGTGAGTCTGTTTCATAGCCACCGGTGCAAACGTAGATCTTTGCATCGATCAAAGCTTTATGAGCAATGACGTCAGCGAGCTCGTTGAGTAATTGACGACTATCGGTGGCAGGTCTATCTTCGTTAATCGGTGTTCGTAATCGAACATTAGTAAGACATTCTTGATAGAGACTTGTGATATCTGCGATAGCTTCTTTCATCTCTTCAGAGAGCCGCTGATGGGCTACTTGGAACCATTTCTCGAGTGCCGCCTGTTGGCTGGCGACCAATGTGAACCTTCCCTTTTTCTCTGCTTCCAGCTGAGTTCCATAAAGCTGCGCACATCTCTTCATGACGTGGGAAATTTCCGAATTCATCAACTCGTGATTGACAACATCCTGAGCTTTATGCCATGCTTCCTGTATTCTCATGTTTTCTAAATTGGCTCTATCTTGATCAAATGTTCCAGTTTCACACGTGAGTGCTTCCAAAATCAAAGTTTTCGTAAGTTCAACTAGTTTTTCTGTTTTGTATTGATTAACTGTGACAGTTATTTCTTTTTGTGAAGCTTTAAGCATATCTAATTCTTTCATTTGAATAATATTTTGTGAATGAGCTGTGGTTTTATCAATATTTGTATTATTTACAAAGTTAATTTTCCTAGATAAAATTTTTGCAAGATAATCCATAGACGTTTTGCAAACAGTTTGTCTCTTAATTTGTGACCCGTTTAATTTCGATTGCAATGATGTAACCAATTGACTAGTTTCTTCCACTTCAGACTTAATTAACCTCTTAAAAAGACTATCTCCGTTTGTATTGACGACGGCATCATTGACTCTACTGATCAGAACGGCTTCGTAGGCTAGTTTTTCAGCGAGGAATTCAAGATTCCTCCGCTGGTTCAACTCGCCGGATTCCAGCAAAGCGCATTTCTTTTTGTTGATATCCAATAACTTCGATCTCAGTTGGAGCTCTAGCTGATGGACGACATTAATTACGGATTCATTTAGATCTCCTTCATAAATGCTCTCAAATGGTAGCACACATTTATCAGTGCAGTCTTGAAGAGTTTTGCTGACATCGGTGAGACAACGTTCGATTGTTTTCATGCTGTAACTCTTGTCGAGAACGGGTGATGGTGATCTTCGATTCCTGGATGCTCTCATGGCGCTCACTTGACAAATGCAATCATTTACTTTATTTCGAGATAAAATGACAACATTTTCTAAGCTCTGAAGCCTATCTAACAGGTGCCTGTGAGATGAATTGGAGTGAGCATCTGTAGCATCTGTCAAAGTAGGACTATCGCTGATTGTCTGACTTAAAGATTCGCAAGAAGTAGCCAGATCTCTCTTGTTGAGCAAGGCGTTACCGACTTTAGTCTCTAGAGAACTTAAACGAATCAATACTTTCATTGGCTCAGAGCTGGTGGCACTGTCTAAGGACTTTCTTCTTAACCTTGCTGACATTCTCTTCAAAGATTTGCTTTCTGATGTTGATTCTTTTTCTTTAGAGGGAGATTTTTCTTTAGTGGGAGACGGAGGCTTCGATGGTGATTTTATGACTGGTGCCTCAGCGGGAACTGTGGTTCCTCCTTCTAATGTTGTAATTTTATTTTCAAGCTCGGTCAACTTCTCTTCCACTTCTTTCCCGATGGAAAAGGAGTCTTTTCCTTTAAGCGAAAGACTTCTTCGTTTGTCTCTGGCATCCGATTTTTGTAGTTTATGTTTCAATGCTCTGACTTGTTTATCTGACGCGGATAGTTTTTGCGTAAGATCTTGGATTCTCGCGGCCATCATTGATATCTGCGAGTCATTATTTTCCTCTTGCAGCTTGATATCCCTCCGTAAACCAAGATTTGTGAGTTCGAGTTCGTCATACAAATTATGAGACTCCCTCAGTTCTCGTTTCATAGCCCGTATCTCATGAACAGCTTTTTCAAATCTACCGCGTAGTTCATCATATTCTTCAATCAATCGCTCCTTATTCATATTTTCAAGATCTTGGTCTAAATCAATATTTGTAAGGTCACTGAGTGATTCAACACTTCTGCCTTTGCCGCGAGACATAGATAGACTGCTACTTCTTCCTTCGATATCTCTGATTTTTAAAAACAAGGCTTCATTTTCTTCTGCTCCTCTCATAAGCCTTTCGTTCAATTGAGAAAGCTCTTCTTGAAGTCTTTGAATGGTCTCCTGTCCATTAGCTAACTGCCTGTTTAACAGTTCGCAGTGTTCCGTGGAGTCCCTCAAGAAAGTCTCAGTCTCAGAAAGTTTACTTTCCCACAAATTTTTATCTTGGTTGTACATTTTCTTAAGAGTCTCGAGATTTTCTGCCTCTTTTGTTCTCAAATTCAGTTCTTCCTCAGTTTTTTGCAAAGTGGATAATAACTCATCCATTCGTTTCTCTCGAAGAACGGATTCAGATTTGACTTGCCTTAAACGTTTCAATTCTTTTTCAGCTAAACTCACATCTGTCTGAGCAATTTTTAATTGTTTTCTAAGATCTTCAATTTCAATAGCTTGCTTGTCTATTGTTGAAATATATGATGTCTTTAAAGGTTTCGCTAAATCATCTTTTCTTATGATTTCTTTGATAATTGGTGTGAATGGATCAAGAATTTCTCTCAAAGAACGGTCCGGAAGATTATCCGTCTCATCTATATCAGACGGAGGCGTTTCATCAGGCGATGATGACAGTGATGGCGGGTGTAAATTTCGTGATCGCACTTTATCTTTCACTCGAGAGATAGGATTTCGATTCAGGATCGGAGACGGAGGCAGTTGAGAGATTGAATCTCCCCAATCTACACTATCTCTGCGCCCTCCTTCAGATGCCGTTCGATATTCCTCATCGGAGGAAAACATAACAGAACGAGGAGTCAACGGCGTGATTGGAGTGATCGGAGATGTTGGGATGATGGCAGAATCTGCAGATTCAATGCTGTCCTGCCTGTCTAACTTGATTATTGGTTTTTCAGCATAAAGTTTATCTGAGCACTGAGCTGTAGGATCTGGAAGTCCGGCCGTTTTTCGGATAGCTGATACCCAATTCGAACGGATTCCTGCTGACAAAGCTGACAGCATATACTGACGATTATCCCAAGTCTGAAACAATAAAAGAAATATTATACAGTCTGAGTTTTGAATAAGATGATATTTTAGCTATTTCATGAGTCACGAAAAAGATGTATTTTACATGCAGAAAAGTTTGACCAGAATTAAGTTGCTTAAACCTCACTGGATATAAATAAAACTTCTACAATTTAGAAATGTTTAAGAAAAAAAATATTTTTCATTACTGTCATATATTTTGATATTCGCAGTATTTGAGATAAACTCAAAAGGAATGAACAAAGTTATCTAAGAATAACTCGGGAGAAAGTTTTAAATCTATATACAAATGATATCAACATTACCTTGATGAGAAAGCCGAAAGTCCTAGCAGGAGGGGTCTCAACAACTCCAGCCACACCATTTAGGTCAATAACACCGTCCATGATGCCACAGTCCTCGGCGCTAGGGTCACGATAGTAAAGCAAGGCTGCTCCGCGAAGAACGAACCAGTGTTGTGAAGGGTTCGACGGGCTGGAAGCTGATGTTGGTCCGGCCTGACGAAGGAGCCAACCTTTGCGCATGTTCAAGAGACCTTCCGCAGGAAGTTCCACTCGGGCTGCGGCGCCACGGACACAGCCATCAGGATCACCACGGACCTGCAAATAAGCAAACCAGATATTGTTACTATCACGCGATTTTTCAGTGAAATGAATTAATTATAGAAAACCTATAGTAATCAGTTGCATACAGCCCAAATCTTTATATTGAAAATTCCACCAAACTTTTTTGACTCAGTACACAGTATTCGTAAGGGGTTTTTCTTCATTGTTTTCCCTAGACAGGGAACAGATTGCTCACTTTGTATTAAGTATGAGGATATAACGATTGTAATGAAAAATATCTCACATATTTATCAGGGATACTGCAGTCAACATCGTCCATTGCTGCCCCGACAGAAGCTGATGATGTAGTCTCTCTGGTTGGTGGCTCAGGTAGAGTCTGCGATGAGTTGTTGGGAGGCGAAAGCGGAGGTCGTTCCCTAGGTCTTGTCAGCGATGCTGCAATATCCTTCAATTTTTCTTCACGTTTTGACTCCTCGTCGTACTCTTCGAGCAGAATGCGGTGATGAACGGCCTCTGAAGTTTCTGAAAAATAATCAAAGCAAACCAGATTTTTTTACCAAAATTAAGAATAAAATGAAAATCGTCTGCCATAAATAGCGGAGAGAAGAGGTTTAAGAGAATGTCATAAAATTTTGTCAAGTGAAAGTTATTGAAGGAGAGGGGGTTCAAACATGTAATTTTCTTCAGCTGCCGTACCCCCTAAATTTCTGCATGTGCCCGAGCCTCCATTTGAGCCTCTATTTCTTCGCGTCCCTTCGTCAACTGGTATATTTTTTTGCTTCTGCATCCCTTACCACACATTCCTTTGTGACACATGCAGTCACATATCACATACCGCGGAGCTAACACCCCTCTTTACCAGTCATCGAATGCGATCCGTTTAGCTACGAGTGCTACACCCTAAAGTTTACGTGCGTCGTATTAAGTAAGAAACATAATATGTTTAAATGCAGCCGTGAGAAATTTTGACAAACCCACCAGTTTTTAATTTTTTTAGAAAATAGCCCGGGAACATTTACAGAGCAAATACATTTTTTTGTGACGAAATGTGACAGTTAAATTAAATAACCAAAACCGTGTAACGTTATTTATGGATCTTAACATTACTATAATACTATTACAGTTTAATGAGTTTCCTAAAAACTATCGAAAAACCACTATGGAAACGAAAAGAAATAAACTCTTTACAAACAATAAATAAGATTTGTTTGGTCATTATACTCTAAATTAAAAGTAATTAAGCCCCTCATAAGCCCGCGTTTTAAAAAATGAAATGAATCTTATGTTTAGATAAAGCAGAGCATTTATTGAACGAGCAAAATATTATTTAATATAGAATTAACAGTGTGACCTTAACAGTAATTCAATTCTTTTTAAACTAATTGAAAAAGCCAGTTTATCATTTCGTATAATCAAAATTGTCACAATGACTTTGGAAACAGCTTGTGCGTAACAAGATGCAATAACTGTTAAATAGATGAAAATAAGATTTATTTATGAGTCAATTCATTAAAAACGACCGCGGCTAAACTATTCGCCTGCAATATGCGGGATGAGTCGGTAGTTATAAGCCAGATTATGAAGGGAATTTATCTATCGCTCAATATTTTGTCGCAAAGAAAGAAGACAGGATTATATATTAGCAATGATCAATAGAAAAATAGTTACATTATTAAACTGATTGGCTTGTTAAATGGAGCATACTGCGCGAGTTATTAGGAGAACTTACTTTTCAGGATTATCTCTTAAGCCTCGTTTAAATTATATCGATTCACACGGTCAGGAAGTTCCAAGAAAATGACCGATATTGAGGTTAGTCCAGAATTTAGAATGCTGACTTTCAGAGCCAAACTAGCCGATAGAGGCGGGTGCACAGTTGTAAGGTTTTGTTATTTAGTAGATACAATTTAAATAATGTATCAATACGTCTAAGATATTTGTTTTAACAACGTTCTTAAAAGGATATTATTTATTCTATAACGTGTTTTGGTGGCAAATAAAACAATTCATAACGTCTCTTCGACTAAGATTAACAATTGAAAATATTAATTGATTGTGGGGAAAAGGATGGTAGGAAATGTCGTAAAACCAACATAACGTAAATATGAAAAACCGTTATGAAAATAAACAAATCTTTTTATGGTATAATAATCCCTAAAAAAAATTTGTGGGTTTCGAAAATGTGATGTCATTTAGACGGGGAGGCACAGAGTTTGTGATGTTGGAAAGGGGAAGGGGGATGAGAAGGGGGGGATACAATCGTGCAGTCATTATTTAAGAACGCCCTTTAAAAGAAAATATTAAACTTAGAAAAGACCTTGTTGATTCTAGTTATTTCGCTAAGCCATACCAGCAAATGAAATATTTAAACCTTTGCAAAGGGCAAGTGGTTACTAATTGCGAAAACCATATTAAAAGATCATATCTAAAACAGTACTGCTGTTTCACGTCTATTTCTATAATTTATACGACTCCGAGAGATAGCCAGCTGTGCCAGCGATTTTGATAAGCGAAGAACCTCTTGGACCTTTGATACGTGGGATCAAACAATGTAAACTTGATCTGCGGCGAGTCCCATTATCAAATAATTGTAAATTACTCTGCGTGACAGCTGGTGAACCGACCCGCAGCGCATGATTTTTAAATTTGTCTTAATATTCCGATGTCCGAGAATAAAATGTACAATTATTCAAGAGCCTTTTCCTAATAGAAGTTGAGCAAATAGTTAACTTTCAGCCGCCGTGATAAACCTTCACATCATTCGAGTGATATAAGTAATAAATTGCCATGCAATTATATATTGTAGATAAGTTGTACAGTATTAAAAATAATTAGCGCTAAAGTTAATGTAAGTGATAGCACTAATGTGCCAAGTGTCATTACTTCGAAGACGGCTATAACAACAATGGCTATAACAAGAGAATGGAATGGTATTTCTTTATTTAATAATTCGTTCAATCAGTTGAAGACTTTTACGGTTGGTGTTTATAAAATAATTGTTATTTCTGGAAAACCTCGTAGTAATCACACGAAGTTTCAAAACCATTTAAAGCCAAGGGAACAAAACTTGAGATCAAACACTGGAATCGCATGCGAATTTTGATTGCTTTTAATGTACGGAAGTTAGTTTTGTCTATGATCAGATAAGGTTTTGTCTCCCACCATCCATACTCCAAAGATAAATTCGAGTCTAACAATATAAAACATAAAATAACTAATATATACAAGACATTGCACGCTTTTTCAAGCGTTTATTAATTATTCGGTGTTATTTGACAATTGTTATTAAAGGCAGGGAAATGAGGAAGCTTCGTTATCTATTAAATTTCCCTTTTTAGTATTTATATATTAGCTCTTTGTTCAATTTAGTAAACACATTTTGATAGGCAACACTAGGCATGATTGAAAAGATATTCTTCCATTAAAAAAATCTTAACAGAAAGGATATAAGAAACAACATACAAAGAGTAAAAGCAATGCAAAATGTCGCAGACTCACAGTATTTTTCAAGAAACAATGCCCGCTGCGACTAATTTTGCGAAATTGAAATAGCATTTTATCTTGTGGTACTTAAAAACTGTCACAACACCAGAATATGCTGAATTCAACGTTAAAAATATATATTTATAATGATTAAATTAAAATATAAAAGAATCTGTTTATATATTACAGGTTAAATTCAGCACGCCTCTAAAGTGGAGTTTGTTTATTGACGAGTAAAATTATTAAATGATTGAAAGGTAGTCATGCTGTTGAAGGTTTGCGACTTGCATAGTCTTTTAAATTAATTAGTTTTAATGTGGAGATAGTATGTATAATATGTTAAGTGAAAAACTATTTATTGCCCAGCAAGGTCACGTGGGCGCGCCGCCAGCCACCAGCCTCCGACGGCTGCTAAGCGCTGCCTCTTCCTTATAAGGGAAACAAACTCACAACAGCTCGTCAGAGGTTACAAGTCGACCACAAAACTCACTTAGCCAACACTTTAAGGCTCGCCGTTGACACATTGTGTTTCCCTGGACTCTGACTGCGACCTAAGGAATTCTCCACGTTTGGCGAGGACTCGGCCGTGACTTTGTATGTATTCGCCTACCATTAGCGGGGTAGGCTGAACATCTTTTCGATACTGAAGCAGTTTTTGCAAATTCCTAGCTCAGCTGAAGTCCCAAGATACGGAATAATTCCAACGATTTAAAATGGAAAAGAAAATGAAACTTCTTTGACCACTCTGTTTGTTATAAAAAAAGGACCCTGAATTCTTATTTATATTGTCAATTGTAATAGAAATCTGCAAATAGATTATATAAGTGAACGGGATTTTGTGACCAAGTGAAATATTATAAAAAACAAAGAAATGTGTAAAATTTGAACGATCCGTTTGAAACAGAAGTATATAAACTACTGATTGATTCGTTTGTCGATTATGATCAGTATGCCAAACACTGTAAAATACCGAAGTCGAGACGACGGGGTTTCTATGAATTATTCGTGGAATCCAACATTAAGTTTCATTGCATTTGAATGTGAGAAAAATAACATTATTTTTAGCAGCATCGTTAAACCTAATGTATGAGATATACACGCTCAATGGTTCCGAAGCGTTACCGTGAATGCCACCAATCAAACATCGTCACAAAATATTAATTTCATTAGATACAATAGCTCCCTAAGGTGTTAATAAGTCTATTTCCTAACTAAGCCAGGCCGCAAAGAGGATTATTTGTGTTCAGTCATCATTACGAATGAACTCGGGGGCGCACTTCAAACAAACAAACAAAAAAATGCAAAACGTTACGCGGAATTCAACACCGCCTTTTCAAAGTGCTTTCCGTTAGTTTAATACGAAGAGATTTTGTTTCTACTTCTTGTACTGGGCTCCAACGTTCTGTCCACTGTCGTAAAACTATGAATTTATTTTTGCAGTGTTAAGATTGGTATTGGGCTTAAAACGTTTCAATTTTTAATTGATAATTCGACTGTATTTTGGCCAATTGATGTAACCCTCAAAAAATACGAACATGCAGGTCTCGGCCAAATGATGTAAATTAGAAAAATAAATTGACCACTTTTTGGAAGGGAAACATCATTTTACATTGGTTTAAGGTTTGACTCGGCCACTATGCAACTCACCATAGTATTTTTTTCGATAAAAACAGATTTTTCTCTCTCCTGAACAATTTCAATTTTTGGGGTTACATCAATTGGCCAAAACACCGTCGAAATCATAGTAAGCATACTTAGGAGTAATAAAATAAGTTTGAAACGAGTCAGAATATTTGTTTCTCGCGATCTAGTATTGAAATGGAATTCTTTAAACGATTTACCCAATTTAATGCTAAAAAATATTGCAATAAAATGAAAAAATGAATAATTGTTTTATCAATTAACATTAACCCACTTTTCTGGTGGTAGTAGGTACAAATTTCAGTACCCTAGGGTATAAAAAAATGTTTTATCAAAAAAAAAAAACAGAATGCTGCCCATCTAAGACTGTATTGATATGATTCATCTGAAGGGGTTAGCGCAATTCGTTGTTTAACGTTTTTTTTATCATCCACTATGATTATTGTAGATTGTTTTAAGCCATGCACAAAAATTCACATAAAATTAAATTGTTAAAATTGAAAGAAATCACTGACGAAAACTAATAACGGATTCGTGTTACTTTGGTTAACTTATAAAAAAAAACGAAACAGTTCAATTAACACAAATAAAAATTATTGATATTGTTCTTGCAAAGGCTGTACTCTTTACTCTTAAAGACGTTACGTGGGACAACAAATTCATCTGTATGGTTATTATAGTATTAATTGTGAATCAATTAATTAATTGGCGGCGGGCAAGACAGCCAGAAGGCAAACTTTTCAAAGAAATCGCGGCTTCGATCGCAAATAAACACTACAAAACTTTCGCATTCTTGGGAAGTGAATGGCAAACCCACATGGAGAGTATTAAAAAGAATGAATACTTGGGCGAAGGAATTCTTTATAGAATTAACCCTTCTTAATTGAATTATTTTTAATTTTTTAATTGCAATTGAATAATCGTTGAGTAACACTTTTTGATTAGATTAATAGATTACCATTATATAATATTGTATTTATTAAATGTCATCAAGGGTTAATTTCACTAATAAATTAATGTGTACTTACGAATGTGAATCATTGGACCATTGTTGTTTCAACTTTAGAAAAACTTTTTTTTCAGCTTTGTTTTATTGCACTAAATTGAATGGTACTCTTGAAGCTAGCGAACGCCCTCGATACTTCGATAGAATCGGAGCAGCAGGCTCTCAGACAGCTGCTGACCGCTCTAGTGTCACAATTGGATATGAGTCCAGAGCCCGAAGATTCGCAGGATTTGACGAATGTCAGTGTCAGAACGATTAATGTGAGGGTTTTTCACAGACGTTATCGGTGGCGAGAGTTAGCACGTATTTGCTTACTCGGGTTGCTAAAATTGACAATAATAGCCACCTAGTGATTTACAAAAGCTCATAGCAAAAAGTGTGTCTACACGCTCGAGAGCTCCGCGTAATTTTTTGGCGTCGATTGGAATATCAAATGACGTTATATATGCTCAAAAACTCAAATTTCAGTGCACTAAAACGTTTGGAACGTGGGGAGGCATCTATCTTACGAAATAAATAAATAAACGTACAGATGTAGGTTGCATTTTATATAATGTAGATATTATGATATAGTACAATTTAATACCCAGGCCCTTCTCGATACTCCTCATTTGACATTTGATACTAGTGCATGGTTAATTGTATCTGCATAGCAGTTTTAACCGCAGAAGTCTGTTCATTCTCGAGACTTGCAAACAATCTATTTTATAACACTCATCTGGTATAATTGCCCGACGCCATTCCCGATATCATTCAATATTAATCGATCAACGGTAGATAACGTGGCGAGGTGCGAAAAGTGTGCGGAGCGTGTTTCCATTACGCCTAACTAGAGATGTTACGATATTTCATTACTAACTATTCTGTAATCGATATTATCCAAGTTGCTTTAAAGATTTATATCTATGTATTGGTTTTCGTGATGCGTCGGTACTTATAAAAGTATTGCAACAATTTTACGCTGCATAGATGTGCGTTTGGCAATTGTCCACGCCTTTCATCAGTCCACGCGCCAGAAACAGTTTCAGCTCAAAGTAAACAAATGATTTTGTAAGGATTATGTTACGAAGAATTACAGTTTTCAAATAACACAGTCTAAGAAAATGGAATAATTATCTTTTTAAACCTGATTATTTTACTTGAAAAGCGTAAAGTATTTTTCTGAAAAATGAATAATTTTATTCTTGTAATTAATGCAAGTAATTGAAATTCAAAAAAAAAGTGTATTTATTCTGTCAATTATTTGCAAAAAAGTATGTATAAATAAAAACAATGGTTAATACTTTTATTCTTTCTAATCATTATCTCTCATTTTACTACTTACATTTCATTTTTTTGAGATAGTTTATTTGCACGGTGGTCACTGGAACGTATCCCTCATGGAAAATAGAAACAAGTGTATTTGTAACATCTAATAATGTACATATTTTAGGGTAAATTGATAATACTTGAATCAAATGAAAAAACCAAGTTTTCGTGAACTATGTTTTTCTAATAATAATAAACAATTTAATGAATTAAAAATCATTATGAAAACATTTCAATCTACTGTCGACACCGTAGATAGATACCTTGAGTTGTATTGCTTTTTATTCTGCAATGTAAAATGTAACTACGTACATATTCTTGTGATTTTACGTTATTGGTATAAAAATAGATATATAGGTAGCGAACTATTGCAGTTTTTAATGTGACAATACGAAAAATAAATCGTAATTCTTTACAAATAGACAAAATCGATTGAAAATAACATTGTCTATAGTCCCTGCATAGTATCCATCCCTGAACTTATACAACCTTATCAACGAGTTTAGTTTGAGATCAAACAATCGAAGAAAAATGTTCGATGTATTTTCATTGCCTTGCCTTATATGGATAATAGTTTGTTCTATCTAAATCGATAATCTATTTCGTAATACATTGCTAAAAACACTCCGTATAATAAAACTATATCAAATCGCAAGATTGACTAACATGTAAATATAATATAAAAGTTCGCTAGTTTATTCATGGACGGAGTATTATGAGTCCTTCTTCGTGTAAACATGGCGACCACTTACAGTGACAATTATAACTATTTTAAAATATTTGTTTTTGTTAATACAACTATGTATATCAAATGACTTATGCCGCAGTCATTTTGGAAGAAAATTGGTAAATGTGATACCATTATTGCTTCTTCAACACTGTAAAGGTTTTGGCATTCTCCAGAATTCGTTTATAATATTCCCTGCCCTAGGATGCATCTATCCAGCTTTGCGCGGTCGGCAAATTATTTTTCGACCAAGATTTCGATGGTAAATAATATTTATGAGCACGAAAATGGAGAGGAATTATTTTCACGGTGACTGACGAGATGAATTTATACTAGAAGTCAATATCCACTCTGGATTAGCACTTTTATGATGATGATATAAATGAGTGAATGCTTAAATCAATGAAAAATTTCGTGAGTAATATCTTGATCAAGGACAAGAATTTTAAAATACCCAAGCAAAATTAATCGGAACAAGCTAGCTAATTCGTGCCAATCCATTAAATACGTGAACAACGATCGATCGTCAGTATCTTCTGCGTTGATCCAAGGGCAGGTATTCTTGGTTGAGCGTCTATGAGGGAGATATACTTCAGATAAGAGACTCTCTCAAGAGAGAGACAATATACGATACGAAGTAGGTCACATGACGAAGCATATATCAGAGAAGCAAAACATTTGGCAATTAACCCAATGTGAGTTAGGTTTGTAAAGATTGACTTGGATATATGCTTGAAATAAATATAAAAATAATATTTTCCAACTAGTACAGCCGTACCCGTCATAGATGACGTTATTGAAATACTGTAGTCTAAAGTAGTTAGTATGTCGGAATTGCGTGTGCATTGTTTACATCGCGAACGTTTACGTCACGAGAAAATTTCATACCTACATGTGATATGTGATAATACTAAAGCGTCTGCAGAGCGGTCTATATAAGAGATAGTTACTTAAAATTGATGTATTTCTAGATATTAATATAATTAGTCAAACCGCTTTCACTTAATTGAAATAAGAAAAGAACAACCAATCTTCATGATATGAAAATACATCACCATCGACATGCAAAAACTTCTTCCACGTATTCTTATCCAATGCGACGGCTTTCCAGACGTTCTCCACTTTTGTTCTACGCCCTAACGGACAACTGTAGGCACGTTAATGTCGGCGAGGGTTCGTGTTTAGTTATACAGTGCAAACAGCCAATTCAGTCCCATAACCTCAACTGACTGAACAACGTGGCAACGTTGAACAGTTCGAAGAGCTCAGCGTTGTGACTTTTTGGCACGTGTTGCTGTTTCAGTTTGTTACACAAACAAATTATTTATTTCTAAAATATTAACGTCCATTTAAATCAGCAATGTCAATTTCCAAGTTTCAGCTTTTAAAGAGGCTTGTTTTGTCAACTGAAGACGTTTCAAATGTCTAAATTGTTGTATTTACTTTTTATGAATGTTTGTATAATTGAGTGATTAATGTTCATATGTACCATTTAAAATCATATCAGCATTTCAGATACATCTGACAGATCGCAATCTTTCTTTTATATAGTGCTATCGGAAAAATCAAGGATCTGACTCAAATAAACATTCGTTAGTATGATATTGAATTATTTAGTATAATTTTTTTATTCTTTATTGCAGATTGAACTGAGGATGATTATGACAAAAATCGTATCTTCATTTACGTGCTATGTGTAGTACTTTAAGATTGGCACGGACGTCACGGGTTGTCTGTTCACGGCACATATGTATTATATTTGCCGTCGGTACAATTACGAAAGATGAAAATCATTGCACTCATTATGGGAGAATGCGGCGGACTGATGTTGAACGTCGATCTACTACAAGTTAAAATGCAACGTATTTTTTTAACATCGCATTATGCGTTCTTGCTTCGACAGACTTTGACATACATAATTCTGTTAAAGTTTTTTTTTTCCATTTCAAGGCTTAAAATTTTAAAACTAGCGTCTTAAATATGATGATTTTATGGGGGAAACATCGAATTGATTAAAAATCTATTAAATACATGAACAAATTATTTTACACCCGTTTTACCAGTGAAGTAAATTACCGTTTTGCATAAACAAAAATTCTGATTAAAGAAAATAACACATAGTAATTCGACGCAGACAAAAATACCAACAACAAAAAAACATCGATATGATTATTTTCTATTCGATCGATGTGGCATCTGAGATAAACTAATGTATGACAGATAAAGAGCTAAAAATATTTTTTTCTACAATTCCATGTAATATTGTTTGTATCCGTGGGTAGCGAAGCCGGGCAGCTGGTATGTATTTAATTATTGCACTATTAAGAGATGATTTCCGTTCATAGAAGTTAGATTTTTAATTGCGATGGAAAGGCAATCGTTTCAAATTCTTTTTAGCGATGGTAGCGCCATAACACGCCATAACGAAATGTGTATTTTTCATCATATGCATATTAGAAAGATATCTGATAGATCGTAAAAACACTTAATGATGATTAAAGATTTTATCGGAAAAGTAGAGAGGAATTTTAAAACGAATACTATGGAAAAACTTAATAGCGTAGCAGTACGAGGTTTAAATATCTAAGAAAAAAATTAGTTAACATGATAAGAATATTTAGTTTATGATGGTATATAGTTTTCCATTAAAGCAATGCATTTTTTTCATTAACTAAAATTAAATCGATTTAAATAAAAGCACGGTCGTCTTATCATATACTGATTAATTAATATTAAAATAAATCACTTTTTATAAGAATAAGTGAGAACAAGCGAGGTAAAAGTTTCGACGTTTGACTTCGAATTGTATTCATCTCTTCATATCAAACATATCCGATCCTAAAAGCAGGGAGCAGAAAGAAAGCGTTTAGTTAACTACTAACCGTTCATTAGCTCCATTATTTTATCATAAATCCTACTAAAACCGTTTTGTTGAAATTCGTTATATGGAGTCCATATTAGTCACATACTACAAATGAACATGGTATGTAAGATGATTATCAAGATTAATTTGAATGAATTTGTTGAGGTGGATTTCAGAAGAATTATTTATAAATGAATACATTTGTTACTGTTTTAAACATTGAATATAAATCGGTAATGCAAATATCTGGCAATGTTTCTTGATTGATTGAAACAGACAAATATAATGACACTTGCAAATCGAAAGCTGTTAGATCTATTTATACTGTGGATATAAAGCGATTGTGTAGATAGGGCATGCGTGAGATTGCAGTCTCGGTGTCGAGAGATTTTCCCGAAGATATCGATAACAAGTTCAATTAATTGTTTCGCCTTACGCATGGCTATTATGCACCGCGCCGCGCCGCCTGGCTCCGGCCACTGCAAATTCCCTCCATTTCTCATCTAATAAAGTCGCGGCTTACTTTGCAATTATTTATATCACATGCAAATTAAAGAGTTGCTTAACTATGTGGATAATTTTCAAGGATGCAATTTATTTTTTAATAAAAACCAAGTTGAAGTGATCAGGGCCAGATTAAGGTACATTTGCATGATGTGCATAGGGCTCCAATTTTAAAGGGGCGGCAGAACTTGAACTAAAATATTAATTTATATTAGAATATTTATAACTTATCTTTACAAGTCTTCCAAACTGTGTTTGACTTTGACAAAGAATTATGGAGATAACATTTAATTTGATTCAGAACTATAGCATATCGTAACTATAAAGATGAACTGTTGTCCAGCTTTGCGGCTCAAAGTCACGCACCGATTTTAACAGTTGTAAATATTGTGCGTATCTACAGTAAAGTTGTACAATTTAGTAAAAAGATACATAAGAGAATAAAAAAACAACCAGCTTTTAAAACTGTCTCTTCGTGATCAACGTTTTAGGTAACATCTACGAATATTTTGGATATTGTTAATTTTAATACTCATTTATAGTATCATCAATATATCTTATTCATATAATTTAAGACATTGACTGAGGGTGCTTGATGGTATTTCAATATCAAATTTGGATTATTGAGATTTTGTACACTTCCATGTATTTTGTCACTAACGACCCGGGTTTCGCCTTTCGGAATCTTCAGATATTCGAGCGCACGAATGGACTCGAACTGACAGACAGTAAACAGAGTCTAACGTTTACATAGAAGATACAAATACGACAAATATTATTTACGAGATAAAATATTATACGTCTGGGAGCCACACTGATATCTGAGTTAACATTTCGAGAATCGCCTTAATCCTTTTTTTTGTAAACAACACATCAACAGAGTGGCGAATTGTCGCTTTCCAACTACTTTTAGAATTACTAGTGATTTTACAATTATAATAGCAGTGTGGGTTTCGACGGGATGCAACCCGGGTCGTAAGTGACAAAATACATGGAAGTGTACAAAATCTCAATAATCCAAATTTGATATCTAATTCAATTGTGTTTTAGGCGTTAAAAGAAAAAATATATATTGACTAAACAATCTAAATGACATAGACGAAATCAGTAGAATTTGAATCTTGCATTCGTGCAGTTAGGAGTTAGATACATGAATTTCAGTACGATATTTTTTTGTATAAATTATATATAAGACGCTAAGTATTTTTTTATTATGAACGATAAAACGAATTAGAATTAAACAGAAATTGATTATTTTTAATCTACATCCAGGTCATGACGAAAAGAGAAATTTAAATAAGTATTATACATAATTAAACAAGTGTTTTAGGTTTGCGGTCATCATTGAATAAATTGCATACAAGAAAAAGAAAGCTAATATGAAACGTGAAATAACGTTTGTAGCGAAAGATCTTTTGAAGTGATATAACGTTTACGCTCATAACGTGTAGTAAATTACAATAAAAGTATTTTTAACATTATTAATAATAATAAAAAAGATCAAACGATTTTTTTTAAGTGAGTGTACCTAACTAATAAGTGCAGAATTTGTTTTTTTACGTTGGTCATATGGTTCGCCAGTTGTAAGGACTATCTAGCTCATAGGTTCCGAAAGTGGTCCATATGGACAGCAGGGGGTCCACGGATCGGAGTCCAGTTAGACTGCACGAATAGTAAAACGCAGCTCAGCAAATTTCGCTCGACGAGCCTACTCCAACAAATATCGAATCGCGTCCGCGTAAAGTTTTTATATGTTTTCATACCAGCAATGATGCATCACGCCATAGAGAACTATACTTTTATAGAGAGGCCACTTACGTACATATGGTTTAAGCGCAGTTACCCATCTTATTTCGAAAAAAAGAAATTGTTTGTAAATCACTGAACGTGGAGGTTTACGACTATTTTGTATACCTCACTGATTTGAAGCCAAATATTGACCAATTGATATCGGAGCATCAGGTTCATCCCTCTCATTAACAATATTTATTCATGCACTTATGTAAGAATTTAACTAGGTTTTGATTTGTTTCGTTCCAAATCCAAATATTTACTTTTGTTTTTTTTTCATTAAATGTATTTAAAGAGTATAGAAAACTTCAATATTAGGCATCCTGGGGGGGGGGTCCACGGAGGAAAATAAATTTGGGTACCTATGATCTAATAGGATTAAATAACAAAGTATTTAGTTCTAAATTTTATACTATTCTGACATAGTTCTGACGATGGCGTAAAGCCGAAATAGCTATCAACTACCTGTTAAAAAAATTTTTAGAACTAAATAATTTGTTATTTAATCCTATTATAATGGAGTTCTACCAAGTAAATGCCAATTCAATCAATACCTATGATCTAGCTGATAAATGAATTGACTACATAGATGGACATGGAAGCTACGAGAAGCTTTCGATTTTAAAATTCTATTATTCCTAATTATATGATTTTAAACTCGAATTGATGAAATTTTGTACATTTCGATGTTCGGCAATTCAAATTTGATGTTGAAATTCTACCAAGCACCCTCGGTCAATTTTTTAAATTATATGATTTTGTTTTGATTGAGAAAACATTTTTTTGATTGACACTGAATAAAAAAGAAGGAAGAGTCTAGTTAATGGCAGAAATTTTCGGCTTCAATGCTTAACCTTATGCTCTACTTGAGGAGCAGATATGACAGATGAATAGTATGTAAAATGTTTATACTAGTCAATTTAAATTTTGTGTTAAAAACCTGTCTAATCACAGGAAATTAATGGAGACGTTTATACCATACCATATCAAATAGTACTGTAAATCTAATTTACAACGCTAATGTAAATAAGCTATATTTGAATACCTTTTAGCACGTCATTAAGCTGCATTATTTATGGTTTACTTATGTTTTATGAAGGTGTCTACATACATCACTCTGGCTTTAATCATAAGCCGTGTTTGTCTTACGATTCCTATGAATCACTGATCATAACAGAAAAATTATTTAATCGAATTTGAAAGACCTAAGCTAGAAAATTATGAGATTAGCAGGTAATTTTTATGCTTCGGTAATGTATTTTTTAAGCGTACACTTTGTTATGGTAACACGTATTACTAAATTATAAATACGTATTTTAATTCCTCCGACCTTTCAAAAATAATACTAAACTAATCTTGAGTTACCCCATTATCATTGGCCATATCCGCTATCGATGTGTATCGAATATTTATTTATTAATGTATAGACAAACGCTTAAGAAACATACCAAGTCTATTTTCTATGGTAAAAAGAATAAAGTATTATTTTATAACGTAAACAATAAAACAGTTGTATAATAAAAATGAAAACAATACATATTTTTTGAACGAGATTAAATTGAGAATAACATACAATTTTAAAAAATAAAACACAATTTGTTTATACTACTTCCACATGTTTATAATGTAATGCAAGTAGTACAAAGAAATTGTGTTTTATTTTTTAAAATATAATGCCTTTCCACCAAGAATTGACAGTTAACATCTAAAAAAAATTACATAAAAGCTTAAATTTATTAAAACGGAAACGGAAACACAAACTATCGGGGGGTGAATCGCAATGTTTTCGCGATAGGGACCTCGTGTTGCCTCTATTATTTTTTCTATCCGGCCAATCGTTTTGCTTGTTTTCAGTGCATGCTATTTTTCCTCTGTCTATCGTCAATTCTTTTTCAGTAAGTAAATATTGTTGCATAATAATATTTTCGAATTCTTTGGAATAGAAGAGTAGAAAAGGTTAACCATAAAAGAGATAAATTTTCTGGATTTAAATCTTGTTGGTAAATTTTTCTCGATATATGAATAAAAAATTATTGTTAAACAAACTCAATTATCTATCGACACACATCTATGAATTAGACTGCATCGTACAAATTATGATTGACATTTATAAATATATGACTATTATTTTCTTTTATTATAGTTTTGAAGCGTTTCTCTTTATGCCAACCATTTAAATACATATTAAACTTGACATTATGAACGACAGTGAAAGCTCTCGATGATAGCACAATGGCAAATAAAACTCATTGGATAGCGTATCACAAAATAATATATAACAAGCACCCATTCGAACAATGTAACTTGCGTACATATTATGTTATGAATAATGCATTGAATTATATTATTATTATCGTTAGAGATCATTGTTTAAATCGAAGAAAGTAATAACCATGTATTCATATTAGAAGATTGACACACGCAACGACAGCAGGTTTTTTTCCTATGTTTTTTTTATAGCCGTTCGATAGTATAAAAATAATAAAATATTGACGTGAGTGGATACAATTTTATTATAACTATGATACGTTACTGAATTGTTTTTTTATTACTGAAACGATGCACGTTTTATGAGGTAATAATTTTAAAATGTATTAAAAATAAAAGCTTAAACTCTTTTCGTAGCATACCAGCTAGTAATGGCAAAAACAGGGTATCGCGAAAAATTTATCCACAATTTAAAATTAAAAATTGTCGATACACTTTTTTATGACACCTTTACATAATTTCAAAGTACACAGGTAGTTAAATATGTTATTATAAAGGTTGGTTAAAAGATTGAACATTTAAAGCAATGATAAAAAATACATCAATATTATTTTTTAAATAATTATATTTAATTATTCTCCTTACGAAACCCACATCAACGACATACAATAAAATAAGTCGTGCATCTGAAATTAAATTGAAAAGCTAGTTGATTAAATTATAGTTATTAAGGTAAAAGCTTACCGTCTTGGGCAGCCGCGGCGTCCCATGCAGCCCGACGCCTTTCCCTCGCGGCGCCTCGTCTGGAACGAGCTTTGTCTTCGCTATTGATTTTGTCTCGAGTCGGCGGAGAGGCTGATGATACGGGCTGATCGGTGTAAACTGAAAGTAAAGAGACAACGATTTTATGAAAAACATATCAATTGGTAGGTTTCAGAATTAAAATAAACTTGCTGCATTAAATATCTTAGAACCAACTACAGGATTATAAGAAATAATCAACAGTAAACGATCTCAATTTTAAACAATACATTGGATTTGAAAACTAACAGTTTTGCAAGTTGACGATAGATTTAATTTATTTCAAAAGTGGTTATTGCATTATGGGTATTGTGATTAATTTTGCTGTGGAAAGTCATTAAAAAACTGTAAAATTCTTTTCCGAGTGTGTTGTTTCGAAACAACAAATTTATCAAGAAAACATTGTAGAAGATGTAGACATAAAACAGAAGCATTTAAGACATCGACTGAGGGTGCTTAATTTCAAACGATGCGTGTTATTGAGATTATTCGTGGTAGTTATTTTTTAACGACCCGGGTTTGTCACTTTCTCTTCTTCAGAGAGATGAATGGACTCGAACTGAACTCAGTTCGAAATTGAAGAATGCCTGAAGATGCCGAATGGCGGAACCCGGGTCGTTAGTGACAAAATACATGGAAGTGTACAAAATCTCAATAATCCAAATTTAAAACAGAAGCATTCTTTATAAATGTCTGTTAAATTTCAAACGATGCGTGTGGGGTGCAGTTTATTCGTGGTAGTTATTTTTTTAGTTTGTCACTTTCTCTACTTGAGAGATGAAGTGAAATAAATCTTAGAAAATAGAAGAACAAGATATTCGGAGTGAAATAAGAAAAGCAAACTATAATTAGTTGGGCAGCTCTACGATAGTCTTGTGATCTTATACGATCTATATAACAAGTGAAGCCAGAACGCTTAGAAAAATGAGCTCTTTTAAATGAATCATTCGAATTCATATAGATACTTTGTTATTGTTAAACTGTTTTCGAATATTGTAGTTTATATTTATATTATAGTTTTTAAATATTGTTTTCATACGACATTCTATGCATTAATATAACACAGAAATAATATTTAACGGCGTCAAACAAAATCTTTTACGAGCTTTTTGATAAGCACATACGAAAATCGCGTTCAAGAATTTTTTGCTCACCTGAAATGGCATCTATAATTGCTTATTCCATGAATACGTAACATATTATATCTATCCATTGTTATAAAGTATTTTTTTTTAAATCATAGTTGATAACCAAAGTTGAACTATTTAAAGCTCATAATTTGTATGTTGAATAAAATAGCACTAATAACCTTTTTCTATGCATTCCATGAGTGGAAATTCATTTTCAAAATTCTGCTGTATGACAATATTGAAAACAAAGTCATTACTTTTAATTTTGTGCTGGTAAATAATCGATTACTAAAACTGGCATACATTAAGCTTTTACTAACACATTTTGATACAAACCTGTTTCGTATTTCAATCGCTTTGTTTTGATCGATCAGCCAATCGAGATTCTTCAGAGTTTAGTAGTTTAAGCCGAGTGTTATATATATAACGAAATTAAATTTAAGAAAACAATTTTCAGTTTTTTTTTTGGCAAATATTTTATAAAATAAATTTTATGGTCGAGCAAAACAAAATTTTAATATGAAAATAATGATAATTTAACTTTTCAAAAAACTCTGTCGGTGACTATCGCCTGTATAAAATAAAACATGAAGTCATACAGAACATTTTACATACTAATAAAATGATACTATAAACTAACAGGATATCGTTAAAACATTATCGTTTTACTAATTGTGGTTTAATACTCTCGTATAATGTTGTACTTACAAGCTATAAACGCTTAGATAACTACATACTGTAAAGATTCATAAATATGTGTTTTAACAATACAAAGAACACCTCTTCGTTAATTCATTACATCAGTAAACTGAGAATACTTATTATGATACAAAAATGTAAAAATAAATATACGATATCAAAGAGTTAAAAAAGTACGAGTGACTTTTCATAATGGAATTGCTGTAATCCTGCGTACGCGGAGAACAAAAATACCAGAACTAATAAATGCTCGCAAGGATTCCTTAGTTTTAATTACAGCGCACACACATGATAATGATACCCTGTCAACATGACAAACTGCGAGCTTTATGTCTGTCGCGGGGGTAGGGTCGAGGGGGGACGCCCCCTGACCGATCCGACACGGTTATTAATAATCACTACTAATAAATATTCAACCAAGAAGTTTTATGTCCCAAAGATAAGATTTTAGCTTTTTTTGTTTCTTCACTCCCTTGTAATATAAAGCAACAATTTCAACAATAAAATTTACTGAGCACTGGTAATGTGTATGGATTATTCATGGAGCAAACGACAAAAAATATCTAATTAGAAGTTTTAAATAAAAAAACAAGATGGTGTTTCGAAAGTACCTACTAGTAATTAAGCAATCGCTCTATCTACACTGCCTGGGTGGGAAGACTGGGAACTGGGAAGGGATAAAAACTTTCGATATCCAATACTTAAATTGAGGTAATTGATTGCGACAGTCCGAAATAAAAAGGTTGCTCACCCCAGGTCTAAAGAGTTAATAAATATAAATAATAGCAACATTACTTCTTATTGAATGTTAGGAATCAAAATTATGTGTTTTTTTTTCGCAACTACTTTGATTTCAGACTGAAGGCAATTTCGTCAATTTAGAGTGAAAAGCTCTCAACTCCAACAATAGGAATGAAAAACTACATAGGTAATAATATAAGATTATTTTTGTTATAATATATAGTTTAATAAGATTTATCATGAAAGAGTAATTACAAATGTAGTTACATGAGTATTCGTTCTAGCCTGAAGCTATACGTTTTAACTATTCAATGATTTAATGAATCAAACCAAAGTTTCTCAATGATAATCCAGATTGATTGCATTGATAACTTTTGTTTAATATGAAGAAAAGTTCAAAGTTTATTAAACTTTTCTTTATGCATATTATGTCATAGTCATGCCTGATAAATTTAATATGAATGGTGGATCATTATCCCAAAACAATGAGTGAATAAAAAAGATTTATATTATGAAAGAGTGGACCACACAGAACGCTTCTCACATCTTGCCATTCTAACCAAACCCGTTGCTAACCTGTGTAAGCCGACCTTAAAAGTTTTATTTCAGCCATGGTGTGCTTATGAATATTTGAAAAGTTTTTATTTGACGTGTCGGTAACCAAGTGGCCAACGTTGTGCCTTTCGATTTTGGTTTCCAGGGGCTCTAATATACGTACGAATCGATTTATGGATTTGTTTTGGAAGGAATGGATATCTGTGATGTATACAATTCTCACTCATTCGATACTTAATATTGGGCGTACCTAAATCGATTACCTAACCCAGACTTTGGTAAACTGCGGCCCGTCCCGTAATTTTCAATAAATTGTTCGTTGTTAGAGAACCACTAATTTTTAATTTTCAAATTCTTTTTTCACGATAATGTTTAATGTATATCAAACAATATTATCGGGGAAAACAGTTTTCTTTTCATCGGTTTTCTATTCAGGTCGTCGAAGCAGAGTTCATTTTCGTCCTGGCCGTTTGTGGTGACAAAGTTCGAAAGTTCAAATACGCACCATTGTAAATTATTTTTTTCAGATTCATCAGAGTTATGGATATGTGTTCAACGGGCAAGGGTGTTTGTAATGTTGTAGTCCTCCGCACCCAAACTATACGATCCTGAAAGCGCAGTAGATTAGCGAACTATTAGGTCTTTCCGAAAGCCATATTTCTATCTCTACTCTCTTATTCGTGACCCAATTTTCTCCTTTTGGCTTATTCGAGTGTTCACGAACATGGTCGAGTATTTCAGCAGTACACATTATACTAGAATATCTTTAAATAAATTCTCTTGATTTATACTAATTTGAGAGGTTATACAAATTTCGATAGAAAACTGGACGTTGAACCTTCCGAGTTCTAAAAAACAGAAAAATCTTCTATTCTAATATTTTGAATATAAATATCGTCCAGAGAAGTGGAAGAATACTTCAAATTTTATTTCAGATATTATTATTTATATTTCGAATGGAACAACTATTCATTAATCACTTTTAAAATGTTAACTGTCAATTCTTGGTGGAAAAGTATTATATTTTAGAAATGAAAGATAATTTGTTTGTATTACTTCCAGCTAATTATCGCGAGCATATATGAGCGAAACTGGCCCTGATCATTATAAACATGTGGAAACAGTACAAGCAAATCGTGTTTTATTTTTAAAAAAACTATACATCAGTAAAAAGATAAAATAATATTTGCAAAGTCAGTGAACAGTTTTTTTCCAAAAAATAAGAATCAAGAACATTTGCTAATTTTGAATCTGAGAGTTTTTACGTAATTGCGAGAAAATACGTATGTAATTCATACACGAAATCATTATGAAGTAAACAACTTTGATGGTATTGGTATACTTTTCTATACATAATATAATGTTTACTTGTGGTAGGGTTTACTTTTAATTAATTGATTTTCTGCGTGTTGAATGCGCGTGGCCCAGTAAAAAACGCATGTTCGTGTAATAAATAAATATGAAATGATACAATTTCTAAAATCTATTAAATACAGTGATTTCAAAACTGTAGGAGATTCTCAATAATGTTTGAATTATATTGAACTAATTTCCAACATCTGATGGGAGATGTGATACAAAATGTTTGGAGTGGAAAGATCGTAAATACCCAAACATTGTTGTAGTTGAAGTTTTAATACTATGTTGAAACCAATTTATTTATTACATAGCTTTTATGATTAAATTGATTTTTAATTAATTGAAAAACAATCATAAATTATTTTTCAGACAAAGGAGAATATTTAGCATTTTAATTATTACTAAAAAATCACTAAAATAACACTAAAAACATTATAAAATTAAAAATATGAAATTTGAGTTGTAATTAAACTGAAATTAAGAATGGATTAATCTCTATTAAAAATGATGCATTTAGTATGAAATTATTATACGAATCTTATCCAAGCACTTTGGCATTAGAGCCAATCCATTTTCAACACTCATATTTTTTGGAAGGCATTATTTTATTGCGTTATTGTTTTTAAAAGGGGTCCAAATAGACAAATGTTTAACGTTCGTTATGAGAACTTCGCGCAATTGCCTGGCGCAACAAGAATATCATTCAAATTAAACTATGGCATTGCAAAAGGGAATGATTAATAGTATTAGAAATAATATATTCGCTTATTAATCTACAGGTTACGATAGTTTCTTTTAACGGGTGCATTTTTTGTGATAATCGGACTTAATGAGTTAAAGTCTCATTAAAATACTTTCATTCGTGATTAATGTATTATATACTCGATATATATACTTATTTATAACTTGTAATATACAAGAAAATTAAAAAACTATATTATATTATCGTATAATCAATAATCATTTATAAGAAAAAATCATGAGCTAAATATTAATTATGTCAATTACACTACTTGGCATCATAGATTGCTGATACAATATTAAGGGGAAGGTGGGGTTGGTTGCAACACTTTCAACGTTTTGATTTTTGTGTTTTTTATTTTCAAAGTTACACGATAAATTTAAATGCAGAAATAATAAGTAATGATCTAACAATATATCATAGTGAATTAAGAACTTAATCAATAGATAACAATTAAAGTTACTTGTGTTTATATACAGATGAGGAATCGTTACAACCTGCCCCGAAAGTGGGGTTGCTTGCAACACCTCTGAGGTAAGTTACAACATCTACTCGGAGGTATCGATCCTCTGACGTTTCATATTTTTTTAAATGGCAAAAGATAATTGTCTTCATTGCCTGTCGACTCTTCGTCGACACTAGTAGCTTTAGCTGTATTTGTCTTTTATTGGGTTTCCGGGGATTGAAGTTTTGAAGTAAGCTGCTACTGCTGACTGATCTAATAATTAAGACTAAGCTGCTTTGTTCTTGCGCTCTAGAACCTTCCATTTCTTTATTTCTACGGTATGTCAATGAGTATGGCAGCTTAATGTTTTTGTCTCCCTTTTCTTGGTGTGTCATTCAGTTGCAACATGTTGCAAGCGACCCCGTGACGTCTGTTGCAACCGACCCCGTCATCTTGAATTGAATTACAACCTCAAATTTTTGTCTTTGATCTGATATTGAGTATATTTAAGACGGATAAATATATTTTACAATATGTTGACAGGAAAACGTATAACACAGACATGCAAATTAATAAAGTCTTAAAAGAGCAGAAAATATTTACGTTTAAAAAAAACACTCCCTAGTGGTGCGGAAACAAATTTTTGACAGAAATCCTGTCTATCGCATTATATTATTCAACTACTGATTGTCGAACCGAAATGTGCATTACTCTACCATATGTCGTACAAATAATGATGTTTGTTGAAATGTTAATTAGCGGAAATTTTAAATCGATTTTTGCAACTTACCCCTGTTGCAACCATCCCCGTTTTCCTCTATGCGTTAAAAAACTACCAACTTTTTGTCTTCTCTTCATAAGTGTTAATTTAACAACCACTATGACAAATAGTTATTTTTTAATATTCCTGCAGTAACTAAATACAATAAATATATAAAGATTGGTAAATTTAAGTGTATAGTTATGCCATAATTGTGTTTTTTCGGAATTAGGCAACAGAGAGTTTAAAATCGTAGACGATCATTATAATGTGTGCAACGTAACTTGACCATCGGTCCAATTATTTTGTTTGTTTTATTGCAGATACATGTCAAATTGAAAGACTAAATTGCCATACAATTTTACATTACATCATCATCATGTTGGCGATATATGATTAAAATACCAATCGACTCGTAAATATCGATTCAAAGATATCATATTTCCTTGTGCTCAATGACTTAGGCAAGATAAAATCGATTGTCGGCCAGATGTGGTGTCTCTACTGTCGGATGGCGTGTCGATCAGCTCCCACACTCACATGATTTATGTAACATATCCATGTTTATTGGAATAATAATTTCAATGCGACTTATGAATAAATCAATATCATTACAATTGTAATGTATTCAAAGTGCATTTGCAATATATCATTACGCTGCTAAATTATATTTAGATATTTCTGCCATGCACTGAAATAGGCCGTTCAAATGCAAGCTGCCAAATCTGTTCTGTGGAACCGTTTTTTTTGTATTTTATAAATTCAACAAATATCGATGATTGTAGCTTATTCTAAACTTTTCTACATAATGAAAGCACAGGTTAAATGATATAAATTAACTACGAGGTACGATATATTTCAAGAGATTCGGTAAAGATTTTCTTTAAATTATTGTTTGGTTTTTAACCTAGCAGTTTAGTCACAGTTGCATTACTGAATAATGCTTTACTCGACGTTAATAATTATAATTGAAATACGATTGCTTCAATGGAAAAGTATATATTATATAATATGTGACATGTAGTCAATAAAACGCAAGAAAATGTATTGTTAACTAGTTAAATGCCAAGAGCCAACTAAAAATATCCTCTTTATAAATTCTACGCAGCTCAAAAAATCCATTAATAGTTGTCAGTGAAGTTCAATGCATCTACACAGCATAAATAGGCAGTGGGTTCAAAGACATTGCGAGCCAAACAGATCGTTAGAAATCCATATTGAAAATGGTGTAGGTCTTTGATCGACTGTTAGTCTCAGTGAAGTACTAAACAGGAAATAAAATATAAGTGACATGAATTATAGGGCAAAAAGAAAAGATAAAATATAATTTATCAAAACTTTTTTGATACTTCTTTTGTATATTGGAGATGTTATGAGAAAGAAAAACGTATCTTTTTTTTAAATATCTAATAAGTGGCAGAAATAAAAAAAAACAATGAAGAAGTAGTCAGAAGAGAGAGCGTTTTGATTACAATATGAAAAGTACAGAAGTCTGGTTTCGTCTCGGTTGTAAGGAGAACAAATCTGGGTGCGAAAGGAAAAGGGCGTTAAGTATTAAGAGACCCAAAACAAAATTTGCATTTGTATGAAATTTGATGAAAAATGTGATCTTTAAACGTAAATTTTGCTAAGTCAGCGGCATTGATTCAATTCGTCCTTTCCAGAGGTTTTCAGTAGCGCATTCATTTTCTTTTTCAAGAACACATTTGGGTGAAATTTTAGTAATAACTTGTCAGCGTCATACGAACAACGATTTAATCTCAACGCATAGAAAATTTTCTTAACACACTTTCATTTCTTTTTCAAACACACTTAAGTGTTTAAGCGCCCAAATTTTGAGTATTTTCTAACGAGATACTCTTATATGTAATAAACGTTGTTGTATGGCGGGATACATGCAGTACAACTGTAATATAAATCTGCAGTGGGTAAAACGCAGAGATGATACAAAAGAGCAAATCGAAAAAGTACTGATACAAAAAAATACGGATATTCGTGTAGCGTTGTGTTGAAATGTTATCCTGTACGACACTGAACGGTATCTACGCATTTAGACTGCGGCTAGACGGAAGGAATGCAACTTACGTGGAGCGAACGCATTCCATATGTCCAATAAACGCATATCCAGCTCGGATTTAGGCGCATAATGAGATGCGTGACAGGCGACCCGAAAGATGACCCCACCCTCGGCGATAGCATTATAATATGAGCCCGAGATGAAAACGATCTGAGCATTAATTATCACACGGCAAAACAAAAACAACAAGATAATCCCGGCAGCGGACGTCGCGCAGAGAAAAATTCAACGGGCATAAACAAACAGTCTTTACGTAAACGGCCATAAATATCATGCTAGATAGCGTGTTTACACTTGGATACAAGTTTCCAGTACTAATACTTTATTTGAAAGAGTCGAATTTATGTTAGCTACTAAAGTCATCCCGAAAGATTTAACGTGTTTACAAAATCGGTTTTAAAATGATGGAATCGATGTGAAATCAAAAAGATTTCAATTGATTAATTATTTATCCAATTGTTTTGTGAATTATTAAGTTAAATGATAGAATGTGTTCAATTAATCGTGTCATATATTTTAAATATGTATCAGCTCAATTCAACACTTGATGCCTCACATAAATACCATTGCTGTCATTGAATGAATAATATCAAAGTAATTTAGCCACTTTCGCCTATCATAATCACAACGATTTCGCTGTTCATCATCAACTCGGTATCTAGCACTCATACAGTTCCCTGTCATCTTCCACACGTATTTTTTTAAACAAATTATGTATTTAACAACAATACAATTAAAATCAGATTATTCAAACTAAAATAACAAAAATTAATTGTGTTTTATTTTCAGATAAAACATTGCTATTGGTCTCTTTTTGCACTGTTTTTAAATAACGAGGTATATCTGTGAAAACGGACCAATATTTTAAACACTGATTATATTAATTTAAGATATCGGCTGAGGGTTAATATCTAATTTAATTTGCTAGCTCGAGTTCATTACTTATATGCTTTAGGTATTTAAGAGCTAGATAGTATTAAAAAATAAAATAATTTGACACTAAAGATCAATCGACACGTCTCTGAAAAAGCTTTCGATTGGTACGCGTGTATCAGGCTGCCATACGACAGTATCGGCAATTTGTATGTAAATAAAGGGTTTCATTTCGTCCCACGGCACCAGGCGAGCGCTGCGCTGATCCAGCATCAGGCGATGATCGACGAGATAATGAGGAGCGTTATTAAGGTCGCCGCTTTCATCATTTTCATCTGCGCGCGAAGAAATAGCAACGCGACGCCTTTTGCACACGCCGCGTCGCAAATTGCAAACGTGCGAGGACCATTAGGGCATTGATTGAGAACCTCTAAGAACCTTTGCATAAAATTTGCTCAGTCTATTTAAAGAAGCTATACCAAGAGCGTTCACTCTACTCGATTTCGATTTAAAATCAACGATTTTGTAAGTCCACTTATTGTATAATTAGTTATGACACGTGTTTCGTCTCTTTGAAGAGAATCTTCAGACAGAAGTAGTAACATCACAAAAATAAGTAATTGATTTACGCATATATTTGAAAGTATTTTTAAAATGTCTTTTTTACTAATTGAAGCATTTATAGGCAGTATATGTTTCAAACCATGTCCGTTTTTAATATGAAGCATGTCGACTTCGTGGCGAAGTTGGTAGCGTCGTTGGTTACGGATGTCTCGGGATCAAGTCTCGGTGCGGACAGTTTCATAAATTGATCACTAAATCGATTCTGTTCGT
The DNA here is from genome assembly GCA_022494535.1 of Himalopsyche phryganea. NCBI lineage: Eukaryota > Metazoa > Arthropoda > Insecta > Trichoptera > Rhyacophilidae > Himalopsyche > Himalopsyche phryganea. The sequence goes on along the minus strand of JAGVSL010000001.1, from coordinate 1,675,082 downwards.
AGTCATGAATATTTGTGATGTCTAAAGCTATAAGCACAAGTCCTGTCCTAGCCCTATCCTTCTATCCGTAATCTCTTCTAAAAAAAGAGAGGTTGAGTAACTAGCAGTTCTCATATAAAACCACTGTTGAGATACCTCCATAAGGAGGCCATATGATCCACGTTGTGAGCGGACATAATAAAAAATATTTAAAAGTAAGGATTTTAGCAGTAGTTTGTTTATGAGCGACTTTTTTAGTAATACCGATCAAATAAAAAATACTGCCATCAAAATTTTCAAGCGATGCAGAACTGCAAAGAATTGATTTTTTAACCATGTCCCATTTTAATTAAAAATAAATATAGTGTTAGAGTGTTGATCAATATAAAAAAATCCGAAAAGGTTTGTCGTTCATTTGTTGAAGCGCGATCGTATTCCGCAGCCGTGACGTCGATCACACCACAAGAAAGTGAAAATGCATTATCCGTTTTTTGTACCCTCGTACGTCTTACTCTGTCCAATTGCCATTCCAGCGAGCGATGGTACATTTGACGAAAACATAAGTGGTACAGCTTACTTTTGCGATTTCGTGACAGCGAATGAAATCTAATCCGATATGAACTGAACATTCAGACAGATTCAGAGACCGATTCAATGCTAAACATATGACTGAATCATTATGATCTAACATATATATGTGAATTAATAATCAGTAAAGGAAACGATTTTAAAACAAATGTTTTCTTTCGAAAATGTTCACATAATAAAGGTGTTTCTTTTCATATGTTTAATGTTTTCATTTAAAGCAGTGTTTCAAACTTTTTCATTCAACGGCCCACAAAAACAAGCAACGGCCCTTACCCGAAAATCAAATTAATTTATTTTTCAAAAGCTTTATTTGATATTGTATTTAATATGGACGGTGTTTTGGCCTATTGATGTAACCCTCTAAATTGAAATTGTTCAGGAGAGAGTAAAAACTGTTCTTATCGAAAACATTATATGATGAGTTGCGTTATGAATCTTTGAAATGCACTCCTTTAAATTCTCATGTTTGCAGATACGGGATTATACGAGGGACGTAGGGAGTGTCGATATAATAGTGGCTTACGTCAAGTGGCCGGGTCAGAATTTTTAAACCTAACACGAATTTAAAATGATGTTTCCCTTCCAAAAAGTGGTCAATTTATTATTCTAATTTACATCATTTGGCCGAGACTTGCTCTGTCGTCTTTAAAACTCTGTCTCACTTTTGTATTTTTTGAGGATTACATCAATTGATCAAAACACAGTCGATATATAATATACTTATGCATATACATGCATTGTACAATCGTCTCAAAGACGAAATTTTAATAAAATTACGAATAACGTGTTCTTGTATATAGAATATATTATGTTAAAGGAAACAATGTATAATATAATACTTGTAGCTCTTCTACAACATTTAACGGCCACCCGCAGAAGTCTAACCTATAATTTGGGAAGCACTGATTTAAGGCATTTATAAACGGTGTTTGTGTTGTTTTCAAAACCATTCTTCTATCCCCACTACCATTGAAAATATGTGGTTGTGAGATGGATTCAAAAGCACTCGAAATATTACAAATGTCGAGGTAGTAAATCAGTAGTTCACATACTTACTCAATAAATGTACGAATTTAATTTACATTTTGAGTAATGTAGGTCAAAGTTATAACTGTAATAAGTCTAGAATAAATATGAAAACGTTGCACATTTAACTGTGTAACAAAGTTACCCATATATATATTTTTGAATCGTATCTTTATAATAACGCCATTAATTTAATGTCTGAGATGATCTCAAAACATTTCTTATTATGATGAATGCAATCTCCATATTAGAAATTATCTGAACATGTTCAACATGGAAAATTTGCATGCGAACACAATAAAACATAGCATAAAAGAAACGCTGTATCATTGTTATAAGTGACTGCAACACGACTGATAATATCAAACCATCAATGCTTAGATTTCCACGATGGTTAAGAAACCGTATGACGCCAAAGTTGAGTTCAAACTACGGTTTTGGATAATTAAAGAAATGGCTAAATAATTAAATAAAAGGTGTTTGTTTCATCTGTTAAGAAAACATTGCATGTTGTAGGTCAATAGTTTACTATGGTCAAAAAACAAACAAGTAAAGTTTCAAGCTCATCAAATTAGGTGGACTGTTTGAAGCAATGCATTCTTTGACGGAATAGTTGCGTGCATGTTTGTAAAGCTACGTATTATATAATAGAAAACTCAAAGGTATCGAAAACAATTTCACTATAAAAATACATATATTTTAAATTTCAATTGTATCGCAATAAATACAAATTGAAAAACAAGAAATAATAAGAACAAAGATGACAGAATTTATTGCTTGCGCGTCTATATGACATGTATAGAAATAACATAATGTTCCAAAGCAAAAATACATTGATGCGAGTGTGGCTAGCTTGCTTCATACCTCTGAATATAAGAAAAAAAGTGATTAAAAATAACATTTTATTTGGCCATTAGTGAGGGTACCACCGTCGCGTAAAGAATGTTGCCATACTTACTTAACTAGAACTGAAATTTCAATAAATTCCAAAACTGATATTTTAACGACTGTTGTTAAAAGTAGACAAATTATTTATTTTGAATAAAATGGCAATTGGAGAAATTTATTCTAGACTGACAATGCTAGTTCCAAATTCAGCGGCGGCCAAGTAATATTGGTAATACTATAGTGGTTATATATTTGTGTACATATTATTTAATGATACATTATCCCTTTTGCTCAAAACTACATATTTATTCATACTAATTTTATTAAGATATCCTACGGTACTCAAAGTTTTACGCACCACCACCTGCTACGGTTTTACATCTTTCTTATAGGGTTTATTCAACAACAACGTATTTTAATTATTTTCCTGGAATGTCTGAGGAAAAAATTCTCAAGACTTAATAAATAGGAAATGGAAGAGCTTTTATTATATGAGACCCACTCGACCTCCAAAGGACACCGTGAAAAATGCCTCTTTATTTGCCCAATAAGAAACTACAATAATGAGTACAATATTATGCATGATAATCGTACAATCAAACTCTATAAAAAGTAAATAGATAAAAATTTTAGTACATCTATTTAACAGACAAAATAAACTATGATACCATCATTAACTAGTATTGTTATATCAAAAAAATTATTCCACACTGTGAAAAGAAATAAGCAACATCTTTCAACAACCTTCATATTTTTAAAACAAATGCAAGAACATACCAACCGAAGTCGAAACATCCCAAGTCATTACCAACTTTGAACGTATTTCTCACATAGTTTACAATGGATTTATCTCCCATAATGACATAAGTGAACTGAAATATGCTAGAATACGGAGATATGAGTGACGTTAGTACGTATTCTTACTATTTTAATGTGTGTGCGTATGTTCAGTGGTTGTAAACTGGGGGGCCGCGGCCAACTTGAGGGCCTCGAATGGTTATAAGGCGGGCCGCGAAAAAAAGAAGTTTATTACTTATTGAAATTGTGATTGTATAATGTTTTTGCACATATAATTTTTTGAGGTGTATTTATTACGCGGTACGTGACTGATATTACGGTTGGTACCTCTATGATTTGTTGCAAATCGGATCATTTCATGGTGTAACATCCTGCGTTACAGTCTTCTTCTTCGTTTAGCTAGATAAAGTAATTTAATAATATGAACCAATTAATAAAGTGTCGATAATGTAAGCTTCAAATAAAACGAGTATAAAGTACAGTTATATTTTTTAAATTAGTCAGTTTAGATAGTTTAATAGACGATGAAAACGTAGACGAAATATATAATAATTATATAATTAAAGACATCGACTGAGGGTGCTTGATGGAACTTCAATATGTTGTCACTAGTCAGTTAAATAGTTTAATAGACGATGAAAACGTAGACGAAATAAATAATAATTAAATGAAACTAAATTCCAGTTGTATAATCAATGTTGGCGCGTGACATTATGATGGTGTTGTGTAAGTGCGGGAAAGGATCCCCGAAAATATTCACCGGGCCGCGAGTAAAAAAAGATTAGGAAACACTGCACATGCGCATTCCTCCAGTTCCATTTGTTATTATGGTTATTTTGTTTTAGCCATTTGCAGTTTCAAGATCATTTTAGATAGCCTAGGTTCCACGCCCCACATCGTTATGCATAACAATTACTAAATTAAGAAAATAACTCACTTTATGGTGCAAACAGAATCTTAGCGAAGTTACCCGATTATGAAATATAAAAAGCACTGTCATTAGCAGCGGAGTTTTGAATTTTATCCACCGCCTGATGAATACCTTCCAGGTTGTATGCCGTTTGTTTCATATATCTACACTGAGCGATGAAAACATGTTTAATGAATAAATTTAAAACTAATTTTGTTTAAACAAAATCTAACAAAAGAATTTTTTACTATCTGCAGTGGAAAAGCGTGCATGATGATATATTGGATTTTTTTTGTCCGACTATTTAAATCTAACAAAGTTTTAAGTAGTAACGCCTACTCTGTAAGACGACTCTAGCACCTAATAAAAGATTTTTAATATTTCAGAGCCACGTGACGCCTTTAAGTGTGTTTTGATTTTACCAAATGGTCTCAACAATCCCAACTCCTCATGCAGCCAAATTAAAATATTTTGTTATAGGCAAACCAGTAGGGGGGCCGTCTTTGTAAGGGGCTTTCTGACCACTGCTCTAAGGGCATATTTTCCAAAATTAGTTTAAATCCGGTATTCATTTCTATCTGGGAAACCAAGACATTAACTTCGTACAATTAACACAACATAAAACTGAGTTCAATCAATCAAAACTGCGTCAAATGATTATGAACACCAGTATAAACCAGCTACGAAATTTAAGTCCAGCAATCAGGTTGGTCGCAAAATGAGAGACAGGTTATGACTTCCTGGGTTGAAAAACCGCTACCCTAAAGCGATAGGTGGAGGCCGTTGCTGCTGAAGGTCAAGATTCAACCCGGCATGTTGCTTTCAATGTGATAATTTAGAGCTAAAGTTACGCTAAGAAAATATCTCCGTTTAATATAATAATAACCTTGTCATATTTCATTGATTATTCACTGAAAACTGTTTTGTGTTGTTCTGTTTGCTATCTTATAAAGTCACTTTGGTGAGAGTCAATATTTCTACCTAAGCCCATTAAATTTTTTATGGACTAGGTTTATTGATATTTATTGTTAATGATTTAATGAATAAAATAAAACCATTAAAACAGCGCAGCGAAGTTGAAAAAAAGTGGCTGCATAATGAATGAAAAACCAGAATCATATTGACTTCAGTTACTACTGAATAAATACATCAACAACGAGAAAATTGCCTTATATTGGTCAACCGATATCAAGTATTCCAATATACAGGTTGAGTTATGTAATCACCTGTTTGTTAGAAAGCATGCAACAGTTTGATCATTTTCCTAGCCCATAAGTAAATCGATTCACGTAAGAAAATAAATCTTGAACATTATTAGCAACACCATTACAATAGCAGCCCAATTAGGCGAGTGGTATTATGGATACTATAGAACGCTGAAATGGTAGTGTATTATATTTTAGTGTATACATATTATTATCAATTGATTCCAGATTTCAGCGCATAAGCAAATCAGTAAAAATAAATGGATTTTGTTAAATTCAACGGCCAATGACAGATATACATAACTATGGAAAGAAAGAGAGTTTTAGTTGGTTACCAATCTAATAAATAGATAAAGGAAATATTTTATTTGTTACTATAATTTATTCATTCTTTCATAAGATAAAGCTATTGGGGATATACTGAAGTAAAGACGCAAAACAACGTGATATCAATTAACTTCATATTAAATATTCCTAATAATCAGATTACTTGAATAAAACAAATGGAGCGAGCAAATGGGTTGCTACAAATAAAATTTCCTGAATTAATTGACTTAGTATTTATTAGGTAGAATTCCATTACAATGATTTCGTCAAGAATTACAATATATAGGCGATAGATTTTTCGACAGATTTCAAAACTAACTATTTGGATGTGGAAGGCGTAGGTTTAACAAAATAATATAAAGACACGGAATTACGCGAAATAGCTATTCTACGGCTTAGTTCATGAATAACAAATAAATTCATAGAGAAAAGTGGAATTAAAGTATAGAAGCATACATCCAACGAGTTTTGCAGGTGAATATAATAAAGTAAATAACAATTCTTAAAAGATTCAAGCGTGGAATAACATTGCTTTGAAGACACTTCTTGAAGTCATCATAATTAAAAGTTTAAGTTTTAAATTATATGCAAGAAGCCGGGAAGAGATTATTGCAGTAATATATGTTGAATTAAACATAAAAATAATCTTTCTTAATGGATGTAAAATAAGCAGTAACGGATTGAGGATTCAGCAAGATAATCAAAACGAAAGCCCTTGTACATATATGAGAGATGCGGAAAAATACAAATTTACGTACTGTAACAAATTGGCTCATGATAGAAATCCTTACCATCATTAGCAACAGATAGTGATAATATATAGGATAACATCTTAAATATGACAGCAATTACAATACGTCGTTATCTGTATGTTTTATTACTGCGGCAAATTAAACGTTAAACGCATAAAGTAGTCAAATGACGACCGCAAACTTTCCTAAAGAAATAAACGAATGGATTTGAAAATAAAACGTACATTGGAAAAATGTATCGTAATGAATTTAAATTACATTGAATCATAGTAACTAAACGGTATCATTAAACACTAAGTTTACTATGTTTTTGGAACCGTTTTACAAGTAAAAAATTAAATTAAATCCATCAATACTTATATCCCGTTATTAGTGTCCTCGTAAAGCCACGTCATTTAAGACGCTTCGTTAGAAGAGTCATAAAGTTCCTCTATATTGGGAAAAAAACAATTTGTTTTTTACTCCTTGGACACTTTTATATTGATCAGGACAGGTTTCTCTCATACAAAGCATAATCAACTGATGATAATGCTCGATAAAGAAGCACAAAACAAATTTTCAGGTTTTTATTTTTAAGATATAATGCCTTTCTACCAAGAATTGACAGTTAACACTTTAATAGTAAACTACAGGAAGATTTTAACACAGTGATGCACAGCCTGTTTGAAAGAAGGGCGTGTTTATCGATTTTTTAAATTTTTCACGGACCGCAGAGGGTAAAAGTGTTAATGGTGTAGTAACGATATTTTATATTAGATGGGATATGTATTTTATTATTATTAATTTAATAGTTACATAATTTTACTACTTTTTACTTGTTATTTTGGGCAGCAACAAATGCCATTTTAGGGCGCATGCGCCACCCACGGGCTGCAGGTTGTGTATCACTGTTATAACAAGTGCGCTAGGTGAGGAACTAAAAATATTTTTGAATATATATTAATAAATATGCCAGATTTACTACATTAATTGTTGTATGACTATCGAAGTTTTTATGACAAATCTACAAATGTTCTGTTATTGGGAACGCGTGCGACATTACAATATTCAAAAATAAAACAATCTCACAAGCGACTTTCATGATCGATTTCAAGAATTAGGTTCCAGTTAAAAGAAATTACAAATGAGCAATTCGTAGAATATGAGTGTATTAGAAGCCAGTTCTGATAGATGTTTATTACGATAGTAAAATGATAAATTCAACGCATACATAGGTAGTATACCATACGTATAAAAGTGATAAGTATCTATATTGTATAATAAAATAAGCATAATGAATTTAGGTTTGTATAAATAAGATAAATATCCATTGGTATATGAGTTGGCAAGCACACGTCAAAAACTATGCATGTATTATTGTGAAACGAGAACGGAATAAATAAATTACTCTCCGTCGACAACTCGGTAGCCATTGTTGATATTGCAATATCGCATTATAATACTATTATTTGTGAATAAAATTCTATTTTAATACTCAGACTAGTCATATTCGACTGCAACATAATTAACAATGCACGTGTATTTATGTTTGACAGGTCTTGAAAGCGTACAAAATGTGATTAAGTAGGTAATATGATTGATATTTGAATTTAATGTACGTTATAGAACGGATTTGGTAGTGATATCTTAGGTTATGTACAGGAAAAGTTTTAATATCTCGTTGCGGATATGATTCGATTACATTTATTTAAGTAATAATATGACTAAATTGATAGTGAAATAAATTTTGAATAAAAACGAAAAAATTGTCAAGATGTAGAAACATACTCACAATAGTAAGTTTTTAATTTAAATTTAATGTTTATTTTGTTCGGAATTCACTAAAATCTTAGATCAGTGGAGGCGAACGTTTTCCTGTCAGAGGCCGCATTCATTTATTTTAAAATCAAATAAGGCAGGATTTAAGGAAAATATGTATGTATTCATTTGTGGATTTGTTTATTTCAGTCGAAAGACCACACTTGAGACCCTAAAAGGCCGCCACATGTGGCTGGCTTTAAGGCAGCAGGTTCGTCAACCATGGCTTAGATTCATGAAATAAAACAGAAAAAAATTCAGAAACCTTCCTTCATACAATAAAATTATATATTATAATATTCCTGTTTTAGCGAATGCTAAATATGAATAAATTGTTTTTAATTATTCGATTCTAATGTAAATATGAAAACGAGTTATTTTCCACTGTAGTGTTTGTCGCGAAATTACCATGAATCACTGTTCTCTTCATTAGGGTATACGGATATAACAATGAATTGAAGAAGACTGGTTTTTAGTCGAGCAATATCAACACTACAGTAGTAACAGTGCGTGAGATAAGAAGGCATCGCAGACACTAAGCAGTTCCATATTAAAGTGCGAAGTCGAAAACGATTGTTTTGAGATACCGAATTTTTCTGTACAGTTTAATTTTTTACAATCGAAGGACTTTTGGCTTGTGGCCAATAATTTATATAGGTGTGTAAGTGAATATTATTAAATTTTAAGAAGTATTTCCTTTTTTTATTAAATTAAAACACAAAACAAACATAGTGGTTTTGATGAAGTAAGTACAGGAAATCTAAATATACATCTGGAGATTTCATAATAAAATGGCCAAGTTTATTTTTCCACTTTTTTGATTCAAACATAGTTTATATACGTTAAAAATCTGTATGTTTCACAAGCCTCAAAATAATTATAAATTTCAAAAACCAATTTATAAAAACAAAAAAAAAACGGTTTTAGAAATAAATAATAGTAATTAAAAATCGTGAAAATTATACAAAACAAAACCTTGCAAGTTATTATCTCATAAATCCGAAACAAATCAATTGTTTCCCAACATATCGTTGATTATTAATAAAGGAAAAAAATATTCAATCAGTGTTGCCTAATAATTATTACGAAAAAAACGGTGTGAATAATATATGGCTGTATCGTGACCGCAGGTAGGTTTACTATTAGGGTCAAAGGTGATAAGCGAAAATTTATTAGGCTCATGTAACTAACTATCCGTCGAAGTTTTAGTTATTTTAGTATGCAATAGCAGCTGCTATGTTTTCTATAAACAAATTATGAAATGTATAAATATGTAACCAGTATAAAAAGTAGAACAATGATTAGATATTTGAAGTCATATCGCCTTGACAAATATAAATGTAGCAACTGTGTAATCCTAATAAAGTATTTTAACAGGATTCGTGAATTATGGTATTTTCGGCGTAGTCAGTGTCTTCAGTACAGGGTGTACATAGAAGAAGTTAAATGAATCGAAGAGTTTACAACAAAGCGTCAAGGTAAAGGATATCATCAAAATAAATGATCTATCAATAATTTTAACATGTCGAAATCAAAAAGCGAAATGAAACATTTTCCATTGTATAAACAATCAATATTAATAGTCTTATTTCACAACGTTTTTGCTCCAAACTGTTAACCAAATATTAAACGTATCGAAAGAGTAATACAGAAAATTAATTTTGAATTTAAAACAGTCAATAGATATTAATTAAAAACTTTGATTTGATACGCATGTGTGTTAATTAATTTTTTTAACACATATAAAAACATTCAAAAGAGCATAACCGGAAAAATAACACATTTTTTTAATACTTACAATAATTATCTTAACTTTGATTAACCTTGTGTTACTTAAGTCAACAATGAATGATTAATATTTAAATCCGTCAACAGTCAATAATTATAATTTACTGTCATTAGAAATCAATAAAGTACGAATTTTACCCATACAAATTATACCTATATCCTATTTTACAATATTTTCAGTTATGGAGTCATTGTTTTAAATGCCTATAGAGCCTGTTTTAATAAATAATACTTGTTGAATCATGATAAATTAGTATTAACGATAGATATTAAATTGTTTTTTTATAACATTAAAAAATGATTGATATCAACGCTTTTTACAGCAGGATTTCCTATTGTTTAAAAATATCGATAAAATGAACGGCAGTTTGACCCTTCATAAACAAAGCTTAATTTTAAATAAAAACTTATTTTATTTGTATATACACATGCCCGACCTTAATATGGAGCATATCAACTACAATTTGAGTATGCATTTCTAAAGAAATACCGACGACTTCATTTTTATTCAAGTGAAGCAGAGTAGTTTTTAATGTAGAACATAATGGATTGATAATAATTATTCTTACAAGGTCCCGAAAAATGTGTTTTCTTTGATTGATGTTGCAGTTACATATAAAAATTACACTCCATAAGACACTGCACATCAAAACCGGCCATCTCCATTTGATATTGATACAAAATGAATATACAGGAATTAAATATATGTTGTATTTGTAAAATTCAATGCAATAATTATTTCACCGAAAGCATCAAAATAAGATTGTCGTGTTGTCGGACAATAATGACTTTTGCATAAACTTAAGTGATAAATAACCATTGGCAGGTACTATCACTATTTAAATATCAAGGAATCACGTGTCCTAAGTCCAAAGAATGGATATATATATAATTAGTACCTGCAGTATTTGTTTATTAAACTATTAATTCTACTGTTATAAGTCACTTTTTAACAAGTGATTTTAACAATTTAAAAAAAGGACGACTAATTTTTTGCCTATATGTCATTTCATTTTCAGGCAAATGCAGTTGTAATGACCGCTGCAGAGAAAAGAATAAAACTTGATTATTTCTGTCCTATTTAAGTAGAAATTGAACGATTATAATGATAAAAAAACCAGCAAAAATTTCAAACGATTCAAGCTGTACTTAATAATAAACCACGACTCCCGAGTCTAGAATGATTCCAACTCCGGCTCCACAACCCTTCGAAATACTCATACAAAATTCTCAAGCTCACGTATGAAACTAGTAGAATCAAATTGGCTTTTATAACGCTACGTTCCTTTGCATTAAAATATATTATAAATTGAAACATTTACTGAACGGCTTACACCGTCTCACAAACAACTTTGAAAGCTACAAGCACTTTAAATAATGCGATCGATTGCAAATTGTAGACTTGCCGTATTCCAATAATAAGTGCACTAGTTAAGTATATTAATCTTAGGATGCAACGATGCTTGATATAATAATGCAATATATATATGTAAATATATATATCTCTCAAGTATAATTATGATGAATCGTAGCAAAATCAATCGATTTCTAGTTAATAAGCTACACTGAACATTGCGTGGAAATTTATACTATAATCAAATAGAATAAACGCATGGTTAAGAATATAGAATCAATGTATTCAATTTCCTTTAAAGTGCTGCGAATTTATAAATTTATAAATCAAGATTAAATATGCTATAATTCATAGTAAAGGATATATTTAAATACAAAGCAGCGAAGTGGAAAGAAGTTGAAATAGAAATTAAGGAATATTTAAACGCAAAGTTTTTTTATACCAAAATATCTATTATAATATCATCACATATATACGTGATACGTAGTAGGTACTATATGAAATAACTTACTATCGGTTTTCAAAATAGAATGAGTAAACATTCCAATTTATAATATGATAAAATAAAAAAGTATTTAGTTCTACAGAATTTTATGTTGATAGCTATTTCGGCTTGAAGCCATCGTCAGAACGAGATGTAGTTGTTGCGATGACGTCAAGCCGAAATAGCTATCAACTACCCAATAAAATCCGGTAGAACTCAATACTTTTTTATTTTATTCTATTATAGTGGAGTTCTACCAAGTAAATGCCAATTCAATCAATATTCCAATTTATTGTTACAATAGCTGCTAAATTTATAAAGGAAATGAAGAAATCGTTTTATGCTTTAGATTTTGACAAAAAAAACATTCCGATTTGCTTACCGTTGCAATATGCAATATAATCTACATATTATAGAGATGCATAGCAATCTAGAATAAGTTTTTGTTCTTCACTTTAAAATTGTTTAATATTATATATAAAATTTAAGATGAAAAGATGTTTGTTACTTCTGCACATATTTTTAAATGCTATCACACTACGATATCAAGCGTAGATGTAGAAAAAAGGTTTGAAATATTTTCTTTTTTCTTTGTGCAAATAGAAATTTAGAAAGCCCACGTTTTATTTGAGCATGATAAATTAATAAGCACAGTGCGGTGCATCACATGTCAAGTAAATCAATTTGTTAAGAAAACAACTGGAAAAGTGCCAAATGTCAAGGTAAATACGAAACCGAGGTGTGGCGAGAACGAACCTACGTACGCCCGCGGCATGTGTACCTTAGAAATAAAAATTGACAGGTTAAAAGTGATTGTAACGTAACAAATTTAAGAATAATTATTTGAAGCTTGCGTTGGTCGTAATAAACACGTATCTTATTTATCTCGAGTTTGGTTTATTCCATTTGCATAATTATAATATCCGATGACTAATTAATTTCCGCTCCAAAACGCCTTTGGAACCAAGCAGTTATTGTTATTTTCGTGTGGTAATAATAATGAACTCGTAACTTTAATGTCATTGAATTCGATCATGTGTAAACATATCAATTACTTATTTGAAAAAAAAATACATCAAACCAAATACTCTCAATAATCGAAAATGGCATGAGAGAAAATGATAAACGCTCTCGGTGTGTTTAATATAAATTCATTTGAGATACACGAAGTTACTGGATATCAACTTGAGAAGAAAAGATGTTAAACACATTCATGATGAGGATCTTAAAACAGTATCATTTTGATTCCTATATGTTTTCTGATTTCTACATCTACACTATTAAGGCAAAGGTAACCCAAAAGGGTTACTAATAGGGATTCCAACTTTAATATTCGAATATTCAATATCTGGGATTTGACAGAAGTGGGAAAAGATTTAGTCTTAAATTACTATGGTATCTCATCATAATATGACAAAGTCATGTTTTCATATGCTGTTACTTTATTCGAGGTTATTTGTTTTAACAAACAAATGACAAAAAGAAAATGACCTAAATACCTGCATAACAATAATTTGGCGCCAATTTTAACATGTCACCATACGCTTGGATGTTCGTCCTTGGTATTTGAATAACAATAAAACATTATTACGATCCTGTCTCTATGATGGGCGTCACTGATTAAATCTTGTACTGCTCATTACAATAGACAATACATACATAATATAATATTTTAGTTGAATAAATTTGGAATAAATTATTCCAATTAATATGGACAGAACCGGAATGACATGGCAACATTCTTCTACATATTCAAATAATTTAAAGTATGTATGTGCGATAATGTATATTTGACTCACATTTTTAATATTTCACATACTGAAGTTATCAAAACAAAGACAATAATGTTTTTAGAAATGGATTCAATGGTAACTGTAAAATATATATTGATGATATTTACTGAATATGATGCCTCACATATTTAGTTCATATTTAATTTTGTGAGTGAATAATCATATCCAGTAACTAGTTAAACAGAAAAAAGCCAAGACCATTACAACAGACTAATGCATTACATTTCCCAAAAACTATATCTAATAATATTACAATGTCTAATATGCTCTTCTTATCATTGGTTTGTACGATTTTTTGAGGACAAAAATATTATATTTACAGTTTTTATGTATTTAAATAAATAAATTTCAGAGAAGAAACTTATTCCTCTGGATTTAGAGTTCCATAGAAGGGCTGTAATCCATTACTTATTGCTCGGGAAACCAGCGCAAATTGGCAGCATAATTCCTCACCCTGTTTAATACTGCTTACTTACTGTTATGACAACTTGTCCGTGGTGATCAATGTCTACTCGAGGTAGAATTATGTATTTATTCTCTTCAGATATTTTCTTTCGTCAGAATGCAACTTGGTTCTCTCCAGATCACTTGAACTCTCAATTTATCACCGGTCATGGTGCGTTGATGCCAAGTTATATGAGTTTAAAATTAAACCAGACCCACATTGTCCGTGTGGTGATAGAAACCATGTTTCGGACATATTCTTTGGGATTACCCAATTATGTCCGTTGAAAGAGATATCCTGTAGCTGTTCTACAGAAATAATTGCGATGATGCTATCCGACATCCATATCTAGTTTCATCTCCAGAAAACTTCTATCGATTCAAAAGATTTGCGAACTCTTTTGGAGAATACGTTTACCTTCCACGCCACTCACCATTTAATATTAACTCAATAATTATTATTTATACATACCCTAAATGAATCATTAAAGAGATATGATCTTATAAGTAAATCTGAAACTGTGATGTTAAAAATGTAACCCCTTAAAATCTTATCGCCCCCTCCTCGTCTGGTATGACGTGACGCATGTTCTGATTTCGAAAGATGTTGACAATTTTTCTTAATTAAAAAAACTCTTACGAATCATGGGCCAATGACCCCCGGTCGGATTAAAAATCGCCATAGTAACATTATCATACATAGTTAAGTTATATTTTTTTTGTTTATCGTTATGTAGTTATCAATTAGGAAGGCGAGGACATAGGCATCAATGTTTCTATTCATTCCATTTCAAATAAATTCATTCAACACTCATGTTACAGCATCATTAATATAATAATATTGAGAAATTTATAATCGTGTGCAAAAAAAATTAGGATATCAAAGCATACATCAGTGAAAGTTTGAATCGAAAAATATTATATGTATTTACGAAGTAATTACGGAGTAATTCAGACAAAGTTTTTCAATGAGAGCTGGTTGACAGTCGGTCGCTCAAATTCTCTCATCAGGAAAAAGATATGAGTTAACTAATCAGTCTCTCCAAGCCTCGTTATGCACGTTCGGGTAAGTGGTGGGTTGGTTGAGACGTATGAAAACATCAAGGAGAATCATGAATTTGAATACAAAGATTTAACAATCAATTTACGCAAGTTTTCAATTCAGGGTTCTAGTCCACAACCACATGACCAAGCAGGATGAGTGCCAAAAAATATTTCTTTATCGTATCGCACAAAGTATCCACAAATAAATTGTATCTATATTTTTTGTAGGGCGTACCATTTCAGGTATTTTAAACAATACTGTTGTAAATGAATGGTCTTGATCATGATAAAAATGTGGAAGTAGTACAACAAAGATTGTGTTTAATTTTTAAAATATAATGCCTTTTCAATGAGAATTGACAGTTAACACCTTAAAAGTGTATAAGGACAATGTTAGATTTCTAGCTAGACATTTCTAAACGAGTAACATCGCTTCTTCTACTGTGAGTAACAGTGAAGTCAAACAAGTAGAACCTTTGAAATATTTGCGAGTTTATGCTCCAAAGAGATCATTAAAATGTCCTTAGTTAAGAAGAGTGTTTTGCATAGCGTATCTGATTAGTTTTAATTCAAGTGCGGGAAAAAAATCGCAATGTCTGACAAATAACAAAAGTGACACGTATTAATTACATTGTATACAGTATTATTCGCACTTGTCAGGCACAAAAAGGCAAATAATAAACTCTATAATATGTCAGAATTGACGCTGTCAAAATTTCAGATATTTAATCCGAAGAACGAATCTAAAAATAATTGATGACGTCGCTAAATATATTTAATATTAAATTCACATGTAAATGACATATCAAACGTAATAGCAGGATCGAAATACAGTATCTTTATTTATTTGTGTTACTCGAACCAAAATTTGGTATTTGATATATATTTGATTAGATATTGATTTCATCGCATATCACACAAAATTTAAATGAAGGACTATTTCAAAATTATCTATGGCTCAAATAAGTCACACTCTTCATGGAAGATAGTGCCATAAGATAGGAAATAAGAGTACCAAATTATAATTCAATATACCTTGTGAGAGAGTAAGAAAGAAACGTCTCGCCGCTCGAGGGAGGAAGGTGGAGAGCGGGGAGAAGCGGGGTGCGGGGTGTCAACACACTGACGCTCGCTTCCAGCGTGGGACAAAAGATGATTCAAAGGTTCCTTCGTCTCCCATTAAAACCCGGTTGTATTCAGTATACTTTCTCTTTAATTGCAGTTAGTTTATATAATTTTCTTGAAGACAGTTACACAAACAGATTTACACGTTTTTAATTTAAACTCTGTAAGTGGGTTTACTAGCAAGCGGTGGACTAAATCGCCGCTTCGTCGGCCGACGACTCCCTCTGGGAAAGGCCGAGAGGCGACTAAATGTCTTGCAGGATCGCAAGCCCTTTGCCCACTTCTAACTGTAAACAAACAACGGCAACCAAACAAGTATGACAAACTACTCTTGAACGCCTCCGGAGAGACATAACATTTTAAATTTGCATTAATAGAAAGAGTCTGCAGGTTGGTTTTGAAAACCCTGTCCGCCCCATAAGTACGGGGCGTTGTCACTTGCTTGGGCACGCATGAATCCCTACAGTCTCTTTTTCCAAATCAATAGATTCTATCGTCATGAAAGGCTGCTGATGGATATCTATAGAATTTATTCGGGACGCTGGGTATGATTTATGAGGGAGATATTGAATCATAGAAGTACAATATCACTAAATTAATCCAATCAAATTTTTGAATTATCGATAACTGATTCGGTATCAAACCATTGCCAATACCATTTTTGACATGTACATCTGTGGGAACTAATCAATACGGATGGAAAGACTGACAGGAAGTATAGACACGCGGCAGAACGCGTACTACCATACGGACGAAAAGTCGTCAATACTCAATAATTTCACTAAGAAGTCGTGCGGCCGAAGGAGTCCGTCCGTACCTCCAGACAGGTTAACTACCTGTCTGAAAGTAAATCTCTTTGATTATACAACATTCAGAACGCGATTCCTAAACATTTTTAGTTGTATATTAGCTTAATGAAATGAGGCATACAGGTTAAAATTATTCATCACAAAGTAGTGAATAATTTGAAACTGATTTTATTTACATCAATTATAACTAGTCTAAAAAACAACACGTGTTCTTGGGAATTGCATTAAAATAAATCGACTTACCCTTGGTTTCCGGTGTAGCGAGCGGGGGTGTAGGTGTAGGTGGAAGTGAGGAAACAGGCGTCGCGACGCTTGAGATATCCGCGACGGTTGCTGGTCGAGGTGGTGCCGTCCAACCTCCCGCGTGACAGCTGTTGTGGCGAGGACGGGCGCCGTTTCCAACACCGTCTAAAAAAAAATCAAATAATTATGTATCCATTTAATCAATCCAATATACTTGGTAACACGGTAAAATGATTGCAAATACTTGATTAACCTAAAGACATACATAAAAAAATGATTTGAAATATTTAAGGCAGAATATTTATAGACAAAACTACAACAAGTTCTTCAAATAACTGTGATGATTGTTAGTAAGATCAACTGTTTATTTATTTATAAGGCAGTGTTCTTACGCCAAAGTGAGATAGACATATATTGAATGAAAATATGTGGGATAAAAACCCCTTTCTCAACATTATTCATTAAATACGTTGTAAATAAGTTGTATTAAAACACTGAATAATTTATGTAAGCATTAAGTTCTTCGATAATATATCTAAGTACACGCATTTTATCACAAAATAATCAACCAATAGCCCACCTCAAGAAAGTGACCTAATAAGTTGGAAACATCGCTCATGATCCACTTCACTGAAAGATCATATCAAATAATCAAGAATAATTTACAAGAACTCAAACTCAAGACGAAATATGTCTTGATACCTTATTCTTTAAAACGTTTTAAAGCGAAGATAATAAATATGTTATTGAAATATTATATATTTATTTAATAAATTAAATTCACAATGATTGTGGTATATTAAAAGCTAGATAATAATATAGTACTCACTTCTAATGGCTGTCCCGTTCTGGAGAAGACTGGTCGCTTGGCCACCTGGGAAGGTGGCGTTTCGCTTATGGCGTCCCTGAAACAAAACAAAAGAACTCGTTTAACATTGTATTCTTTCTAAAAGTTGTAACGACGTAATAATATTGTTAGTGACCGTTTTATGAGATAGTGAAGAGGATGATAGATATTTTTCTTCCTCCAAGATTGAATTATTGTATGATACTTCAGCTATGATGTTATCTTTGTAATTATGGAATACTGATTAGTATTATATTAGAGCGAGGTTAATACATAATATTGACGGTGTATTGACCAATTGATTAAGCCTTCAAAAAATGCGAAAATTAGTTAATGATTGATTCTCGTTTTAAAGAAGACAGAGCAGGTCTCATCATTTTACATTGATTATAGGTTTAAAAATTCCGACCCCCCCACTTGATGTAAGTCACTATTATATCGACAATCCCTACGTATAATCCCGTAACTGAAAACATGGAAATTTGAAGGAGTGCATTTCAAAGATTAATAACGCAAGTCACCATATAATGTTTTCGATAAAAAAGAATTTTCTCTCTCCTGAACAATTTCAATTTTGAGAGTTACATCAATTGGGCAAAACATCGTCCGTACACTTTATATGAGTGGGTAAATGATTCATAAACAGTTCAATTTACTAGTACGAAGAAATCTCACCCGTTTATTCATTCTACATCCATTACGAAGTTAGTTTATTTATTGAAAATCTGCTGAATATTGTGTCTCTGTCTTTTATTACAATTGTATGGACGTAAAACAAACCGGCGAACAAAAATTGAATGCATTGATCGCAAACGAGCGGCGATAAATCAGTGCACTGAAATAAACGTGACAAATAAAGCATAGCAACTGTCACAGGTTGAAATATGACAGTAATCAAAGCACTTTCCCTAATCATCTATCGATCATAAAACGATTTTGCTTTCCATCTAATCTCTCGCGGTCAACTTTCAGTAACGGTACATACAGCTTAGAGTCGTAAGTGACAAATAGATTAACTGAATAACCGTATGTCGCAGTTGATTCTAATCACAGACCGAAACGAATCGATATTCTTCATAGAATAAATAGTTAATCTAAAATACAAAAAAACGCAAAGATATTTCTAATGTCATTCATTGTTTGCTGTTTGGAAATGGAGCAAAGATTAAGGCGGCAAAACAGAAAAATAAATTAATGCTATCTTTGTAAATAAAATAATTTATGTAAAACTATTATGAATGCGTCAAGGAGATTAGTAAGCAGTCTTTTATATAACGGCGTAGCTAATATTTATACAATCATTTTCTATTATTTCAATAAACAAAGAGAAATTTTCAAAATAAGTATACAATCGTAATGTCTTTTAATAAATTGTTTTACCGTTTTTATACGCAAACAATAAGCATAAATAAACATGATTAATGTCTTTATTTGATAAAAATTAAATTAAAAATTACTTACGCTGTGAATATTAATTTAAATTACCAAGTACAAAAGTGTTTCACTCCTTATAGAATATTATCATATGGTTTGTCAATTGTATTCGAGACTAAAAGGTACTTTAAAGAAGCTCTGCTGATCTTACAAATATAACGGGTTCAAAAAATTAATAAAATAAACATGAATCGAATCCGGAATCTTCTCGTCGATATTTTTGTGTGGTAAATACTCAAATATTAATCCTTAGTGCGAATTACTGTATCAAATACATCATAATTTTCTACAATTGAATTTATCATCGCCACAAATTGCTTTACGCGAAACCAGTCCTGATCTTATAAAGTTTGTGGAATATGTATTTATGTATATGGTTCTAATTTTATAAATAGAAAAAGCTTTCATAAGCATTTTCGGACGACGTCTGTCTTTCTTTTTAGCAATTGTTTTGTACTAATTCTAAAAATTTAGGCAAAATATCAGGTCTCGTTTCATTGATCGCGAGAATCAGTAAAAAATATTCGCAATTAATGAAACCTGTCCAGATCTTTAGTAAAATTGTGAAAATAACAATAAATGTTATGAAATCACCTTCAAAATACATATTCTACTAGTATTCCAAATATCCATGTAGAGCAATTCGTATCGCATTGGCCTCGAAGTCAATGCGAGTAAAACCAAAGTGCTCTGCAACAGTTTCTGTCTAGACCCAGACTACCCTCTGACGAGCGCGGGGGAAGACATCGAGAGAGTCGACGGTTTCAGGTACTTGGGGGTACACATCACGGGAGATGGCAATCCGCGTAAAGAGCTCGCAATCGCAACCTTTAACTCAATGCGGAAAGTCTGGGACTCACGGTTGTACTCGGTCAGAACCAAGTGCCACTTATTCAACGCATGCATCCTGACGGTGTTGCTTTACGGTTGGGAATCATGGCACTTTGAAAACAGATGTTTGCGGCGAATACTAAGGGTACGGTGGTTTGATTTTGTAAGGAACTCAGAGGTAAGAGAGCCATAGCTCTTATTACGTCCAAAATAAAAAAGCGACGATGGACCTGGCTTGGACACGTGCTATGGATGTCCCAGGGGAGCCTGAATCCTGCCTGTCTCTTCTACCAACCAGATGGATTCCGTCGCCCTGAAAGGTCGCTGATGACCATCCATAGGATGTATTCGATGGAGCTACGGGACGCTGGGATGACCTGAGAGGAAGCGAGGAGACTGGCTGGGGACAGAGAAGCTTGGAGGAACCGCGTGATGTCCATATGCTCCGAATATAATAAATACATAATATTATATAGTATGCTCCAGTTAAAGAGTGGATAGTTAAAAAAATTAAAACGGATATATGACATAACATACAACTTTTTTCTTTAATCTGTCTAAATTATATTACTTATGATTTGTCTATATTATGACTTAGCGGATAAAAGTCATAAAATTCGATTAATTAGATCCGGTTTAATGAAGATTTTTTTAACTTTTATGCAATTTCCTTTTCCAAGATGTTAGGATATAATATATTTATATGACCGGATATTATTATTGTAGTCTTAAATATAATCTGTCTGGCAAAACAATACGCGGTGAGGGGAGGGTGACAGCGGGTTTAGCGGACATGAACAAGTTGCTTGTCCAACAAAGGGAAGTTGAGAATATGTGGCACGAGTCAGAGAAACGCTTTGATATCTCCGACGACATTAATCAGATGTAAAAAACAGTATGCAAACTTAATAAAAATGACAAGAAGCAACAGGTATATACTACCGGTCGTTTGATAACTAAAGTTTAAAAAAATGAGTCGTCAATCAAAGGGAAAATTCTAAGCCTATAAGATGATCCATAGCTATCCATCCTGTAAAGAATTTAAAACTGCCGAGGAAAAGGGACGTTCAAATTTAGCAATAATCAAGGCGAATAAAGCAAAATAAAATTACATCAATTAGAAACTGTTTTTTTAGAATCTAATATGATTGTGTTTCTAGATGTATAAAGATCTGATTTGATCACAAGGTTGCTGGATTGTTTTTATTTGAATTAGAAACGAACGCGTCACATTTTTGATCGATTGCAGATTTGCCGAAAAATCCACACAGTGATAAAAGCTACCTATTGTTCAAAAACAAAGCTGCAAAAGTTAGCGAATACCTTATCTAGGTTAATTCTTCAATGCTTCGTATATATACTGTATTTGCTTTGTTCATTACAACACTCATAATAACCAACAGTAAGTCTACATAGGGACACTGTTTTAGAAGAGATTAAATATTTTAAATTGTCATGTATATTTGGTTGTATTTAAATGAAGATTACTCTAAATCATTCGTCTTAAAGAAGGTGACGTTTGAAGAAAAAACTTATTATAACAATTTCAATACCAGTTAAGATAACAAGGATTAAAAACTCCGATCTTGAAAAAAAAATATTCAAATGGTCACGAGTCACGATAAATCAAATATTATTGATTTTTACCCGAGTTACATATATTTTATAAACAGGTGTTTAATAATTAAGCACTTTGAGAAGATATTCAATAAAAGGATATTTCGGAATATCTCTTTACTGATCCAGAAATAATGCCGTCGTATTTTTTTTTACTGGTATTTTTAAGTCGAAGTACAGAATCAGATAGAGCGAAAATTTTTACATACGTAATTGCTTATTAACTTTAATATCTTTTAGGAGTTGGCTGAATAATGAACTGGACGATCGAATCATGTGAGATTTTTTACACATATCCATAGAAGGCAACTAACAAAAATGAGGGCCATTATCAGAATGCGGGTGAGAGTGTGTGGACCACTGACGTGAAGTTATACGATACGTTCTGCCAGAAGGTCGCATGAATATTGTTGGTAAATGCAAATTACACTTCGGTACTATAAAGGCGTCGATGGCCGAGGATAGATTTCGCAGATTATTTTTTCAATGTTACACCATATTATTATTAGCAGTTAGCGATTCGATAATGAGCCATTAGCTGTAATAATATTTAAAAAAAAAAATGATTTTTTTATTCCTTGAATTGAATGGGTTAAATTTTTATAACAATGCCTTTGTGATTGCGATCTCTAGTCACATATTACATTGTTGAATAACGTAAAAAATATGTTTACATTACATACTCAAAGAATGCAATTTTATTTTCTAGCGTATTCTCGGTATAAATAAATAAATATATCACGTAAGACCACCAGCAAAGTGTAAAATGACGATAATGTATCAAATATGATTATTATTTTATTTAAAATAGTACGAAATAAACAATTAAACTTTTCCAGAAATGAGCTAAAACTCTAGTCAGTGGGCTGATGAGTTTTTTTAATGGGAAGGTTCATTTGTATTCAATCTTAATTCTCCACTACTGCTTCAGTCTAAACATTGATTTCATTCGTATAATTAAACCCACTATGCAATCTTTCGGATAGTGTCAAGTGCCATAATTAAACTATGAAAATTAAAACACAATTTGTTTGTAATAATTCCACATGTTTCTAATGAGCGAAACCGGTCCTGATCATTATAATCATGTGTAAGTAGTACAAACACATTGTGTTTTATTTTTTAAAATATAATTTCTTTCCAGCAAGAATTGACAGTTGACACCTAAAAGAAATTATGAACAATATCTGTTAAAAATTACCAGTCGACAAGTCGAAATAATATAAAATATGACGTTCTATGCCATTAATAATGCTTTCTTTACGTAGGTTATGTAAGGCTAGTAAAAAGCTTCTCCATTTTTTTGGCGATCGACCTTTTCCAATACGTATTGTATCTGAAGCTGTACAAAAGTTGTCAAATATTATGTATGTGTCGCATGTATTTTTTATTTATTCATACATTATACAGAATTATTCATAGCACTCATTGATAGTAAGTACAGTGATGTGATGCAGTGTAATTTTTCTTTAAACGTTTTCAAAGTGTTAAAATTATTTATATTATTCTTGGAAAGAAAAAATTACATATTGTAATAAATACTTATATCCGTATAATAAATACGAACACGATAGAGAAATTGTGTTATATTAAAACACGACACTACACATATTATAGAAGAACACGTCGAGGTTAAATTCTGAACATGCTATAAAGAGAATTCCGAAAGAAAAAAACGACCAGCGTTTCCAAGTTTCCTCTTAGTGCAATGTTTTACTATTCCGGGAAAATGTTCATCCGTCCAGCTCCACCTGCATCAAACGATTTGACGTAAGTAAGTCTCTTGTAAGTTTTCTACTTACGGCCATTTGTAAAATAGTGTAACTAACACGACGCGAAAGCTTTCATTACATATAGTAGGTTTAAAATAATGATGCAATAGGAAAATATTGATACATAGCTGAATAACAAAAACTACACTACTAGAAAAATAAAATATTATATTAAACAGGAGTGACTATAAAAATGAGATGAGAGTGTGGTTACATAAAAAGACGAATGGAAAGTGGTAAAATCTATTATTATAACACAAAAAAGGTAAAAACATTCTATTTTTTTGCAAGAAAATAATAAAATATGACACCCAAGCCCTGCGAATACACTACAGCAGTGCTCCGCAACCAGTGTGCCACGGCACACCGGTGCGGCGCAGTGCGTCGAAAATGAGAAAAAACTTAGTATTTTTATATAAGAAAAAACACAACAAATCAAGACCCTCAAATGCGCTATTTTTTTGAAAAAATACCAATCCCGATTGTTTCAGACAGAAACATGTTAGCTGCCCCGAGGCAAAGTTTTGGTATGACTAAATATTTTTTATGATTATTTTAGATTTGGCTGCACAAATAAATGGGCAATTCTTTAACACTCAGTTAAGATTAGCTAATTTTTAATAGTAAAGCTTAGTTCTAACATTTTCAAATACTTTTTTTACATATTAATTTCAAAAGATTTTTTTGGGTTAATTCTTCTATCACGTTAAAAAGGTAAAAAGGTTTTTAATTGGCTTCTATTAAAAAAAAATTGTAAGGTACTATTTCAAATTCATCAAATAAAAACAAATTTATAAATTGTAAGTTTTGTTTATGAAATTTACATATTTTGGCTTTTAGTGTGCCACGAATTATTTATGAGTGCTTAGGTGCGCCGTGGGTGAGAAAAGGTTGCGGAGCACTGCACTACAGAACGAATTTGCAGATGAAAATAAATCTGAGTTACGTGAAGCTAACACGAATGCCTACTACTGAGAGACTTTCGGTGTATTATATATTTTTGTCCGGACATAATGAAGTCGTTTCAATATGAATATTATAATAAAATTATCATTTAATGAATTGTTTTGAAGACCACTTTTTCAGAGCAACGCTACATGCAATCCGTTCTAAGATTCATTAGTATAAATATCTGTATTATATTTTATTACACTATTACGAAGTATATTATTTAACAAAATATACTTATGCATGACGAGTTTCCGAATTTAAAAGATAATTTCTTTAGAGTTGTAATTGTTACTTTTTTAAATAAATCAAAACAATGAAAAAACCATTCCAAAAGAACTCATTCATTATTCAACTTTGTTATAATGTGCGATACGAATATTAGCATATTATATAACTTTATATAAAGTAGTCTTTGTTATTATGTAATATGACTATATTGTATATTGATTGACAGAAGGATTTCAAGACATGAACAGTTTAGAGGCAATCAAAATCGTAGAACGATGGGAATGCGGTAGACAATGCGATGTAAGGTAGTTAGTCGATTATTGCACTGACAGTAAAAACGACTAATCACTCCATTGAAAGCTAACTAAACACAAAGACGTTTATTGGCTGGGGAAAACGATCAATTCTATATGTGTGGCACGATTTGTATTATTTTAGAGAGCGAATATTTATGATACAGTCAAATATGAAAGACACAATGAATATACAAATTCCGAAATGTTCTCTTAGGTGCTTGTGGGATTTCTATAATATATATAATGAAGCATATTTTTCTTATAGAAACTTTTCGTTTATTTAAGTTTCTTGTTAATTTATAATTAATTGATTTTTTGATGAGGTAACGGATAGGATTAAATACTATTTAAAAATGGAAATTTGCAGCAAACAGCTGTGATAAGTATTGTGAATGAAAAGGCTATAAGAAACAGAATATTTATTACTAGATTTTTCCAGAGCAAACGGAGGCAACGTTTATTCAGTGATTATTTAATTTAAAAAATATTGTTTTTGACCCAATTTGATTTGAACTCATTGTGGTCATGTGATAGCCAGGTAATCTGCCAATCAACAAATTCTATACCTTTTATAAGGAATTAAAAATAGCCGGTCATGTTTCCAATGTTTCTTAAATAGTTTTTTAGCCGATTTACGAGTTTGTGTTTAAATGCACGGATGCATGTGATGTTTAAAATCCTGTAAACTCATTCGATCTTAAAAACGGAGGGTAGCGAGAGCATTAGCTAGTTCATCTTATCCGAAATGAGCGATTGTGTGACCAGTTATCCTAAAAACAAACTGCTGCTGAAACGCTTCTTTAGAGTCCATATTGGGGGCTGACATATCGGGAAGAGTAAAATAAAATGTCATCTCTATTTATTAGAATTCAAATCAGATAAATGGGAAAATTACATATTTATATTATATAGTTAAGTCAATCTGGGTAACTTTGGCCCAGTTCTGAGGGTTTTAGTATTTTTATGGTTCGTCATTGCATTGACTTGTGGCATTGTTTCACATAGAAGTGACCTAATGTCTTAAGATGAGATTTAATTAACATACATCGATTTATTGTTATATATAAATACAGATAAAACAAAGTCGGCAAAATTTTCAACCAATTCGGGTAACTTTGGTCCACGATACAAATAATCACAGTAATTACTATAAATCCAGTGATTTTAAACTCTTGGCAACTTTTCTTTATGCTTTCATATATTCTGTACATAACTGAGTTGGGAAAAAATACACAGCATTTGGTATACAGATTAGAAATACAAATTGAAAATATGGCTAATCCAATTTATTTAAAAAAAGTTTTTAAATTGTGTTTTATCATTCCAAGCTGACAGCTTACAAATTCAACAATAAAACAAATAATGTTGCTCATTTATTATTTTTTTTACAACTGAATATTCATATGGCGTTAGTGTAATCATGGTATTATAGCAGCACCTTTTTCCATGCAATGGGCCAATCTTAGACCGATGGGCAAACTTACCCAAATTGGTGGTATCACTTTTCAAAAAGATTTAACTACAATATTATATTATATGTACGCGTACACACGTCAGTTTATACAGTGATTTAATCTCAATTGATAATTTTAATTATTTTACGAAATTTTAGCTGCTCTTTTGTAATTTTTAAAGATAAATAATAACCATATTGCACGGTAATGAATAACAATTTTTCTTTACAGTAACGTTAAAAAAACATTGATACAATGTGAATGGGTTCGATAATCAACAGCATTTCTAAGACAGCTAATGCAGATTAAGTTCACATGCTAGACCACCTGGATAGGGCAGGGCGGCTAGGATGGAAACCCACGTATATATAAAGACAGTGAACTGGTAGAAATAAAACAGATTTTATTCATTTTCTCGACAAGGTGTCTGAAAGATACATTAATCCTTTTACATGAGTGATTTTTGAATATACAGCCAGTGGCAGCACTTGTGAGTAAAGTTGTCTTTACAAACGAGAAATATTTTTCTTACATGCGAGATTTGAAATAAATGAATCAACAGAACTTTGTGGATTTTTTATATAAAATTAAAATTGACAACTTTTTTGACACGTGTTTTGCCTCTGCGAACTGGGAAATTTTGTTAACAAGGATCCTACATCCAAATTCCATGAAGAGGTAAATACTTTATTTCTCATTTTAAATTTAGGAATTACAATCAATGTCTACGTTATTCACTTTTAAGGTGTTAACTGTATATTCTTGGTGGAGAGGCGTTATATTTAAAAAAATGAAACACAATTTGTTTGTACTACTTCCACATGTTTACAATGATCAGCACGTGTATCAGTTGATTATGCTACAAACAACAAACCAACAAATTGTTTCATTTTTTTCAAAAAGGCGACACGTGTTTTGCGAAAGAAGCAAAACACGAAGCAAAACAAAGTTATAAATTTAATTTTATATTCTCATTCGAGTCTCATTGTACCAATATATTCAGTCCCAACAAAAGATGATGCTATGCCGTACACCACTGAAGGCCTCAATAAGCATTAATAACGTATAAGACAAAACCTTCGCACCAAGTCAATGTATTGTTTAGAAAGAGGTATATTTTATGTATATGAACAATCCAAAATATGTAAAGAAGTAATTGACGTGTTTTTTTTTTTTTAAATATTTTATTGTTTTCTTTTATTTGAAACTTTTATCGGTCCCATAAACACGTAAACTCGGGATTTAACTGTTATTATGATCTACAACAATCTATAGTTTAGATCAGTGTTCCGCAACCGGTATGCCGCGAGACTATCCCGGGTGTGCCGCGACGCAGAGCGTCCAAAATGAGAAAAAATCCAGTATTTTTATATGTATCAGAAAAAAATTAAAGCCACACGGTTACTAAAATGTCTGTTTAAATTATGATGATGATTATCGGGAAGAATTCAAAATGATGTTGCTGTTTAACATAGTGAAACAGATGTGTGGAAGGATGGCAAAGATCGAACTTCTGCAATTTATTCAAAAATATAATTTTATTTTCGCAACTGTGTTTTTTGCTCCGAAAGAAGCTTTTTGAAGTTGAAATTAATAAAAAAAACTATTTAATAACGACAACGAGGAATTTGCTATTGAGATTTCTTGCAATACTTTCAATGAAATACCAACTGGAAGATAAAATAGATTCCGATAATGCTGCTGACTTTCGCTCTTATAAAATATTTTTTTTCTAATTTTTTTAATAAAAGTTAGTAAAATCTGCTGAATATCTTCACAATTAATTTACAATTATCAATTCGCTTTTTGTGCAATACATATCAATTAATGCATTTGTACATAAATAATTTCGTGTTTCTATATTAATATTAAATTTAAAATTTTCCAGGATTGTAAAAATATAGTAAATATTTTTCAAGAAATTATATTTACACATAAAAATTTTCTGCCTGCGGCGCAACCTTCTGCTTCATCGCGGCTAAAAAGTTTTTGAAGGAAAAATTGGAAGAAGGGCGGTAAACCCAACGACTGCCTCAAGCGTCACAACCTCTAGCTGCGCCACTGCACGAGACTATTATTGAAAAGAGAAAGATTACTTTGGATTTGGTAAAAAAAAAAATCGGCAATACTTTCAACCAATCAACTTGGGTAAAATAATTTTTAGTAGTGAAGGAGCCACTATCTCAAATTCATCAAAAATAAATTTATGAAATTTACTTTTGGTTTTTAGTGTGCCGCGAAATATTTTTGAGTACTTAGGTGTGCCATGGGTGAGAAAAGGTTGCGGAGCACTGGTTTAGATAGTAAAGCTTATACAGAAAATTCATTCAATGTAAGATTTCAAATATTGCAATGCACAATGCATCACAAGTAATTTATCATGTTATTAGCATAAAAAATAATAAATAGAGTTCCTTCTGAATACCACTGCCTTTCCGACCGCTGTAAGAGATGATGATTGCACGCTCAACGCGTTCTCTCATCAGGATCATATTACGAGGGATTATATGCAAAGGTAAATAGAATCATCCATCCATAACGAATCGCGCTCACCAGGATGTCAAACGAAGAAACAGATAACAAGTAAACACACATTCAGGATATCCAGGATATATTTTTCAATTATGACATTAATAACATCGATTATTCAGTCGAAATATTTATGTAATATCTCTATTATCATACACCCTTCTGAATAATTTAGTTTCCGTCTGCATATCTCTTTCGTGAATAAAGTCAAGCAAAATAATTAGTTGAGGGCTTTGTATAAGGAAAACCCCTTAATGTGCGAGAGATTTTTGATTTTCTCACATTTTAATAGACGACTTTCGCAGTGCTATTTATTATATACCAATTGATTTTTTTCGATGCATTTTTAAATTAGATTTGTATAAATTCATTTTTAATATAAAAATTAAATTGATTACTTTGTTATTGTGCTGATTATATTAGAGTGTACGCCGTATAACTTTGTACTTTTTACTACACTGATACGCACGTGTGTCAGTGTATTGGATCTCGTATATGTATGAGTATGGA
Source organism: Himalopsyche phryganea (assembly GCA_022494535.1). Classification (NCBI taxonomy): domain Eukaryota; kingdom Metazoa; phylum Arthropoda; class Insecta; order Trichoptera; family Rhyacophilidae; genus Himalopsyche; species Himalopsyche phryganea. The sequence goes on along the minus strand of JAGVSL010000001.1, from coordinate 1,645,259 downwards.
TAAATGATGAGTGAGCGGGACTTTAGAGCCGGAGTGTAACGTTATACAGCGTGTAATCTAATAGAGTGAAATGTGTTTCGTCTGTTTAAAAAGCATCGTCAGATTAAAAATAAAATTGTATTAATAAAAAATGAAACAGGAAAAGTAACCGTTCATCCAAATTCCAACTAACGCAGAGGTATCATATTCATAAACTTGCTCTTCGCGTCAGTCATTCGAGTCAACAGTTGCAAGAGCCGTTCGGATGATTATTGCACTGCCTAGAGAGCTAGATATTTTCAGCACTAAACTCTGGGTATTCTTAACTAAATATTTGTTCCTTGTAAACTAATAATATCTTAAATTTGGATTATTGAGATTTTGTACACTTCCATATATTTTGTCACTAACGACCCGGATTCCGCCTTTCGTCTGTCAGTTCGAGTCCATTCGTGTGCTCGAATGCCTGAAGATGCCGAAAAGCGAAACCCGGGTCGTTAGTGACAAAATACATGGAAGTGTACAAAATCTCAAAAATCCAAATTTGATATTGAAATTCCATCAAGCACCCTCAGTCGATGTCTTAAATTACTTAAATTATAATAATATCTTGTTTTTTTTGTATTTAATATTTTTTTATTTTCATTGGCGCATTGGCGTCAGCTGTAATAATAAATAAATAAATAAATATGTTGTACTCTTCAATGATGCCATATTCTGGTTTTAGGTTAGAATCCTAATACAAACATAATATATAGGAATTAAATCTATATGTAGCATTAATATAAATATGTCAATTTGATTACCTTGCTTCTTGGGAAGACTGATAACACATCACTCCACCACCTCGCCTCTTCGCGACATGCCCCTTTCACAAATGTGACTCTGTCTGGAGCAGCTATCGCCAAACTGTGAGGGTGTCCAGTTACTTCATCAGCATCTCTTACTTCTAGGACACCTGTCATATCCACACATGCCTGCGGAACCGTGTCGGGCTGAAAAGAGAAAAACGAAATATTATAAATCAAACTTTAACCTTCACTCATCGATGGTTGGAGTCAACGACCCCTACTGCTACTTTATGTAAAATATCTACTTTAATATTGGTGATAAAATGTTCATACTTAAGGTATTCCGAAATCATTGTTTTACACACCTTTTACAGAAGAAAAAAAAATATTAGTTGCCCAGTTACGTCGTAAATTAATAATAAAGAAAAAAGGTCGGATTTATTTTGTCCGAAAACCTCTTTATGTGGCGCTACAAGTTTGCATTAATTTTAAATCACACCCACATGCAATAAAGATTCTACTTGAATTTACCAACACGCCTCAGTTGAACTCTGTGAGCCAAATCTAACGGATGCTTTTGTTCGAATCATTTGAAATTCATAACAACTATTTACACATTCAAGTTGACTTATAATAATTAATACGGTGATTATTAAATTTATTAAAACAATTACTTTTCGGTGTTTTGTTGGGTGCATTTCAATAGTAACCTTACATTTATTTCTTTTAAGAAAATAATAAATAAGAAACATGTCGAATTTTTTATCGTTATCTGTTTAACGTCAATTATTGGTATAAAGATAATATTTTCAACACAATTGTATTGTACTAGTTCCACAATTTTATGAAATGGTAATGATTGATTTCATTCATCGCTAACATTTTCAACTAATCGCGATGAGCGAAACTATAAAGTTAGTTCAAAAAATGTTTCAAAAATAATTAAATTACAATGGCTGAATTAACAATCACATATTGATCGATGAATCCAATTCGTACCTTTTTAATTACGATTTTAAGCTTGTTAATTAATTTCATAATATATGAAGACATAAGCATTTTCTCAACATATTTCCGTTTATTATATTACTAAAAACATGAGTTATTTTCTTAAAAACAGTTTTTGTATTTGAGTCGATAAATTTCATACGCACCTAAGTCACCCTAACATAATTTTGAATAACAAGACTTTTGTTTGAATCGTCTCAAATCAAAATATTTCTCTGATTACATAGAATTGATCAACGTCAAAATCTTAAATAGAGTTTATGGTGAACTTTTTCTAATTTCTATTAATGTATTTTAAAATAAAATTATTAATTTTTTAATTAAGTTTTGTCAATAAATACCCGGGTTTTGCCTTTGGGCATCTTCAGGCTTCTGTCTATGTTTGAATACTAAATGTACAGAATTTTAATGATTCATCTTTACTACCTTTAATTGTAGTTCTATTCTTTGGTAAATATTCGTACATCTTACCAATGTACTTGATTGATATTTATACTATTTTATTAAATTGTCTTATGAGAGCTTCACTCATGTATTTCTCTTTTCGAATTGTGTTCAAATTTGATTCTCACCCATTGTTGAATATTTCCTTCGATATATTTTGAAATCAATTCAAGCGAACAAATGTTTAGTTCTTAGAATATGATTTAAAAATCAATTTATTTTCATAATCCTTCTGTTCCATAACACTTTAATTTATGAGTGTCAAAGTTTCATAAAGCCAATCCATGGCATTTTATTTATTATTTCACCATTAAATTTTCAAAAGAATATTCATTTCGGAGATTTTTTTGTTTTAAAGAACCTTAGTAAATGCCGTCTCTGACAAAAACTCATCATTCATCGTGTTTATTACTTCCATATGTAAAGACATAACCATTATGTCAACATATTTTTTCCATTTATGGTTGACGAGTTTAAAAGATTTGTTTTTTAATTACCTTCACATTTATAGAATGGGAATTTTTATGCTACACATGTCAATAGTTTCTTATTTCCATTCACGCTTTTTAAAATAAAATGGCAATTGTACTAGATTGATAGCTATATAGAATCTATAATATTGATTTATAATACACAATAATTGTAGTATCTACCTTTCATTATAGTGCTATTATTTTGGCAAAAAGTATAGCTAATTTATTTTCTGCTTATATGTATTGTTTGTTTAATCTTAAGAAACGTTTTTTGGACAATATTAATGTATGAATATATCATATAAAAATAAATGAATTCATTACAATTTGAAGTTCTGAAAATTCTCATGGCTTTGTTTTATTTAGCGAGGAGAAATATTTTTGAAGCACCATGTCAAGAAGATCGTAGAAATTGATATCTTATCGTGATAAGATAAGAACTTAGCCAATCATAGTTTATTATGCCGCGACTTATGAGTTTAAACGTTATTGCCAGGTCGCTATTTTCGACACTGACAAAAATAAAGTATTGATGTATTGTATAATGTATCATTATCATGAAATCAGCATATTGTCTCTTTTTTACACATTAAGATATTTGAAGTAGTTTTTAATTTGCCCACTCACATATTTTCATATATTGTGTTTCGAAGTAAAAACATTTAATTTATTATGGGTTAAGTTATTCCTCGATGAAAAGACATTATAAAATATAATTACATCTGAAAATTTTGTTAAAACAGCAAGACCGGCTTTGTAGTAGGTAAACAATTGCAAGTTTTTATTAAAACTAAAGTACACATTTAAATGAATCATGAAGATTATTTTATATTATTAATATTTCACTTTTAGTTATTTATTAAATTGAAACCAAAACCATTAGTCTCTTGATAAAAAATATCATAAGCTAAGATTAGTGTAAGCAATCAGCATAGATCTGGCGTAGATTTTATATTTTTTAGTTAAAATAATTAATTCACCTACCACACGTCGTGATTGAACACACACATAGTCTTTTAATTTCTTCAAAAATTATCATGTTTTCATAACTAAATCTTATTTCGCAAAACATAATATGATTACTTTTACCATAATAGTACCTACATAAATATTCTTATACTACTAAACTTAAAACTTAAAAACAAACAGAACAAGAAATGAAGAATGAAGAAACAAGAATGTCACGAAGTAATTGATTATAATTTACTCTCTAAATAGAAACATTATTAATCAATGTTTTATTTTTTGTTATCTCTGGCAACATTAAAGGGCGTATGTAAGCGCTCGCGCATTAGATAGTAATCGCGATGATTGGCGCATTTGATTTCGTCAGTCGCGATCCGATATTAGAGGTGAAATGTTGTCTTTTTTATGCGCGGTTTAAAATATGATTATTTATAGGAAAACATTAAGATTTTAATATAAAATATATGAGGACAGATGTATAAAGATATTTAAAAGCCCTAAGAATCATATTTTTGTTGTAATTTATGATAATAAGGCCGTTATAATGGGGTCTTTTTCATCCCCCCCATAGGCACGAACGTAATTTTTTCGGCACAGTCTTCTAAGGGTTAATTGATCCTACAACATTTGAGAACCGCTACATAACAATTTTTTCTGGCATATCGTACTCGTTTTATTAATAAGCGCAAAGACTGTTTGAAACGATAATTGGCGATATAAGTATATGGAAAAGTAATTGTTCGATAATATATCAAAATTTTGAGATTCCTTGATTCTAACAAGTAAATGATTTTTTTTCCATGTCCACTCCCAATGTGGAGCATATGGTCTCCTAATGGAGGTATCTTGACAGATTTTTTTCTACGAGAACTGCTTGTCACTCAGTTGCTCAACCTCTCTTTTCTTTTTCGAAGAGAGTAGGATAGAAGGATAGGGCTATGACAGGACTAGTGGTTAGCTAATCGCTCTCGTTACGCCCCGTGAGGATGGGATTGGTGGTGGGAGGGAGGGGTCAGACTACGAACAGAAATCCATAAATCGATTGAAAGATCAATCTATGAAAACCGTCCGCAACGGGAATTGAACCCGAGACATCCGTAACCGTAGCCAGCAACGAAACCAACTGCGCCACGGACGCCGACAACAGCTAAATGAATAGCTATTGTATATTGCAGATTGCACTTGTTGAATGTGGCCCCAACTTACTATTATCAAAATGAAATTGCATACAATGAAATCTTTCTAGAATATCACGAAATAAGTATAGTGTATGTGATTAGGCATACAGAGTTGATAGTAGAAATAGTTTCATAAATTATTCAAAAAACACAGTAAAAATCTCATCATATTTTCTATAATAAAAAAGAAACATCAACTTGCATTACTATACTCAACATAAAACTCGTTGGGAAAAATAAAAATGCCATAGACAGCATTATGCCACAGACATAGAAAACGAAGAAGAAAAGGTTGGAATCAATTTATCAAATGGGAGCGGGAAAGGTAGAAAAAGATTCGTTATGTTGTCGTAACGAGCGAACAGGTTTTGGCGGGAATCAGGTGGTATCTTACCGCCATCTGTTGATTACATCCGGAGATATGAGGGAAAAGCATGGGTGCTTTAAAAAATACATCCCAAAAAATATTTGAATAGAATTTATATAAACAAACCACCCGAAAAAATAATAGACCTCTGTTGAGATAGGTACTTCATTGGTTCGCAAATTAACTTAAACTTGTTAGTGCCACAACGATGATCATGTCGCCATAATGATACATTTAGTCTATATATTTATAATTATTAACAGTGGCAATAAGGAATAACAAGTTATGTAATATAATGAGTAAATAATTAAAGTCATTAAACAACAATTAACTTAAATATACAAAATGACGATTCTAAAAATAATTAAAATGTAATGATTTCAATAATTATGGATAAAATGGTGATATTCATAAATAATTTTCCACAAGGTTTCAAAGTTCAAGGTCCGCAAGAATAAAGTAGATAGTATATTTTAATAAAAAGTTGATAACTTTGTTATTTCGTTGGTTGTGTAACTAATTGTGACAAGTATGTCGCCTCTTTGGGAAGCATCTTGAGACTAACTATACGGTAAATTAATTTATTTATAAGGTAAAGAATGATTCTAATTCTTAACTTATAAATTACAAAAATTAAGAGTGTGGGTGGCAATATTTCTGTCTACTAAACGGGAAAAAAGGATAAGAAATAAACAATTGATTTCTATTAATGGTTTTTTAATTTATGAATAGTCTAAGCTGAATTTTATTCCTTTACTCGATGGAGTATTTCTAAATTATTAATTATGTTCAAATTAACAAAAATAAAGTTACCAATGAATCCATTAAATATTTTCGATGGATTCGGCTGTAACTTTGTGGTAATTTGAAATTAAATCCATCATAAATACATTGTATATTATCTGTATACATAAAAAGAGGATATTAAATATAATATACCCACGGAGGTGTCTACATAGTCTCGCTCTAGATTATCTTTGACGACTTCCTGTAAATAGCAACGCTGTCATGTGAAGTTTAAAAGCTAAGAAAGGTTAGCAAAAAATAAGAATGTTTTCAGCTCTACAATATCTATCTTATATAGCGATATTAAACCGTATTTATAACTATGATACCGAAGTAACTATCAATTTTATTAGATATCTCTTGTGAAACTAAATACATTGCTATCTTTAATGCAGTTACAATGTTGATTAATAAACCGATCAAAAGGTTTTTATTAATGATATAAGATCTTTTAAATAACTCACTCTTTGAATCGATCCACCTGAAGAATCATTGTATGATCTATTTTATAAAGCAATTTATTATTCACATGATTTACTTATTTCGTGTTTTTTCTTTGTACCAAAAGGGCACTGGGTCAGAAGCTTTCATAACATAAATTATTTATTAGATACACCACCATAATGCTTACTAAATATCATGAATCACTAAATCCTTCCCGAGTTTTATACTATTGAATTATTTTTCTATTATAACCTCTTAGAAATAATTATTTGTCTGTGTAGCAAAGAGCACTCAAAGTTGTAATGAATATATAATTCAAAGAATCATTATCAATAGACTTCAGAAGCATTTAAACAGAAATGGAATTAAGGCGTTCCCAAATTGAAGTAATATTTTACAAATATTTGGATAAGATTTGATAATAATTAAAACTATCAAGGCTTGTTGGTTCATGGCTATAAAAAGACAAAAAGGGTGGGATAATATTGCAGTTTCTGTTGTATCTAATACATATTACAGATTGTTGTCGACTTGTATTCAAAGGTAACCGTAATAAATTGTATTACAGTAAATTGGAATGATCACATATTTTTTTACAAAAATCAACTATCAGAATAAAGCAGCGAATAAGTTTTAAAGTAATTTTAAGATGCTTTGTAAATCTGTGGTCTAGACTTTCGAATGTGAGAAATCATTTACAATATATTACAAGTTAATGTGATTCGGAATTGCATGATGTATGGGTAAACTAACAAAGCCCAATCTCATGATGCTATTTTCTCACCGTTCAAAAGATAGTTAGGTAATGGTTAAATTTGCAGTGAAAGTTGGTAATAAATAGTATTATACAATGAAATAAGTATAAAGTACTTAAATTAAACATCTATTTGTTATTATATTGAAGGCGCATTTAGGTAAATCAGCATTTCTCAAAACGTTAACAGTTGAAGAGACCTCATTTTAATTACAATAATAATCATAACAATAATATTGAATTAGTTGATACTGACAAGAAAATTCACTTATCCATTACCGATATACCATAATTTGAAAATTATCACTCGCTGAGCGAAACCGGCCCTGACAGTATTCCAAAATTGTAGAACGAGTACTACGAGTCGTGTTTGATTTTTAAAAAGAAATAGTGTGATCGTTAATTTAAATTTGTTAACTGTCAATTATTCGCGGATTTGTCGTATTAATTTCAGAGAGATATTTTATGAGTGAAGCCTGTTCTGACCATTAAATAAAATTGTAGAATTAGTACAAGAACGATTTTACGGCATTATAATCAATTGCTCTTAATTTAGAAAAATCTATACTCATGTACCAAATTAAAGAACAAAAAACATTCGGCACCATACTGACTATACGCATTTATACCATCTCTATCTTATAAATGAAACGATTTTGAAAAGTGGAGTGATGACCCAACAACCAGTTCAAATCCTTTTATAACAATAATTTATTTCAGACATCGATTAAAATATTGTGTAATTAACACTTTAATCGTGAAACTATTGTACCTCCATTGTTTACGCGATGTTCTAACCAACAAGCCACATCTACCGTTTATGGACTGCACCGATTAGTCGGTCTATTTATTTACAATTCTCTTAAATAAATAACATTAAGAAATCTTGAGAAAGTGCTGGGTTGTAATGAAAATAATAACCATAAACATGCATTGGGCGCTGTCGAGAAGATGCGCTGTCGAGAAGATGCGCTGCTTATGTAATCTACCGGGTAATATAAAATACCATACAATACCGTATTTAAAACAGGTGAAAACAAACGGAAATACTTCGAAAATTGCGAATTAAACGCAAGAAGAGTTAGTTATAATCAAGTCAAATGAGATGAACTATATATGAAAAGATATCAAAACAATTAATACACGAATCTCAAACCTTATAATACACTAAAAGAACGAAGCAAGCTTTTTATCATATCGGGGAGTGTGATTCACTAATTTTATTTCGTGCATTATTCAATCAAATATTTAAACGTGTAAATCTGGGTAAAACTATAACTAAAAAACATAGTAGGAAAGATATATATTCTGGTTAATAATGCTGTTGACTAATGAAATAAAAACTTTACGTAAGAGTTTGAGCTGGAGCGTCAATCAAAAACATTAATCACTTGAATCTACTGTGAAGACCGAATCGAAGAGAGGCGAATGTTTGGTTATCAACGTCCGGGAGGTGTGGCATCTCAAGCAAACACCATTTCAAATCCAGTTCATATCTTATTTAATTAACGAAGATGCAGTGGTTTATTACACAAAATATCAGTAACACATAAAATTGAGTCTACATTTACATTTACTTAACACATGAATTTACCTTAAAGATAAAATGCAATTGACACAACGAGTTTAAATTTAAATTAAGTCGAATTTCAAAACCAACAAAAACCATTTATAATCACTTGCGACGCCGGCCGGCTGTGCCAAACTGAAAATCAAACTTCAACCACTGTAGGTTGCACCCCTTGTTGTCTATAATAGACCCGTCCAGCGGACGTGCCCCTTAACAACGTCTGCTTTCTAATTTTAGCGATAGGCCCTCGTCGGTTAGCAACCGATGGCTTTTTAATGGCCATAAACCGGTTCGGCTAGCTAATTAAGCATTGCAATATTTAAAGTGTTCGAATGCCGTTCTTGGGTCACTCCAATCTTCCAAGAAACAAATAAATGTCAGCAAAAATATCAGGGCGTGTCACTACATTATTTAAATTGTTGGTAAAACGACAAAGGATTCAACTTCAAGTAAGCAGTCGTAAAATTTGTAACGAGACTTCATAAAAAAATTTCACGTTACATCGATTTCAAGATCTGATCCGGCAGTCTATACCCCACAAAATATCCTTCACGTAGTATAAATTGATACCTCCATGCTGCCGAGTAATGTTACCGGGTCCACGTACCGGGGGCACGCCGTCTTTGTATCGGGCTAATTGCTCGTCGGCCGTCGCTCATCTCCGGTGCGGTGCGATGCCGTGAGAATTAAGAAGAGCGCTATCGCCGGCCATTTCGCACACTTTCACTTATTTTGATAGCGAGCTCACCACGCGGGCCAATACAACGCTCAAGACCCAGAGCGTGTTTACTTACTCTGACTGATTCCGAGCAATCGTCAAAATAACTTAAAAAAAACGTATCACATACGTAGCAAAAGAAGCAAACGAAACAAAACCTACCGAGTAGTTTTAGTTTGTCAGCGTCCGTGGCGTAGTTGGTAGCGTCGCTGACTACGGTTACGGATGTCTCGGGTTCAATTCCCGGTGCGTACGATTATCATAGACTGACCTTTCAATCGCTTTATGGATTTCTGTTCGTAGTCTCTCACCCATCCCATCCCAACGGGGAGTAGCGAGAGCGATTAGCTAACCACTAGTCCTGTCCTAGTCCTATCCTGCAAATCCTACTCTCTTGAACCTCTGGGAGCGGACACGAAAAAAAAGGGTTTAGATAAAAGAATTTTAAATTGATTTATTACTTAAAGAAGCAATGTTCAAAAGACCCAATTGAAGATTTTCTGCGTCTCAAGATATACAAGCTTTCGTAATATAACTTGAACTTTATGAAAATCAATTACGGTCAAATATCGATGTCCAACAATATGTCATAATTTTTTTTTATTGTTAATATTAATTACAGATGTAATATTTCATTGTTTTTAAATGGTTCACTAATTTCTTTTTAAAAATTTCGCAAACTGCTATTTGCTTAATGCATCAGTAATGTCATTCGAAATTTTTGCTCAGTTGATGGACTTTTAATGTAGCTATATTTGTGATTTCAGATTAGTATTTATTGATTTGTAAGGGGTCATTAACATTTTAATAGTAGACTATTTTATTTGGATTATGTATAATTTGTTTGATAATCAGTAATTTCTTGTCTTAGTTTATGAACCAATTGTTTTATACACCTTAATTTTTAACACTCAATTTTATATAAATAGGCCTGTTATATTTGTATTTTCACCATTTGATAATGCTCGTGATGAGCGAAACCGGTCCTGATCATTTTAAACATGTGGAAGTAGTACAAATGTTTGCACTGTGTTTTATTTTTTAAAATACAATGTCTTTCCACAAAGAATTGGCAGTTAACACCTAAAAAGTGAATATGTCATAATATAAAAACAACAAGTGTCACATAATTATTAAGTAATACAATATTACGATTAAGTCGTCTTTGTTTTTGATATGTGCGGCCCATCAAACGATTTCATCTAGATATCACTGAGTTAAACTGAAGCAGAATACATCCTGTATCATGAATGTATTTCAAGACATTTCTTTTCGATCGTTTACATTTTCCTCAAACATACATACTAATGTATTTTGCAAGAATAGTCGCGATATCTAACATTCTTTCTATTCCAAGAAAGCAAAATAAGTGTCCAAATATAAATACATCAACGTATTTTTTGCTGTTTTAATTAATTTATTTTTGATTAAGAAGTTAATGTGATAGGGCATCAAAGGATTTTCAAACCTCTCCTTAAAAGCCTAAATCATAATCTTAGCAGACTTATCACTTAAAAATCTCTTTTCTTAAAAAGGACGATTAACAATTGACACAAAACGCACAATCATACTTCTTTTTGAAATAATGAAATACAAATAGAACTCGCTATACGAAACGAAAAAAGCTACTGCTGATTTTACGGACTATTGAAAACACTTATTTAAAATTTTAATATAAGAAACACTACACAATACACATGTCAGACAGTTTTAATGAATGTTTAACTTGTTTCAGTCGGACTATAATAAGTAAAGGCGGAAACCTATGAACCTCGCTTCTTAAAGCTCTGCACGACGCATCACTGTCTCATTTTTCGAAACACATTCCTGTTATTTATGAACGATACCAATTTCCTACTAGATGAAATTAAAATATTCAGTATCGACTATATGAACATGAAAGAGAATCTTATGTCGACATTAAGATACCGTTTTTTATTACACTAAACTTATACAACACTAAAAATATGAATATTTAAATAAATAGTTTTCATGATTATTTTTACCATGGAAACCAAAGATTTTACAATCCAAATTAAAGGTTTTCCTTATTACTTCTACGTAACAATATTTCTGGTTTTTTCTAGCTATCTAACAAGAAGTTGAATATAATTAAATGCTCGCCTGGAATGAACCGAAGAGGGTACTGAGATTCAAATACAATATAATAAGTAACACATCTCTCAATGGTATGTTAAGATCCTATCATATTCTTCAGAACATAAAAGACTATATTATAACAGCTTTATCAGTCACGCGGTCAAGAGTTCCGAGTCCCGGAAAGTACGTTCAATTGCGTATATTTTTTATCGATTTTTCATACCTTTCCACAAAAACTCTCCGATCATGAAAATAGAGCGCAACGAAAGCGATCACGAAGCATTTTCTTTACCATGCTTTTTCATTTAATGCGGGGTTAAACGACTGACTTCTTATGAAACAGCTTCTGTAAAAATACACCACGGGGAATCTATATCCACATTAGGGACAGAGTACGTATATTTTTCTCACTTATGAATTGAATTATTATATATTATAACATTCAACAGAGTTTTAAGATTAATACCTTGTTTAGATTTGTTTTATACTATTTATTTTTTTCAAATATATGACCTTCAATACGCAAGGTATAACGATGATAAATTGGTCTTTTATGTATAAGCCAAATAATAAGTGGACGTCCAACAGGATTATCTGGGGATTCATTTGATTAATGATACGAACTCCATTTCAGGATGGCCTAAAGCCGTTCAAAATTGATGCCTAAAAATAATTTAATACATATTGTATGCGTTGGGTTATGAGTAGTGACGCAATTTTACCACAGAAGGATCCGTAAAAAATAAGAGTGATTTATGAGTGCCATATTTCTTATTATATCGCAAAGTTTAATTAATTTGGTATAATTAATTACTCGACATAACGATTAGGAGGTCATAAAGAATCACTTGGTATTGTAAATGAAATTAATTTAAAAATGTTGGAATACCCATTGTTTCAATATTTTTCAATGATCTACATACTGTAGGGATATCATTGGATGAAGCGCGGACCGAGGAAAGTAACACAGCCTTGCACTTGCCCTATGCATTAGAGCAAACTGAGCAAAGACGAAAAGTACTAAATGTAATAATAACATTGAATCATAAAACACTCTCTTCGTTTTTCTGTCTTTTGTGTAACGCACAGCACAATACTACGTTTACGCACGACGAGCGATAGAGGTAGAGTGTGAGGGTTGAGCGCACGTTCAAGGTTTTAGAATCCCAATACGGACAGTTCCATCAATTAATTTTTCAATCTGTTTATGAATTTGTGTTCGAAAGCATATTTATCAGTGATGTCTAAATTCCCTCTAACGCATTCGATTCTAAAAATTAGGCGTAGCTAGTGTCGGCGTCTGTGGCGCAGTTGGTTTCGTCGCTGGCTACGGTTACGGATGTCTCGGGTTCAATTCCCGGTGCGGACGGTTTTCATAGATTGATCTTTCAATCGATTTATGGATTTCTGTTCGTAGTCTGAGTCCTCCCTCCCACCAATCCCATCCCCACGGGGCGTAACGACAGCGATTAGCTAACCACTAGTCCTGTCATAGCCCTATCCTTCTATCCCTACTCTCTTCGAAAAAGAAAAGAGAGGTTGAGCAACTGAGTGACAAGCAGTTCTCGTAGAAAAAATTCTGTCAAGATACCTCCATTAGGAGACCATATGCTCCACATTGGGAGCGGACATGAAAAAAAAAAAGAAAAAAGAGCAATTAACTATCCATTAGTAGTCTTGTCCTATTCCTATCTTTACTCTCACCGAAAAAGAGGTTTAGCGAATGAGTAATAAGCATTACTCGTAGGAAATCTTCTGTTGAGAATAGCTCCATAGGTGTCCATATCGATACTCCCTATGTATGATCAAGTAGTGCCAAATATTTGATTATTATATCTTTTGAATTTTTCTTTGCTTACGCTCTTAATTCTTTGGGTAGGCATGAAACAACAAGGAACATAAGATTAAAAATAGTAGCACTGTCCCAATTTTGAAGAATAAAAATGCAGTCATTACTTTGCAATTGCGTTATGAATGTTTGAAATGTTTGCAGATACAGGATTATAAGTATGGAGTGTCGATACTCTCCACATTGGGAGCAGACAAGGTTACTATACTAGGTTTAAAACTTGAATTTAAAAAAATGCACATTTCCATTTCACAACATGATGTAAGGTACAAGTGAGCTGGATAAAAGGTCACAGTCACCATTTTTGTATTTGTTGACGTCATTACGTGCTTTTCCAGTAACAATGTACTATGTTTACAACAGTGTTTTGGTGACAATAAAAATTTGGTCCGTCAAAATGACGTCACATATAATACAAAAACAACGATCCAGCTCACCTATACTCTATAAATAACACCATGATTTCACAATATATTCAACTAAAATTATTTAGCGAAGGTTGCGATAATGCTACGTTTAACAAACATTTACTGGTTATAAGATAAAAGTCAGATAAATTCAAAATGAAATATTGACTGAAGGAGCATTAAATGTTCAATTAAATTAGACAAATTACTGGAAATGTTATAAAATTGAAATGGTATTGTATGTATAACTTGTTCGCTTGTTTTAATGGTTTTTAGTGAGAAATTGTTGCCAATTCGCCATTGTTTTCGAAAATAATTGATCGTAAAACAGAAAGGTAAATTTATGACTAATTATAGATTAGATGTGAAAGAAATAATATTATTTGAATGCAGATATAAAATCAACCAACGGTATTAGATATAATATAATAATATAAACGGAAGAGTATAAACTATCCCTATGAAATTATGAAATGAGAAATGTATAAAGACACAACATTGTTTTTTTCAGTTGAGTTGATCTGTACGTAAATTATTAATAGACTGAGATTTCAATAATAACTGATTTATAATGTTTTTTATATGATAAAGTGAAGTAGATTATAATCGAAATGTACTAGTGTAATAAAGAGCACATTTTATTCACTATAACTTATCAATTATCTATTGACTATCTTAAATCTACCTTTATATAAAACACCAAACGAGGGATATATTTTACTGGTTTTGTCATTGTTATTGGCACGGTTATTTTCGTACGAAATACATTACAGGACTACTTTTTATAATGACTCATTTTGACTAAATTATTATCCATGAAATTTAAAACATACTTCCCACTGGCCATGGTTGATCTAACTTCAATATTATGTTTGAATAGAGCTTCCATATCATATGTTTTGTCACTATGTTCCAGATTCCGTCTTGTTTGTCAGTATGAAATATGAATCCTGAAATTTCATGGACAAAATGAGAACGTAGGTACACACGAACGATTAAATGCTTGCATTTAATATGTGGGGAACTAATCAAGACGGATGGTAACCCACACGAGATGGCAATACTAGACAGAGCTAAGACGAACAAGGTGAGCTGGATCGTTGTTTTTGTATTATATGTGACATCACTTTGACGGACCAAATTTTTATTGTCACCAAAACACCTTTGTAAACATAGTACATTGTAATTGGATAAGCACGTAGTGACGTCAACCAATACAAAAAATGGCGACTGTCACCTTTTATCCAGCTCACCTGGTTCACCGCACAGAAATAGTTAAGCCATTAAACTCGCTTTCATAAACAGTATAGAAACAGCAATGATGATGTTATAAACATCAAATAAAAATCGTAATCGGTCATAATAGGATATATCAATTTCATCACATACATTTTGGCATTTATATCAAACAAAGACAATGGACAATCGAAACATTAAGAAATAAATTCGCCAACTATATAAAATTTCGTAACGGCAATGGTAGACAGTAAAAGTCTAATGAATTTAAGTTCACGGTAATAATTATAGCCTGTACTCACGGGACGTGTGTGAATGGATTATTACTCAGAGATGCAGAGCGTTGCATTCATCGATAGTAACTAATAACTATTTGTTTATGTGTAAGTGGTATTCATTGGCCCATATCGACAGTTACAATGTTGCGATTTCCGTTATGTTATTACTTGCTTATACGGTCAGCGGTTTGCAGAGTTAATAGACAGATTATAACATCAACTCAATGATTAGTTAACTCGTTAATTATTGTATAATAGATGTGAAAATATACAACATGGAAATGATGGTTACGGATAATATTTAAATTAATTATAATCATGCGTCGAGTTTGTGACAATGGTAACTGACATCCGACACCTCGTATGTCTGTATTATAAGCAAGCAGAACATATTTTTTAATGAAAGTTTTTCGGTTTCATATCTTGACAGACGTGTATGGTGAGAACTGCGCAAATAGACAACCGCGCACAATATAATACAAAAAAAAATATTTATATAATGAAATTTGGATTATTGAGATTTTGTACACTTCCATGTATTTTGTCACTAACGACCCGGGTTTCGCCTTTCGGCATCTTCAGGCATTCGAGCACACGAATGGACTCGAACTGAGAGACAGTAAACAGTGTCTAACGTTTATATAGAAGATACAAATGCGACAAATATTATTTACGAGGTAAGATATTATACGTCTGAGAGCCACACTGATACCTGAGTTAAAATTTCGGGAATCTCCCTAATCCTTATTTTGTAAACACCATATTAACAGAGTGGCGAATTGCCGCTTTTCAACTTCTTTTAGAAATACCAGTGATTTTACAATTATAATAGTATTGTGGGTTTTGACGGGATGTAATTCGACGAATGGGTAAATATACACAATCATTCCACATTTAGTGACATCTGTTAGGTGTTTCAACGTATCAGATATAATAGCGGAGAATTAGGAAGGTTCAGCTGCTCATTCAATATCGGCAAGGAATTTAACTGGGCTCTATTAGCGCGAAAAGCGGCAATTCGCCACTCTGTTAATATGGTGTTTACAAAATAAGGATTAGGGAGATTCCCGAAATTTTAACTCAGGTATCAGTGTGGCTCTCAGACGTATAATATCTTACCTCGTAAATAATATTTGTCGCATTTGTATCTTCTATATAAACGTTAGACACTGTTTACTGGCTCTCAGTTCGAGTCCATTCGTGTGCTCGAATGCCTGAAGATGCCGAAAGGCGAAACCCGGGTCGTTAGTGACAAAATACATGTAAGTGTACAAAATCTCAATAATCCAAATTTTATATTGAAATTCCATCAAGCACCCTCAGTCGATGTCTTAAATTATATCTTAAATTTATATAATGACTATGGAAATGTAAAAGGACGTAACCCACACACAAACGATATTGTGTATAGTCCCACACAAAACGTGTATTAAATTGTATACATTGTGTGACACACCCTGGTTTTTTTGTATAAGTGTCATTAGTGTCCAGAACTGAAATCACCCAGCGGTAACAGCAATAATTCACAGAATCGGCCATTTCTTGTTACCATGCGATCAATAGCCGCCGGCTACGCCCGCTGGACGAGTCCATTTTGACGGAAAGGGGTAGCTCTGACGATGCAGGGAGTTTTTTTAATTGTATTTGTAGACAGTCGATTACGATCTGTCGAGCGGGACGAGCTGCGCTCTCGTGGCGGAGGTGACGTGCGATGTGAATTGTTTGTTTTTTTTTTTGATTTGCTTTGGACTTAATTTAAAATCGTTGTGTCATTTGTATTATAACTTAAAGTAAATTCAGTTGCTAAGTAAATGTAAATGTAGAATCAATTTTATGTGTTAGGATTTATATATTTGTGTAATGTAAACCACTGCATCTTGGACGGAAAAATAAATAAGTTTTGAACCGGATTTGAAATGGTGTTTGTCTGAGATCACAGCCCTTCCAGGACTCTGGATAACCAGCCGCTCGCCTCTCTTCGATCCGGGGTCTTCTTATGTGATTATCGAAAAAATATTTTGAAAAGACTTACATTCGATATAAATAGTGTATTAACACGTTTTGTATGAGTTATATACAATATTTTTGTGTGTGGGTTACATCGTTTTGCCTTTCCAAAATCGATATGTATTAATTAGAATGATACATATTTTTAACGTAAAATAGTAAAAATTAAAGTGACATTATTTTTATCTTATATCTATTATGTTTTATATCGTCACTATGCGCATGTGGTGGATTTGTAAAATGCTATATATATTTTGTAACCAAGTTTTTTTATATTTCATCATACAAAAAGTGTTTTTTCAACCAATTGGATCCTTGTCTAGTGTATTCATCGATATAATTTTACCATTATTAAAATAAATGAGTTACATTTACCATGAATAATATAAAAATATTTTTCAGATGTTTTCCTACGCACAAATTTCCTATTAATATATGTATTAAAAAGAAATATTTGCGATTGAAAAATATTGCCGACCATGCACGCTGATGGGTAAGTTATTGTTCGTTTCCCTAGAATTCTGAATAAGAACGTGGGCAGGCCGACACATCAGATAAAAACCACAATAATTATTATTACTTCTCTGTTATTATTATCAGAAAGCAATTAATTGCCATCTTGAAATTGATCGGTGTAAATGGAGAGAAACTACATATTATTGAGCACTAAATATCGACAATATCTACACATTAACTAGACACCTTCTAAGACCAATGAGATGGCAGACTCACGAAGAGTGTAGTAGTGTGTTTATTTGTGTCCAACAACGTAATTTTTTAACACAATGCTAACCGAAAGCATCATCGTCATTAAATGAACAAAATCTACTACAACACGATTTCATGGCCTTTCTTGTCTCGATTTAAATCATCGGTCTTCTAAGGACGCTGGGACTAGGAGAGTAGTTTTCATTTATAAATATGAGATTAAGCCTCACACAAATAACAAGTATTTAGTTTTACACCTGAAAAATGGTCTAAGACTTTTCAACGGGTAATCATTTCTCTGAATCATTTTTCTATTGACTGTCTAACCTTCAGTGATACCGTGGATAGCAATAATAGAGTAACTTTTATAGCTCAAACTGTCCGTGAGCTCCAGTATAACGATTTTCCATTAAAAACTCCAGCAATTCTTTAAATATGTCCGCTCCTAATGTGGAGTATGTGGAATATTAATGAAGCATCCAAACAGAATCTGTTTTCACGACAACTGTTTTTAATCCTGTAGCTTTTCTGCTAGGAAAAGTCTAGTAGTTAAGTAGTCGCTTATCGTTATCATTATTTCGTTGCCCTCTTTTCCCTTTTTTTATGAAACATTTTTTTATGTTTACTGTATTAACAATTACACTTAGATCTTGTACAAAAATCGTAGTATTATTGAGTAATTTAAAAGAAAAGTGACCCAAGCCGAGTCTACGCTTTCCTGTGCAGAGATTCGTCCTTTGTATTGTATTGTTCTCTCTGCGCAGGATTGTGTACACATATTTTTTAATTATTTTATATATTTACGCTTCGTTTTTACGCTTCGTTTTTAGAACGAACAACCAAGTGCGCTGACCATTCGGATACATGACAGACTCTTTGATACAATCGTTATTTTTCTTCCCCAAAGCATAATATGTATAACTAACCCGATTTCGTGAATTGAAAACATTACTGACTCAATAAAAAGATAAGTGTTTATTGAGTAATTTGAATAAAAAATGACAGATGTCAAAACTTTCATACAAATTAACGTCTAGAGATAAACACATTATTTTACAGCACTTGAATAAACTCAATAGAAAAGAAACGTCACAGGAAAGGATCATAATTTACGTCATAAATAATGTTCTGTTTTATGGTTCGACAAAAACACATTTCTTCAGCGCCTAGAAAGTGGCATTGTAATTCGACAAAGTAATGGCGGACTTTTAAAATTATGGCATTAACATAAACTTTAAATCGACGAAACGAATTTTACGATAATACATAAATTTTCCTAAATTAAAATCATCATATTATTACTGTTGACAGTAATGGCTTTATTGACCAAAATGTAGTTAATATTTATTGGGAGATATGTCATGTTAATGTACATCTCACTACAAAAGGTACGCTTGCATATATAAAGAACTTTCGAATATGTACGGGCAATGTATTCAAATTTAACAACTTTTTAAATAACCACTTAGATACAACAGGAAAGTTCGGCTGGATCATTATATCATAGAAAATCACGCCCAAAAATATGATTTTATAAGAGGTCAAACGTTGAATCTATGTGTGGGAGAAAAAAAGTGCGCACACACGTGTAAATCTAATCCTCGTAATAAATAGCGATTCAATTAATACAGTATTTTTGGACAGTGTAGCACAATTAATAAAACAGAAAAACTGCTGAAAACAATTTAAATAAATTTAATATTTTTATAGAAACTCATTACCCAAAATCAATACTTACTATAAAATAACAGTTAGTTTCTAAAATTTTGTCAGCTGAAAATAGTAATGTACATATTTCGTTATATTAAACAAAAATATTGTCGGTAACTATTTGAGAATGTCCGGTCGAAGAGGAGTGAATACTTGGTTTTCACCATCCAGGAAGTATAGGATCTCAATCAAAACACCACTTCAGTCCGGTTAATGTCTTATTTATTGAAAATGCAGTGGTTTAATAAACAAAAATTATCAGTACAATATGAAATTGAGTCAAGATGTACGTTTACTTAACACATGAATTTACATTTAGTTATAATACAATTGACACAACAAACGATTTCAAGTTTAACATTAAATACAATTCAAAGAAAAGACAACGAGCAAAACGACACCGCGACCGACGTCATCCTTGTCGGTCGCCGGCTTCTCGTGACAGACTGCCTGCAGAATTTAAATTAAAACTTCAAAATTCCAGACCCCCTCTCTTTTGTCAATAGCTATCACTGTTGTCAGGCAGACGAGGCAATTAACCGGTCGGATAACTTTCTCTTTAACGAACCTAAAAGGGTCAGGCCAGTTAACGTTATTTAGAAATGATTCTGAGAATTGTGATATTAAAAGTCTTCGAATACCGTTCTGAATCATTCCAACTTTCCAAAAAACAAATGAATGTTCGCAAAAATATCAGGGCGCGTCATATTGTTAAATAACACCATCTTCAGGACCAGTTGAGCGTATGTGATTCGTTATGGACTGCGATTGATGAATACTTCAGATACTATTTTTTAGCATGTGAAGAACAAACGTGGCTATCTCCGTTTAATTAATGCCAATTGGCGATTAATGAGAATGTAACTTTGACAGCGATATACTCGTGAATATATTCTGAGTGAAGCAATGTCAGTATTGAATGAAAATTTAATTAAGTGTTATTTAAAAATTGGACTTGATTTGTTTCGTAATGAATAGAAAGTATTTTATTATTTTCAATAACTTCATAACAACAAATAGTATTTTCTCAAATCATGGAAACTTATGTATCACTTTTTGGTGATTTCGATATAGGTACAATACCAAAAACATAGGTGGTTTAATATGAAACTCATTTCATTAAAAAGTGGATATTTTATAAACGGAACTATTCCCGCACTAACACACCTGGCAGTTCCGCCGGTGTATGGACATTATTTTAAGGTTCAATAATGATTTTTATTCATATGAACACTTTCGCTTTTACAAGTCTGGAGTGTTACGTTGTGAGTACGTTTCAAGAATATAATAATACGAATATGATTTATTGGTGCATGATATTTAATTTCAGACTTTTCGATATGTGTATAATATTATATTGTATCCAGATGATTTATCAAAGTAATTACGTTTATTGCACCGAAGGCCTTGTCAAAGGTGTGTAGAAGGAAAGTCACTTATTTTGTCGAGACCTGATGAAAAAGGTGTTAAGTTATGAGGAAACGAAGACAATTTTGACAGATAATAAAAATCAGTTATTTAACTTTGTTTTATATTAATGATTCGTGTAGGAACTTGCGATTACTAATTAATATATGAGATATATTACTTTTCAATGATTTACATCGTAATAGATGTACTTTTTATTACTTTTTGACAGAAAAAATATTCTCTCTAAGTAATAATAAACTATATTGGTAATACTTCTCTTGGTGCCGCCTTCAGTACGTCTATCTATCCTGAGACAATCGTACAACATCGACAGAATTACCTCGACAATCAACACCATTGAAGTAGGTGTTAATTCATGATTTATTTTTGGAACTTTCATAGTATATTTTGTGATTTATAAATTAAATGCAAGTTGTCGATACATTTAGTTGCTCTTACAAAAAATAATACTAATTCAAACGAATGACGTGTCCGCAATGAACTTT
Organism: Himalopsyche phryganea; assembly: GCA_022494535.1. Lineage (NCBI taxonomy): Eukaryota > Metazoa > Arthropoda > Insecta > Trichoptera > Rhyacophilidae > Himalopsyche > Himalopsyche phryganea. The sequence goes on along the minus strand of JAGVSL010000001.1, from coordinate 1,623,570 downwards.
GGCGGCCATGTTGTCAATGTATCCGATGCAGTTGTCAGAAAAACACTTCCATTACCGCCACATGTCTATTCTATTATAAATGCGTTCCACTTGTTCATTAGCTATATCTAATTTGACCGTCTATTCCACCCGCTAACTATGTTTCTATGTTCCAAGAATTGCGCAAACGGTGCGTTGTTCGAATTTGAAATTAGAACCGCAACGGCCATTTTGACGGGAAACAAAAGCAACAACGTTTAGTTGGAATTTTGAAATATTACCGCCAAATAGCGCACAAATTTGACTTAATAGGATCGACAAAGAAAACATATGCAATATTTGCAATGTATCTTATCTTGTTTTTAACAATAACCAATTGAAAAATAAACATACACTGTCGTTGTTTGAGGAGTATTACTGCAATACCCTAATTAATTCGAAATGATTCGATTAAAATTTTCTTTGATTTTTATCGCATTAAAAAAAATGTTTAGTTTATGTTTTAATTAACAGAATTCAGGCGTAATACATAAATGAACGGTTTGTTAACTTAATAACGGAGAATCTATACAATCCTGTTACAAAATAATTTCAGAGTACTGATTTATTGTATCGGATCCCTTAATTTAAACGAATATCGTGATAAAGCCATAATTAAAAGAGCGTAAGAGCGTTTTAAAGAACCAGTAATAAAATAAATCATCAGAAAAAAATAACTTGTTCAAAAAAGCTGATCAAAAGAGAGGTGCACATAAGCAAAGGCGCCTGAGTATGTCATGTAGACAAGTTTTAATACGAAGATCTAACTTCATCTATAAATATACTATACCTATAGTCAGATTGGAACAAACATCTCCAAATTAATTTTGTTATGCTGTAATAATTTTAATTAACGGTGAAATCAATTAAACTGGTTCACCAGTTTTCCGTTCGGGAATAGCACGAAGTACGATTTAAATACATCGAATAGAGTATTTTAATATAAAAAGTGGTTTGATTAATGATTATGAGGCAATCCCTTAAGACAGAACGAGGCGAATTGACGAGGATAGGAAGATTCTTAGATAAACAATCGCTTCAAGCCCCATTTACAAGAACGTCGAGAATATATATTATTGCACAATAGATAAAGCTTGAATTTAAAGTAAATGGATTTTAACCTCTTCGATATATTATGTATTTTATTTTTCTATGTTTTTACTGACTATTTAGACAGCGCCAAAAGAAGCTTAAGTAAGGTTTATTTAGTTATTGATTCAAAAATAAACCATTTATTTTACTTACGGAGCATTTTGGCTGTAGTGAAATTTAGTTATTTCAATATTCAAAATATCACAAAAATCGCCAGTTCAAACTAATATATTTGTATATACCACGGATGGCCAGTTCTTAAAATCCGCTGGTAAAAGTTATGAATGACAACTTTTCAGTGTGATTTTAACATCTTAATCAATACCATAAAATATCAGCAAAATAGATGAAAATTCCAAAGTGTGTAATTATGTCAAAATTATAGTGAATTGTAGTTAATTTTTTAAGAAGTGAAATACATAATAATATTATCGTCGTTATTTCGATTTTTTTGTATCATTATTTTTTATATGTATAAAATATCTGTTTTTAAAATACATAATATACTTACCTATATATTTGAATAATAAAAATTTGGTTGTTACTTTTTTCTAATGTGACACGGCCCAATCTTGTTTGGTGAATAGGCATTTAAAAGTTCCAAAACAGTCGTCGCTTACTTTTCGCCAGACAACTTTAGTATTTATCGTTCCTCTTTCGCGGGACATATCACACAGCGCATTTCTAAGAAAGGATCTGTCATGGAACATCAACCGGCTGCTAATTACCTTCAGCTGGCTGCATTCCAATCCCTCGACAAATATCAGTATATTTTATGCAGCCCCTTATGCAGCGTAATATTTTTTACAATTTTGTATTTGTTATAATAAAAGAGATTAACAGGACCAAAATGGCGTTTGAACTGAGATCCTCCCACCTGCCCGGGATGCTGATAAACAGTCCTTCGCGTCCCCGCTTCAAACTTTCTTACATGATATAATTACAAGCGATATCAGTCGATAGCCATCAATAATTTATCAACTAGTCGCTTTTAGAAAAATAAGTGTAGTGACCTTCTTTATATACCATGTAAAACTAATGTAAAATTTTCAAATGTTTGATGCATAAAAAACTTCGAAATAGCTTTCCTACATCTATATTTATTCCAATGTAATGTCATTGATTTTAACACCTACCATAAACTGGCAATAATAAAAATGTTCGTCGCTATCTATTATGAAGACTCGTTTTATATGATGCTCTCGGTTCAATATAAATATGACGGCGCAAGCAAGCGCCTTTGCATTTCATACCCCTCACAAATGTTGCCCAGACTATTTCGGCAATTTTGTTGCAAATCGGTTATTTGAATATTGATATGTTAATTTATTATCACGCTAATGCATAAATATCCCATTGTGATTAGCGATTACAGAGCATTAATCATTTCGACAGTAACGTTTTTCGATACCACCGACGACGGAAGACGGTTGTGGCGCCACCTGTCTTCGAAAAACCGCAAGATTATATTGTTCGAAATTTAAGAATGCAAGATACTTCAGTCGCTTTGTGCATTGAATAAATTTTCGAAACTATTTAAATTTTATTATATATTAGAATATTATTATCACCAACATTTTTTTCTTTTTCATTAACATGAGAATAAATAATAAAAAACGTTTTCCAGTTATTTTAGTATTTTTTGTTGTTGCTATTTTTGACATTGAGAAACTTCATGCCCTCGAAAATACAATGAACGATAGTTACTAGAATTAATTATTGATACTAGAATGTACTACATGTCTTAAATATAAGAAATGAAATTGCTTAGATGCCAGATATTTTGAAATAAAAATTGTTTGAGATGATCTAGGTGAGAAAAAACAATATCGCCAATACCAATGTATTCGCACTGGAGAAAAACGACATTTAAAATTGACCTTACTATGGCTAGGATCTGTGAGCTTCTTTCTTATCTTATTGTGATTACTTTGTAGCACTTGGCAACCAAACCAACATAAGTCATTTATATTACGAACGACTTATGCAAGAGCTTAATGTTTCTTTACAGAAACTACAGTCGCACGGAAAATTGCTTACGCTACGCGATAAATTTCAATGTTATTGTAAGATGACCATATTATGTCACATGAATCCAATTAATGATAGTTCTAAGAAAACAATTTTTAATGGGATTTCATTTTCATGGGTTTCTTTGAAGAATGGTATCCCGATTTCTCTATGAGCGGGCGAATCAAATTCTAATTACGAATTAGCTTTATTAACAAAATGACCCAACCCAATAAGCGTCGAGCACTAACGTCACATCAATATAAAACAAATAAAAAATATGCTATGACCAGACAGGAAGACGCCCGCTGTTCGGCAAGATGCCAAGGGCTGTATAAATTAGGACTCGAGAGTACTTTCTTTGTATGCAAGAAGCGAAAGTAGTTTGCGAAGAGCAAAATGGAAAAAAAGATTAAAAGAACGATCCAGACATGTCTTTAAAAGCTAACCTGCACTTCAAGCTGCGTTGAATATTTTGTATTTTACATACGTCGTAATTTGTTTTGTACCTTTATTGTATTACTATAGATATGTGAGTCCTTAAAAAAACTGGTTTTAAAATGTTGAAAGGGCCGAAGCTTTTTGTTAGGCACCCATAATAATATTTTTGAGATTCCTTAAGGAAAAAAACATAAGTACTGAAGAACCTACGTAACTAATACAAATTATTAGGCTCTGCATGTAGAGGAAACGCCACTATTCACTAAAAAAGGTATTGATAGATTGTAGTATAGTTTTTTTTATTTAAATAATATTTACAACTAGTGGGAACGCCCGTCATAAATGACGGTATTGAAATTGAAATACTGAATGTCTAAAGTAGCTGTTATTTAGTGTCCATATTGAAGGACTGATTGTTGTGTGTTTGCCTCGGATTTGCGTCACGTCGAAACTGTGTGTACTGTTTATATTCACCTAAAATTTCATACCTACATGTGTATGTGATAATAATAAAACGTCTACGTCTACGCCTACAGACTGGTTCTGGGCTATTATATATAAGATAGGGAACATTTTCATGATAAATATAGGCAGCTGGATCGACGAAGTAATAAAGTGTTGTATTGGGGTTGGATGTATGAAAAGGGGTTCATTAAAAACATAAAACACAACATATAGAGTAAAATAGGCCGACAGCCTCAGTGACCTAGCGGTAAGATCTCTCAGCCTTGTGTTCATCCTAGGAAGATCAACATGAAAGCTTTATTTTTCATTTAAGGTCTGAGATCTTGGAGAATGGTCTTCGAATTCAGCGCAAATGGTAATGTTAAAATTAACTGATGACAAAATATCGGACCATAAATAAGACTAGCACCAAATTTTTTTTTCGGTTTGCTGCGTATCTGAATCTGCAAGGCGTATTCCGCAGTAAATCAATAGTTATATAATATACATATATTATTTTATTGAACTCTAGCGCGTGGTATTACATAATACAATGTTTAATATCTTTTAAGTAATAATGGGTGGAGACATTTTCGATCAAGAAAACATGATTCATAAAAGTTCAAGGAACTAACTTAGTGTGCCTACAAGTGAAATATACCTGAATATATCAACAAAGCTGAGATGTACTTGTGTATTTCAAAAATGAGAGTCGACGAACACAAGTGTAAGCAAAAATAAATAATATGACAATTGGATGACAAAATAGTCATGAAAAAATGTACACGCCAGACAGAATGTCGGCGTCGGCGGACAGTTTCGCGGGAGGGCGGAAAAGTCTAAAACTGTTTATCGGGTGCAACGAACTTCCTCGCCATGTTCTCTTTTCAATCTGGCTCTTCATAAAATTTATTTATAATGAGAGTATGTAATATATTTTGATCGCATTGCTGTGATCAGTACGATAATCTCACTGATATTTTTAACAAAATCATATCATAACGCATCAACCCTTTCAGTAAAAGTCTATGATTTTGTATACTATTATTATTATAAATGTTATGGATGTTTTGATACAGAAAATTGACTATAATATGCAGTAGAGTATGCATGTATAGATTAATTACTTTGCAGCTAGAAAAAATATCTATGTATTCTTTATTTTCTTAACACGATACAAAATTTCTTCAATTAACATTTCAAACGTCTTACACATTTGGAGCATGTGATTATTTGAAGGTCTGGCGATAAAGCAAGCTTTAGGTGGAAAATAACGAAACTAATTGAAATGTAAAAAAAAGGATGTGTTAATTGAAGAAAAAAAAATATTCAACGTTATTTTTTAAAAAAAAATTCATTACAGCTGATAACCAACGCGCCACATATTTATAAAAATAGAAAATCATACGATTTTCTAATTTTTATACGTCGCTCATGTCCAAGATTACAAATTTAAATTGCAAAAATCTAAATTTGATATTGACCTTGCTGGGACTTGAACTTACCTGATCGCTAGGGCAGATCTCTTACCAATAGACCACAGAGGCCGACAAATTGTAATTTTTTTAAATATTTGATAACAGAGGAAAGAAAGATCACGAACATCTATGACATGGATTCAAAAAGATTACGCTAAATAATTAAATATTTAAATCAGAAACCGATCTTACAAATTACGTATTCAGGAATTTATATATTTACCTGATCATTTTAGAAGTAATAGAATAACACTAACACACAAGTTGATAATGCTCGCGATATGCAAAACCGGTCTTTCCACCAATAATTGGCAGTTAACGCATTGAAAGTGATAATAACACTAATTGTCACAATGAGATTAACCTATGATACCAGATATAACAAACACCCATTCCTCGATCTCAAATTTAATATTTTAAAACGAGTTTTTATCACTCGGCTACGAAAGCCGACGCGCTATGGTATATGAAGGTAAAACTTGAATATTATTTAATTCATATTATGCTTTTGTCGGTGTATCAATAAACGATAAACTAATATGGTACCTGCAGGTGGGATTGAAGCATTCTTATTTTGAACTAATGACAGCTATCCATTACAAGAACAATCGATTTGAATTTCGAATGAAAAAAAATGACAGATCTGCAAATCCATATTGCGTTGAAGGTCAATGTATTTATAACAGGCAGATAATATTTCTCATAATATAACGGATTGGTGAAACATCGGATTATGTATTAGATGTCATTCAAATGTCTACCTGTCCACCTTTTTAATGAAATAAAGTGATTCAGGCACACTAAACAGATGCATCATTTGTCATTAATTTAAACCAATGACTGTTTAAAAAAGCATTTCAACAATGTACTGATTTTGTTATTTAAACTTTTTAAGTCATAACAGTATTCGTATATCCAGCATTTTCTGTGTTATTAAAATCGATGTATTTGTTACTTATTTGTGATACTTCATTTAAAGTTATATTAAAATAATATTCTATAACAAAAAGTTGGTACAAAAAATAATCAAGCAATGGTATTTTTACAAAAAGGTTAAACTTGTTGACATGCCCCAAGCTATCATGCATAAAATTAATCATTATATTAGTGAAAATAAACAAATTTATAAGATTTAAATAATACAATAATAGCAAAAACAAGAATAATACGGTTTTATAAATAGACAATTAAATTATGTCAGTCATAAATCAGTCAAGAGAAAGAAAGTGTCGGAGTATTCCTAATAAGTTACGTTATGAAGACTTGTTGTGAGACTTTCGAAGTATTTAAAAGATTCATCTTCCGACGGTAATACAGTTTTTTAATCATAACCGCATGTCTAAGTGAAGCATTTCGTCGGATTAACTAGCAAACTGTTTATCTACATTTCAGTAAAACGTTAAGTAGAGTTTAAAAACTGATGAAAAATGATGATTTAACATTATTCACATAGTATAATTTATGTTAAATTTATGGAATAACATTGTTTAAAGCTGACTTAATTGAGTTTAAGCAGACGATATGGACTATTTTTATTAAGCGTCTGAGATGTTTTCATCATTCAAAAGATATTTTCAATTACAGTTAAAAATAACAAAATTATGGTTGTTAGATGTAGGCACATCATTCTCTGTTCCGCTTCCACTCGTCGATAGAGGAGAGTTTCAATTACACGTTTTGATAAATATATGCATAATGTGATTTCTATCTAAAATATATTGATTTCAAAAAAAAAAATATTCAGAAATTTTAAGTAACCATCTTCCCAATTTCGATTGGGTATTCGAGTTATGAAAAAATCGCACTGCGCTACAAACTGAAACATGCGTTCAGTATGAATTATCATAATTTCTTCGAATTGAGCGAATGTTTGCACTTCATCGAGACTGATACGATATAAAATGCAATAAAACTTCGTGGCGTGAGTGAGGGTAATCAAGTAGATCAGAAAGAGTAAAAATAAAAAATATGGAGGCATTAAATAAATGAAGGTAATCATCAAAAATATCATGGGTAGTGTGTTGAGCTGTGCTGCTTGCAACAGAACTAATCGTACATATCATTCGAATGATAACTTATAAACAATGGAGGCACACTCGGGCAGTTGCTTGACGATGACAGCACGGCGCATCTTGAATCGTGATAAAATAAAAATAAAATCGGTCCGATAAAGGAGTAAGACTGGTAAGCAATAGGAAAATGCGGGATTGATGACCAAGCAGAGCAATATCAAATTTAAATATTAACAATTTAAAGTGACATTTCGTTGAGTTTGACTCAAGTGATTTTCATTTTGTGCATTGGTATTTAGATAAAGCGTACAATATTTTAATTTAACGAAGATCAAACAACTCTGGGTAACGGGTCAAAAAAATATAATACAGTTTGTTGAAAGTTATTCCTTCTTAACGCCATGGTCACAACTATACTTCAACCTATTTTAGCTTAGCTATGTGTACTGTTTTAGAAGAGATAGAAAATACTATATCATCTCATTTATTCCAACATCATAACTTTTTTTAAAAAACAAAACACAATTTGCTTGTAGCACTTCCGTAAACCTGTTTGGACTACCTGTACTTACTGCTCAGTTGATAATTCTCGTGATTAGCGAAACCTAAACATGTGGAAGTAGTACAAACAAATTGTGTTTTATTTTTTAAAATATAACGCTTTTCCACTAAGAATTGACAGTTAACACCTTAAATGTGATCATAACTTTTATTTAAATTTTTTGGAAAAAGAATTTATATGATATTATTCATTAGACGTTGAAGTAAATGCATTGGCATTTTATTGATTATGCGTAATTACGTGAGCTTTGTACAATGGTTTAAGTAAGTTCTACAAAGTTAATCAACTAACTAAAACAATTTTTTAGAACTGAATACTTTGATCTGTCCTGTTTTAAACGTTATAAGCAATGGAGACTCGTGGATAAGATATCTGGAGGTGCTGCGGTTGATTAAAAATAAAAATAAAATGGTTATTTGGATTATATTTTACTATTAACATCAAAATTATTAAAATTAAACATTACATGAATTTCTGTTTCATTAAAAATTCATTCTGTCTTTTTTCCTTTTTTGATATTTTTATGATATATCGCAAATGATATATCGCAAATGCACTCGCTTTTATGATATATCGCAAATGCACTCGCTTTTATGATATATCGCAAATGCACTCGCACGCAGAATATGAAATACAGTCAAATTTGCAGTTCATATAAAGGTTCTAGCCGCGAATCCCCCCTCCTTCGACACTCGAGCATATTCCATCGAAAGCCGTACTGCACAAAATCATGAAAATGCCACACTTTCTGATATTAGTACCGCGGTGTATAATTATTGGATGTATCGGTGCACGGGCGAGCTTAATATACGCTTAAATAATAGTGATAATTTTTTATAAAATACATAATTTTTTTATATTACAATATTACATTTTTATCAACTTTCATGGGGGTGCTGCAGTTTCGTAGTGCGTGTGGATGAGCCGCGCCTGGGTATAAGTCACATGAGATTTACTCAATTTAAATTAAAGAAGAAAAATTTCCATTCATTCTTTTTCCCGATTTCCAGAGCCGTTTGTGTAGCTTTGGTGGTGAGTGTTCTATTTATCATTATACTTCACATTGAAATCAATAATATGTTCTTCAATAATGGCTCTTCGCATTTTATTAAAAATAATTAACAAATTAAGTCTTTTAAGTTTCATCAAATTGACATTCTTTTATTGAAGTTACTGATAGAATGTCCTCTATGAATATAGAATGAAAAATGGAGAAGAATCCGAACCAGCTGTGAATATAAACATTAGAGGCATATTTGTTGGAGAACTATCGAAAAAACCCTCGCTAGTTTAAGATAAGTTACATCATATTCATAAACAATCGACGCTATCACTCTTGTGATAAGTGGCGTAAGTTTCAACATTCGAAAGTTGAACGTTCACATTGGAAGCGATACCTGGGTGTAATTTATTGAGCAACGGCCGTTTGGAATTTTAATAGTGAACAGAGAGAATAGATTAAACTTTAAACGACCCCAGGAATAGAATAATGAGATGGAATAATCACACCCGGGGGGCTATATTTTGGACCGCGTTAATTGACTCCCCGCAATGATGCAATTCAATGTTCGAATTACGAACTGTTGTAAAAGAATAATTTTCGAAAACTAGTGATATAAGAAATAATTTAAAATGATATTTGTTTTAATACAGAAAGGCAACTAGGTATGTTAAAAATACTTCTATGGTGCGGTAATATTATATCGATTAAGAGTTATATTATACGAATATAAAAATTCGATTTGACGTTGTATGGTTGAGGTGGGTCTTGAACACCGCTCGCCAGCCTTTCAGACCACTAATCCTTACAATCTTGTATCGCGTGCAAAACTTCAAAAAATAATTGTTTTTAAAGATGTTCATTGATTCTTGGCCGCAATGACGTTACTGCAACAACTCCGAGGACCACCAAAATTTAGTCACTAATCACTAGTTGGCGACCACTGTTTTAAAAGATGCTTTTCATGTAGGGATTAATGTATTATTTAGATTGGCCACCATTTTTGGTTACTTTGGTATTATAATGGAACAGAGCAAAATAGTCAACAAGCGGTCAGAAGTGCGCAGAAAGAAAATAACCTATGACGATGATGATGATGAGGAATATATCTATAAATAGGTTATATAAACTTATTGTGATATAATAGTTAGCTATCGACCTACAGAAGTCATTTGCGGCATGTTAAAAACCTCTGTTTGGCAGGACGTATTAATGTAATTATTCATATTTGAATTCAAACAGCATTTAAACCCACCCATATTGTATTTCACGTTGGTTAATAAATTTAAACTGTTGCATAATGGCAACACAACATGAAGATTGTTTTATTGTATGCAACATTAATAAAATATTTGGTGCATTGCGGCAACACCCACGCTAAAGATTTGTCTAACTAATGTACTATTATTCAGTTATATGGATGTGTGCGTTTATCATATTACTTATAATGAATAATATCGAGTTACGTTCAAAATTCATATGTGGAATAAAATAAACAGATGATAGTTGAATTGACTATCACAAAATACGTTCATCAAAGTAAAGATCAGGTCAAATTTTTGATTCGCCCCTTTCACCGAAGTTGGCGACGCACACGATGGTCAAGCGGTCTGTTCATGGTGAAATTACAAACAAAACTGAGCACAAATTAGCGGTCAGCTGTCAAATTGACTGTCACTGGAAAAAGTGCTGCCAGCTTCAAAAATAAACCTCTAAAAAACATCCTTTATATCGGATCAGACTGATTTTACAACTAAGCGGACGTATTTGTAATGAGGATTTATATTCCAATTGGTTAAATCTTTCAGAGAAAACGATATAATATATTGACGAAAAAATCATACAAACACAATCGATTTACTATTATATTTTGTTTTGGTTTGTACGTAAGGCTAAACAAGATACCTCGGTATGGCAGACAGGCGAGATTTTTGAATGAGATTCTAACGAAATTATTGCCTACAATCAAAATTGTAAATTTTCTAGTGATCATTTGTAAATGCCATACAAAAAACATGTTTTAATGCGGTAATTATATTTTTTACTGTTATGCAGTTATTAAAAATGAATTATTGCATGAGATAGCGAATATATGTTGAATAAAACGTTTAAGATTAAAATCTCAGAATGTATAAAACAAATATGTGATTAAAGTGATTAATCTTATTGACAATCTGATTCACTAAATTGCCCCGGGTGAGAGTAAAACACACAATTAGCTTTTTTGGTTCTTTAATAAAAAAAAAAAATAAAGCAAAAAAAAGAATGAAAATGATAACATAATTAATGGCCAAATATTGACATTTTGATGGCTATTAAAAATTCTTACGACTTATGAATGAAAAAATGAAATGCCATTGGCAAAAAAGAATGTTTAACAAGGTGTAACACTCACATATATGTATGTTTTATGAAGTCGTAACACTCGTAACAATGGAACGAAAGAATAGAAAATATTACTATAAAGAAATTTAGTAAAATAATATAGACGCCTGATAAAATATTACAATTATTTCAGGTAAGAAATCGCAAAGTATTATAATATATTGAGTTCCACAAGAACTATGTTGAATATATGGTTGATAGCTATTTCAGCATCATGGCATCGTCAAAATCACACCGAAATAGCTATCAACCTTACAATGTAATTCTTCCGGAACTAAATATAATACTGAACAATTTACATCTAATATCGATAACCTCCAAGGAACAAGGTAGTAAGTAAATCACTATTGTTAATTTTGTAAGAGACCAAAAATATATATTTACTAATAATTGATTTCTATTTAAGGCTTCAATCTATAAATTTTGAACCGTCAATTTTTCAAGCATTTATTTTTCTCTCCTTTGTATGTTGGATGTAATGAAGTTCAACCAAGTAAATTCTGATTCAATTATGAACGATTCCTTCGTAGCAACGCAGCGTAATGTATAATTATTAATGAATACATTTCGATTAATTTATAATATCAATAAAAAAACAAAGTTTTTGATTCCGTGTTTTGGTATTAAATAAAGAAACAAGGAATTTAATAAGCGGAGTATTATAAATGAAACATAAAATAATTAGCATTCAAGATTTGATCATTAAGACGGCTAACGGAAAAAAGAAACAGATTCGTCTATAGTCTAGAACATGCAGTCGTAAATTATTAATATCAACCACGTAACAGGGGGCTTGAAACCCGATTGAAAGTTGTGACCAGTTTCTCGCCATTGTCAGAAACGTCATGAGCTGTAATTGAAAAATAACCAGAATTACACCAAGGGAATTAAGCCAAAAACATAATAAAAACATTACAATACAATTAAGTTACTTCAGGACTAAGTATAACATTAGCCTAGTAGTATAACATTGAAACGTAGCATTGAGAAGGAAATGTATAATATTCTGTATCTTAGTTTTGTTTGAATAAGATATCAGATGCCTACGCCATTTCTGCATTGTAGATTCATTTCCGCGTGTATTGTTTGAATTAACTCATTTCGAAAAATCGTGGGTCCGAAAATTTATACTCTGTGGTCCAATATAAGTTGGAATCGTGAAGTTGTGTAAAAATGTGAAAAGTTCGGTTATTTTCGATTTATTTCGACAACAATACTTGACTGCTATGCGTAATAGAAATGGTACATAATACAGAATGTATTGCGATTGAGCGGGTTTGAATAAAAGGAAAAAAAATGCGTTTTTATATAGATGAAGTGACGAGATATGATCTCTAAATTTTTCCCGATTTTGATTTTTCTTAATGTAAGTATATGGTTTTGGCATACGTATTGGACAAATATGAATTATGTTTACACTGAACAATTAATTGGTAAAAAGACCATCGCAACGAAATATTATATTGTCATTTTGTGTCTATTTTGATACGATAATATCAACCCGATACAAACATTGATTTTAACAGTTTCCACTTAGTCACGGATTCTTTTAACAAAGTGAGTTAAGTTGTCGTCGGTTATGTTAGGGTTGGTCTGGTTTGGTTTGTATAATGTATTCTATTGCGTGGATCAAAGACAATATAGGCGATCTAATATAGGCGATCTAATATAGGGTAGAAGCATAAGTGACATTTCATTACAGCTGCGTGCAACTATCGATTTCAAAATTTGAGTATTTATAATTGAGTGAAAACTATTTTATCTATGTGAAAATATTTTTTCGTAAGTGTAATAGATTTGTTCAATGTTAAAATATATTTTTATTATGTGGGATCACTTTATTTTTAGTGAAAGAATTTGTTTTTGGTTGAATGTATTTGTTATAAGTGAAAACTATTTTTATATCTATTCTAAACAAAGTGAATTTAATTGTAAGCCTATTTTAATGCCATTCGAATATTAACTGTTACCTTTGATACTTAGCAAAAATATTAAAAATACTTATTTGTTAAAAGAATCCGTGACTAAGCCGAAGTGCAAACTATTGAAATAAAAGTTCAAGTGTACCAAGTGAATACTATCTAACGCACAGTGCAATTATTTATAGCCCATTAAAATAAGACTACAATATTTGCTAGAATACATATGAGTTGAAAGTATATTAAATTTGTATATCATCACTCATCAATAAAGCGAAAATGTACTTTAAAATAAATTTTATTTATATATTTATATTGCACGAATCTTACTTGATAGTGCATTTATAATTAATCGTTGAAGATACTTATTTTTACTTTTCATTTATAGATAATTATATTATATTATAGAATATGTATATAACGTTGAAAAATATATAAAGTATGGTAAAGGTGTATAAAAAATTTTGGGTATACTTATAACTCACGTTTATTTATTAAACGTTATCAATCACCCATTTTAAATTAGAAAAGCACGCAGATTATTTATTACTTGAAAAAATAGCAACAGTTTCCGCGTGGGAAATCCATTAACAAAAAAAACAAAACATTTCTTTGGAAATATTTAAATGTTCAATGACATAAAAACGCGCTCGACACACTTACGCCGTGTTACATATTATATTTTAAATTGAGAGAAAAAGCAACGTTGGGCAAAGAAATTTGCATGGGTAATCGTTTTCTCGCTTTTGGTAAACTACGTAATAATTATTACAGTTTTTATTCCTAAGTAAAACGATAGTAGGTTTTGGCGGTTAATGCTTGGTGGGTGGGTGTCCGTTATTTTGTGACTTACACGATCAAAATGTTGCGATTAAAGTGGAGTTTTTTGATGCTATAATTGCGTGATTAATATTGAGAAAATGTCATCATCTTTAGCTGCCTTATCAAATAATTATCATAAGATTTGCGTACTTCAAATTCTCTAGCATAAAAACTCTTTATTTACGAAAGAAGATAATGAACTGTTTCGAGCATATAAGGTTTCAATTTTAATTAAATTACTTCAACTGATTAAGTATGTATGCAAAACATTATCTAATCATAGGAAGAACGTCATAAATAGACATTTTTCAGTTTCATTGCGATGTCTATTTAGAATACTACAATCTCTGGAAATAGCAACGACGATACCGAAATTTCTATCTCAGTCATTCTGCTCAAACCTTATTTATATTTGATTAGATAATTGCTGTGGTCAGTATTTTGAATAATTTTATAGCTTTACGTTTTAAATTGTAAATTCTTACACGATCCTCTATGTCAGTTAGTCTGTTAAGCAGGTATATTTTTACATACGCAGTGTTAATTACAAACCTTTGCATAAAATAAATTCTGAATGTAAACTAGAAATGGCTGAAACTCAGGTGAGTATTTTGATTAAAATTTAAATTAATATCGTATACAAGCATCGCGTTAGCGCTCAATGAAAATGGCACACTGAAGAATATTTCCATATTCAATGCCTGCTTTGAAGACCCTCTAAATCAGCGATGAATGCCATATATTGAAAAGAATAGTGGCGTTGAGAATAAAGCTTCAGGAATTAAAAGCAGCAATATTATCAAACTTGACTCAATAAAAATTGAAGCTGCTCTTAACCTCTAAACGCCCATGCGCTGTGTGCAATAGGAGTAGCCCACCGCCCGAACATTTTTTCGCACAATTATTGCGTGACCCTTAGCTGTAATTTATTTGAGTAAAGTAAAAGCATTATCAGAAAAACAAGTTTTAAAAAAGTTTTATTCACTATTTTTCCTAATTAATATAATTGTACATTAAAGTTAAAGAATTAAAATTATAAAAATTACACAAAAAATTAATGAAAAACTGTAAAATTTCTAAAAAATTAGGAAATTAAATCTATTAATCTACTAATCAAATCCTTAATATTACATGAAGATTAAATATTTTTTTTCGTATGACAATTTTTAAAATATTTGTGTTTACATATACCAACTTTATACTTCTGACATGTGAATATCTACGACCTCGAAACGCATATAACAAAAATATTTATTGAATCCGAAAATAAAATTATGATTCGGTATCCAAAGTCATTATTTATGTAAGATAAAACTCATATTTTGAATAATTTTATCATAAGTCAGTGTATTTCGATCGCGAAATGTGTCATAATCAACGGTGTCGTACGGGACCGCTAGGTGGATAAAGGTTAAATGAAATGAAAATATGACACCAATTGAATCGTTTTCCTCAAAAGAGCGACTATTTTCAAACAATTTGCGTAATTCAGATAGAAAATGTAGGAGCTCGCACATACTACGATGCGAATCAAAGCGAATTGACTATGATATATTAAAAATGAATCTACAGAACTATTGCGTGTATTTAATTTTTGCATAGTATAATAGCGATATCGCACTATTACGCTTGACGCATGTGCCCCGGTTTAAGCATTTAGATGAGCAGCATATGGAGATTGCAATGACAAATTAAGTTTATAAAAGTTTAATAAACAGGTAACATAAAAAAACCTTTGAAACACAGATCGTACGGATAATATTTATTACCGAGTATTGGTTGTCGTCAACATAAATTAAGCATTCAGAAACATGCATTTTTAACCAATTGCTGGGTTGTATGTTCTATATTTAATAAGAGAAGACTTGTACAAAATATATATCATCTTCGGATGTATGGAAATAAAATATGATTATCAATTTTAATGATTAAAATAGATATACAGAGGAATAAGTCCTTTTGCCTTTCTACAATCGATATATGTATATTAGCACGTTTTGTGTGAGCTATACACAATATTTTTTGTTTGATGTGGGTTACGTCCTTTTTCCTTTCCACGGTCGATGTAAATATATATATACATACAAGCAAAGGGCGCGTTAGACCCGTGCTGGCAACCAAATAACTTTGATATCCATCAAATTAAAGCCAAGTCGTCAAAGTGGCGATGGAGCATTGTGAAAAATGAAAGTGAACAATATTATGGATATGTGTGTAGAAATTAATAAACTCTACCGCCACAGTGGAGCAAAAAGGACGGGCATTAATTAGAAACGCAGCCCTGCGCTGTGTTCCCACATAACAAGGGAGACGAGCCAAGCGCAGTGCCAGCGAATGGCGATAAAAATAAATAAAAAAATATTATCTTTAAACTTGCTCAACATACATAATATTGTGAAGTCTGGGTGCTATAAAAGTTTATGACGTGAGTCATTCGACTATAAAATTTGCACAAGGATTATTTATGAATTTACGGAATAATTATTAAGGAAAAGTACTCGTCACTTGATAATTATATATCATTAATTACTTACACTTAAAATATAATATAATATATTGTAGCATATAATTGTATGATTTTTTTCCATGCCCGCTCCCAATGTGGAGCATATGGTCTCCTAATGGAGGTATTTCAACAAATTTTTTCTATGAGAACTGTTTGTTACTCAGTTGCTCAACCTCTCTTTATCGAAGAGAGCAAGGATAGAAGGATAGGGCTAGGACAGGACTAGTGGTTAGCTAATCGCTTTCGCTACGCCTCGTGAGGATGGGATGAGTGGGTGGGGAGGAGGGAGTTTTAGACAACACAAACACTCAGACTACGAACAGAAATCCGTTAATCGATTAAAATATCAATTTATGAAAACTGGCCGCACCGGGAATTGAACCCGAGACATCAGTAGCCATAGCCTACGACGCTACCAACTGCGGCACGGACGCCGACTTCATGTGGAAAAAAGAAACAACTGAGACGTTGCCAATATTCTGTAGTAAGTACACTTTTATTCATACATTTGTAATAGTATTACCATTATTAGTTTACCGAAGTTATGCTTGATAATATAAACAATTAAACTTGTATTTATTTATTCAATATGCTCTGTGTACAAACATAGAAACAAATACCATGCTGCAAAAAACTGTTTTTTATCTGCAATTTTCGCGAAACAAACAAGTAAACTAACAATCACTATAATAGCAATCGTGCGTATAATTAGCACAGTTAGGTAGGGAATTATTTTATTATTTGCAAATGAAGAAAGCAAGTTTTCTAATACTGACACTATAGTACAAAAACAATATTTACTGAAAGTCACTAAAAATGTTTTTTTATGCAATAATATAATAAACTGTCGTTAATTCTACGGTATAAGTCATTTGTTTTCAATAAAAAAATATTTAATGTTTATTTATTATAATTTTTTTAATTGTTATCTTTGAGATAAGCATCAGTAACATTTATTATTTATTCATTTGATATTATGTTATAAAAGAAGTTAACGATTTTAAGCGGTAATATACGGAAATATTATGCATACATATTTATTATACGCAGTATTGAAAACAATATTAAAACAATTTATTATAAAAACTTGTAGAAGGACATGCGTGTCAGAGATAAAACTAAAACATTCCTGCACATCCTATCTACTATAAATAAAATTAATATTGACATTGATAGCAAAAATTTATATCGTTTACTGATTTTTATTAGCAATTAAATGTTGAAGGTATTAAAAAATTACGGGATACAAAGAAGTTAACTGGTAACCTGATGAGGAGAGGTGAAGGACTCACCGCTCGCATTTATAACATTACTTAAATAAATGCCAAGGGAATTTAAGTTTATAGTTGGATGACGCCGATATTGCACGTTTGGTTACATGAAAAATGAAACACTGTAGTTTAAATTTGCGATAAAATTGGAAAAAAAATTAAAGTTAAAAATATATTTCCAGAATTATATATTTTTATGGTAATTTCTCCAGCACTGTATAAAGCAGGGCCGCCAGACAAATTGATTATCAGTCGTGTATCGAATCTGATGGACACGCCCATTTCCCGAGATGAACCGGACTCGTGCGAAGGTTCTCCTAACTAACCTGCCTTTTTCTTTATCTAGTCATATGATAAAACTACACCACGTTAATTAGTCCTCGTTGCTAATGCTGAATAATAATCGTTTTTATGAAATAAGTAAGACACATCTTCACGAGTTGATGTGGTATAGAGAAGAAAATAATTTCATAATCTTACGGATGTTTAAATAATAATAATTTTGATAAATACCGAAACCTTTTTCTACTATCCCGCTCCTAATATGGATCATATGGACTCCTTACAGAGTTTTACCCAACATATGATGTTCTACAGAAACTTTTTGATGTTTAGTGGTATAAACTCGCTTTTCAAGAAGTGTAAGGGTATAAGGATAGGGGAATCGAGACATCACAGACATCCGTAGTGGATTCGAACCCATGGAGACCGTAGCCGAAGAGCAGAACCGGTCGTAATGCATTAAAATTTTAGCAAAACAAACAATGAATATACAATATACTAATTTTAGATTCAAAAGGCACCAGCGCTAAAATAGTTCCATTCGTGCGTATTTCTCAATCACAATAAACTGTGTAAAAGTCCAATTGCTAGGACTTGAGTTGTGACGAAAATATAGGGTATATTTAGAATTTTATAGTTAAGATTAAGTGTGTAAGTATTATTCACGTGTTACGAGGCTGTCTTAATTTTATTAAGATTTTTTTTTGTCAATTGTTTTCGTTCGTACTAAAACCAACGTTATAGTATTTTTGGATAAGTTTGTAACCGAAAAAAGCAACATTTTGTCACATTATTTAATACAGCATAGTATGTTAAAGAATCAAAGTTTTTTAAAATTCATCACGGATCAACTATCTTTAATTGAACTGTTGATGCAAAACTTTGATAGAGCCTAATTTGCAGTTAACATCTAAATATTAGATTGTTATTAGTATTATTAGTTACGAACGTCGTAAAACATATTCCTCTTATCACTCTTTTTTGAACACATCGTTTTAAATAAATCTAATAGGAATAAGTGACTGCTCGAGCAAAACATATCGAATGTGTTTTGGTCACTTGATGTTCTCAAAAAAATACGAAACTGAGTTAATGATTGGATCTCATTTTAAAGACGATAGAGCTGGTCTTGGTCAAATGATGTAAATTAGAAAAATAAATTGACCACTTTTTGGAAGGGAAACATTACTAAACATTGGTTTTAGATTTAAAAATTCTGACCAGGCCACTTGATTTAAGCCACTATTATATCGACACTCGCTACGTATAATCCCGTATCTGCAAACATGAGTGTAGCATATGGACAGATAGAAAAACTGTTTTTATCGAAAACATTGTATCGTGAGTTGCGTTATGAGTCTTTGAAATGCAATCCTGTAAATTTTCATGTTATGCGGGATTTACGTATGGATTGTCTGTCAAAATAATAGTGGCTTACATCAAGTGGACGAGTCAAAAATTTTAAACCTAAAACCAATGTAAAATGATGTTTCCATTTTAAAAAGTGGTCAATTTATTTGTCTAATTCACATCATTTGGCCGATACCTGCTTTGTCGTCTTTAAAATGAGATCGAATCATCAACTCATTTTTGTGTTTTTGAGGGTTACAACAATTGGCCAAAACACAGTCGATATTTTTTATTACAGTGATGAAATCAAAAAGACTCGTTCGGCTTCTTAGTTAACAGAGTTCTGATCAAAATCTATTACAACAAATTGTATGACATCTTATAACTTAATATGTATGGGCATTCTGTTACTCTGAATGCAACAATGGCCGGATGCGTCACGTGCTTGCAAATATGTTTATTATTTTCTAATGTGACAATAGCGAAGGCAGAAGTGACCGATGCAAAACATTACCAGATGACGTTAATCTTTTGTGACATAGTAACGACAGTGCCTATTTCATTATTTCCATGTAATTGGCATTCATTAGAAAAGATGCATGAATTACAATCAAAAGGTTTTCATCAATAATAGGAGCAGTAACGGACCCAAACAAAAACTTCTAACTTATTCGATCAGGTTAAAAAATATATATAACAACGTTTTACATATTAAAAGAAAATAAAACATATTTTTTAAACGAAATTATCAATATTTAGGTACACTTTTTTTGATGGGCAAATGTTTTCTTCCCTGACTTTGGGTAATTTTAAAAGGCAACTAGTTATTTGGCCAGTGAATACTTCTATAAATGTTCAGTAAAAAACAATAAATAATCGCCAAATAAATAAAGTTTAGCTTAGGTTTAATTTAATTTAATAACTTACCATTTTATATAAATCACTAACTGCTTATTTATTAACTGACCACGTGTATACTGATTATTTTGATTAATTACTGAAATTTACTGTTTCTTGCAGACCAAAAATTAAAATATTAACTGACCTTATAAATGCAGGCCTTTGAAAACCGAAACCCAAATTTTGGTACAGTTTACTTTTATAACAAAGCACACGGGATTTCAGCGCTTTCGCTCTAATTCGCTTTGAATCGCAGAATGGACAATTTCATTTCTTGATTTTTTAATGGAATTACACCCCGAAGGCATTAAAAAAATTTAACATTATAATTTTTATTATGAATTCTTCTGACAACGAAATTTGATCATAAGTATCAGGTATCATCAAATTATTTCTGTATCATTACAGTTAGTAAAACGTTGAAAAATCGGTTCCTTTGAATATAATTAAATTTCTACTTTAAAAGACGTAGAAACGTACAGTTATAATATTTAGTAATATCAAACCCAAAATTATGCAATGAATTAAATATCGGGGTTTAATATCTTGGGTACACACTACCTACTACAAAGCCATAGAAATTAATTCAACGAACTTTTATATTATATACACACGAAGGCTGTGTGTAAATGATACCCCGCAACAATGTAATCAAAGCGCTCCTTCATGACATAAGCGTCAGAAAAAATAGCATTGAATTAGTGAAGCGGTTCACGTCATCTTCAATTGTGTTCGGAGTTTTATTATTACGTTTTACATTTAGAATGAGATTATTATCAAAGAATAATATTAAATCAGAGTTATGAAATTTATGAAATAAATATTTATTTAATACACAGACTTATAAAGAATAATAAAGTTTATGAAAATAAAAAAAACATTGCCACAGAGAAATCTAAAGAGTTTATAACATTTTAAATTTTTTATTATGTATGCAACAACAAAAAAAGTATTCATCTACAGTTCTAGAAATAAAATGACGAATCTATGTAGTCGGATGTACAACTAAAAGTGGCAAAATATTAATCAGATAAGAAGTTTTTAGCATAAATCATTCTTTTTAATTGGTACAGATTTTTGTACGGCAAGTTACACGTTAATTTATTGATGAAATTTCTAGCTTTATAAATATTCTGTAGTGTATTTCAAATTGAAAACTGCATAGCACGGCAGACTCTTGATAGTTACTTATTATGCAGACATTTCTATCAAGCGTAGCGCAGCTACTCGGCTTCAAATTAGTTTTCTATTTACTCGTCAGTTTTATTTCTTTTTTTGTTTTCCATGTCCGCTCCTAATGTGGAGCATATGGTCTCCTAATGGAGGCATCTTAACAGACTTTTTCTACGAGAACTGCTTGTTACTCAGTTGCTCAACCTCTTTTTTTTAAAGAGAGTAGGGATAGAAGGATAGGGCTACGAGAGAACTAGTGGTTAGCTAATCGCTCTCGCTACGCCCCGTGAGGATGGAATGGGTGGGAGGGAGGACTCAGACTACGAACAGAAATCCATAAATCGCTTGAAAGATCAATCTATGAAAACCGTCCGCACCGGGAATCGAACACGAGACATCCGTAACGGTAGCCAGCGACGCTACCAACTGCGCCACAATTTGATTTTTTAATGAAAAAATTTTAACAACAAAACGCGCATTATTTTATTTCATCTTGATAGACCATATTATAATTATTATGTCATATTAAAATATTCCGTTTCTTTGTAACACACGGTGTCAAAACGCAACTCTAGAATTCTGTAATAGTAGATACTTGAATACATCAGTGCTAATGAATAATACTAACTCTGCAGAAGATAATTATAAATGATATTTATTAGTATATTCTATTAAACATCTAGATTCGATCTCCCAATAGAACCAAATAATTTAATTAAGTATTAAGATTACTAGATAGCGAATTGGTACATAATATCCCGAACTCGTGTGGAGATAGAGGCGTCCCGCAAGCAAAAATGTCCTCCGGAACACCGAAGGGTAAGAACACGTGTACCCGGCCTTGCCGTGTGACCCTGCCACACCGCTCAGCCACCAGCACAGCATGATCACTCACGTTACATATTGAACGACGAAGACTCCAATAACAAAGTATGTATAGTAAACTACCAACGATTGTATATTGTATCACGCGACAAAGAATCGGCAATCGCTGATTGCAGAAGAATGCGAGAAGCGTGCCAAGATAACTTCTTTACCAATGTAATTCGCCCAGCAAAGCTTTCAATCATTATTGGCTGTATATTCATCAGTGTGTATTCGTCTCTTCCAAGAATTATACTTCATCCGGGACTGTCCAATTTTGTGTCAGTGGCAGTGTCAGATTGAGCCGAACATTCTTAAAATCTTTTTTTATGTTCAAAAACGTTTAAATAATTTAATTACAGGTTCGGTGTCAGAACAAACTTGGAATTAATACCCAAGTATCTCAGGCTTTTTGGATATCGCGAGTTCCAGTAATTTACACTGATGCTCTGCTGCGTATTACAAACACCTCAATAAACTTTTTTATAGAATAAAAGATCGTATAATTTAATTGATTATATTTTTAATACAATTAATAATATGCTAATAGCTCACCAGAACTATGTCAATATCGCAAAACGGATGGGGCAGTTTATTTATATTATAAAACTTCATGTATTTTAAATAAAGCTAAATAATTGAATGCAACAAATATTCAGCAATGAATAATAAGCCAGAAAAATGAATAAGCAACCAATTATTTAGTATGAACAGCTTGATAATAAGACGAATTAGTTTTAACGAAAAAATAAAAGACTTTTCTTTTAATGAATGCGAATAGTGAAAGTGTATGAAATGGGAGCAATTTAAGATTGCATGAAAACTTATTGTTATTTTCCAGCGGTTTTCAAACTATAACGAATTTGAAAAACGTACGTCGATCATAAGCTAGAGACTAACTGCAAATATTGTACATATATACAAAAATCTCCGAAAAGAAATATCAATAAAAGATGTTAATATTCCGATACAGAACGATACAATATATGTTTGTTTTTTCGATCAAGTTTGCATGGGTTGCATCTTGCATCACAATTATATTACCTCCGTCTAAATTTAGCGAATATTTTTAGAGCAATTTTGAAATATGAAAAAATCGTCCCAAGATTTATTTATTAAATTCCCTTAGCAGAAAACGTGATGTTGAAAAATTCATGATTAGAATTACAAATACCAAATTTTCCTTCTTTGAATTTCTTTTAACGAATTCATTGACATACAATATGATCAGTACCGTATCCGCTGAGCGAGTGAGCAATATGAACATATGAAAATATGCAATTGGATTATCTTTGTATATTATTTATGGCCTATGAAATGAATTGACGAATAATAAATAAATTTAGGTAGTTATAAAAAACATTGTAAATGATAATAACCGGCAAATGCTACATTATTTGATTTTCACAATAGCCATTTTGTATATTTAAGTTAATTGTAATTTGATGACTTTAATATAATATTATGTACTCATTATATTACTTTGATTGTTAAATGGTCTGTTGATTGTTACAAAATAATATTAATAAATAAATGAGATATTTTAATATTGTATAATACTTGTTAAATTTATATGCCTTATTGTCACTGTGTATTATAAATATGTAGACTTAATGTATCATTGGGGAAACATGATCTTCGGTGGGATACTATCAAGTTTATCGCATTAAAAAATTATTTTTTGATTTTATTGAAAAAATCTTGTAAGCAGAAAAATATTTTTTGTGAAGGTTTAAAATAATTAAGATACGGATTGGGTATAGATATTACGTATGTTAATAATAGACAAGCAAGCAAGAATTATATCGGCGGCATACTATATTGAGAAGCAATTGAATTGGTCCGGCATATAACCTGAAGATTGGATCGCATTCCGGGGAATCGATTCGCGGAAGCAATCCAAACTACGAATAATACTAAATTAGGAATGCAATGTAGACACGAGACACGGTTGGGTAAATACAGAAGCCTGCTGACTGTATGGGGTGACAAGACGATGGCAACACAAAAGTAGATAAATGAAGAATGTAGTAAAAATGGATGAAGTGCAGAACGATTGTGTTAGACAGGCTAAAACTGAATAAGAAAACATTATTTTTTTAAATATTTTTCCTGTCGTTTTCTGGCTGTTTTTGATAATAAAATATTTCAATTTGGAAAAATCATTCATTTAAGGGTTAATCAATTCGCCGAGGGACGTTTATATTCCTCCTTTAATCAATATAAGCTTAAGTTTTAGACTACAGATACAGACTAACCCATAAGAAAACTAAGCATTGCGTTACGCTTTAAGCTTACGACATAATATTAATATCCTTTAATTTTGTAACAACATTTAAGCGATTAAAAATAACTATATAAAAGCTCTTTTTTGACATTTTCGATCAATCATAAATTATATAAACTAAAAAAAATGTGACTAGTGTTAACGTTAAGAAGATTGCGTCAGAGATAAAGAATTTCTGCTTCATGTTTCGGTTAATATTGAAAGTTTAAAAAGTCCCAATTAATGTGAATTTTCAATGAAATAATGTCAAATATATGAACGTTATTTATTTAATATTTATCAAGTATGACTTTGAAGAAGGTTTAGCTGTTATTCATTTGAGACTGCTCTATTAGCTATCGAATTGGTTTAAAATTTATTGCGTAAATGACAAAGCATACCATGTGACATTTTACTATCTCCCAACATCTAACGTGTTAATAATAATGCAAAAGAAAATATTTCGTTTATGTTACTTAGTATATATTTTATATAAGAGACATGAAACTTGATATGTTTAACACGACATCTATAAACGAATGGTATAAAAGTCCGACATGATTGTCAGTAAATGTCGTAAAGAAAATGTGAAATGCTTACTTACTGGGCCAATAAAATGTGTAATAAAAATGATCCATAACAATGCGGTAGTTATAGTATCGTATAAGTGGGATTAAATTGAAATAAAATAACTGTAAACATTGGTATTTATATGGAAAGTAATAAATTATAATTTTCAATTTCAAATTTATATCGAATATGTAGAAAATAACATACATGCCAACTGTTTTAATATAGCATTTCAGACAAGAAATATAGCGACACATCGGTAATTGTTACTTGAAAATTTTATTTTCCAAAAGACGCTTTCGAAATTTTCAATGTCAGTAGATCGTATAACCTCTTTTATAGTATTTTCTTAGAATAAGATTATGCATGGACTGGATATGCCTAGCCACGAAAACGCCATAGTTTCGATTAAACAATATCAATAAATAAGTGTTCCTATTACTGTTGATGTTGATGAATCGTTAACGATCTTTCAACTTAAAATAGTAAATATTAAAAAAAACATCCAGGAAAATCCTATAACAAATCGTTTCCAATGCCTTTCCAGTGTTAACAATAGTAATTCCGTTAGTAATATATTGTTTTATAATTTAGTGTGGAAATAGGGTACAGGTTTCACAATAGCAACAAACACTTGCTTAACAATATAATGTAATTACTTCTTGTATAAAAAAGTTAGGGACAGATAATAATATCCCAAAACGCACATGCGAAAGTTATGGACCCTATTCAGTGGCCTTATCGGAAACCTTGTTTTCCCGATAGTAGAATAAATGCGGTTTCGCATTCGAAAATGTAATGACCGTGTTTGCATATGCCCCTTTGTGCGCTGATGATATTATTTGCTTTGACTGCGTCGTGCTTTCAATATGCAATGGAAGAGTCCGGAGAACCGCTTATAAGGGAAGATTCAAGGCATCGTGTTATTTAATAACAGCTGCGGGTTACTTGCAAAACAGAAAGTTATAACGTAACATGTATGGGAATCTTAGACCCGAATACAAAAAAATTTGATATTTCACTCTACACAATATATATCATTAATACCATGGCCAGGTAGCGCTTCGAGTTTTGGTTCAACCATCCAGGGATCAAATTATCAAATTAAAAAATACACGTAATGATTTTTCAACGAATGCGGACACGTCGAATCAGAAGAGATTATTGCTTCAGAAGCGGATGTCACAAAAAATGATGCTAAACCGATATCCGGGTTAAGCCATGTCCGCTCCCGATATGAAGCTATGGACACCTGAAGGTACTCTACAGAAGTTTTTGTTTTTCACCAGTTTGTCAACCTCTCTTTATCGGAGAGAGTAGGGATAGAAGGATAGGGCTGGATGAGGTGGGCAGGGCTCTTTGAATCTACTGTACAGTGGTCGACGTTATTGGCTTCGGTTACGGTGTTCACGTGGTTTTAATCTCTTATCTTTCTGTTATCTGTAATATCTGACAATTCTGTCCTACCCATTCAACCCTAAAAACAGGGCGTAGAAAAAGCAATTAGCTAACCAATCGTCGTGTCAGCCTTCTTTCCGAAAAAGAAAAGTCGAGCGGCTGATTAACTAGTAATTTTTAGCGAGTTAATCTCCATTGGTAATTTTAAATTGGGAGCCGACATAGTAACGACATATTTATTTTTTTCCATGTCTGCTCCCAATGTCGAGCATATAGTCTCCTAATTGAGGTATCTTAACAGAATTTTTCTACGAGAACTGCTTGTCACTCAGTTGCTCAACCTCTCTTTTTTCGAAGAGAGTAGGGATAGAAGGATAGGACTAGGACAGGACTGGTGGTTAGCTAATCGCTCTCGCTTCGTCCTGTGAGGATGGGATGGGTGGGAGGGAGGACTCAGACTACGAACAGAAATCCATAAATCGGTTGAAAGGTCAATCTATGAAAACCGTCCGCACCGGGAATTGAACCCGAGACATCCGTAAACGTAACCAGCGACGCTACCAACTGCACTACGGACGACGTAAAATATACTAATAGTCAAATAAGGTTTCATCCACCAGTAACAGGTCAGTCAGTAGTAGGTAAGGGAATAAAAAGAAATAATGAAGAAATTACTAATTCTTCACGTTAAATTCAGTCATAAATGAAGTTTGAAAACGATTCAAAACTATAAAACCCTTATATTATTGGTAATAAAATCATAAATTCGTTAATCGTTTCCATCCGGGGCTATTTCGAAAAGCTTTAATATCTCAACATTAACTGCTGGTATAACTAATATCCGCATTGAGGTTGCATTTCAGTTTAAGAGGTATTGAGCAAAAACAGTCCAAATCCAATCGAAGCTCATTCAAATTGATAGAACTATCAGAGTCGTAGTGATTAAGCGGAATAAAATGTTGAATTCTACACTGCATTACATTATAAAAAAATAGGTATATTTTATTTACTATGTATTTATAGAAGTCTTATTTTATTTCTAAAATTCTAGTACATTTGAGAAAATTCGCACAAAAATATTTTACACAACTTTATTAATAGTAAAGAGTAGAACATATGGCGGCATCCGTGGCGCAGTTGGTAGCGTCGTGGGCTACGGTTATGGATGTCTCGGGTAAAATTCCCGGTGCGGACAGTTTCCATAAATTGGTAATTCAATCGATTTATGAATTTCTGTTCGTAGTCTGAGTGTTTGTGATGTCTAAAACCCCCTCCTCACACACCCATACGATCCTCACTGGGCGTAGCGAGAGCGGCTAACCACTAGTCCTGTCATAGCACTATATCATTCTATCTCTACTCTCTTCGATAAAGAGAGGTTGAGTAACTGAGTATCAAACAGTTCTCATAGAAAAATTCTGTTGAGATTAACAAAAGTACGTACACTTTAAGTTAAACAAGAATAATGCAATATTTTAAGGCCATTTCATAATCACGCTACCTTCTGAGCTATGGAGAAATCTACATGACGCGATTTTTTTGTAGCTGTAATAAACAATTTGTTATTTTTGACCATAATACAATAGGTTCTACCAAATAAGTGTCAATTAAATCAGTGTGTCCATTGTTGCTGTAATATTACGAATCAAATAATTAATTTATATAATTTAAGACATCGACTGAGGGTGCTTGATGGAATTTCAATATCAAATTTGAATTGTTGAGATTTTGTACGTTTCCATGTATTTCGTCAATAACGACCGGGTTTCGTCCTTCGGTATCTTCAAGCATTCGAGCACATTCAGTTCATTCATGCCTGAAGATGCCGAAGGGCAAAACCCGGGTCGTTAGAAAAAGTGTCAACAACTCCAAATTTAAATAATTAGTTGTTTAAGTTATTTCGTCGTAAACTGTTGCGCGGTCAATGGTACGGGTCTACGGATGGAATCTTTCATAAATGAGTTTTTCTCTCTCTTACCACGCACCATGCCTGATTATGAAAACGGGACGTAGAGAGCGATTTGCTAACGACTAATGCTTGTCCAGTAGTATCCTTTTATTCATACCGTTCACGAACACAGATTTTACGCGAATAACAACCAGCCAATTCTTGTTAAATACTGACTGTTGAAAATTTCACAATATGTGTGGAAACAATTAAACAAAGTGGGTATACATTGTCATGCGCTGAAATTTCGGCCCTCGTTTTCAAATGGAACATGGACTTTCTTAGTTCTTTCCTTGTGTATAATTTGCAGTTAGCAAACAACATCCTTATGCTTAGCCGTTAATATCATATTAAACAGAGGTTAGCAAAGTATTACATTAAATTGCACTTAATTATCTTCATAGATAATTAAGTAAAATTAACTAGAAACCGATATAAAATATTATATATAGTATTAAACAAATGTATGAAGTTGAGGGAATGAATGAATATAGGCCAGCAACGTTAAAATTGTAAATGTAAATATATATTCCTCAACGTAATTACGTCTATTAATATGTACTGTGAAATAAGCTTTATGTTTTAGTTTGTTTTTAAGTTTTTATGTGTCATTAAGACATTATTTTTATATAACTTTCATCTATCCAGGTGGTAGTTAAAGCTGTTTTCAGGATGTCTGTCAGTATTGTATAAGTAACATGGTTTTTAAATAAAAATATAAAACTAGATTTTGCATAATTTTATTTAAAATAAGAAATTACTCTTTAGAATAAGTTTTTGTTTTGTCAATTTGTTTGTTCTACTTCTACATGTTTATATTGATCAGGACCTGTTTAGCTCATCACGAGCATTATCAACTGATAAAAATACAATCATCACATGGCTATTTATATAAAACTAAATGTTAACAATTACAATTTACATAAAAGCAGTTGGTTCATGAACTGTGACAAGAATTTACAGGTAATCAAACAAATTGATAAAAATAAAATAATTTTTTGAATAACTTGTCTTGTAAATCGAGAAATTTCTGTATATACTATTAAGTCGCAGACACTGGCAGGTAAATAATACAACCATTTAAAACACGGTTGTTTACCTCTTTAGGCCGCACGCTACTGGAGAGTGCAGGTGAATATGGCTAAGCAATAGTAGTTCCTGGTGATGAAGAAATGAATAGACTGTTTAACGATGCTACATTAAAAGCAGTAGGATTATGGAGCGGTCAGTTGAGACCCGGAAATTATTTCAAATGTAACAAGATGAATATTAACGAATGCATTTGCTAATGGCTGCTCGCCGACGTGATTGATAGATATTATCCATGACAGCCCATTGCAGCACGTGCGCATAACAGAAAGAAGCCGCCATTTACGTTTAGAATTCCAGATTTCAATACATGTCAGACTAGTGAAATTATCAGCTTAAAAATAATGTCCCAAAACTGGAAAGGTAAAGCAATACACAAGTTGTATGTTATTTTACAAACAGTAGCAAGAATAAACAAATACCTTGCTTACACATATATATATATATATTATTCTGTATTAACAACATATGTGCGAAAATGAAAAACTAAATGAAGGTCCTTAAAGTAATTTATCAGATGTAAAGTGATAAGTTTTGATTTGTAAAAGAGCCGCTTGTATTAATTGTTCGTATATAATATGTATATTAATTTAAAAATGAGAACACGTAAAAATTGATTTATTCTTTCAGTAAAACATAATTGTTTATATTTTATGATGAATAACAATAATTCTTTATGTTCATTTTAGTTTTTTTTTATGGAAATCAATATGGAGGTGAGGAAGTTGTTTTTTTCGGGAAATTATTTTTATTCAACCACCCAACCTCTCTTTATCGAAAGGATAAAATGATATATGAGAATTAGTAGTTAGGTAATCGCGTAAAAACAACAATCTATAAATCGATTAAAAATAAATTTATCAATTTTTTAAGACGATTCGATCCGTGGAGACTTCAGAATAGAAAGAACCCACAAAAGCGAACACTCAGCTTCAGTACCAGCTGTTTTAAGATATATTAAATCATATATCACTTACATACAGTTTCCAAAAGTAACGAATGCTAGAAGAACGCTTGAATATGATGTAAGCTTACCTGAAAAAGAAAATAAAAAAATGTATTATTATGAGAGCTCGGGTGGGAAATTCTTCCTGTTTTCTAAATCAAATGAAGGGGATTAAAAATAGTGCAGCAATTATATGAATTGGGTGCGGTCTTAAATATGGAGAAATTTATATGTTTATTACTAGAAATTGAGATAACCGGATATCAGATGGAACTTGCGCATGATTTTTAATTTAAAGCAGCGGTTTCCAACCTTGATGCTACTGATTTAATATTTACAATAGTGTTGCAATACCGTTATCTTTAAAATTACTTACTATTTATTTTTAATTATAAACCATCACGTTACAGAAAATTGCGCTGCAAGCGGAAAATTAACTTAAATTCTTGAAAAACATGTACTATATTGTCATTTACAAACGTAATATTAATATTGTAGGGTTCCCGCGGGCTTGTTCTTGAAATATTTAAGATAAATAAGATATTGAGATGTGTCTTTAAAATAATATTTTTCATTTACATAAAAAAATGCAAAAATATTGATTGACAAACCATTAATATATTGCACATTAAAATTGAAAATTAATTTTGGACAAGATATACAACAGATTTTACCAACACCACATTATCTATTTGCAAAAAAAAAAACATGACAAAATGGTAACAAAATTATTTTTCCTTGCTTTGTTCTTAGCAAAATCGTCAGCAACATTATCAAAATCTGTTTTATCTGCCAGTCGGTGTTTTATTGAAAGTATTTTTTAATCGCGAATTGCTCACTGCCGATGTCAAATTCAAAACAATTTCTTTTTTCTGCCTCGACATTAAGGCTTTATTATTATCCTTAGATCATTTTTATTTGTTTATTACCTATGGAATTTCCTGTTAATTTCCAAAAATGCTGCCTCCAAGAGTATATTTTGCTAATGAGTAAAATAAATCATTCACTGAATTTTTAGTGTTATATTACGATATGAAGTTTTATTTATTTGTAGATATATTGGTATGCAAATTATATTGTAATTACAAAATCTTGTCCCCACCCCGGTTGGAGACCACTGATTTAAAGTATATAAATTTTAAGATTGCCGCTGTTAAAAGTCTACATTAGGAAAAAAGTAAGATCTCCGTATGAATTAAATTTAAAACGTTGTTTTAACGAATTAAAATTTGTAATTTCGATTTATGGGTTAAGGTATTAATGAATTATTTTCCATAAGACTTGAACCTCGGGTTAGTTCTTGCGAATGACTAATATTTATTTTAATGTGGAATATTACGTTCCCATAGACATATTTACAGATAGATTGGAGATATTTCAGAGTTGAAGACAAAATTTAAAAATATTTCAATTAAGTGCACGAAAGATCAAAGCAAATAATATTACTTTGTATTTCAACTGATAAAATAAAATACATAACAGGCTTATTTATAAAATTAGTGTAAATGAGGTATAAAACGATGGTTCATGAACTGACAGTTAACAAATAAATTATACATAAATCAAAATGAAAGAGTCATTAAAAACTATCTGAAATCACAAATATAGCTACATTAAAAGTCCATTTAGCTGAACAAAATTATTAATGAGTGAACCATGGTTCATTAATTTTTACTTATAATTTCCCTGAGTCATTATTTTATATTATATTAGTAATGTCATTAATAATTTTGTTCAGCTAAATGGACTTTTTATGTAGCTATATTTGTGATTTCAGATTAGTATTTAATGATTTGCAAGAGGTCCATAACATTTTAATTGTAGACTCTTTCATTTGATGTATGTATAATTTGTTTGTTAATCAGTATTTTCTTGTCTCATTTCATGAACCATCAGTTTTATATACCTTCATTTTTACACTCAATTTTATATAAATAAGCCTGTTATGTTTGTATTTTTATCAGTTGATAAAACTCGTCATGAGCGAAACCGGTCCTGATCATTATAAATATGTGGAAGTAGTACAAATGAATTGCGTTTTATTTTTTTTAAATATAATGTCTTTCCAACAAGAATTGACAGTTAACACCTTAAAAGTGAATATTACTTTAACTGATAATCAACCATCAACGGGGACTACATAAAGTTTAGCTAATTCCATAAAAAAATAATCGTTTTTCCTTGTATGGCCTTAATTCCCAAATTAGTTAGAAAATAAAATCTCTACCGTTAGGACTATAAATCTTCCATTTAAAATAAATAACAATGGCAAATAAATTAAAATGGCGGTCTGGGTGTCCTAAGAAATATTTCGGATGACATATGTGTCGTTAAAATAACAATAAATAACATTAGGCTTGATTGTCATTTTGAAAATATTAAAGTCACTTCGTTCAAAATTGTATTGTGATTTCATAGTCGCTCGTAAATTTATTTACTGTAATGAAAATCTAAATTTGATTTATTACCCTGAAGAAGAAACTGTTGTTTCCTACGAGATTCCCCATAACAATGAATTTAGAGGATTACAATTTATAAGCCTTTCAAAAATTTGCAATAAATATTTGAAATACAAAAAAAGTTTACAACTATAGGTCAAAGACAGGTTTTGTTAGCTTACCTCATTAGTTGAGAATGCTTTCCACGTAAAGCGAAACTAGCTATAGTGTTGACCAACAGAATTTATAGAATTCGTAAATAATAAAAAACATATTATTCAATTATGATTCTGCCAAGTTAGTAAAGTCAAAATAAATAACTGTAAGAATGTCAATTTACAAAATTATTGCTCTCAATTAAAAATCTTTTGACAGATTCGTATTCTTCCATCAAAGCGATTACAACTTTTATTTATTATATTTAGTATTGATTTATTGATTGAATTGGCATTAACTTGATATAACTTCATTATAATTAGAATAGGACTGCTATCAGTTCTACAAGAATTTATAGTTGATAGCTGCTTCGGCAACACGCCATTGACAGAACTATGCGAAATATTGTTGAACTAAGCACAGTGTTGTTTTTTTACCTAATTATTGGATTTAAATAAAGAAACATGGTGAAGAAAGCGCGTATAAAATGAATCCAATAGCGATGGGATACAAATACTTTACGGGTAGTTTTTTTTTGATATTTACTAGCTGAAACTAACTTCCATGGGAAAAATTGACTTAGCAATTGTTGTACAACAACACCTATAAAATCTACCTAAAGGAAAGTTACTTACTTAACACTGTATATTAATTATTATTAAAGTTTTGAAGCAGATCAAAAAAACTTCTCAACTATGTAGACTAGAATAAGGATATAAAGGACGCAGTGCCTCGTTAAATAATATTCAAAATACCTTTAAGCCATTGATCCATTTACTCCATAAAATGCTGTGTATAAAAAATATTACTTTATGTGAATAGAATTAGTATTATTTTATCCAGCGAACCGTGCAAAATAATTATAATTATATATTTTTTCCGCCCGATAAAATCAAAGCAATTATTAATAATGCAATAATATTTAGGATACAGATCATTAACTGCTTTAGTATACATAAAAATACATACACCTATTTTAAAACTTCATTATTTTTACATGCAAATATTGAAATTGTAAATGTTTAATTGTTATTTTTGAAAAAATAATCATTTCCTCTATCTATTAATCTAAATATTCATTAAAAATGGCGATTAAAATCATGTTTTCTATTATTTATTCTTATTTGTCCGACCAGGTATGGTTAACATTTTCCACTTTGGATTTGAATACTGATTGGTGTGATATATTTTTCATTTTCGTACTTTAACTTAAGGCGTTAATAAAGCTCATCAGAAATTTTAAATTATAAATCTATCATCGTACTTCTGGAAAAATAATAGATTAAATGGTTTTACGATATTTTTATGTTTTTTATTTAAACTGATAACTTTGTTATTTCACTAAACCAGTGTAATAAAACTGATATTTTAAATATCGTAAAGATCATAAACGTCGAGAAATTCATGGATTTAAATAGAGTTATAACATTTGAATTAAAAAAACCTAACGTATTCATTGAATTGTGCTATTTTTTCATAGTGCGTGTTTTTAATACTAGTGTTTTCAGACATAGCTTAAAAAATGAGTAGTATAACTTACTAAAAGGTTTTTCCTAATCATTTAAAACATATATGGACATAGCCTATTAGTATATCAACCGACTGTAAACGATTACATCATTACTAGAGTCCACTTATCTCAGGTATTGCAAAGTAAGTAAGTATACATTATCCTGTCAGTCAATTCACAATAATTATTATTCACATTTAAATCTTGTATGTGGCACTTATGTATAATAGTAACGGTATGCTGGCTTTACAGATACACGTGTAGGTAATTATTAACAAAATTATAAGGATTTATCAATTCGAATTTATAAATTTATTATTACAAAACGAGCAGTAAGTAATGTAGAATAAAGATATATTTATTAAGAAATTTAAAATAAAACAAAACATATATGATTTTATTACGAAACCTTCATTCAATATAATACATGCAAAATTAAACAAACTATTAACCTAACAAAATTTTGTTTAGCCCTGTCGATCTTGAAATAGTTAAAAATGTATTTTCTACTAATTTTGTCTTAGTAAATCGCATATTATTTTATGATATGGATTACGTTAAATATCAAGATGTGGAAGATGGTGTCTTGGTGGTATTCTTTTTTTAATTTTTCTTATGAACACTGATGGATAATGAAAAAAAAATGTTTGTTAGCGAATCGTGCATTCAGTTAGTGTATTTAGACATTTAAGTAAACTGAGATATTCAAGTCAGCTTGCATCGTGTAATACTGCTGCGAGAACTGCACTCGGGGTATTTGATTTCAAACAGTTGATATTATTAAGATATCAGATGGTGGCGGGAGCATGTCTTGATAACGGGTTAGGAGATTCAACAAGGATCAGTTGTGTAACTGTTAAACAGATTGAGATCTATCTAAATACCTTCGCGTGAGAAGGTTTGATCCGATGTAACTAAATCAACACCGTTTACATATATTATTAATATATTATGACGATGCGAAACGATGTTTCATACAAAATTGGTGATCAACTCTGTGCAAGCGTGCACCTTAGAAATCTATGACTCATAATACTACAATATAATATGGTTTAAAATTGGTTCTTGATGGAATTTCAATATCAAATTAGAATTCTAACATTAGTTAGCCACCGGCAATCGGCTACTTTGTTAATGCGTTGATTTTCCCAACAAAGATTAAGGCTATTCTCTCTATCAATTCGAGTCCATTCGTGTGCTCGAATGCCTGAAGATGCTGTAAGGCGAAACCCGGGTCGTACATGGAAATGTACAAAATCTCAACAATTCAAATGGTTTAAAATTGTTGCGTCGTGATTATGATTTTATGAAAATATTTGATAATTTCTCGACATTAAATTAAATAAACATGTAGCTTTTAAATTTAGATGTTCAAAATCATGAAACATCTTACCAATTCGCCTTCTATGATATCTCCATTTGAAAAAGTCGTAAATTATTTTTGAAAAGATCTTCTCCGAGAGAACTTCAGTGGTGTTTATTTTCACGAACAAACTTCATATTATAGAGATTTATGAAGTATGTTAGGTTAACAATCGCCAAAAGCCCCGCTTTGTGTCAATCTGGGAAGACTTTAAACTGAGAATGTATGTATATCTTTGTAATAATTATGAGAAAGTTAAATGGGTAGCGAAAAAAGTTAATTGAACTTACCGAATCCAATAACAAACATCATGAAGAAGTTACTAATCACTGGCATGTATTTAGGTATGTTTCAGGAAATTGCTTAAATTATCAATTTGTTAATAGATTTAACTGAGTCTGCTTCTGAATAATTACTTCAAAGTTAATGATACCGGTTATATTAATAAATGCAAAGCAAACTTCTAAGCTGTGATATAATTATTTCTCCCAGCATTCGCTGTATGATTGGATACGAGAAAATTAAATATTATACCATGTTTTAACGATTTTCAATTCCGTATGGAATAATTATTCATCATTAAAAATGATGGTTAAGAGTTGAAGGAATTGGAAAATAGTTAAAGAAAGAAGAATTTATGCATAAGTAATATTGTACATACTATAGAATTAAATATATAAACCATATTTACAATCGGTTCCATATACAAACAAATTGTGTTTTATTATTTTAAATATAATGAGTTTCCACCAAGAATTGAGAGTTGACACATTAAAAGTAATTTAACTGTATTGCAAAAAGGTGGATTCATAAAATATGATTTTAAGGAGATGTGATCTTGGATAGAATGGCTTCGTTATTTGACTCCATGGCAATATCTTTTCAAAATAATAATGTTTTCAAAGGGTAGTCTAGTTTCTTTTATAAAATCATGAGATTCAACATTTCTTGTGGGTTAAAGTAAAAACGCCACCAAGAGATCTGCCCTTATAATGATGCAACATACAACAGGGAATGTCGTCGGAGCAAGAAGTTAAGAATTATAGTCGACAGGAGAATTGTCTTGGGGCAGTTAAAGTTCCTAGTATTTAAAAATACTAAGGAAGACTACATAACATGTATAGGTGACAAAGTAAACTATATATTTTTTCAACCTTGTCTATATGGCATTACTTATGTTTGAAATATTCAGTAGAAGTCGTTAAAACTTACAACGAAACATATTTTAGCACGTAAAAAGTATTTTAAAAAAATAAACATTGCACACCTATTTTTTAAAAATGTATATGTCAAGCGAAATGCTTGTAATTTGTTGTTTAGTAAAGTTATGTCTAAAAATAAAAAGTTGTTAATGAAACGGAGGAAATCATCTATATATATAAAAATTAATTTTTATTTGTTTGATTGTCTCCTACGCGTTCCTTTTTAATACGATTTTGATGAAACTTTGGTTAGCTATTATGCGCACACCGGAAAGGAAAAAAGAATCAAATGTGTGCAAACAGCGACATCTCGGAAAAACCTTCTGATTTATTCGTGTGCGCACCAGACGGTAAAACAAAAAATATTCTGTATCCAAAAGCACTTCAATAAACAGAATTAAAACACAAACCCCTTTCTTTCCTTGAGTGGTATTGCAACAAATGCCTGGTACTCACTAGTTTAATAATAAAAATTAAACAATTTGGTGACGGAGTCTCATTTGGTATATTCTTTAGTTGGTTTCAGAAATATTTCGTGAACGATAAAAAAATGTCAGCACTAGATTTATTTTCACGTTAACAGTTTCCACTACATAAAAAATGCAGTAAAATGCTAGAATATGGTTTCGCAGTATTAATAAAAAAAGTAATTCAAATTAACTTATAATTAAGTCATGTATGTATGTATCAGTTGAGTAAAGCTTATACATAAATTAGTATAGACAGTTATTTTGTATTCTGATTTTATTATTTAACATGAATATATAATAAATACAAGCAGAAACGTAGTTTATTGTATGCGTAATATCTTCCGCAGTTAAAATAGCCAAGTATAGAATAGCAGGCGAGCCACTTTCGACATGTTAGTACTGTTTGTAGTTACATGCAGATATGCGGAAATGCAGGCATACCTATTTACGAGGCGATTTTTGTGCGGGTTCACTTAAACGCAGCAAGTGCATTTGAATAGAGATACGAAATTCTCTATGTTCCCAGCTGCGGCCATTCTAAGTAAACGAACGCAGGCCATATCGCTGGCCGGTCAATAAATATTTTAGAATACCTGGATGACTAGAAAATGGTTATAATGCTACAGGAATGCTACAATAAAGATGTTTTAATTTAGCACGAGGATGTTTAATTAACATAGTATTATTACTAAGTAACGAATATGAAGCTATAAATTTACTGTGAAAACAACGATTCAACGTATATAGAAAGCATTTTCAAAATAGTATATGACACCGCCCCGTACTTATGGGGCGGACAGGGTCTTCAAAACCAGTCTGCAGACTCTTTCTATTAATGAAAATTTTAAAATGTAATACCCCTCCTGAGGCGTTTAAGAGTAGGGTCATATTTGTTTGGTTGCTGTTGTTGGTTTACAGTTAGAGGTGGGCGAAGGGCCTGCGATCCTGCCAGCGTCAGTCGGGTCCCGACCTTTCCCGGGGAAAATTGTCGGCCGGCGAAGCGGCGATTTTAGTCCATCGCTTACTAGTAAAACCACTTACAGAGTTTAAATTAAAAGTGTGTAATTCTGTTGTGTAAATGTCTTAACTAACTGAAACTAATTGCAAATAAACGAGAAGAGTATACGGATAAACGACCGGGTTTTAATGGAAGACGAAGGAGCCGTTGTTTTGTCTTTTGTTTGTCCTTGTCCCAAGACGCGGGCCTTGAAGTGTGTTGAAGCCCGCACCCCGCTTCTCCCCGCTCTCCACCTTTCTCCATCGAGCGGCGAGACAGATGTTGTTGTTTCGTTTCCTACTCTCTCATATAGCATACGTTTTGTTTTATAAAATGTCTCATAAAATACAAGACGGCCTGCCGCTCTATCATGGTAGTAATATATATATATATATATATATGCATTTTTTTAAGATAAAGGGAGTTGAATGTTTGTAAAATTAAAAACAAAGTTATTCTAAAAACGATTTCATAATTTATTTGCAAGTATAAAATCTTTGATCATGTTAGGGTTTCATCAAAGACAGAATTTTGGCCCAACAGAGAGCACGTATATACATTTTTTTTTAAATAATATCATATTGCATACAATACTATTTTATTAACAAGCAAGATATATAATCAACGAGAACTGGTTGTAAGACGGTAACAATTAGGTTTGTTAGAAAAAGGATTAATAGTAAATAAAACGCTTCTCTTCAATCTCGTTCCGTCTTCGAGATCAGAAAGGGTAGGGTGGGAAAATTAAAACATTATAAATATAGGTACTTTCTTTTGATAAAAATCCTTGCACCGAATTGACAAATCAATTTATGAAAGTGTCGTAAATATTCGGAGATTTTTTAACCATCGCTTTGATTTCCTTATGACGGTAAAATATCATACAAATAATCATGAATTCAAATCTAAACTTATCGCCATAGCTGAAGGGTGTAACGGCCCACATTCTCGCTTTAAATAAGACATTGTGTAGAAATGTGCTAAATATACTTTACAAGCAACACTAATAATGGCGATAATTCATAAAACCAAGAGATAATAATAAGATTCCGATTCGAAGTCGTGTGATATTACTGTTTATGGTAGTGTAAAGTAGTGTTCCACAACCTTTTTACACCTGTGGACCGGTAAAAAAAAGGAAAAAAAATCGCGGACTACTAATACTGTAATAAATACGTATTTTTATGTAATATTTTTAAATCTTATATTGTGACAGAGGGAGATAACTATAACTAACAAATATACATCTGAAATTCTTGGAAATATATATAGAAAGGGTTTTGCACCTGGGTTCACTGTCCAAGAGAAAATATGTCCGTTCTTCCTGAGTGTACCTGAAAAGATTTATGAGTCGATTCTGAGAAAACCAGTGACCATCGTGTCGCATTATCCTACCAATTATTATTATTTAACAATATCTAAAAATACATGTAAACGTCCAGACGAAAAAATCCTATATTCAGTATTTTTGCATGGCGAATTTCTTGAAATTTGGCATAATGTTCGGGACCAGGCACTGGGCCACGGACCACTGGTTGGGGAACACTGGTGTAAAGCACGGGCGGGCATCTTGGGATGCTGTAAAACGTGTTAAAGCATGCCCCGTGCCGCAATCCGTTTGTTTTAGATGCAATAATTGATTATATTCAAATAACGCCGACATTTTTTCATTTCGTGCTTGTTCCAGTTGCTGTTCAATAGTGCATCTAAACAAATCTCTTCGCCAGTGGCGTGGTTACACATTATTGCTGGTATGATTTGAAAAATAAAATACATTTGAAAATTATTAAGGATTTACAATATCGAGCAAATTATCAGTAGCGAAAACTAATGCAACAAGAAACTACGATTTCTAAGGTAAATGATTATTTGTATCATTACTAAAAAATATTTCTCCCAGTGGAATAAAATTAAATCAGTTCGATCAGACTACTTAAAAATGTAACATGATATTGTAAAATAACTTGAAATGTGAAAATAATGATCAGTTTATAAGAAAGTAATCGTAATTTTAATAAAAATCACTTAATTTTAACCATTAAAATAACCCAGATTCTCAGTAAATAAATAATGTGTCATGAAGATGCAATTAAGTGAATGAAAAAAATAAAAAGAAATTTCTTGACCTGAAATGATCAAAAATACAGAAAAGTCATTGAATCCACGGAAAAATGTCATATTGATTGACCTTAAAATCAAAAATATCTGTAATGAGGTTATTAGTTTTATCGTATTAAAATAAATACTTCATAAAAATACATAATTATTTTCATATCGATTAATATAGTGGTGACATATTTCGAAATAAGCTTAAACTAGGTGTAAAAATATATTTTGTATTATCATGTATTCAATTATAAGCTATCCTAAACGCCAAACCATAAAATGTGCAGGAGAGCGAAATTAAGAAATTGAGAATCAATAATTGAGTCGTATAGTATCAAAAGTAAAACTATCCACTATTTGAAGTTTCGAGATAAACACAAAAAACGTTTTGTTGGCGTTTTTAAGTTTTTTGATGTTTTAAATTTATATGAACGGCCATATTGTGACATCATTTAGAGCTTAGAGCAACACTGTGATTAGTCGAAAGTATGATTTACCAAACCGTTCATTTCTGTTTCCAAATCTGTTAATCGTTCTGATTTTGGTAGTAAGCATCATTTTCTTTTACGTTTTTATACCACATGTACATTTTATTTATAGCCATACACTATAACCGGTATGAATAGTGTGGCAGCATTAGTTCAATTTCGACAAATATGGGATAGTTCTACAATTGATATCGAACAATCCTAGACTTTTAGAGGAAGTGAACAATTTAAACTTTTATTGCGTTTAAAGACTATCTTATTGGTTTAGGATACTTTTGAAGGTGTATTTTTTAGGCGTTTAGGATGGAAAAAAAAAAATATCGAAAAACTATGAAAGTACTGAACATTTTGAATTTAATTTGAATTTAAAATTTGACAGAAATGTAGGAAATTTCATAGAGAATCAATTGATGAAAATAAACGTATTTCGAAAAATTGTCGATTAGGATAGTTTAGAGTTAAAAAGACATTATATTCTATCAATGATAGAAAAAATATATGTAACCTACTTTGTATAAGGCAGAAATAGCAAGTCTATAATAAACCAGGAATAAAACGTTACAAATTATATGATTTTGGGCAAATTCTCTTTAGAAA
Organism: Himalopsyche phryganea; assembly: GCA_022494535.1. Taxonomy (NCBI): domain Eukaryota; kingdom Metazoa; phylum Arthropoda; class Insecta; order Trichoptera; family Rhyacophilidae; genus Himalopsyche; species Himalopsyche phryganea. The sequence continues at coordinate 1,581,497 of JAGVSL010000001.1, read as the reverse complement.
GGGTTACGCATCTCCTCCACTGATGTTGCGTTTGAAATGTACCGCCAGAGGCGATATAGAGCAAGCGCGCAATGCACCTTAACATGTTAATATCGCATCGAGTTCCGCATATCTCAAAAAACATCTGAAATTCCCCTCAGGAGTCAGGAGTTCCATTTGTGAAGCCATTGTTTGATCTGGAAATGAATTCTAGAAACTTGATGCTTGGTCTGAATGCTAGCACTCACAAGCTTAGAACTCACGAGTGAATTGCTGCCGACATCAAGAAAACGAGGCATTTGGCGAGAAGGATACGAAAAACATAAATTTTGAGCTGTTTAACTAAATAACAGTAAATGTTATAATACAAAAAAGGAAGGATTTTTTCAAATTAGAGTTTATAAAAATTCTTTTTGCGACCTTTTAATATACGGTGTATATTAAAATAAATTCATATTTTAGTAGGTTCAATGTTTAATTAGATTATTAACCTTTTCATTGATTGAGGATATTGAGTAGAAGGTAAAAATGTCAGGATTCAAATTACAGCTAGTATTCGAAAAAATAAATGTTTGATATTGCTACAAATATAATTTAAGACATCGACTGAGGGTCCTTCAAGTGTTTCAATATCAAATATGATTATTTTAACGACCCGGGTTTCGCCTGTGTCCTTCAAACAGGTTTGAAAATACTGGAAGTGTATATAATCTCACAATCCAAATTGCTAAATAATAAATTGTCCTTCAACTGTTTCTTAAAATATGATATTTTGGGTACGATGTCCTTCAAACAGGTTTGAATTGCCTCGGTATATATTCTAAAAGTACACAACACAATAAATATTGCTAAGTTCCTTGGTAAATAAGAACAAAACCCAATCTATCTCAGATTTCAATAAACATACCGTGGATACATTAGCGAAAATGTTTAAAGTCCGGGAAGTAAGCGTTCATTTGGACGTGAGAATGAATCACTAGAGCTACGTCACACGGCAAGTCGCTTATGTCGCCCACGGTTGCCTCTCTGTGGCGCGAGAGGAAGCCATTATTATAACTATTATATGGGGAGTTGATGGACAGCATCTGAGGAGCGATAAACATGGCCTGTCCGTTGCTGACGGCCAGCTTGATGGCTTCATCACAGCGTTCACTCACTACTGGACACAGTGAGGCAATTTTGCCACAACAGAAGTATAGGCACTGCCAATTTAGCATGTTTGATGGGCGTATATCGCCTCATTGAAAATTATAAAGAAGAAAACATAATTTCACTATTTACATATATCATCCAATTCTTGGATCCAAATGCAAATTTTAATAAATATATTCAATGCCAATAATTACATGATAAATTAAAAGGTATGCATTATGTCAAAAATGTATAGTGTTTGTAATGTTGGCATTCATGTAATTAAATAAAGTATCAGTTTTCTAAGTCACCAGCAGTGAGACTTAAATGTAAATTTTATATAAAGTGGCGAGTGTGATATGGGTAGATCGATAGTGTAATTTTTAAAAGATTTTGTGACGAAATCTACAAAAAAATGTTTTCATATCTTCAACTAAATTAGTAAATCTCATAAATGCACTACTCGAACTGTCAAGATGGATATCTTTCAAGAAGGGCATAGAAACATAATAATATACGTACATTGCATCATAAATTCACATGATGTGTTTGAATGACAGAAGTCGCAATTTATAAACGTAAATCATTTTAGATTAAATAAGTACAGTAAACAATCAATTGCTATATATAACCGCCTTACAATTTGTCAGCCGTTATTATTATCCAAGGCCTTCCTTCATTCATAATAACAATCTACAAAGCTATACAAGATTAGAGCAATTGGTCATCATTCAATTATTGCTGAACATGAGAAATTGTTGCATGTCATTTTACTAGAGATGCCAGAACAGTACCTTATTGTAAGTATTTGCAAGAAAATTACGGAACAGAGTAAAGTAATTATCCCGGAACGCAAACATCAAAAGAAATTTTTATTAATTGAATTGTTATTTACTTGGTAGAACTCCATTTTAATAGGATAAAATAACAAGATATTTGTTCTACAAAAATTTATTAGGTAGTTTATAGTTGAAGTTGGCGTTAAGCCGAAATAGCTACCTAATAAAATTTTGTATAACAATGATTTGTTATTTTATCCTTTGAAAATGAATTTGGAGGATGTTATGTGAAAATTTGATAAGTTGAAATAATTTTAATCTGTTGTGTTTCACACATTTCTCTTAAAGAAAGTATTATATACTGTAATAAAAAATATTATGTACCCCTCATCCAAATAAGGAGACTTCAATTAATGAAAATAATTTGACCATCCTGTGGCCAAGTGGTTAACTCAATCAGGTTAATTGAGCGTCCATGGTTTCTCAAAAGAGTTTGAGCAACTAACTAACAACTTCTTATCAACAAAACGCGTATATCAAAAGTCTCCTTATGTTTACAATGTGAAACGCACTATGTAGTTACAAAAAACCAAGCTGTATGTCTATGATTTGAAGGTAAAATATCTATGTTTCTTGAGTATTTATGTAGTATAAAATACCAGAGTTAATCAAGAACATACATTTCGTGCGATCCACTAAATCGGTATTCATGTGTGGCATACTTAATAAAAGAATTTACAATCCCAATAAAGTGATTTCAGCAGTTTCACAATAAAATCGTTCACCATTTACGGATACATATAATTACAGTGTCATATTATCTCGCTGTATACGTTCTTATGAAAACAGGTGTTCGGTTTACTTCTCCAAGGTGACCGTCAAATTACACATCGGGCCCAAAACAGATCAATCAGAATGCGGTCAGATGCTATTTGGCATTAAAAAATAAACGACATGGGCATAGAAGCTTTGGATTTATTACCAATAATTAATAGACAAACAATAAATGCATTAGTTAGTCGAGTAACGCGTTGCAACATTAAAAAAACAAGGTTGAAAAACTAAACATAAACGGTCGACATAAATGATCATCAAGGTAAATTTATTGCTATCTGATATTGGAATAATTCTTGTATAGCTATACCGGAATCTTTTTTTTATTTAGAAAACAGGTATGATCATAAATCTGTATATTTATTTGATGCTTTGAGAATGTTTTTTTGTGCGAAAGGACATATAACAATATATCTGTTACCACATCAACATTTCCATCTTCACTTACTATTTCCGTCCAATACATGGTGCGAATATCTCATGAATATTACGACATTTCAATTCACTCCCGATGGATATGGACATTTTTAATGACCCACTTAATGCAGTATTAATAAGGTAAAACTAACAAAGTATTTAATTCTATACGAATTACAAGATTTTTAAAATCGGGTCCGATAGCTGCTTGTTATTCAGTCGCTTAACATTTTTTTTTGGGTGAGTAAGGATAGAAGGATGGACAGGACTAGACACTTTTCGCTCTCGGAATCATATGCATTCATGCCTTCGAACACAACTCTATAAACCTCTTTCGGCTTCAAACTATCGCCAGAAGTAGAACCAAGATGGCGTGAATCCGAAACAGCTATCAACTATATCTTATAAAATTGACGTGGAACTAAATACTTTTACCTTTTTAAAAGATCGAAAGGGTGTCAAATAAATCAATTTATTTTGCGAACTTATCACCACTATTACTGGCTTATAAAGACATAAAAATCATTAGATGCATGCAGAATAAAGTTAACTGACATTTCCTAAGCTGTGTAGGAGGGCCTTTAGAAGATTTAAATGGTCACATTATAAATTACTGTCTCATCTCAAAAATATGTCGAAAACCCCGTTTTACGAAAAAAGCTACTAGTTAAGCTAGTTCTAGTTAGATACTGACGAAATTAGGCAACGAATATGCATCTTGTTTAATTTTTGATTCATGTTTTACTGAAAATAGTACTAAGAAAACTTGAAAATGTGTTGCAAAATATTATATTGTATTTTTGGATTGCAAATTACGTAGTGACACCACGCAATGACTGGTAAAAACAACGACAAAACATTACGCGCTGCTTAGGAAGAGAACTGCACAGAGTTCAACGCAGAAAATTGACGTTTGAAGTCGAGTACTTTGGCACATGCAAATCTGAACAGTCCGCTCCGCTATTAACTCTTCGTTATCTCCACCATAGAGAGAAGTATTTGAATAGTTGGACATGGAGTGACGCGAAACTACCCAATAAGGAGGCCGTCTAATCGCCGACCAGTGTCAGCGTCACACCATCCAAGAAAAACAAATGGCGATAGAAAGATACAAAGGACCTGATCCTAAGAGAACACTACACTGGCGGATCTGTTAACCTTTTCATAAACAACAAAATTACAGCACGTAGTAAGGAAATCAATGGAATGTTTCGTCTAAGGATAAGTAAACTCAAAAATTCTTTACGAACTTAAAGAGACTATCAAAATTTTGTCTCTTGATTTCGTAACTGGCCATTTGAAAGGTGGTCATAATGATTTTGTTGCCAAGATCCCACAGTTTGGCCGGTTAGAAGACATACAAAATATTAGCTCGGCAATATGATTGAGGATGCTGGGATTATCCAGTCATAAAAAACGAACGGTATCAATAATTAATGGTCAAGACTACACAAAAATAACACACTTAACCAAATCTTGATGAATCTCTCTAGGACATTCGTAACAAAAAATTGAAACACGCATTACGCAATTGCGATGCGGATTTAGGAATATGATTCCAATGTTGAATGCGTGATATGATTTAGCAGTAGGACGGATGATTATGATGATTACGCAGTTCAGAGTTTGTTCGGCGAGTGGCGACAGGATTCACGTTCGGTGGCGACAACAGAATAAATTCGGTGTTTCCTTCTCTGTTTATTTGTACTGTTGCGTCGACCTACTTTCATCGTCATGACTTGCTTTGATAAGTGTTTACCTGTATCGCACCGTCTGCAGAATCCATGTCGAATATCAGTCAAATAGAATATTATTTGTCAATTAATTATGCTTAGTCAATAATGCTGACTAAAATGAATATTATATATAGTTATAGCTTTCCTCATAGTTTACTTTACTGCATATTAACAAGCTATAAGAAGTAACAGACACTGTATTGCGGGTTGGGTAGAAATGAAAGGTTGAAAGTAATACAACATATCATTAAGGTTTAGTGCACTCTAGGGTATGCAAAGAACCACCGTGCAGAAATGCTATTGGCTAATCTTTCAAATATACTCTAACGTCATTCAGATGACATAAAAGATGGAGCAAATATGTCCCGGCAGATCGTCAAAAGCCACAGTGTGCCGTCAATAATGAGGTACGCAAGACTTTGGCGGGGGCGTGGCGCTGAGCCGGCGATGCCTTGGAGTAGCGACAGGCGGAAGGCTGCGGAGAAAACTTACGCAACAACCACATTCCGGTTCGAGTGCGACTAGAAGGCTGTGAGGCCTGGGAACGATGGTTATCGAACGATATTTTAGGAAAATTAGATCAATAACACAAGCGCATACATATACCATCAAAAACAACATTTTCGGCGATACAGTTTTTATAATTGAATAGGTGTTATAAATTCATAAACCTGGTTTCAAGTAAACATGAATGTATCAAAGATTACTGTATCCACGTTTTATTTTTTATGAACGAATATTTTTTAGTAATACGCTTTAACGAAATAACAATAAATATTCTAATATCTGTAAGTGAGAGGCTAATTATGTCCAAAAATAGCGAAATTGAGTCGTAAATGTCACATTATTTGTAATCTTATGATCTACAGATGGGTAGATAAAACTTTGTCGTATGTGGGCTGGTTACCGATAAACACTCATATGTATATTAAGTCTTAAAAAACTCATGATTTCACCGGTAAATGAAACTCTCCAAGCCCCTTATCTATCAAATGCGAAAAGAACGAAAATAAAAACAGAAAAACTACGCTAATTGATATAAAATAAAAATCCCTTTAGAAATATGTTTTTGATCCTACTGTAATATTGATAAAATGGACATAGGACTATTAGCCTCTCAGGTAAAGATATGTATTTATTTAACATACATATAATATAAAGAACCTAAACGTAAGCTCTTAGAAAATATGTGAAAAGTTGGTAAAATTTTCTAAGTGTCCTAAGGAGATAATTTTCAGTGGTCAAAAAAGTAAGTAAATGTCAAGACATCATATAAATAATAACACCAGAATATATTGTCTAAAGGTTTTCAAATATAAAACGTATATTACATGACGTTTATCCAATAGATTATTAAATATTGAGTACGATAAGAAACACATAATAAATTTCTAGTATGAAGTTATCAAATAATCGGTGTAATGAGACGAAAAAGCCTGCGCTTGTAGACGGATAGTCACTTCCTTTGCTTATCATGCGGAGTTCACGGGTCAAATCCAAGTCCTTAGTTTCATAAATTGAAAGGCATGGATGTCTGTGATGTTTCAATCCCCTCGCACCAATCCTTAAAACGAAGCGTGGCGAGGGCGATTAGATAACCACTAACCCTTTCTATCATTTTATTTGTATCCCCTCCAAAAACAGAGGTGGAGTAAAATGTGAGTTTTCGTAGAACAACTTCTATTGAGATAAACTACATAAGTTGTCCATATGCTCCACATTGGCAGCGAGACATGGTTATAAAAGCTTATTATGATCTATATTACAGATAAGTCAGCATCACGGTATGAAATTCACATCATCGATATTCAAAATTAAAGGAAATTGTGGAATATAAACTAAATAAAAATTATTTCCGCTTTATCTTGAGAATTTTTGTTGAATTATCAAAGTAAATGTATATAATCTAAGACATCGACTGAGGGTGCTTGATGGAATTTCAGTATCAAATTTGGATTATTGAGATTTTGTCAGTTCGAGTCCATTCGTGTGCTCGAATGCCTGAAGATGCCGAAAGGCGAAACCCGGGTCGTTAGTGACAAAATACACGAAAGTGTACAAAATCTCAATAATCCAAATTTGTAAATGTATATGTTTATGTAAATATATACTGAGCTGTTTCCGATAAAGAAATAATTATAATAACTGTTATTTTGCGGTTTAGGTTGTCAAAGAGAAAACAAATTAACTGCGTGATTGGACTTAAAAATATAACGAAGTGCCATCTTCTAATTAAGCATGAAAATTTATTGATCATTATTTTTCTAATATAATTTCAACGGTGTATTAGAAAAAAGATAACTCATCGCTGTTGATAAAGGCCGCACTGTGTTACATACAATTGCACGTGCATTTCTAAATAATACACCTTATAATAGCGACTACTTACATTAACACGTGTAGTTCCGTGCTGCATATTAACCACATTTATCATCGATTCAAGAAGTAATTCAAGAAAAAACAAGGTCTATCAGCAACAGGTGGAAATTAACTTAGATTTTAAGTAGGTCGCGTTTGTCGAAGTTGAACTACAGTTGTTTGATGAAACTTTTTAGCTAATTAGTAAATACAAATAGAGTTATCACTACGCACTAACAAAAATAAAACTCAGAATTTTGAACAATTTAATTCATAGTTTAGCTCGCAAAATTTGTTTGAATGTGGAGAAAAAAATATAAAAGAATTTATTTATCAGTTCAGCATTTTTCTACAGGATAAATGTTTTGTCGATAAATTATAAACAATACAAATTTATGCAGAAGCAACAAGCATTTAAAGTGATGGTTTATCAACTGTCCCTTCTAAGAATATTTGTTTTATAAAGACCCAATTTGATAAGTTGGGGTAAGACATATTATTGGGTCGTGTTCAGGATCCAGGGCATCGATTTGTATCGTAAGGTACAAATAATTATTGGTATAATATTTAGCATAACGATAGTGTTATTCGATAAACAAATTAAAATTCTTTGTCTATTAATATTATTTACCACACGAAATATTTTAGGGAAATATTAAAAAATAATTAATTATTCCAGTGTAATTTGTCACCAGTAATCAATGAAATGCTATTGCATTTAAAATTTACTAATTTTCATTGCTAGATCGTAATACTTTACAAATACATGACGGGATTTTATTCGTCACAGGGCATCAAAAAACGCATAATGAAACGAATAGTTTTGGTAATTATATGCCGACCAATATTTATACTGTTTTAAGGATATATAATAGCAAATGATTTTAAATGAAACGCTGAAAATATTTAAAAATCCTGTCATTTCGTTATTTCAACAAATATAACACACATGGTCTGATACTAAAACAGTTAAACACAGATATATAATAATAGTTGAAAATTTTGTAAGACCAGTTCACAGACACGCACAGAGGTGTTTAACCGTGGGCAGCAGTCCTCATTTTCCTAACCACAAACTAAACTGGTTATTCCGTACTTCTAACATCAAAATAATAGCATATAATATACTGGATTGAAACGAAGTAATAGATTAAATTTGAATATAAATCTAATAATAATGATTGATTTTTAAATTGTTTACTGTTAATATTGTATAAGGTGGAATGAGACAAAATATTTTAACAATACTTTATTGTCGCTTCGGGTTTAAATAAAATCAAAAAATATTAAGCAAAAGAATATAACTATGTATGGACAGGGTTGCCTACTGTCACGGATTGGTCGGGATTATTTCGCAATGGAATTCAAAATCCCGATTACTATCAAAATGACAAGTAACCATCTTTAATACAACTTTGTACAGATCAAGCTTGGATAAATTCAAAGAAGCGATTTTATTCATTAAAAAATTGAGCTTTAAGAAAATACTTCTTTTTCAAAACCGACATTGTCACGTCATAGCCCAAACCAAGAATGGTCAAATTCATTCCAACTAAGCAGAGACCGCACGCATCGTGCAAGATATTTCGCTGATCACCGATATCGCTTCGTTATAAATATATCCAGAAGCGTATGGCCGATAAATTTTCATATACAATAAGATTATCCATGTTTGATGTGTACCGACTTGTTTGGAAAATATTTAAAATAATAAACTAAAATAAGTGGATTGAATAATCCTATTTGACTTTGACAATGGACTTCACAATAAAATGAAACCTTCTAAGAGAGGTCCTCAACATGTGTGACGAACAAAGAAAGTCATACTGTCATTTAAGCTTGACATGTATGTAAAACACAAAGAAATATATTTGATTTCAAACAATGGACATAAATTGACTTGAGAAAAAACTAAATCGCGACTATTGATTGACTCAACAATGGCTGACAATATCACCAATAATAGAGGCATAGATCTCAAATACAAATCGGCATATCGATTTTCATAAAATACATAGTTAATAATGTACCGCAATAGTAAAGCAGTTTTTTTTTTCAACGCTTAACCCCTTGGATGTTACGCAATGATATATCATTGTTTTTGATATTGGCCAGGAGTGCCGTAGCAGTAAAAAGGTTAACTATGTTTTAATGATCGACAACAATCTGTTTAAGAGGATATAGTAGGTTTTTTACGTTTCATATACAGAATTCACCCCGATTTGATAATGGTGGTTATGTATTTTTTTCTATTGTTTGTGGAATTCTATATGAGCATATCAACAAAAGTTGTTGTTATTCAGACTCTCAACATCTATTTGTGAAAGGGTATGGATTATGGATAAATGAATGGAAATAAAAAAAACTTAGAAAAACACAAAATTTTACGATAGGATAAGATGCATTTGTACACTAAATAAATTGAAAAATCAATGTATGAGAGTGTCGTCATTTTGTAGTATTTATTAAATACCACAGTTTGAGTGGTACAGAATAGTGCTGTTGTGGGGCGTTGATCGTCGGTAAAAATGGCTTCCATTAGTGAAGATAAATGAATACTAGATACCTTCTGAAATAATGGATGGCCAAGTCGCAAGTAGTCAGCGGCGCACTCTCTGTACAGATTAATGAATAAACGTCTTAATCAATACGGCCATCAATCACCTGTAACTCAACTTTGGAATTTAACCTACAAGGTGTTGGATAAGTCACATTGTTTACGATGATACTAATGGCGGGCTAATCGTGCAGTAAAAGATTGAATATTTTTTGAACTCGTATTGAAATATCTCAAGAGAAGTTGTTTTAACGTGAACTGAATGTTATTCAATCCTATTACTCTTTTTTAAAGATGTTAAGGATATAAGGATGGAACTAGGAAAAAACTGGTATCTGTAGGGCTTCCAGTCGCGGGATCCCGGTCAATTATTCAATCCCGGGATTTCGGGATTCACTGTAAGTGCTAAAAAAATAATACATCAACTTAAAACATTCTGATAAACAGCAACGTGTAGCTCAGTATATTAATTTAAGAATTGTTTAATAATACTTATACAATTAATATAAATTAATATATTGTGGTCTGTTTCCTTCTGATATTTCGTAGCAGCCGTTCTTAACCAATTTGAAGTGGAAGACAAATTTGGACCGTTTCTTTAATACATGTAGGACAATATTTTAGTCGAATTGAAGGATATTTTTGGACACAATAATAATGCAATAAATAAAATAAAAAACCGTTTTGATCACGTTTTTTTGAATTTTCTTTATAAATCTGATTCAAAATCAGTAAAAAAACGATTCCAATGCCCAAAAAAATACTGAATCAATATATACATTCCAAGTGGAGCAATTTTGGACACAAATTAAATTTTAAATGTACAATTTACATTGAACACATGAAATTACACTTAATGACAAATCCCGGGATCCCAGGATTGAGAAATTCTGAATCCCGGGATCACAAAAAGGGTCCGGGATAGGATGCTCTAGTTAGCTGGGCGTTTTGGCTATGTCCTGTCTCTACCGTGGGAGGGAAATGTAAGCATCAGAGCCAACGATGCATTTGAACAAAATTTTATAAATCTATTGAAAAATCAAATGATAAAACTGTCCGTACGGAGGGGGGTGTTGGTGTTTAGCCCATAGACACCGCAACTAAATATGACTTATAAACTTAAGATATTGTTAGATCATAATAAAATCATTGTCAATAATCTGCATTCTCTGTCTACCCTTATCGACAAGCACTATCTCAACGAAGATATGAAATAATAGCGCTGTAGATGTCAGCCGTTTGTTTTTACGATCCGAAACAGATTTTTCGCTTTGAAGTGATTTACTAAGAAATTAATTTGATTACCCTTCTACACTCTAAGATGAGTTTCCCAACTTCCTGTGACCGCGAGAACAGAGAACACATTAATTACCGCCGCCGCCTCTGTTTAGCGTGTGCATTATATTATATACACATATAAACAATGTAGTTAGATACATGGGCAATTAAATTTGTTAAAAAATGTCATGTTAACATGACAGATGGTGTAATAAACTAATTTTCACCAAGAAAAATTCTTCGTATGTTCCTTAGCAGTAAGAAGTAAGTTACTAAGTAACTGAGTAATCACTATTTATTTTATGTTTTTACTTTCAAATTGACTATCAAGTTTGAAGAATAATGTTTCGTACAGAAAAAAATTATAAGAAAAACAACAGTATCCATATATTATATAAAATATGCAGTTTATATAAACTTTTAAGATCTAGAAGCTATCGGAATATCTTTCGATTTACAAGGTAGATTGATTAAAAAAATCGTCATGTAATTCAAAGACTTTTAAATGAGTCTATTAATACCTTGTAAAACGGAAAATCGATATAATTGTTATTTATTTGACACTAGGTATACGATACAGTATAGTTTATCGAGGTGTATTTACATCATAGGTATACAGCACGGAATATGTGCCGTTTAGATAGCAACGTATGGAGTTCTGGTAACTAGAATTGTTAAATAGCATTATTAAGTTCTCATTAGGGCTAATGTTGAAAGATTAATGAATGGTCCATTACATTTTTCGAGATGTAAGATTTTCTCATTCATTTGAAAACCTATCTTAACTGAAAAAATGCCAATCCGAATCTTTCGTTTTGAATCTATACATTTGTTAAAAATCAACTATATGTGAATTTAATTATTGTTTATTATTAGAACTATTAGCATTCCTTGTAGCTGTATTCAAATTTAAAAAAAAAACTTTAGGGTAACAGATATTCAGTTCCATAGAAGGCGATACGTTTTACGACACCGATTCACGTGTTCCGCGTGCCAACATAATATTATATTTAATCTTTAACTTGACCGTTACATAATTTATATGAGAAAGGCAGAGTGTTGACAGCTCCGGTTATCAAACTGGGGTGAACATTCTCTTGGCGATGTGAGAACTAAAAACTCAACGTGCAGTAAGTAACTCAGATATTTAAAATAATCGGTTACCACCTGTAACAACCCGACTCATAGGAAATTGATTGTAGCCGACCTGTATCATCTTAGAAATTTTAATAAGAGCTTCCAGTTTTAGAAGAAATGCTGAGAGAATTCGCATCTCCATTATCCTGTTCTTGACCTAATCACACGTGTTACATAGGTAACCCTTACAGGACTTTAGGGGAGATTCCAACTAAGAAAATTTCTCGTGATATCATAACATAACCTTAAAACAGCGCGAAGCGAAACACATATAGTAATAAATTGACAAAACAAATCGAAGAGTACATCTTTAAAAAAGAGTAAATCTAGTAATTTAATTATAACAAAAACAATAATATGTTTACCTTAATATCGCTGAGGAGTAAACTCATTATATGCTATAACTTTAACTTTTAGTAATTAGTTTTTATGATGTACTAGTGAGTACCCGGCATGCGTTGTAATGCAACTAAAAAAAAGGGTTTGGGCTTTTAATTCTGTTTATTGAAGTAGTTCGAGCTCCGTCATCTTCAGGCCCGACCCCGAGTCTCAATATCACGCTTGTTACCCGAACCCGACCCGAAGCCCAGATTTGTTTTTCTCACCCCGAAAAGAGCACGATTTTTTTAATATAGTAATTCATTTATACTTTTCAAACAATATAATTGTTTTGTTTCCATATTTTCTGTTTTTTCCGTTTGGTTCAGAGATGTCGGTAGGTGTACGTATTTGATTGTTTTTTAAATATGTTTTTTTTTAATTTCAGATTTTAATTTTTTTTCTTCAGAAACCTTCATGGGTGTGCGCCCACAACTCGATGACGCCCATGATCGAAATCGGATGAATGGTAAAGAAATGCATAGAAGATAAACAAACAAACAAACAAATCTTCATTTTTATAGATTGTGGCAAACATTGTACACAGGTGATTTATCACCATATTAAATTTTATATCATTAAACAGTTCTATACATTCATATATTCCATCTTCGCTATAAACTTTCCACGGGATGAATTTCCTGCTTTCAATTAACGACATTTTTTCCTGGAAAACTAAAACAAGTAATAAAAGATTCAAACTATTATGGTCACCCTTAACATAAGTAAAACATCGCAGCAAAAGCGGTCGATGAATGAGGCAAGGCAAGATCCGATGATTCCGTACAAATTGAAATCCTGTTATTGGATTTAGCAATCGGCAGGGCAGCCATACAAGGGGAATCGAGTGGCGGTCGTAAATTCAATTCTTCCGGTGACGTTTTGCATGTAGCACGTGTTTTAAAACACACGTACAGTTTTCACCGCTGCAAATTATTATTTGGCAAGACTAAAATGAACCCGCCTAAAAGGGTATGATACATTAACGAATTTGCGAGTCTTACATGGCTCTGCCCCCATAAAATGTAACGGGCATTTAATTTAATATCGAAAATGAGACGTTTATTATATTCTTCTGCTTATTTATGAATATATTAACGTTTTTTACGTTTCGAAGTGCACTTACTTTGACCTTCAACCCGGTTAATACCAAATCGTAATTTCGCCGTCAAAGGGTCATAATTATAGCAAAGCATAAGACTATTAATTAATATTTTAGTTAAACTTCTCAGTATAATGCTGACACACCCTGTTTTTTTTTGTTAATTGTAGAGTTTTATTAGGGTCCGGAACTAAGAACGCACAGCGTTAATGACAATTATTCGTGGAAATCAAGCCAACTCTTGTCGTGAGGGGCGACCGGCGGACACGTTCGCTGGACGAGTCTATTTTTGACGGAAAATGGGAGGTCTGACGGTGCGGGAGTCTGATTTCTGATTTTTACCAGAGTCGATTGCCCGCCTTCGAGCTGGGCGAGCCATCAGCCTCCGTGGCCGGCACCGTTGACATTGTGGATTGTTTGAGTTTGTTTTGAAATTGGACTTAATTTAAAATCGTCTGTCATGTCATTTGTATTATAACTTAAAAGTAAATTGGTTTTGTACATTTCCATCTATTTCTGGCATTCGAGTTCATTTGTGTGCTCGAATGCACGAAGATGCCGAAAGGCGAAACCCGGGTCTTTAGCAACGAAATACATAGAAATGTACAAAACCTTAACAATTCAAATTTGATATTTAAATCTCACCAAGCACCCTCAGTCGATATTTCAAATTAATGTGTTCTGTCAGTATATCATCAATATTTAATACATACTTATTACTCTTGCCTTTATCATAAAAAAATTGTACAATAATGAGAATTTCAATAAAACCCTGTGGTCATGCAACAACGTCAGAATATCATAAATATGCTAAAATAAATTTAATATGTAAATTGTTTCCAAAAAATCTTGGCTTGCTTGTCTGATAATGAAAATGGTTTTTAACATGACGGTACTCAGTAAAATAACAGCGTGTTTGTTTCTTATTAATAATAACACTACAATACTCTTATAATCATAAAATAAATATATTACGCTCTTCCATTCGGATGAAACATATAAGTATAATATAGACTCTATAATGCCAAAATAAGGCAAATTAAGTACTGCAATAATTTTGTAAGCAAATATGGCTGTGCAGTTAAAATTTAGTTACTTTGCCCATACAATTTTAATACGTTGTAAAAGCAGTTAACAGAGTATTTAAAAAACATTGCAGAAATTATATGATATATTAATGTATGTTGAAATGTGATATACAAGAGAGGTTAAATTTTTGATCGTAAATATAATACCTACATAAAGCTGCGGGAAAAAATGGAGTATGCACTATAATTAATTGAATGCAAAAATTAAAGCTTGGTTTTTTGAACATACACTAGTGAAAAGTTTCATAAAACAACCGTGTTATTGCACAATCATCAGAAGTATGCTAAAAAGATACGTTAATATATTATATTATGTACTAAATAAACATAAGAAAAGTATATATCATCTTACTGACTCTATCATATTTCATTAAATTTAATTGCAAACCCTCCAATATCATTATTTTTAAGTACAGTTTCTGAAAGTTCTTCTGTGGCCATATTCGATCCATATGTGGAGCATATGGCCACCACGCAGCGCCCCCATGATACTCTGTCACACGCCAATCGCTTTGACATGCCAGAGTCCCTCATCTCCGATGAATACATCCTATGGATAGTACCAAACGGTCGTTGAGGACGCCGTAATCCGAAAAGGCAAGCAGGATTGAGGCTCTCCGGAGGTATCCGCAGCACGTGACTCAACTCAGCCAGTTCCATCGCCTCTCCATGACAACGTGACAGGGCGCTGCCTGGTACGTTCAGGTGCCACGATTCTCACAGTAATCCCTAGCGGCACATGCACATTACCGAAGTAGCGGGTGAAAAAAAAGCGGAAGAAAATTTATATTCAACACACCAAATCTTGTTAACAATCTTTAATGACATCTTGTGTCATGATTTCCATAACTGCAATTTATATACTACATACCTGAATCGAAATTGACAAGTATTAAATCAATACTAGGAAAGACCATGCTTCATTATTCAGGATGTAAAACATATCTCATTTCTCTGTCGTTTATAAAAATGATATTGCTCGCAATATTTTTACAAGTGGAAGCAAATCACTACCCACCTCATTTGATCAAAGTTTGACGACCCGATAAAAGTTTCAAGTGTATAAACATTTATATTTTGTTTATGTATCACATTGGTTTTGAATGCGGCTAAGTACTAAAACAATCTGGAACCGGTCATGCATCTTGACGACTGAGACGTAAAATACCATCTCAAAATTGTGCAAGTGCAGTAATTAAAAGAATTTAGACTATTAAAACTAAACCGTTTACTGGGGCTATAATTAATATTAAAGGTCTTATCATATCGCTTAAGGTTTTCATAATCCGACGACAGGAAGTGGCGTCCGCAGATCTGGCTGATATTCGACATGTCTCGTTTATCAAGAACTCTTAACGTGTAATTTCGACGTGTTAATAATTACAACGTTTTCGACGGATATTTCGATAACAATTATTGTAAGATAGAATCTTCGGAGTTACGATTGCGCATGACTTAAAGACTTGTTTATTCTCATATTTTGTATTGTTCTGACAAAGACTTCATATTTTAATTACTGAATCTTTATTATAAAAATGAAAAGCAATTAAAAACACATTCTAATCGAAAAACAGGATTCTTACTTCTTGTACAAACTGACAATTGTTTATGAACAAACAAATTTAGACGATGCTCTTGGGTTTCATTGCCTCGGATGCGAGATAACAGGCTTGAATCCTGGATGGTGATATTTTTATTTTGAATCCAAGGGTATGATAGTTTAAGACGTTTTCATCTCTCCCACATTGGTCATACTAGTCTTTGACAGCGCAATCCTTCATTTCCGACTCTCTCCAAAGAGAGGTTGAGACACTGATTTTCTGTATTTTTTCGTAGAACCTATCGTACTTAGGTGAATTATAACAATTTACCACAAGAATTGCAAGACATTATCGTTAGATATACAATAGTCCTATGTTGAAAAAGCCATTAAATTTATACTATTTGAAGATCATTTTGGAACTTAATAAATTGATTATATGTATTAAAATTAGACACAATTCGACAGTTTTACATTATACTCAGGACTAGTTTCGTTTTTAAACCATTGTAGGTTTCATGTACAAGGGTTGTAAAAAAATAATTGAAAAATAATGTCACATTATATTCCCGAAATAATGTTGAATTTATTTATTAATGAAATATTGTAGTTCGATACTTGTATGATAGGTCGGAGAAATATTGAATTTGTGAGAATTTCAAAATTCTCACTGTGGCGAATGGAACAAAAACCTTGGTTTCAAAACATTTGAGGGCAACGACATAATTATTTTATTTTTTCAAACGATACATAATTATAAATAATGTTCATTTTTTACCTACATTATTTTATTGAATTTTTTACATGATACAAAATAACACATTACGTTTTGCCGATAAGAAGGGACGCGTATTGTAAAAAAGCAGTTGTGGTCGATTAAATAAAATATGTGATTTATATGTAACTACGTAATTCAAAACTTTTTAAGTATCGAATAATAAATGCCTAGAACGACACATTTAGCAGTGGCGTAAAATGGCCAATAAAATATAATCAATAGAATTTGATTACATACAGTAGAGGACAGGTTTTTTTTATTTAGACAATTTTAACGAATGTTTGTTACATAATAGAAAAATATTAACTACCTGTAATAATCAACCATCGCGCCAGGCTAATAATTTTACAGATTAACTATGTTAGAAAGTTAATATGTATAAATTATACTCAAGACTTCATAAGAATTACAAATTAACTCACTATCCAACTCTCTTTTGGTATTGATAAGATTTTTAAACAATCAAAATATATACAAAGAATCCGTTTGGGTCGCTTATTAAAAAGGCATTATCAGAGAATAATAAATAGCACAACAGAGTCAATTTATTTATTATCAATGCATAATAATAAATTTATCAATGTTGAATAAGCAGATTCTTGGTAAAAAAAAGTATAAAGATGATAGCTTAATACGTAGTGTTGGAAACCAACACTTTTTGGAGAAATTAAATGAGGTTTACAGAAGAGGCAAGAATTCTCGACTAGACTTTTTCTCGATTAATTTTTCGGTTTTATAATAGCATGTGGTATAAAGTTAATTTTAAAGACGGCATGTGTTAATTTTCAATAAACACTGAACGATTTGTAAGAAAATTTATAATCATCAAAATCTGCCAATGACTCAGTCTGTAAAATATTTCGCCATTATTGTAGATTTGTGAAACGGAATCCCCAATCTAAGACCACCGAATTTTACGACATCGTTCACTGTTATCCCCGGAGAAGGTTTTTGTATAAAAATGATAGCGGAATGATTGACGATGCGGTTCCGCAGGAGTTGAAGTAATGTCCGATGAAGCTGGTGGAACAAATCCGAAAGGTTCATTAGCATTTCAATGAGACGTGATGGCGGGGCGGTTGTGGGTAAACTCTAAGATGCGAGAGGCGCCGTGATTAGTTTTTAGGATTCAAATATTCAGACGCGCTCAACGTTTGAAATAGTTAACACCAACAAATATCGTCTATCCTAGTTCTTATTGATATATATTATTATACAAGCCATTTTAAGACCCAGCATGAAGCAAATTTCTCATCGTATTTAAGTTACTACACAGTAAAAATTTTGAGACATATATTATGTTTGTTTTCATATTTAAACTTGCTTGTATTTAGTATTTTCATCTTCTTAGTAGGGGCTACAGACCGAGGTGATCCTTGGCCGCCTCTATTATTTCTCTACACTCCACTCGTGACACCCTGAATGTCCAACTAAGTCGCGGTCTACCAACGCGCTCCGTCTTCCCTCAGGAGTATAAAATACAAGGCATTTAGTGGGTTTCTATTCATCAATGCGTGATACATGTCCAGCCCAACGTAGGCGTTATATTTAGGATCACTCCATTAATGAGGATTAAGGTAATAATTTGAAGGGGACGTATTTCTAGTAAAAAATATTCACTTAAATTAATTCATTTATACGGTCGTGTAACTCGTTAGGGAACGACTGCGGGTGGAGATCCTTTCCCGAAAAATTATAAATTATAGACATTGTGTGTGGCCTCTAAGTAAGAATATATAATATATCAAAATTCATTGAATACACTGTTTCTTTATTTCATTTCAACATCACAGTAAGTAATCATGTAAGTTCTATATTTTAAACTATTGAAACCGAGAGATTAGAGCATCATTAGTTTCGTTTTTAGGGGTAAGTCACCAGAAACAAGTAGTCAATAAAAGTCCAATTATCGTAACCAACATAATAATACGCCTGTTACATACGAACGGAAAAAATACTCGTACACAAAGATAGTTTACAGGAATATTAAAAGGAAACCGAACTAAGAGCCCCTGGAAAAGATAGAAAAAATAGAAATTAAAATTTACTTAGAAACAAAAAAAAAATACGGTAGATGCGGAACCAAGTTGAATTATTAACGCCGACCTGGGTTTGGAGTTTGACCCGTAAACTATTTGAAGAAAAAAGTGGTTTTTTTGTAGATTGTTTATTGGAAACCTCTTATAAAAACCATTGATATATAAATTATAGAGCACACCCCAGAGGTTGGCGCCTGCCAACATAGCATCGGTGATTTCGAACGAAAGAATAAAACGAATGGGCGAAAAATCATTAGCGGATTGCCAATATATTATACGAAGACAGGACTTGTTTTTGACGATAAATTCCGTCATTAATAGATAGTGTCTTGAGAATTTTAACGCTAGCCGATGGATAATCACAGTACCAAGCTCGGTTCGAAATATAAGAACTATTATTATCGCAATGGTTGAATGTATAAGATCTCTTGAGTATAGTGATGTCGAACACAAGAATGAAATATTCCAAGGAAGATGTTACAAAAATACGGATTAATAATTAGAATGGAACTTTACACAAAAAAAACATACTTGTTGAAAGACAGTAAGTGTGTACCTAATATTTAAATGCTAAAAGATCATAACATAGCCGTCAACATTCTAATACATCTCTATTAAAATTTGTATCTATATTATGATCTTTTTCACGATTATGAAGGAGAAAACTACATGTCAACAATTAGATCTTTATATTAAAAAAATAATTTTGTTCGTCCCTTATGTGTTCCTATACCATTCATCTGATTTCGATGAAACTTTGGTAAGTTGTTTCTAAAAATCCAAAAAAAGGAATCAAATACGTACTAACAGCGACATCTCGTAAAACTTTCTGATTTATTCGTGTTACCAGACGGAAAACAAAAAATATCCAAAAGCACTTCAATAAACAGAGTTAAAACATAAACGCTCTCTTTCTTAGAGTGGCATTGTAACACATGCAGGGTACTCGCTAGTATTTGATAAAATCGCTTTAGTCTTCAAATATAGCGTACTATTTATACAGAATCGATGACAATATAACGATCATTTTCTTTTGAATTACCAGCATCAATCCAAGAGCATATTTTTTGTGGTGTTCTAGGCCGATCATATCGCACACACTTCCTAAAAGTAAGGTATATACCGATTGATTTACAACCATCACTCCTAACATTCACCAATTATTATCGTGGAAGAAAAACGCAAAAGCATTATCACAAGTGAAAAAATACTCTGTGTTTCTTTCAGTAGTATACAAGTATTGAACATGCTTTTAATTGATTATCAAGTCAAAACATGTTTGTCTGATTTCCTGAACAGGCCCACGATTTAGGTAGTGGTATAACTGGAGGTATCTTACATCTCGAATGCCAAAATCTCCAGAGTTGATATATGCCTTCGGTAAACCTTTGCTACTGAAGCTTGCATTTTTTTAAACCATACCCGCTCCCTATTCGGAGCATATGGCGATCACAACGGTTCCTCCAAGCCTCTCTGTCCACCGCCAGTCTCCTCGTTTCCTCCCAGGTAATCCCAGCATCCCGTAGCTCCGCCGAATACATCCTATGGATGGTCATCAGCGGCCTTCCAGGGCGACGGAATCCATCTGTTTGGTCGAAGAGACAGGCAGGATTCAAGCTCCCCTGGGGCACCCGCAGCACGTGTCCGAGCCAGGTCCATCTTCGATTTTTTATTTTCGACGTAATAAGAGGCTGGTCCGTCGGCTCTATTACCTCTGAGTTCCTGACAAAATCAAACTGTACACCTAGTATTCGTCGCAAGCATCTGTTTTCAAAGCACAGTATACGGTTACCCTGTGCCTTGGTGAAGTGTCATGATTCGCAACCGTAAAGCAGCACCATCATAATGCATGCGTTGAATAAGTGGTACTTGGTTCTGATTCCCATCAATCCCTAGTTGCAGCTCCAAATAAAGGTGCTGTCACATTTTGAGGCACTTGTATTGAAAAAAGACATAAATACTGTAGTCTTAGTGTGGGCAGCATAAATTATACGCTAAATTAGAAAGAGAATATAATGTTTCGTTCGAGTTTGATATAATCAGCGATGTGTATCTGGAGAACTTGTGCGAATTAAGATACTAATAATAGACATAAGCCAGATAAATAACATACATTGAATAAACATGTTTCGGCAGTGCCAATGGGAAAAGATCAAAAAATGTTAGGATTAGTTGTGTTTTCAGCAAAATTATACATCTTAGAATCTTGTTTGGTAATCAATTATATTTTTTTTCTTTAATTGGACTGCGAAACTAATAAATTATTTTAAGCATCGATTGAAAATACAATTAAAGATATATCCTTTTGGCAGTGTTATTATGGATGATGTCATGTTTTTGAGTTATCGTGACAACTATGACGACTGGATGTTTAATAATCTTTAAAAATCAAATAAATAAAAAGGAAAATAGAATTATGGCAACAGTGAATAACTATTATCATTTTATTCACACGGGGAGAGAATTAACAGTGCCCGAAACGGTGTACGAAAAATCTTAATTAAGAACTTAAAATAGATAGTTTGAATAGTTTTAAATTGAGTCCACATGGTCAATATTCGAAAAGATTTTTTAAGCTGACAAAATAATGTGTAACTATATAGTAATACAGTAACATAACTAGAAAACAAATGGAAATATTAAGACTTTGCCAATATACTCTACAATATGCGAGGGTTATTTTTATAATACGCTAGTTATCTAATGAACATCAATGCAGAATAGGTAGTGAAAAAATAAAGAAAATTGAGAAATTATCAGATGTTCCTATAACAAATATGTGGTGTTTTAAACACTTACTCCTTATTAAAGTTCAACAATAATTGCTCATTGGAATTACTGCTACAAAGTTTTCATTTACAAACACACACGATCAAAAAATCTTTTAATGCAGCATTTACCTTTATAATGAATGTTTAATCAAATTTAATTTAATTTAGTATCAGGCATTTTTAAATATTCAAAAGAATCACACTTCGATCGTGTATTAAATGAAACGCAAGCGTTTTTTTACGGTATATCATTATCTGGAATCGATTTAAATAATTCACAATCAAATACTTGGATGTAGAAAAAAAAACTGTTCGCTGTCCTTAGGACGATAAATCAATTTTAATTCAAATTTCATCGGATCGAGTCACTATCGTAATCTTTGATATAAGGCATGTAAACTCTACAGTCGGCTTGGTTTTACACGCCTTAACGGCTGTTGGAACTACACCGGCGATGGGAAAATAATAAATTTATTCAAAGGATTACGTTGCTTATTTTGTAGATTAAAGCATCATGAGCCGATGAAACAAATAGATCTATTTATAAATAAACAATATAATACCTGTACACTATACAATACAATCTAAGACTAAAAATTACATTTCTTTTCATATAATAAAATTGAAAATTGATGTCAACCTAATATATTTATATTTACCTTCAACAATCTATCAATAGTCTTTAGATTTTGACAAGACCTAATCGTTTTTGGTACATCCTACCAGCGAATTGTGCCCAGAACCTTCACGGATCAGCTCTCACTAAGACAATTAGCAAGAAAGATAGGCAGTGATAATATGGCAACATAGCTTCGTAAGTACATAAGTCGTTCATTTAAATTCAATAATAATAATAATATATTCGCGTTATTCTGCATTAATTTTAAGAGGCCGCTGGTTAATTTTATTGTGGTAAAAAGAGCAGTGGCTTCAATAATTATAATAAGCACTGGTTTGTAGAAATCGGCTTTTATAGCCAGAATTTTCTAAAATTAAAAACAGACATCAGATCTGTGCTACAGGATGCAATAAAAATTTCCCAAGCAAAAAAGATGAATTGATTTCATTTTGAAAAATTACTAAATCTTTTCAAATGGTTGTAACCGTAGTTAAAAGAATTTTTACGTCCAGTCGGAATCTGCGCATTTATTAATTTTAACACAACTATTTAAAGCAGTACAAAAATTTGGAATGACATCGTTTTCGTGATTATTTTAATATTCAAATGAATTGAGACAATCTCTCCGACCACTGTTTTGGTTTAACCAATCAGATGCTATCAACCTGTTAACACTATTAAAATGTATTTATTTCGGACAATTTAAATTATGACTTTAATTTGACATAAATATTATATTATTTATTATGTTACCAGCATTCAACGTTTGTGAAAGCGAAACTATATCCCCTATTGAAAATATTATCATATTTAATGTTTTGAATCTTTTTATACATCTTATTTTATAAAAAGATAATTCATTAGGTACATTTTTAAAATATAAATAATATAGACATTTAATATATTTCAATATTATTTGATTCCCGATTCAGCGATTATGTTTCATTTATGCTTTACTGGGCAGAATAATACGGAAGATATTAGAATCATGTAAATAGATATTTATTTACATCTCAAACATAAAATCTATATTTTGAACCTTAATTATAAGGTGATGAATGATTACTGTTGCCATCTATACGCACCCTTTTCAGATAATAAATTTTCTAATAGCTCTCGTTAAGTTAGGATATCGACTGAGGGTGTTTGATGAAATTTCAATATAGTACACTTTTGTTTAAACGCCGGTTTCAACATTCAAGGGCACGGATGAACTTAAACATTGAAAGCGGGCATAATATTATATAAAAAGAACATTTCATGTATAACACTCGCATATTGAATTAATAAACTCCACGACCGGTTTCATTGAGTGGGTAAGCTATTTCAATAATTAGTTTTACTACTTGATTAAATTTTTATTTACTTGATAGAACTATTTATTAATAAGGAAAGAAATATGAAATTTATTTATATTACTACGATGCCGAATTAGCTTTGCATATTATTATGTCTTTTTTGGTAACTAAATGCACTGCTAATTTTTACTTCATACTATCAGTTTTACAAGAAAAATACAAAATGGAGGAAATTAAAATAAGAGGGGAAGTATGCGAATTAAAAAATATTAAAGCAAAATCATAACAATGGTAAATTTTAATAGCAGTAAAGTAAACTATCTTGGATATAAATATAAGTTAACCGGTACCAGTTCAGTAGCAAATACTTGGCAATTCAAGGCGAAATTTAGGAACGATATAACTCCAACAATGGGTCAATATGATTTCCGAAAAGCTTCGAGAAAAGTAGGACTGTATTATCGATAACAATTCAAAGTCTACCTAATAGCCGATATGATAAAATTATAATTCAGAGACAAAATAACTTCAAAATGAATTCAAGATTTAAATTTACGACAGTATCGTAGTACTAAAATCTATTTCCAGCACAGCTATTGGCCAAACCTGGTTTTAAAATAACCACGAATTTCGTTAATTCTTGAAATATTTCGTATAATAAAGTAATACACACACATAATAAAGGTATCTTTTTATAACTCTTAAAATTTTATGATACGTAATAAAAACTAATTTTTAAACATAAAAAACGAATCATTTTTTTTAAATATTTATTTTTATTGGTGACACAAATTTCTTGTAATACGATTACGATAACGGGTTTTGTTTGTTTTATTTTATTAAAACGATAAATTTATTTTTTAAAACAGTTTTGTTTTAAGATTAATATTTTACAAAAAGAATAATTATCTTTATGATATTATTACTTGATGTAAAATGTTTATAGCATATTTCAGCTAATTGCAACTTTGTTTTTTCTCAAGAATGACCATTTCTAATGTAGAGCATATAAAAAAATTATCAGAGAAAGTTAGTTTAAGGATTATTAGTACGCATCGGCCCGTTTTTAATATCGGATAGCGGTTAAAAAACACATAGACACCCATTCCTATGGTTACAAATCCATAAATTGGTTTAAAATCATTGTATGAATGTTTACATTCCATGATTCGAACTCAAAAATCGATTGCCAAAGAGTTACAGGACCACTTGTGAATTACGGCAACGAAACATATTTTAACTATTTAGGTGAATTCGAAACAAGTTTATCTCATTTCTTTGATGTTTAAAATACGGATATTTGGCGTGGCCATGTTGAATATGTACATTTATAAATCATTGGAATTAAATAAAAAGATGCAACATCAAACAATGTGTTAGTAATTATTACTATGCGACTTACAGACTCTCGCCCCTGCGGTGCAGTTAGAGGTTATTGTGAATTGTGACTATGTACAAGTATCGAGTATGTTGTATAAGTCAGTGGGTTCAAATGAATGTTGAAATATATGAGAATTTATTGCAAACTAACCATTAAAACTATTGGAATGTAAATAAATATCTGTGGTAAGCCACCAAACAATATTTTATTGACATAGCCTCCTTGCCAATGCTTCAAACAATGTAGCTATGAATTTTACGGTTAATACAAATTATGAAATAAAGCAGCATAAAGATTAATCATTTTTACTATAAAACATATTTGAGATTATATTACATTGTAATAAAAAATATTCTTCTGTTACAAAAAAACTCTCCTTCGATAACCGATGGTGTTGACAAATTTAAATGGATTATTGCGTTTAACAAATCGGGACGAATATAACTTTTTCAAATTGCTACTGTTTTTTTATGTATTCAATTACTGTAAAATATTTTTCCGATTTATTTTGGGTACGTCCATTTTTTTTTTGATATAAACATTATTGAAATAATGTACAATTTTAAGCTTTTATTAAATGACGACTATAGATTCAAAGTTCCCGTGCTTATTCAAGAATACCAACGTTAAAAGTTTTAACAAAAAGTATTATGTTTGACTCGAGTAGCAGCTTATCGTTTTGATCATTTGTATGCTAAAATTTATTAACACGGATTCAAATAAATTTGACAGCATCATAATGCTGATGATTATAAGCAAATCAACAAGGCTTTCGCCACAATGCCGTCGACATCTCAAAAGCGACAGCTCGGGGATTTCAATGAATTATATTGAAGATAACAAAACCGCTTCACATACGTTTTTAATGGACATATTGAATTATGAATACCCTCTTATTATGAAAGTACTATCATATATCGTCGGCGTCCGTGGTGCAGTTAGTTTCGTCGCTGGCTACGGTTACGGGGATGTCTCGGGTTCAATTCCCGGTGCGGACGGTTTTCATAGATTGATCTTTCAATCGATTCATGGATTTCTGTTCGTAGTCCGAGTCCTCCCTCCCACCTATCCCATCCTCACGGGGCGTAACGAGAGCGATTAGCTAACCACTAGTCCTGTCATAGCCCTATCCTTCTGTCCCTACTCTCTTCGAAAAAGAAAAGAGAGGTTGAGCAACTGAGTGACACGCAGTTCTCGTAGAAAAAATTCTGTCAAGTTACCTCCATTAGGAGACCATATTCTCCACATTGGGAGCGGACATGGAAAAAAAAACATATAATTCTTCACAGAGTATTTAAAGTAAAAACTTAATAACAGTGAATATTTAAATTTTATGGCAGATGACATAATATATGGCAGTTTGACAATGATGATTGGCCGGGAATATTGCCAATAAAGACAAGCAATCGGGTGACAGATTCAGTAATCGAATGGAAATACGTGGGAATACAAATAGTGTGGAAGGAGTACAGGGGGGCTTCAAATAGTTTCATTAAAAAAAGGAAGTGTGCATTTTCAACATCTACACAATGGAATCAATCAATGAAATTTATTGACATAAAGTAGTATGAATAGCAGAAATGCTTAACACAAAAAGTTAGGGAAAGTAACAAGAATGGACATTAGACACGGTATTGGAGAGAGAATTTAATCAATCAGATGCTTTAAATGATTTAACTATACATTATGTAGCGATAAGTATCATAAACAATAAAAAATAAATGTTAGGATTTAAACGAAAGTACATATCGTCAAATATGTGAAGTAGGAAACTGTTTAAAAATATTGACTTACATGTTCGTCCAATGAGTATGTGAGTTCTCCATCGTCGTATAAGACAAACCATCGTCTTTGCCATCTCTGGAAAATAAAACAAAAAGGAGTATTAGATTGGTTTCAATAAGGTTAAGAAACACTGACGTGGATGAAAAGTAAAACAAAAAAAAGCTTCGCTAATAGTAGATTATTTATAATTTAAGACATCGACTGAGGGTGCTTGATGGAATTTCAATATCAAATTTGGATTATTGAGATTTTGTACACTTCCATGTATTTTGTCACTAACGACCCGGGTTTCGCCTTTCGGCATCTTCAGGCATTCGAGCACACGAATGGACTCGAACTGAGAGACAGTAAACAGTGTCTAACGTTTATATAGAAGATACAAATGCGACAAATATTAAATTTGGATTATTGAGATTTTGAACCCGGGTCGTTAGTGACAATATACATGGAAGTGTACAAAATCTCAATAATCCAAATTTAATATTGAAATTCCATCAAGCACCCTCAGTCGATGTCTTAAATTATGCGACAAATATTATTTACGAGGTAAGATATTATACGTCTGAGAGCTGCACTGATACCTGAGTTAAAATTTCGGGAATCTCCCTAATCCTTATTTTGTAAACACCATATTAACAGAGTGGCGAATTTCCGCTTTTCAACTTCTTTTAGCAATACCAGTGATTTTACAATTATAATAGTATTGTGGGTTTTGACGGGATGTAATTAGACGAATGGGTAAATATATACAATCATTCCACATTTAGTGACATCTGTTAGGTTAGTGACAAAATACATGGAAGTGTACAAAATCTCAATAATCCAAAAGTAGATTATTTAGTTAAGAGAGAAAGTTATGAAAATAAAACACAATTTGTTTTGTAGTACTTCTACATTTTTATAACGATCAGGACAGTTTTCGCTTGTTTCAAGCATTATCAAGTTGATACGTCCATGGATGCATATTTTTTGCATAATAAATTTAAATATAACGTGTCGATTGAATTAAAGTACTAAATTAAATTATATTTGAGAAAATGAGACCTTAACGCGTATCAAATACGGAATTTAATCTAATATCTGTAAAACCGGCAGTTATTATAATATGATTTTAAATATTTCTGAAATTGTGTTGTACATATATGTATTCAATTCACAAATAGATGCAACAAAAATATTGTGTGTTTTATTTTTTCCCTGTGTTGTTTCGCCAGTGTTCTGATTTTGGATGTGTTGTTTTTTCAACGAAAACAAAATATTGTATGAACAAAAGGTAGTTTTTGCATATTGCAAATTTATAATAATTTTGCGTATCTCATTAATGGAAATTATCACTTAAATAATTGTGGTTGAATTTAAGATTTTCATTTGCCAAAAGGTGTGCCACTACTAAAAACTATTGAATCTTCTATTCACAATCTGACCGTACCGTTATTTCCGTATCATTTTGTCCAATAAGTTATATTTTTACTACAGGCCCAAAAGGTTGTGGAAATAATATATAATCGAGAATTGTACAGAGAAGATATTTGTTTGGTTTTTAGAGTTTATCCACCAGAGCATCGCGATTATACGTACGGATTCTATAGCTAATGAATAAGATGACATTTGTCGCTACTTTTGAAAAGCAGTCATATCCATGTTTAGGTATTTTCGATTTTTATTTGTCAATTGTTATCGACCTGCGTGCTTTTAATATTTCTGTATTTAAAAATAGTCCAAATGTTATTAAATACCAAGTAAATCAGTATTTCTATGATTTTAATAACATTGTAACTGTGCACACGAAGAAAGTAAAAAGTGGTTTTTCTCGTGTTCGTCCATTTTGGATATGATTGCTTTTGAAAAGTAGCGACTCACATGTATTTGCTAAAAATCTTAGCAAATGCGATATTTACATTGAGAATACTAAAGAATGGAAGAAAATGCTAATTTTTATTTATTTGCAAGTCAGAAGAATTTCAAAGTCAAACATTTGGTTGCGAAACATAGAGCCATGAAAAACAAACACAGCACGATTGTTAAAAGCAAATCGCATGCTAATGGACGTCTTACAAAAAGAGCTAGTTTGCTTTCTCAAAAGGATATCCCATATTGTCCAAGACGCGTGGTAAAAAACACAAGGAACGTTCACGAAAACATCCATACGGAACCAACGCGAGAGCTATCTTTTTGAAACCAAAAGATTAACATAATATTATAAACGTGATACTTATTCAATCGATTTATGGATTTCTACCATATTGTCGAACCTTCCCTCCCGTTTTCTATCTTAGTGCTACCCAAACTTTGTTATTCCACGGCCTACAAAATTTGCAAAAATTAAGCCACGGCCCCCTACTCTGAAAATTAAATTAATTTAGTAATCAAAAGCTTTATTTGACATTATCTATAATAACATATATTGTTTGAAAAGTATAAATGAATTACTTGTACCGGGCCGGGACTGAAGATGACGGACAGGGTATGTATGAGAAGACCCAAATCGAGGAGAGGCGAATGGCTGGTTATCGAACGTCCTGGAAGGTCTGGGATCTCAAACAAACACCATTTCGAATCCGGTTCAACACTTATTTATTTTTAATCAAGATGCAGTGGTTTACAATACACAAATATAATCTTAACACCTGAAATTGATTCTACATTTACATAACAACTGAATTTACTTTAAGCTATAATGCAAATGACACGACAAAAGATTTTAAATTAGGTCCAATTTCAAAACAAACACAAACAATCCACAACGTCAACGGTGCCGACCACGCTGGTCGGCAACTCACCTCCACTCGAAAGACCGCAATCGACTACTCACACATAAAATTAAAACGACTCTCGCATCGTCGGAGCCACCCCTTTCCGTCAAAAATTGACTCGTCTTGCGAACGTATCCGCAGGCGATGGCCGAGCCCTTCGCGACAGAGTTGGGTCGATTTCTCCGAACCATTGTCATCACCGCAGTGCGATTTCAGTAATGGACCCTAATAAAACTTAAACTTAACAAAAAAACCAGGGTGTGTCAAACAATAATTATATACCATCAATTTGGGTAAGTTTGCCCATTGGTCTTAGATTGCCCACTACATGGAAAAAGGTTTTGTTATAATACTATGCAATATGAATATTTTATAGTTAAGCAAAGATATTGAGTAGCCACTGGTGTTAAACATATGAATTAATGTGCAACACAATTTGTTTTATTGTTGAATTTGTAAGCTTGTAATAATAAAACACAATGTAAAAGCTTTTCTTAAAATAAATCGGATAGGTCATATTTTCGATTTGTATTACTAATCTGTAAACCAAATGCTGTATATTTTTTCCAATCTCAATTATGTATAGAATATATGAAAGCATAAAGACAAGTTGCTAAGACTTTAAAATCACTGAATTTATAGTAATTACAGTGATTATTTGTATCGTTGACCAAATTTACCCGATTTAGATTAAAATTTTGCCCACCTTGTTTTATCTATATTTATATATCAATTATACGAAATCCATTTATGTTAATTAAATTTCATCTTAAGATATTAGTTCATTTTTACGGAGAACAATAACACACATAAACGCAATGGCGAGCCATAAAAATACAAAAACCTTCAGAACCGGCCCAAAGTTACCCTGATTGACCGTACTTCGTTCTTTTATTAAATACAGATAAGCATTCACAGCGTGCTAATAATGCTAAGATTTTACAATACGTCTTACACTGGACCGCAATACCTATTTACTCAACAAAATCAACTTGAATGGAATCTTAAAGACAATATGACATAATTATATATTTAAACGTAAAGTAAAAATGTGGCGTACCACTGCCGTGAAGTTTACTGCTTACGTGATGCGGACATCGATCTATTGTGCGACTAATAGAGTATGAAAAACAAATTGCTTGTAAGATTCGCCAGCAGATTCTATTTGAAATTATTGACAACAAAGTGGCAACTTGTAACTATTTACTTATTTATTCTATGAATGTGAAAAGCAAACTTCAACAGAAATATGGACAAAGATTTTTTCGAATAGATAATAGAAAAGTTAGCCTCAATAGCATAGTCTAATGAATTTATATTCTTTATTATTTTGCTATATTACTCGTTAAAATAATATAAAGAGATTTGGAGAATACCTATAAACAAATAGATGGTTAGGAAATTTCAATGAGTGCTTTGATTTATTTTTCTCCAAAGCCGAAATAAAACGTGTTCAGATTTGAATTATTGAGATTTTGTACACTTCCATGTATTTTGTCACTATCGACCCGGGTTTCGCCTTTCGGCATCTTCAGGCATCCGAGCGTACGAATGGACTCGAATTGACAGACAGTAAACATTGTCTAACGTTTATATAGAAGATACAAAATGACGTTAGACACTGTTTACTGTCTGTGAATTCGAGTCCATTTGGGCGCTTGAATGCCTGAAGATGCCGAAAGGCGAAACCCGGGTCGTTAGTGACAAAATACATGGAAGTGTACAAAATCTCAATAATTCAAATTTGATATCGAAATTCCATCAAGCACCCTCAGTCGATGTCTTAAATTAAAACGTGTTCAATTTTTTCGTTAAATACTAGAATAATTCAAATAAGTCATATAGTAACAAGAAATATTGTTAGAAAAATTTACTTAAGCTTCGTGATTTTAACGCAAGGAGGTTCAGACGTTCATGTTTATTTAAAATAACATCATGATTAGATTAAACATTTCACGAGAAGTCGGTACATTCTAATTTGAGTATGGTTAAAACTATTGCAAATTTTCGTATGCTGCAATCAACAATTCGGCAAACCGCGACAATGGATGCGATCTCTGTGTTCCTGGAAGCCAATGCTCACTCCGCTTTGAGCTCATGATGATGACGTATAAGCACTTTGAACATTCTGTATCAAATAATATCTTTTTCGCACAACCATCGAATGAATGAAATATTTCTATATAAAGCTATATAGCGTGGCACAAACAAAAGTTAAATAGTCTTCTTCGCAAGACAAAATTTAATGAAACATGCGTTCAAAAAAAATAACACATACAAACACGCTAATGTTACAATGAAATGCGATCATTTGGTATACAGAGTGTAGCATAAATAATAATAAAATCATAAAGCAAAGGTGTAACATTATCGTTTGATTAATCAACGTATTCAAATAATAAAAAAAACAACACGTTCTTATTCAACTGTACGTCGCACTTTGTTCTTACGCGATGTTCTCTGTACACCAATTGTGCACAACCTTTTGATGGCGTGCATCCCCGAAGATGAGTTGGATCCTCAGAAAACATACAAAAATACTTCAATCTTAATAGAATCACATATTATACAGTTAAAAAGAATCTTTCAAATGCTCAAAATTTAAGCAAGCGATCCTGTTCCTGACGTTTGAATAAAGTTATAGAAATTGCACTTAATTGAAATTACATAACTAGTGGTTTTCATTACATCGTATAGTGTAAGAGGCTGCACAAAGGACAACTTAAGAGGCTTTCATTTAACAAAGGATACAAAAAAATCTGATCTGAATCATTTAGAATGTCATTACGTATCTAATCTAACGTAAAAACGGGAAAGGAAAATAAATAATTAGTCTGTACCCACCCTAGTAATAATAAGCCAGGAAGCTAGCATTATCTACAGGATAGTAGGGATGAAATAACAAGGTTTTTAATTAAGTAGATTACGAGCCAGAATATTTATTAGCCAGTAACATTGTGTCAATGTAAAAATGGCAATACACCTCACGAACTACTGGTTGAGATACGCTGCTTCATTGCGTGTTGATAAATTGTGTCAGTCATCATTCGGAATGATGATGACTTGGTACATAGAGATATCTTGGTATAATAAGCAACTCTTGACTGCCTCTTCTAGAGAACCTCGCCATCTTTATGAGAAAACCGTTTACTTATTTATAATATAGAATAGAAAATATAACGCATTAGTAACAGAAAAGTCACATCCATTGAACAGCAAAGACAAGCAATAAATATTTCATAATGAAAGCTAGCTGTTATGTTTAATGCTGAGACGATTTATTCACGGATATTCCAGGAACAACATCCACCGATACAGAGCGAAAGGGAAAACCAGACAAAAATCACCTTACATTTGACGCGGTTAAAAACAAAAACCAATATGTCCACTTTATGATATTAGTAGTCAACGACGTTTTTGTATTTCAAGATAAAAATTTTAGTTTTAGCGATAGTTTATTTTTTTTCATTGTACTGTATTTCCAATTGGAAAGTATGTATGCGAATAATTAGTAACCAGTAAGAAGGAAATTGGTCATATCGGATTCAGAATGTCAATAAAAGTTTAAACATTTAGTTCTTATGCTCTTGTTGGGTTTTGAACGTTATTTGTCATTACATATGATGTAAAATAACATGTAGACTTATTGGGTTTTGCTTTTTATCACGTTATTTATCAGCCAACGTCTGAACTGTGATAGTCGAACTAGCCACTAGATATTTTACATAATTCTCGTGGAACTAAATACTTTAAAATTGTCACCGTATTATAATGGAGTTCTACCAATTAAAACAATAATAGTAGATGACACTATGACATGCTATATTATTGTATAAAAGAGTATTTTTATACACAAATGTGTGAGATATACTAATAAAATGTCTTGAAAACAGCAGGTATGTATTCGATAAAAAGTTCTTGTATTCACAATGAATGATTACTATGTAACGGTCAAAAATGAATACAAGTTGAATCAATTCATAACGTTTAAGTCATGTTTCCATCATACAAAAGAGTTTAAAATATAAATATTATATAATTTGATCAACACAAACTGAATGTCATTGCACATGTTTCCTCGTATTCAAAGTGGTCATGTGCGGTTGACCGTGAGGAATTTTGGTCTCAAAGGCCACATACACGACAGACCGTTCGCTCTTCCCTTATATGGTGAAGGATAGAGGAAGCGCGGAGAATCCTACTCACTACGGCGATGCACTTTAGCAATATAGGTCAATGTACATACACACTTCTCTGTCATATCATTCCACTCTTTGAATTTTATTAACGAAGTTTCAGAAGCACTGTATATTTTTGATAGCGGTAAACGGTATTGAGATTACTATACACACTGCAAAGTGGAATCCCGATCTATCGTTTATTTCGTCAGGTCCCGGAAAATGTTCATACAATATTATCACAACGACTGTACCTCTGTACAACGATTTTCCATACTGAACGTTGACATATGATCCAGTTAACTGTACATTTCTGCATTGATTCTGTTCTTGCGCAGCATGTACTGAGAGATACGAAACCTTGCTTAATACGTATAAAAAGCTAGAATTGAATGTTTATTTTTAAGAAAAAATATGCAGCTATAGTTTTTCTACATTCATCGTTTAGTTTATATGGTCCCTTCAAAAACAATAGATTAAAAATAATATTCAGTTGATAATGCTCGCGATGAGCTAAACTAATACAGATTATTTATTATAAACATGTGAAAGTAGCACAAACAAATTGTGTTTTATTTTTAAAATATAATATAATGCCTTTCCACCGAGAATTGACAGTTAACATCTTAAAGTGATTTAAGAAGAACTATTATTGAACAGATATAAGTAAATGGAAAATTCGCGTTCTACCAACTATATAAAGTATTATCTCTGTTATAAACAAATAATAAGATTACAAAAAATAACATTTTTAAAACAGTTATAGGTAAAATTTTGCAATTAATGATAATTAACGTATGTAATCGAAGCAGAATCTAAAAATGGGCGGGAAAGCAGTAGAAGATGCAATATTTCCATATCGTGCGATGTCGCCATAATGGCAAGACCGTAAAATTCGCCTAAAATATTTGTTTTGGTCCCTAATTCCTTTCAGAATTCCGAAGAATAGAGCCAGCCACATTTCTGATTGCTTAGAAATAGTTATAATTTACTGGCGCTCGTCACGCAACTCTCTCTACAGAAAAAGAGAAGAAATATTTATCGATATTAATACAACAGCGGTTTATTTAATGGGCATGAAGACACGCCATAATCTGTGGTATTAGCTGTTTCACAAAATATTCCAACATTGCCAATTTTGAAAATTACACTTTTTTAATAATGATATAGTCGCTGTAATTTAGTGTAACGAAAGAACATAATTAAATAATTTACTGTATATATTTTATGTTAGAAATCAACAATAAAAACATTATTTAAAGACGAGAGCAATACTGAAGCTTCCGTGACAATACTGACAGTGAAAACTTTGTTAAGAAAAATAATTAAACGATTTTTCTACAAAATTTTGTGAAATTAATTAATTCGGCCGAAGTTCGGAAACGACTTAACTGTTTTAGGTAGGCCAGTGCTTTATTCAAAAAAATCAATACAAAATTTTCTCATTAATATAGTATAGAGGTCTCTATCACTTAATTTCTAGCGCTGCTATTCTTCACCTAATGATAAATAAAATGAGTATTAAAATGTTTTAAAACAAAAGAATCTTACATCTTAACGTCGTCACGATGAGATGAAGATGTAGACGATTTATTTTTCAAACTCATATTAAGTCATTAAAAAGTTTATATGTACTAACAATAAATACTCGTAATCATAGGTGAGTTACTCTTTTCCCATTACTGGAAAGAGTGATTATGCATTGTTTTCATGGCGATAAAAAAAACTAATTTCATACTACGTTACACATGGGCCGAAGAACAATAAAATTGGAGTTCTATTTAGCGAATCAGTGAATAGACTACACACCCATACGCGCAATAACGGGTTTACTTTTGCTCTCTATAATAATTTCACTTACTGTATTTTATTAATTAAAATACATATAACTGTGAAAACTCCACACAAATAACAGATATAATATACTTATTCAAACACATCATTGTTTTAGTACATTTCGGTTGTCACACAGCTAACGAATTTTAAAACGGCTGGTTAGTGGTGTTTAAAGATTGTCGGCGTCCGTGGCGCAGTTGGTTTCGTCGCTGGCTACGGTTACGGATGTCTCGGGTTCAATTCCCGATGCGGACGGTTTTTCATGGATTGATCATTAAATCGATTTATGGATTTCTGTTCGTAGTCTGAGTCCTCCCTTCCACCAATCCCATCCTCACGGGGCGTAACGAGAGCGATTAGCTAACCACTAGTCCTTTCATAGCCCTATCCTTCTATCCCTACTCTCTTCGAAAAAGAAAAGAGAGGTTGAGCAACTGAGTGACAAGCAGTTCTCGTAGAAAAAAATTCTGTCAAGATACCTCCATTAGGAGACCATATGCTCCACATTGGGAGCGGACATGGAAAAAAAAAAAAAAAAAAAGATCAATATAAAAATTAAATGAATGCTGTAATTAGTGGTTCTCTTAGCATTACACCATTATACCATTTGTATTTGTTAAACTGGTCAATAGGTTTGTAATTCGGAAGTATATATATATCCGAAATCTGGCTTACATAACCTGAACGCATGCAAGAATTTTGTTATTTCTGGTGATAGCAAATTTTATACTGAAAGAATTTTTAATTGAATATGGAGCAAAATACCCTCCCACCCATCCGATCCTCAAAAACGAGGCGCAGTGAGAGCGATTAGCTAACCACTAGTCGTGTCCTAGCCATATCCTTCTATCTCTTCGAAAAAAGAGAGGTTGAGCAACTGAGTAACGAGCAGTGTTCATAGAAAACTTCTGTTGAGATACCTCCATTACGAGGCCATATGCTCCACGTTGGGAGCAGACATGGTAATAATATAATTTAGCATACCCTAAACCCAGGAGAGGACCACTTTCCGAGTTCTAGCTAGGTTCTTAAGTGCAACCTTTATATTGCATTTATATATACTTTTAATAATAATGGCTAGAGTCGGAAATTTCTTTCATTAGATGATTATTTCAAAGTAGCTTGGATATGTCAATACAAACAAAATATGATCGAATTATAATTAAAACGTACCACTGATATGAATTTTGTGTCGGCCCTATGGATTTATTGACTGTTTCAATATATTCATTTACTGTATTACAATGATTAAAAGACCTCAATATTTTGTCGAATGAATTATTTATGACATGTCGTAGAAACGCTGATTGATGACAATCGTACAAATCGTAAAATGACAGTTATTAATTTCTATTATAAATAAACTTTGCATTTGCAGAGTCAAGTGACAGTTTATAGTGTATCATAATCTCGTCAGATGAAAAGTGAGTAGGTAATAATATTTCATCAGGTCGAATTCGTGAATAGAGACTCTCACAGATTCTCATATCCAAGAAGACTTCAACACCCAATAAGTGGTTGGTTATATCAGTGGCGCCCCCTGGTACCTTAATTTAATAATAAAATATAAAATAAAGATTAAAACAAAATTTAAGCATTGAGTACTATCATATGATTTTTAATTAAGAGTTGTGTCAGAAAACTCCCATAAAAAGGTTTTAAATACATGGAGGGTATTTTTATGTTTAGTATTAAGAGACATGCTAAGAAAAAAAATGAAAAACGTTCCACTGCAATTCATATTATTTTTTTTGTTGTTGAAATAATATTACAATAACGGTAAATTAAAGTGATTGGGAATAAATACTAAATAAACAATAATGTAATTTTTAAATTTTGTTTTTACTTGGGGGCAGTGTTGAATTATTTTTACTGTTATAAAGGGGGCAATAGCTTAAATGAGGTTAAGAAACACTGGTCTAAATCGTTCTACTCAATTGCTTTACAAATGAATTCATTCATTAAATCGACGGTGTTTTGGCCTAATTATGAAACCATCAAAAAATACGAAAGTGAGTTAATGATCGGATGTCATTTAGAAGACGATATAGCAGGCTCGGCCAAATGATGTAAATTAGGAAAATAAATGAACCACTTTATGGAAAGGAAATATAAATTTTACATTGGTTTTAGGTTTAAAAGTTCTGATCCGACCGCTTGATGTAAGCCACTATTATATCAACACTCCCTACGTATAATCCCGTACCTGCAAACATGAGAATTTACAGGAGGGCATTTCAAAGAAACATAACGCAACTCACCGTATAATGTTTTCGGTATAACAGTTTCCGTCAGTTTTCTCTTAAACAATTTCATCTTGAATGTTAAATCAATTGGCCAAAACGAGCTACAAAGATACGAGGTTTTGTCAGAGAGGTAATGATATTAAATATTATTGATTAGAAGTGCAATTAAAAGCAGTTGTACGATGAATGATATTAAAAAAACTTTTCAGTAACTCCTAAGCTTCGGTCGATCAATGACGTACAGCGATAGCCCAAAAGTTATATTACAAAAAGATATGAATATAACATTAAATAATTAAAGGGGAAAATAATTTCAATTAGCTGAAGATAGATATGCGATCCATAAAAATAGGATCAGTGTAACCGAAACAAAATCCAATATATTTTTTGATGTAGTACGTCACTGCATGGAAGTAGTATCACGTCAAAATATCACGAAAATCAAGACATTATCGCAAACCGTTTTACCTTGAACACCTGCAGGCGTGCAACACGATTTTTCAAATACTAATCTAATATGCAAATCGTAATGCATATTATAAAATTCATATTATCGTCTCTTAGGTGCATTACGCCTGTTTGGCGGAACGAAGTCGTCAAAGTGTAACGCTGCCATTTATACGGTCAAGTAAATACAATTTGCACGGATAAATTAGAAAACGTATGAATCGACGCGGCAAGGAAGAGATTTATGAAATTCTCAGAACTATATGAATGAATTAGCTTACACAGCCGATTGGTTGTAGTCATCCGCATAGTTCGCTGCTAAATCTGTGATAAAATATGAAATTTAACAATGGATTAACTTAGAGCTGGTGAGCCTGTTTCTTGTATGGTATTTAGTTCAGCCTTTTGGCTGAATCCAAATGTGCGGAGGTTTTTTAATTTACCGAATAGAAGTTTCTTAAAGCTGCTACATTTGATTACAGAAATGAATGCGGGTTTCCATCACGGAAAGGTCGTTTTATTAATAATAAAACCACTGATTTTCTGAGATTCCTGGTAGCATATTAAATAATAGGAAAAATGTCCACATTCATAAGAACGCTTTTGGGGTTGATACAACTATTCTATTATACAGGCGTGACTGATTAATACAAACATTCAAACAACTATGAAATACGAGTGCACGGTGATGCTGTAACAATCATTTAAACCGCATTTACGCAAAATGCATTCAAAGCAGTGTAACGTCAATTCAAATTAACGTTCATTTGGATATACTGAATGTGACAGTCAATAGTTAAAACAACTATATTGACACATTTTAACAGCATGCTAATAAATTATATACTATCTAGGAATGTAATATCGTTTACTGCCAAATAGGCTAATGGAAATTATATGTCTAACAAGCAATGCATTTTTTGATACCATTTTACAACAAACGCAAACGCACCAGTCGCCTCAAAACGAAGGATGTTAATATTTAATGACCGAAGAATCGAGGTGACTTAAAAACATTGCACTATGCGTCACTATAATTGATTATCGAGCCAAATTATCGAACTAACATTTAATTCGATAAATATCCGAACCGACTTATACTTTAGTAACTGTGTGTCCCAAAATTTATAGTAACGTGGAAGCGTTTTATTACTTCTGACTTTTTCGTATATATTTCGTTTCGCACAATATTTTGGGATTTTAAATAATTCTATTATGATAATTTAAATTCGTCTATAAAATACAGGAACTATTTTTGGTTGCTATTCCAGTTGATGTAACGATCACGGTAGTCAATGAGTTAGGTTAACAGCTGTTGTTATATTACAAGAATGAAAAAAATAAAGATGCATTAAAAATGTACGTTCCGAACATATGAACCAGATTGAATAATACATCATAAGCTGCACGAAAATACTGAGGTATTGAAACAAGTCTGAAAATATTGGGGTCGCCTTAACTTGCCGGAAAAAAATACCCACATGTAAGTAA
Source organism: Himalopsyche phryganea (assembly GCA_022494535.1). Lineage (NCBI taxonomy): Eukaryota > Metazoa > Arthropoda > Insecta > Trichoptera > Rhyacophilidae > Himalopsyche > Himalopsyche phryganea. The sequence continues at coordinate 1,541,561 of JAGVSL010000001.1, read as the reverse complement.
CCATACTTATATCATTGCAATAACACGTTTGCCCTCGTTGATTCGATAACCAATATTGAGATCACTGGCCACTTACGAAATTAAAAAAATGAAGTGTCGCAGGCAAATTACTGCAACCTGTTTACCGATGTCGGTTCACACGGAATTGCGCTCGCCTGCAACACGGTCGGTAAGACTACTCTAGACGGCGAGATTACAAACGCAGACTGTGCGTCGCTGAGATTCAGACGCTGTGAACGCAGCGTGCGGTGACCCAGTGGTACAGTTCGCCAAAATGTTATTTACGTCACTAACTACTTACTTGGTGATTCAGAGTATAAATCGTTCATCTCTTCGTTAAAGTACTCTTCATTTAAAATTTGATTAACATTAAAAATGTATGTAAGTCTAGTATCTCGAATACGCATATTTATTATATATTGTACTAATCATTTAAACTATTCGCTTCTAAAATTGTTATTTATTTCATTGTGTCAGAAACTAACTGCTTAATAATTTGAGGTTTCCGATTATAATTCGTTCATTTTGTCGTTTAGGTACCCTACAATTAGAACATCAATTGATATCTATATTTATAAAAATGAATGTCTGTTTGTTGGTTTGTTGGTTTGTCCGGATCTTATAGGCTCCTAAACTACTCAACCGATCGCGACGAAACTTTCAGGAAGGACTTATTGTGATCATGCCGGGAAATATTATATAAAATAAATGTGTGTTCGTCCTTTACGCGTTCCTTTACCATTCATACGATTTCGATGAAACTTCGGTGAGTTGTTGTGCACAACCCGTGAAGGGTTCTGAAGAAAAAAATTGAAAATCTAAAATTGAAAAAAAGAATCAAATACGTACATACAGCGACATCTAGGAAAAACCTTCTGATTTAGTCGTGTACGCACCAGACGAAAAACAAAAATATTGTGTTATGTTATAACAAGTGTGATATTGAAACTCGGGTTCGGGTCGGACCAGACCTGAAGATGATGGGCTCGAACCGGATCTATGAAGAAGTCTATGAAATTTCGGCCTGTGCAGACCTCTAATCCAAAAGCAGTTCAATAAACAGAATTAAAACACAAACCCTTTCTTTCTTTGAGTGGCGTTGCAACGCATGCCGGGTACTCACTAGTTATTAATAAATTTTATGCTAGAGAAATTAACAAAACTCACATTCAACGCCACCACCACTACGCCCGTCCAATTGAATGTTACATTATTGGCCCAGCTATGTTATCGATGATCTTGTTCCATTTGTTATCTTCAATTACGAAACTGTGCAGACTCAAAAACACCTGTTTTGTGCCCCTAGTTATACGGCTGTGTCTGATAAGCCGCATCGTGTCACCTAAAGATGTCATTGACCTTGTAATAACGGCTTGACCTTGTAATAACGGTTTCTATGTGTAATATTACATTTATATAACATAATTATTGATTGCATTACATTAACATAACTTCAAAAAATTACCTTCTTATCTAAGCGTGAAAATGGTTTTTCTCGAAACAAAGAGTAGGGTTATGAAATATTATACCGAAATATTGATTTAATGACTAAATGTTTTATATATGTTACGGAGATGATTCGAATAATACATTTTTTACGATTTGCTTGGAAGGGTGTCAGAGACGCAAGCATTAACAATATATTTGAAGATTTCTATCTTACATACTGTTGATATATTTGTTTGAAACACAGAATTAATTGAAAAAATATTAAAAAAAAACGGAATGACTTAGGATAGGAGCGTTGAGATAATTCAATGGAAAATTAAAAGAAGCATCGAAGCAAATAGCGGATAGCACAACAATTTAAAAAAAACTTATACACGGAAACACATTATATAATTTTACCGATATAAACAACTTTGGTATAAATAACATACGCAATTAACTGAAGCAATAATTTAATTCTAGCAGATGTATCGAGAAAAACATACTCTAATAATTTTTTAAAAATGATTTGCATATAACTGTCATAAAATATAAATTACATTATAAAATATGTAAGGCAAATCATTATTAAGTACAGTTTACATGAATCAAAATAACGCTTCTGTATTATGAATAATTTAAAGCTTGGTGAAATATGTAAGGCAGACGTGTAAATATTATAGTTCGCGTTAGAAAATTACATGAAGCTTGCGATGTGAATTTATTTTAATTTAACGTTATAACTGCAAATCGTTTTGTTGCATTTATGACATATCAACCGTAAACGCTTTAAACCACAGATGCCTTGCATATTGCATGGATCGATATACTATTAATAAAATAATTCAATTTTTGTTTTTTAATATAATATTTAAACGAATTGGCAAGTTATGTATTAGAAAGGGTTAATTAATAAGGAATATAAAACCAATTTACCAGAGAGTATCAAAGAAATTGCTTCTACTTTATGCATTTCATTGAATCTCATCACTAATGATATATATATAAAAACCTGCAGAGCAAGAAAATGTGGACACCATATAAGGTCATAAATAAACTTGAATAAATATTTTTCAGTGTTTGTAAGGGGCAGTATAAAATGATGTAGTTTCAACCAAGTGTAAATACAAAAATATTTATAAGAAGACACAAACTATTTCTTCCATCTATCTTATTAAACTACCTAATTAAACTAAATCAAATTACTTTTGTACGATCAACAATGTGTTTTTTAAATGCAGATAATTATTTCCACTATACGAGTTTTAAGCTTTCAAATTAATATTAAAAATGATTACTAAGTGTATGTTCGGCTAAACCCTGAACGTCGTCAACCGCGAAAAGTTCGATTCACATTAGCAATTATGATGATGCATGTTACGCGAAACCGTTACATCAATCAGAAACCACGATTGGCGAGCGTGGTAAGCTTTGCATGACGTATGAACATAACGCAAAAGGAAACTAAGATACTTTAAAGGTGTCACACTATAAATAAATACTATAAACATATTCTAAAATGTGTATTTCAACAACGGGACTGGTCGTGTTGGGTTCTACCTGGTGATGCAAGTCCGGAATAATCTCGCATGGGAAAATTGGGAAGTACAATTTTAATATTAAGTCGAACTGTTTATAATTCTTAACATTCGGTAACACGTCTTTTAATTAAAAGTGTGGCATTTTTGAAGTATGCCGTCATTGTACCTCCAAATTTTAGGTTATGGTGAGTGGTTGATTAGTTTGAAGATATATATGGAAGTAACGAAATTTTTTCAATATCGAATCAAGTGTGACATCTGTACTTCAAAGCAACACAAAATATTTACGGAAACGCTCCTGTTTTTATGTATGAAGTTAAACCCGGTGTTAAACACATATTTATTTGTGCAACTGGACTCAATATGCTCTTTATTTCAAACATTCCCTGTTTTTTCACTATCTGAGTAGTTTTCGTTGTACGTTATACCTTATCTCGATATTGAATGATAAAGTGTATACAAACATTTAAATTTTACGATGATATAACTTGTCTATACTGTTAAGACCGATGATATTGGACCTATCACTGTTGACTCTGACAGATGTTTTCAAAATCGGTGACCAAAGTTTTGTTTTATTCCATAATTGTCATTTAAAATGCTAACATCGAAATATGTGGCCAGAAGATATTCACAATGTGAACGATATGACCCTGAAACCATTTTGTGAGTATTCGGTTGGATAATTAATATGCGTACTTTTTCGTTAGGATATTCGAACCATTGAAAATGCAAACCAAGAAAAAAAAAATCCTGCAGGGCTCGGCTACTTGACTAAAAAAATATATTATTTGACTTATTTTCTGTGAACCACAGCAAACTGTCGGTAATTGAAAATAAAATAAGTTATAGTACGAATGAATTGTAGCGGAGATTATTATATTCATATGAATTGAATTTGACAAAAATTGTGTGAAATTTTGATCCTTACAGAATAAAGTGCTACTACAGCGTCCAACTAATATGATGGATAAATATTTACTCAATTAAAACCAATATGCGTTCATAATTATGAACCAAGGTTTAGAGTCACCTAGTAACCTCGCCGGTATCCGGTGAAATAATATTATTTGCATTTATTTATACGGAGTGTTTTCCGGACTTGTGTTTTTTTGCCGGTCGCCGAGTGGCACACTTATGGATATATTACGTCTATGTACAGTGACACACATACGTTATGATAATTCTACCGGTCATCATCATTCATCAATCCCCCCGCTGTTCCTAGCTGATGATTTGCGATGATATAAAAAAGGACCGCGCTTTGAATACCGGTTGGCCACCGGACCATGTGAATTTTATAGTTTACTTCATAATAGATAAAAAAAATTGGTATTAGATTGGATATGAATTTGGCGTGTTTCTTGCTATTTATTGCGAATAATACCTATCATTCATGGTGTCGGCGTATTTTTGGAAAAATAGTTAACACAACATATGAAACATGTGAATCTTATCAAATAATTATATTATGCCGATTTTCCGATACATAGTAAAGCGACGCATATTATGTCAGATTCAGTAAATAATATAAATATATTTTTATATAAAACGTATATAATTTAAATATACGTTGAATCACCAACAGATGCCACTAAATGTGGAAAGATTGTCTATATTTATCCTTTCGTCGAATTGCATCCCGTCGAAACCCACAATGCTATTATAATTGTAAAATCACTGGTAATTCTAATAGTAGTTGGAAAGCGGCAATTCGCCACTCTGTTAATGCGTTGTTTACAAAATAAGGATTAAGGCGATTCTCGACATTTTATCAGTGTGGATTCCTAGACTTATAATATTTTATCTCGTAAATAATATTTGTCGTATTTGTATCTTCTATATAAACGTTAGACACAGTTCACTGTATGTCAGTTCGAGTCCATTCGTGGCCTCGAATGCCTGAAGATGCCGAAAGGCGAAACTCGGGTCGTTAGTGACAAAATACATGGAAGTGTACAAAATCTCAATAATTCAAACTATAACGTATATTTTAAAAAATAAAACATAATTCATTTGTACTACTTCCACATATTTATAATGATCAGGACCGGTTTCGCTCATCACGAGCATTATCAACTGAACATCATGTCTTTCCACCAAGAATTGACAGTTAACACCTTGAAAAAAAAAATACAACGTTTATGTTTAAAATAAAATTTTAATACCCTGAATAATTTTGTAAGATCTGTTTACAGGATACCATCGGTTAAAATCGCAAAATAAATATCTACGTTTGTGAGAAATGTTGTATGAATGCCACAATGCGGCTAGCCTTTAGTGCGTATGGGCGTTCAATATCGAAAAATTACGACGATTCATTCTTGAAATTAGATCGAAAAGCAAAAGAAAAACAAACTGTCATTCAAATCTCATTAATACACTTACTTCTACTGACTCTTTTGTATTTATTTACTTTTCGTGATGATGGAATATAAATAAGTAAATTAATTTATGTTTTATTATGTATTCATACCGTATTTGTAAAATATTATGAAAGCACGTACAGTCAGTAATATTAAAGCAATTATTTAAAAAAATATGATGAATACATTTGAACTTATGCAGGTGTAAAGATGTGTGTAAAATGTAACCAAGTTCAATGCACTCCGTGAGTATCAAAAACATAAAACTGTATAACATATTTATTGGCAAGTAATAAAATAATCGATAAGGCTTACTGCTGTGTCATGTGATCCTGGCATGAAAATGCACGGCGTTGGACAAGCATGTCAATTCTAATGGTGCATCCACAACGCGTGTTGCGGAGTTTAATGACTGTGGCCCACATAGCAACATGGATGCCTATTTTGCAACAAATTTGATAAAGATAGCATTAAAATTATTAAAATGTTGGTGTCACACTACACTGGTGATCACAACATGTGCAACGATAAACTTATTATTTTATTTAAAGTAAATATTTGCTAAAATGTATGGTTCAACGACAATTTTATCATTAATATGCGTCGTTTCGGTAATTTGTCTATCGCTGCAAACATGGTAAAAGCAGATCAACTTTTTTGTTTTATCCGAAAACGGAGTTATATTTCAACTATCAATATCATCAAAAGTAAAGTGGAGTTTATTCGATCGATTGTCGATAAAGTTGGTATCTAATTGTGAAAATTCGATTTAAACTTGTACGCCAAAAAACTGTAGAAAAAAACACATGATTTATTGTAAATTTATACATGTTTAATTGTCATGTCAAGTAAATATGTCATTGTTTTAATTGGCGCGATAAAATTATCGAAAGATTCATAATGAGCTTTGATTCTGAAATTATTAAATATAATAATACATCAGAAGATATCTGATGAAAACAATGCATGTCAGTCAGAACTTTCTAAATTAAGTTACACTGCCTGATTTTAACGCGACTGTAAAATATTATACTAGATAAAAAAAAAGCCTTGTAAGATGACAACTTCATTCAACGAATATTCAAAGCCAATAAAGATATTTTAAAATGATAGTCTTTTTAAACGGCTGTAAATTATTTCGACGTAATCTACAGTCAATCATGATTATAACGATAATACTAACAAATTCAAGAAAAAGATACATAAAAAAACGCAATCAAATGCTATCATAAAACATGGTATTAAATAAAAAGTTTTATTAACATACTAAAGACATCTAATCACAGTAATACTGCCACGTTCTAAGAGATATAAACTTATGAAACTATCTAGTTAAATAGTCAGGAGTCAGGACTATATTCAGTGACGTAGAGTTCATTTCCGTCGTCGTAACATATATTATGGATTAGTTACAGGATGTTTTAAAAAGGAAACATTCGTATCGACACCTCCTGAACCTCTATTTTCTCAGATCACTCCAGATTGCCCTCGCCACCACCCGATTTACAGTCCATATTGGGTATTAATAACCAGCTACGTCGCTTTTAAATGGTTTTCGTAGTGTCTTGTAAGCAGTTACTTAATACTTGGTTGATTGGTGCATTGTGGTACAGAAGTATTTGATAGATTTACAAAATTTAAAAAATACCTGCAACACACTGGTAAACGACCGAAAATTGCATTAATCATCCAAGAAATACAGTTTGTTACATCTTCCCCATTCCATTATATCATGATATTGGATTAGATTGAAAACGATAGCAACAATCATCCAAGATATATATTTTCAAAAATAGTTTGAAATCATCAGCGGTTAATGAAATGTCGATATTTGCCGGTCCACTCTACAAAGTCTATACACGTTACTGACTTTTACGACACTAGTTATAATATTCAACCATCGTTTTTTTGACCAGGGTTTATTTTATAACTTTAATACAAGTATTTGAGCGCGTCATATGAAATAATATAAAACATCTCAATTCCGAAGATCTAACTATATAGCTGATATAAATATGAAGGCACAGTCTCGATAGAGTTATAAAATTGTGATTTATGTATCCGATCATTTAAGAAGATCTTGACATCATTTTAATGCATACAAAGGCAATTCACATGTAGAATTTATCACATTATTAGTGTGCGTGGGATTGACGGGAAAAGTATGATAACATTAATACGATTTTAGTGATGTAGGTTTCTATGAGAAATGTAGACTTGAATATTTAACACGAGATTGCTTCCGGATATTCTATAGAAATATTTGAAAGTAAATCTAATAAAAATATGAACCTACCGCATTTATTAAGATATAATTATATACCATATTAAGTAACGTTTGTCATTTTGCGGCAAAGTCTTGGCAGAAGAAGAACGTCCTGGCTTAATAATAATAAGAACTTGTTTGACCTTTGTATTCTAACCCTTTTCAGAGTTAGAGCGACAGAAGATGGATGGAGGTATTGCTTAAGTAATTGTAAACGACCTGGAACGTGTAAAAAAGATGAAGACCCATTAAATATTTGATCAATACACAAACAATTATTAATTTAATAAGGCAGAGACAATGGCACTGTATGATCAGTGAAAAATCAAGTCATGAATCCAAAGAATCAAATAATTGGCACACAAAAAATCATTATAATTCTGTGAATTTAATCAATTCTCATATGGTTACTAGCTTGAACGAAGTGTACATATTGTCGACTGTATAGAATCCGTTAACTCCATTGAAACCCGTATTAATTCACTTTTGGTATTGACTATGTAAAAAAGCCCACGGTATGCAAAGTGGATACTTAATCGTGGGAAGCTGATAAGCCTAATAATTGCATCAATTTAAAATGCTTTGCATAGTATTATTATTTATTTATTTAAATGAATACACAGAAACCAATTTATACGATGTGAGATTAAGCAAACATTACGTATTAAAGGCCTTTTTAACGATAAATACTTCAAATAATATTATGTAACAAAATAATACATTTGAAAAAAACCTATTCAAAATATTTTTGCGTAATTTAATTCGTATGAACAGTTTTTTGCATCGTTTAAAAAATTTAAATACAATAATTAACCAGAGCATAAGTTCAATATAAACTAAGACCAGGTTCATCATAGAAATAAGGGTAACGTGGTACTTGCAGATGAAAGGTTCTTTGACCCAAAATTTTTGGAGAATAATCTTTATAAAATAAGAATTGATAGTTTTAGAATTAAAAGAAATCGTAAACCTCAGTGTTATTAAGCGAAAGGGTTTAAACAAGAGCTTTGTTTTATTTATGTCTAGAGTATAACAGTTGTAGCAATTCTAGTATAGTGTATCTCATCAAAATTTCTTGACTGGATGGCTGTAAAAATCTATAAAAATAGATTAGAAATACTGGCAGCAGAATAGTTATTATAGCAAACAGTAGGGATCCCAATCGAATATTGGAAAATATTCGACTCTTTTTTAATATTCACATATTCCATAAATAATTCTAATATTATTCGTTCATAGTATTAATTAATTTTTATTAAACTATATTGAAATTGATATGTTTTTGACTATTCCATCTTATTTATTTCGTTTGCTGAAGAAACATAATACTCGCTCAAGACGTGTCTTGGCAAATATATTATATTATTCAAATATATTCTAGTACTATAAAATTTTAATATTAGTTTTTCGAATATAATATGGAATCCCTAGCCAACAGTAAGTAAGATATATTACATACCCACTTAAACTAAAACTTAAAAATGTATTTGTTCTCTACATTTGCGATGATGTAAATCTAAAATTTCACGCATGATTAAATACAAAGGTTTATCGTCGCTATATTTAGAAATCAATTGTTTTCTTTGGTCATCTAGGTTAAGTGGTCTCCGATCAATTACGATGAATTGTTTTCAACGCATTTCCTCGGGCCATAAAGCGTATCTAACTATACGGTAATAACAAATCCTTATGAATAATAGTTATATTTGTGCTAACGTCAAATTAGTTAGTAGCAACTAAAAGAAATGGAGAATTAAAATGAACACTGATGTACTATGTTTGAATAATGAAAAAATCTAAATAAATATTAATGATCCGTTCGAAACATATACGTGAAGAAATCATTCTAATATTATAAGAAATCTGTCTGCCGTGAATAAATTTATAGACGAAAATACCTTGTTACATCAAGAATAAAATATGTATATCGCTCAACTACAACAGGAATTACTTTTAAGTATTAGCGGACCATGCATAAAACACACACACAAGATAATAGCAACTTACTTTAACCATATAGAATCGATTAGAAAGTGCTACTATGTAGCCGCAACATTATAATTACTGTGCTATGTGGGTACTTAAATTTCGTTTTGTTCTACATCCGATGGTATTAGGCCATATTTGATCAAAATTATTTAAAAATACGTTAAATATAAGAACTATTCTAGCAAACAACCAAGTGCCCATACGCAGTGGCGGCCAACCGCCAATCGTGTGCTATACGAAAAGTTCCTGATGCAAAACGGTTAGCCGCTTAGTGTGTCTAAGCTCTTGGCGGCTAGCCGCCAGTGCGTATAACCACTAAGCAATGGTGGAATATAATTATTAAGTAGCGTTGAACCCGGAAAATCGGCAAGCTTTCGGCGATGTGGTCAAATTCAATGTTCATTAAAAAACGTTGTATATGCAACATTTGTAAATTTAACCAGTTTAATTGTTGGCATGTTGTTGGCTAAAACGTTTTTCGATAGGTCACAATATTATTACAATATCAATACAAGCATCATTGACATGATTTTGTCCGTTCCCAATGTGGACTTCTATTGGAGCATATCTCAACAAAAAATCTACAAGAACTGCTTGCTACTCAGTTGCTTAACCACTCTCTTTTTGGAAGGAGTAAAGATAAAACGATTTTGTCGGGGAATGACTAGTGGTAAGCTAATCGCTCCCACTGTCCTCCGTTATTAGGATCGGACAGAAGCGTCCATACCTTCGAACGAAAATCCAAAAATCGATTTATGAAACTGTCGACTACGTTGACTACTCGGCTAAGGACCCGCGGCATTGATATACTAACTATAATTATCAACGCATTAAATACAATATAAAATAAACCTGGAATGTTTAGATAATAAAGTCATGGCACGTAATAAATCATAAATTAATCGATAAGATAATAATATGTTATGGTAAACTAATTATTTTTCTAAACGAATTAAAATTCAATAGAAATTCGGAACAAAACAGTTATAAAATCGATCGATGGTATTGTATTAGTTATTTCACAGAACTGTACTGCAATCTGTGACTCACCATTAAATTATTTTGCATTATAAGTTCGTCAGGTTGCCTGTTTCAGAATTTCTAAGCAATATACAAGTATTGTGCGACAAATTAACCGTTATTTAATTACATGAAAAGTCAGTGGCGTGGAATTTATGTATTGAAAATATTAAAAAAAACTGTTAAAATTATAACGTATTTATGATTAAAACAGCTTAATGGCCGCATGTTTTTTCGCAAAAAAACTGGCATTTCACAAAATTAACCATAATTTGTAAATCAATTCAGATATCTTAACCAAATTCGATTTGATGACTTCCAAATACTTCGCCGCATAAATTAATGACGTTTGAGCAGTGGTTGTACATTTGTGGGTTGCATACTTATATGGTGTAGTGAAAAAAACTTAAATCTACTAAAAAATCCCTGCTTCTCATATCATCCCTGTTGCAGATGTTACAAGTCACCCCGGGACATGACATGGTGATCATAATGACTCAAGCACCATAAAAAATGCCATATAGCCCATTCAATAAATCACTACGCAATGTGTAAATAATAATAACCAATACTACGAGAGTGAGAAAAAAGTAAACGTGTACCACCTAGGAGTAGTTTTGCAAAACTGTGTGGTAAAAATATTGTTTATGTTTTGTTAAATAATGCGTTGATGTGTATACCACCATTTCTCGTTGACATTTGAAATCAAACTCGATTATAACCCGGTACTTTTTCAATGGAATGGAATGTATGGCGTAGGACTCGTATATGAGTACGCGGCCGTTAACCTGTTAAGCCGGAACAATATAAAATGCTAGCTGACTATTAAAAAATGGAATATTCTCGTAAATACTATTTACATTTTCCAGTAAATTATAAGATTAATCATCTAGTGCCAAAAATGTCTGTTTTTTCCATGTATTGAGTCCTTATTTATTGCACATTTCTAAAACGTAACGATTGTTAAACCAAATTAAGAAGTAGTGTCCAAGTGCCAATTTTATACAATAAATAAGAGAAGTGTGAAAACATTTGTTTAATAAGCATTCATTTATTTTTTGTAACCCTTCTTGTGAATATAAAGCGGATAAAAATACCTTCTAACGATATAAATATTCTTCTTAAGTATTTAAAATGGAACAATAGTTCGAAAACATGTTTAGTATGTAATCACTATATTTTGAATCCATTTAAATAATATGTAATATAATAATGTCGCATTCAACAATTCGAAATATTTAAAATATCCGTGTAAAATGTAGTAATTTCCAAAACGAATCAAAACAATGAAATGATCAATTTGGATTGAGCTAGAAGGCCGCAGGTTCCCCACTTATAGTTATGTGTAACTCGGACTAAAGATGTGATTTTCTAAGTCAGGGGGTCTCCAAACATTTTAGCCTAAGGGATACACCGACCCCTCCACTAAGTCCTAAGGGTCAAGACCTAGCTAGCTCATCATACAAACATACTGTAGTTTTTAATTAAGCGCAAATTTTGATTGATGCTTACAGGCAACTGTCGAGAACATTTCATTTCGGCGGAGATAGCCGATAGATGACAAAGAGAAAACCAGCTTATACCTGATTTATACACTCATTAAGTCCTTTCGACAAAAAATTTGGTTGATCAGTTGCATAAATTTGCTCGTGGCTTTTTCCACTTTCGGCACTACTTATTTGTGTGAAAAAACTATAGCGAGCCAGTATTGGTCCGCGGACCGTGGTTTAGAGACCCCTGTTCTAAGCTATTATGATATTTACTTAAAATTTTCGACACGGTATAAAATATTCGAAAAGGCTTAGATATTATCCTAGTAACACAGCGACGTCACTGCATAATGTAAAATACTTGACGTATGGCAAGTGTTCAGTTACGTCGATGTGTATATAGTAAGTTATAACGTATAAGACAAACATATATAAAAGAAATGCAGCTTTCTAGTCATAAACTACGGAACGTCTGCCATATAGGAAAAAGAAAATGCATATTATTGTGCATAAAGATTAAAAGCGCATTGTAAATGTGTTAACCTCTTCCCAATTACGGATGACAATATATCTCTAATAATAAAAAATAACAATAAAAAAATGTTTGTAATAAAAAATAAATACGGGCATGCAACTCTTCAAAATGTACAATAAAAAATAATGACGCTAGTATTTTTATGTTGTGGTAGAACATGATTCATGATTTCATAGACTCGCGTGAAAAGTTTTCAGGGTGTTTGCGGCCAGGGATTCTTAAAAATCAATTTAAATAATTTTCAAATAAACTAGCGTATTTGAAAATACTATAATTTCACGTGGCAAGTAAGACCTAATCAAGAATAAGCTCATTGTCATTGAGACAAAAAAACTTATTACATGTTGAGGTCAACTTCTGAAGCAGTCTTGTAAACTGAGCTGTATCAGTTTTAATTCAGTTTGCTGCAACATATGTATTTGAACTGAAACTTAATATGAGAAAGGGGATATTGAGTTAATTATAAATATTAAAAGTTTAACATATTAACGTATCAATATATACTATTAAATATCGACTGAAGGTATTCAAATTTCAAATTTGAGTCGTTCAAATTTTGCGCACTTCCATAAGTTTTGTCACCCGGTTTTCGCCAGACTCGAACTGACGCCAGTTCGAGTTCCTCCATCCACTTGAATGCCTGAAAATGCCGAAATTCGAACTCGGGTTGTTAGTTACAAAACTTATGAAGGTGTACAAAATTTAATATCAAAATTTATAAACTAATATAACTATATGATTATTATCGAATAGATATAGTTGACCAATTTAGTTTAAAAGCAAAAGATCAAATGTCAATCATTTCTATCTATTGTGTCTAACAAATTATTTATTATAAAATCTCTATAAATTACTAACCTGCTTATCAAAGAAAGCACGAATGGAAAGATTGTTTAGTTTAAATGGCCATGTTTTCTTATAGTAAGCCGATGAATGGGTTTTTCCATATTTGGAGAGTTTTCCAAGCGCTGAGAACTTAATGGACAAAATAACGGTTTTTGAATTTTATTCCATCCATTATTGGCGCATATAAAACAAGCCATATTGCGAAAAAATGACATATTCTTGATATCAAGATTCAAAAAAGTGATTAATAAAGTCAAGAATGCACAAAAAGCGAGTATTAAATAATTAATGACCGAATGAAATACAATTACCAAATTTAATAAAAAAAAACACACATTTTATAGATTAATTGAGGGTGATAGGTGAAATTTCAAAATCAAATTTAAATCGTTCAAATTGTGTACATGTCCATGCTCCTCAAATCATCCGTTTACTCGAATGACGAAAAGCATGGAAATATACAAAATTTGGAGGATTTGGAAACTTGGTTATTGTTTTCATTAATTTATCCTGCGTCACAAATTTACTAGCTATGGAACATAAGGAGCGCATTCGTGTATATCAGTTTTCGTAATTTATTCGCTATCATTTCAAATACGTTGTAGGAATATCTTAAGATAAAAGCAATTTTTATTAAAATACAAAAGATAACAATTATGGTATAAAATAATGGATCAATTTAAAAAGTGTTTCATTGTCTAATATTAACTTTGTTTCTAATACAAAGACTGTATTCACATTTAAATTTGATATAATTTATAATGTTATATTACAGCAGACGACCACTGAATACGATCTAGTCATTATGGAATTATTGTGTGAATAGAAAATTAACAAAAAGAAAGTATGCAACTAATCAATTTACAATAAAACAATTGCTTGAAGACTTTCACAAGTATTATAGAAGCTGAAAAAACTTATTTTTATATTCATTGAATAGAGAGAAAGACTTAAGTGATACGCGTATTAATTTCATAATTATTATTATTTGCACAGTGGGTGATACCTGTAATGTAGTCAGGAAACTTTCGGTAATATTATAGTCTTGTCTTCATTGTTTTAAGAGTAAATTTAAAAGTGACTTTAGCCAAGTTTTGAGCTTCCTGGATAAAAGACATGAACAAGATATTTATTGTATATATACTAACATTGACAAATAAGATCTGATTCTTAATATATGAAGTGCTTAAGTCAAATTTATCAATTGTTCAGTACAGGCAATTTTGTGTTTCTCAATAACAGTATGTATTATCTTTCACGTTACTGTTGCCAAATACTGTGGTGATTTTTGTGCTAGAGTTGATACACAATTATTTTACTAGTAAATCCAAACATCTGAATTGCTTATATCGAAATAGGCGTTCGTTGGTGTAGACACATTATTTTGACATACACTATAGATTTTCTCTTATTTCATTCATTATTAAACGATTAACAAAGAGATTCTACCATTAAAAGAATGAACATTTAAAAATACTTTCTGATACTTAAGTCAAAATTGTCAAAATCTGACATAGGCACTTATAGCATTGGGACCAAGAAATATACCTCGCACTTAAATACACAAAAAAATCACACAGGAATTTTTAAAAGATAGGCAAACAAACTGTCGTATTTTAAATTTGTATTGTAAATAAAGTCCCACTAAATACTCATTTGGGAATCAATAAAGTTCATTCGAATGTTTGAAACATTTACAATGCAATTAATAATTGATCATCGATTTTGGTATGTTGACTTATTCAATTTACATGTGTTAAAATAAAATAGGTTTTAAATGATTTATGTCAGCGTATACAATATATAATCATGCATCTATCAGAATTAATCTAACCATAAATAACACCTACTAAAACGTTTTTCCTTAAGTTTATTATTTATATAACAATCATCAAAAACCTTCCAAGAAAATTTTTAATCAATTTCTGCAACACATATCTTTTAAGTCTTGAAATACTTCTTACATTATAAATAATTCATACCAAAATAACACCAGTATTATACAGTTTAACATTATATATTAAGTAAATATAAATTGTTATAATTGAAAAAAAAGCTGGTTTATGAAAAGGCATAATTACTTATATTCAAATTTATGAATGCAATAATTATTAAGACCTAAATTGAAAGACATTATACATTTATGAATTGCATGCAAATCAGATCAAGGGCAGTGTGAACAATAAAATAACAGATGAAAGGTTTACAATTCTTGTTAAATATTAGTGTTCAGACAAATACTGTGTCAAAAAGAGATCTATCGATATGACATAAAATATAGATAACACATTATTCTTATTTATAGGACATACAAATAAAATTTACGTCTAGGATAATTTGTAGCTGTGATTTATTTAATGATAACTTAATAAAAATATTTCGATAAATTTACTTGTCACAGAAACAGTCTTACGTTGAGAAGTTGTCGAATTTCGTTTCGGCTGGATCTAAAATCTGAGTTGGTGATTTTTATAAATTAATAAAGAATTCGAGACATATTTTAATTTTTTTTGGGACCGTGTTATTAGTAATCACTTGATGTTTCAAAAGGATTACTGGAATTCCCGAGAAGATAATATTGTAGGAAAAGGTAAATTATTTGAAAAAACATGAACGGTTTTACTCAGATGTGATAATTTTCAACGAATAAACCGTTTTCATTATGTATTTGCAACAAAGATTAACAGCAAACAATATTACATTTACATAATTTAAGACATCGACTGAGGGTGCTTGATGTAATTTCAATATCAATTTTATTAAAAACCGGATGATGTGCACACTTAAAAGATTAAAGAAGGGATATACAATTATAAAAAAGTAAGGTGCGGTGCGTTGATTTTATTTAATTAAAGTATTTTCGCCAATGATTTTCTGTATTCAGGAATTATAGAAACCCGTTTGATTTTCATGGCCACATAGAAAACATTCTTTTAAATGCCGATGAGCAGAAGTATTGAAAGCTCAGATGGTGGTGAGAATACCTCTCGGAGGCGAAGTATTGCGATTCGGTCATTGACATTATTATTAACTGTGATTGTAGCAGTGAATTATTGGAGCGACAGACATTGCATGCCGTTTTCCGTCCGTCATAATTCAATTGGTGGAAGCCAGGGTGTCAAAAACGTATGGTGCATATTGTGTTAGAATGCTTTCACTTAACCGTCAATTTTTGACGGAAAGATATTGTGTTTAAAGACATTAAAATAAAACAAAATATTTTTCTTATTCCATATTTTTTATGAGTTAGTGAACAGTACAAGTATCAATCAGCGAATGAAAATGCTGATTCACTAAACGAAACCGGAACTGTGCACACTAAAAATATGGAATAATTTCTCATAAATATTACAACATTCTTCATAATGACATAGACAACAAATATTGCAGAATAATTACTGGAAATATGCATACTTTAAATAACATCACGGAAATTAAATTGATATTTATATTTAAATGGAAAATTAAGATTAAGGAACACACTCGTAAGTTTTAATAATTTAAAAGATTTTTAAACATTGATTGTATACATACAAAGTTATGATGAATCAACAAATTAATTGTTAGATTCGATGATTTAATCACTTCGAGAGAATTTTTAATTGAAATGTGAAAATTTACATGCACTAAGCCTACAGAGTCAATTCAATTTATCTTCTACTTCCTTCAAATGATATTTTTGACTTCTCGATAAATACATGTCAGCAAAACATGTCGCAACAAGTCAGAGCAGCGATAATACACAAAAGAAATGTTAAATATTGAATAAAAGCATGACTAAGTGACTAAATTCAATTACAATCGAAAAATAACGCATTAAAAAGGCGAAGACAGTATTGAAAATAATGTGTCGAATTCCAAAAATTAGTGTCTAATTGTGATATAGAGTTCGAGAAATTCGAGAAATCTTGCCATAAAACACGTGACAGCCCTATCGGCGAGTGCAACGCCTGCACGGGCATCAGCGAGGAAGAGCATCGCTCTGCGAAGCGTGAACAATACTTGCTAAGGGATATCTGCGCTCTAGAATGTGGTTTCAATTATTATCATTGTTGCTGTTGTTGGCGAACGCTGTGAGATTCGCCTCTGGCAGCACATGCGTTTTGCAAACACGCATGTATCGCTACTTGCAGCGACAGTGATTCGCGTACAATTCTACAACGGCAAAACTACGAATTAATCACCTGTATAAAAATATGAGTGCGTTTTCGCTCAGTAAGTGATTCGATTTAGAAACTCATTCTGTTCGCACCACGCAAAATTTGGTTGGTCGATTCATTGAAGCACAACGCACACCTTGAGTATTACGTTGAAAATTTATTTGATCGGTATTACATTATATTTAATTAAAAGTGATATTTTGTTTATTCCACTGGTTATGTTACTAGGTGTGTCACGTCTTTTTCCTCCTCTTTGAGAAGCATCTTCAAACTAACTATATTGTAAGAATTATATTATCTAAGAAAATATCTTGTATATGATATTTGTTATATATTAACTCGATAGCTGTTTTACAATTTGAATCTATATTTCAGGAAATAAAGAAAGAAACTTTTTTAAGTTACTGATAAACGAACATTACATTTTTTATGTTAAAATTAAGAAAATAAAAAAAATGAAAAGATTTTGATGACGAATTCTAGGGACACAGTAGCAACCGTGAGCACTTAATGACTCAATGCATTCTGATCGAACTTTGTTTTTCGACGTTTCATTCCTTGATTCAGAACCAGCAATAAACCTGATCAATTATATTGCTTATAACTGTTTATTGAAAGCTTCAAAATACCCGTGTAACGGATATTATCCCGCGTATTGTATACAGTACTAAACAATTATCGACGTTAAGCTTGATACATAAAAAAATAATTTTCGAATGTCTCAAAATATATTTATAACAATACCAACGAAAAATGTATATTTTTGAAATGGATTCGTTTAACAAGCTTGAAAAAAATATGATCAATTCTTGGAACTGACACGGTCTATTCTAGCATAATTTTTTTTATTATTATTTCAAGTAAGACGGACTACGGTGGGTTACTGTCAGTAATAACTATAGGTTAAATCTAAAACAGTTCCAAACCTATTTTAACTAAGTACACACTATTGTGGTATGCTAAGATTCATTAAGCTCCCCCCAAAAAGCACTCCTTGCTTCACATATTGTTAACCCTTACAGCGCGCTCCGTTTTCGCACGAATTTAATTTCAGTCAATTGATCTGTTAAAACACTCACTATGGCTAAAAATGGATCAATTTTAATACTACAAAATAGATAATGATGTAAAATATACATTAGTTATACAATAAAACATCAAGAAGTAAACTAAACTCGTCGCATTCATGCTCAAATAAATCGAAGAAAATCAAGAAGCTGAAAAATATTTATCCTACGACTTTGCATGAAAAATGGCTGCGGCCAGTCTTCATATACAACACCAATACGCACACAAGCAAGCGAGTAGCCGCATAAGTATGTGTAACACATAGGGCTAACGATTAATGTTGCGTATCGGCAGTTAAAAGGTGAAATTCGAAAGACTGAATATCGAGAGCTCTTTTCAAAAACATATTTCCTTATGTTCTACTTGACATTTTCACGATCTGTTGACTAATTTCTCTACCTAATGGTTGGAACTATTTTTAAAGCATATATCCACAAGTGTTTCCTTCTAGTTTGGCCGGAAATACGAGATAAAGTCTTGGACATGTAAACATATCCAGCGCATTCATAGGGTTAAGACGGTTAAAATCAAAATTATGATCAATGAAACTTAAACTGTGATTATAATTGCAGTAGTTTTCTGCGGAATTGAGAGTTTTGTAAGCACAGCGTTCATTTTTTGCGGATTATAACACATTGTCAAATTAGCTACATAACTCATAATAATTCTATGTATAACGTATTCATAACATTACGATACTATAATATAGTTTTTACGAGCTGTGAAACGTGGTTGTCCAATTGTGAACCTACTATTATTTTTAGTAATACGTTGTGTTTTTTTCATTCAAGATGTCACTGTTCTTCTATGAACGATATATTATAATATAAATATGATGTGTGCATTATAAATATATCAATAAAAAGATTTTTTACGCTGAGAATGTACCTAGACAGGATATTAAAAAAACTTACTTAAATTATCTATACTAAAATGGTCCATATCATGCATGGTATAAAAATGCTAATGTGTATCATTTCATTAAAATGTGATACGCTAAATAGCGAAGTCACGAGAGTGTTTTAGTGAGTAAAATGATATAAAAAATACACGGGTACAATCAAAGTAGCGTTTATTGATGACTCTGTTGTGAGATCAAGAACCTAACAGTTTCAGAGGTGATTTGTACCACGCGTGTGATGAACTTAATTTTTAATACGGAAAACAAAGTTCGTGCATTTTTATTTGAGTTAAAAGGATAAGATACGCCCATTACGATTATAGCGATAATTGTATATTAAATATTTGCTAATGATAGGTCCAATAATTTCGTATTGATAAATATATTTTGTCTTCTATCGAATCCTTAATTCTAATTGAATTATGGTTAGTATGCTCTGCCTATTAGAAAAGTAACGTTTGCATAAATTTACTACGGTTAAAAGTTGGCGAATGCAATATAGGATTACAATGTTCATTACAATTTTCAGATATAATATGTAATGTTAAAAATACAAGTCGGCCTAATGATAAGAGCTTAACCCTAGAGATCAGGTGGGTATGGGTCCAAGTCCCGGCAAGGTCACTATATCATTCAGATTTTTTAAATTATTTTTGTGAATTGATTGAATGTGATGAAAAAACTCAAAATATTTAGTGCCTTGGCTGTTAGCTGTAACGCAAAATATATTTTTTATATTAATTAAATAATAAAAAAAAACTGAACAAACAGTTAATGACAAATTCAATTCAGCGACATTCTCAATTATAGATTATGATAAAAACTATGCAAACGTTTTCATCGAGTAATATAATATTTTACAACCACTACATCTAAAATAAAATAAAAAATGATATTTATCGTACAATTTGATTTATTTTAAGTTCATGGCATTTACAATGTAAAACACGTTTAAAACATACTAAAAAATAGTTAAGCATTTAATATATTAATAGTAACAGAATATCGATAAAATGATACTACTTCTTAAAAGTAAAACCTTAAATTCAGGTAAAGAAAATAACGAGCGATTCAAAAGTAGACACGGAAAAACCTTCACCATACTTGGCAGAGCGATAGTTCATTATTTCTAGAATTAAATTTAAGAAATATAGTTTAAAGCTTACTTCTAAGCGACATGTCACATACTAATACGTATATATCTTCAGTTCGTTACATGCTCACAGCTAGAGCTTAACATGTAAAGAAGCCTAATGTGTCTTGGAATAATGTTGTTATCTTTATTCGGACATTTATTCATTAGTTTAGTACGCATGGTTGATGGTGGAATGTAGAAGAATGCTTTTATTTGAATGTGTGACTATCAGTCAAATGGTTCATTGGCTCGTTTTAAGGACTGCGGGAGTAAAAAAGAACTGTTTTATTTGTGTCTTTAACATCATATATCAACACAATAATATGATCTCGCTTGAATGTGTGAATATACATTATTATGTGTATTAGAAATATCCATGATGCTGATTCATTGCGCCGTTTTAATTAGTTTAACAAATTCAGTTATATGTGTAGAACTTTAAAATTCCAATTCAAATACTATAAAAATGTATCGATTGAATTGGCATTTACTTGGTAGAACTCCATTATAATAGGATATAACTAGTTCTGACGATGGCGTTAAGCCGAAATAGCTATCAACCACCTAATAAAATTTTGCAGAACTAAATACTTTGTTATTTTATCCTACTATAAAAATGATATATATGTTATATTTGATATAATAAGAAATTACACGCGGTTCCCTTTTCACACGAGGGATACGATCCGTGCAAAGAAACCATGTGAAATAGATACAGTAAACATAGAAAAATTAAAGATAGTTTCAATCACACTGGACCGTGCTATTTTGAAAATGTGTAAAAAAAATCCATGCAAGGGGAGAATTGGATACATAATTTCCCAAAACGTAGATTTTTGTTTTTCTGCACTATTACGCTCAAAAATTGGTAATGGTTGAAGCAAATTCTGGTATAGTAGGAATTTTCAAACATGGTGATCATTTTAAGAAAATTCCTCATCCCCTAAGTTTGACAAAAATTTTATGTAAATAACATCCATTTCCAATTTTCTACCAATGTACCATGTCATTTATTCAAAATTTCCATGAAATAAACATATAATCAAGAATCCAGGTCTCGAAATATCGACGCGGCTTTCGTTTGAACGTACAAAATTAAGAAATAAAATATATGACGGAATAATTATTCACATGTTTTATGTTTACCATGAAAAATGACAAAAAACAATATAAACGAGTAAGTATCTGCATGTTGCATTTTAATACAAGCACATTACATGTTATATAATCAATCTTCGAAAACAGACATTAAGAAACATCTCATGTCAAAAGAAAAATGAATAGAGATATTACTTTAATGACAACCAACACGTCCATGATTTTCAAAAATCAGCATGAGACTTGGCTAAGTTATTAAGTACTAAAAATCACGCCATTCAATACAGCTTAAATTAATGGGTGTTTATTTTTTTGAAACAAAGAATATACTAACAATAATGCTTAGAATAAATCATAATATATATATTGGAATTTATCGAGCCATTGGTTAGTCAATATTAATTGTATATACTTTAGAGGATTTCTAAAACTGACATTCTTAACAATAATTTATTGTTTATTTCTGTCATTTAAAATAAAATAATGATGATGTAGTTGGTATGAGAAATAGATAGTTTGTAAAAATAAAAGTATGGATATGGTGATATTTTGAGATGATTGAAACAAAAGGTGATAGTGTTGTGTTGAGTATTGCAATAAATCATAACTATTGAAATTAATATATAATTTCGTTAGCAAACGGTGTCTAAAATACTAATCTAACACCCATGCTAATAAATTAATGTTTTTATTATGTTTATGATTCAAATAATATTTTGTAAGTATTGCATATTTTAGGCATTCAAACCAACGTAGCTCGTATTTATAAAACAGTTGCCTACCATAAAATATAAAATTGACAACGCATAATCTCTATAACTAAAAGACATTATTGATCTCAGAATTTAATTACACATTAAATGCGTATAAACGAATACAGATATTTTAGAGAATTACTTCTCGACGAAGCATACTGCAATGGATCTTACCTCTGTATTGAAGATCAGGTCACTATAATATTGCACATTTATATATTATCTTTAAATGTAAACAATTTATTGTATCTTTAAGAAGTTTTTCTTAGGCCCACTCCCAGTGTGGAAGCATATGACCTCCTAATGGAGGTATCTCAACAGAAATTTTATAAGAGAAATGCTTCTTACTAAGTTACTCAAATTCTCTTTTTCGAGACGAGAGTAGGGCTAGGACAGGACTAGTGGTTGGCTAGTTGTACTAATTTCATATGTATACAATGATCAGGACCGGTTTCGTTCATCCCGAGCACAATCAAATGGTAAAATATAAATCAAAAGAACATTTTATTGAATACTGAATATAAAACCATCATATTTTAAATTGAAAATGTGCACTGCCCTACCATGAAATCAAGTTCCTGAGATAATCGCATGTAAAGTTTACGGGTATCATCTCATCCTAAGACGCGAGTGATCGCGTTACAAAAAAGGTCGAGGTAGCAGGCTTCTACACGCAGGTGCAGGGTTCCCATCCAGAAGGGTGGAAAGGATTCTTACCTATCACGTGTGAAAGACTAGCGTTGGCATCGCGATTGATAAAATCGCTGATCTGAAAACAATCTTGAAAGCGATAACACAGTATCACATTACGTTGTAAGGCACAAAAAACAATAACATACCTTTAAGATATTCTTAGTAGCTTGCAAAATGTAACTAAAATAATGCTTAAATAATGAACATTAGTTAATCAGTTTCGCTAGATTTTTCATGGAACAAATTGAGGGTATACTGACAGAACGCATTAAGTCAGTTTTCGGTGACTTTCTGTTTTAAATGTATGTATGAAATTTAGCTTTCTACATACTGGCAGGACGAATGAAGTCGTAGGATATAATGGCTTTGAAATAGAAACAGTATTGTCATATTGTTATTTTTTTTTATTCTGGCAGAAAGCGTATGACTATAATGACTCATCGATAAAGATAATCTAGTATTAATTTATTTGATTGTTTTCGTTTTAATATATTATTAACTAACTCGGTGCTATAACCACTATTGAAGGCAATTTGCTTTATGGTATTTAATTCTATTTCAAAATTTATCTGTGTTAAAGAGATGTCAATTAGTCTATTTATCATCGAGTGAAAAGATGAAAGTTTTTATGACCACGGATACAATGACTCCGCAGGAATAACCACATCGGTATACGTAGGTTTTCTATAAATAACAAATTCTTTAATATTTATTTAAATTATTAATTTATTTAAATCATCGTTTACCTTGGAAATAAATTACCTTGCGTTACGGGTAGTCTGAAAATGCTTATGAAAGAGGTGAAACGCGTCACGTTAGTGATAAACCAAGTGAAATAACTAAGTTATCAATTTTTAATTTAATTTTATATTATATTAAAAATGAACTTCCAAAAAGTTACCGCCGAATCCATAGAAAATATAAAATGATTATTCTTTATAATGTACAAAAAACCTTTCACAAACAGTTTTTCTTGGGGAAGAGAACTTGGTGAAAAATTTTAATAACTTAATGCCTTCTGTCACGATAACCTGTAAATAGCACATAATATATACATATATTATAGACTTGTCCGTTCCTTAATGTGTAGTATATATACAAATATCTCAATAGACGTTGTTCTATGAGAACTACTAGTCATTCTGTCTCTCAACCTATCGTTTTTGATAGATAGAGGAAGGATATGAAAGGATTAGTGGTCAGCTATTAACTCTAGCTATATCTTGTTGCTAGGATCAGATGGGTGGGAGGGAGTTTAAACATCACAGAAATCCATGGCTTCAAACACGAAACGCCATAAATCAACTGTTTTTTTTTATATAATACTAAAATTCATTCTCGTACCGTAACCGAAAACAACAACATTGACCATTTGGCTACAGTCTCGGTTATTATCACTTTTATAATACAATGGAGAGAAGGTACTTTGGTTTTTATATGAAATGCAGTATTTCATGGTATATACTACAAAGAATGAAATAAATCACTGAATTGTCATTTATAATAAAAACTATTAAAAAAACTTACAATAATATAGGATTTTAAGACTCATTAAATTAAATAAACTGTCGTAAAATAGAACTATAAAGCCACGCTTCGCAGCAAATCGACTCGCGTTAAAATTATCTAGGGATATTAATTTACTGTATAATAAATCGGGGCTATTGTAGAGGTGTGTTCACAAAAGCGTGTAAAATACATGTTATTAGATTGATTTACGATACAAGAGCGATACTTTTTGCGTGTTTATAGTGGCTAGTTGATTGCAAATGAAGTTGCGTATAAAGCCTGTTTATATCTTTACCCAATGACAAATAGCTAAATAATTTCTGCGGGGATAACTATTTACAAAACACCCTTCGAATACTAAGTGGAAAAGTTCAGCATACTATTTAAAGTATTATGTGATTTAAAGCATGAACAGTTTCGTTTCCGTTGGCTACGGTTAAGGATGTCTCGGGTTCAATTCCCAGTGTGGACGGTTTTCATAAATTGATCGTTCAATCGATTTATGGATTTCTGTTAGAAGTCTGAGTGTTCGTAATGTCTAAAAATCCCTCCCACCCATCCAATCCTCACGGGGCGTATCGAGAGCGATTAGCTAACCACTAGCCCTGTCTTAGCCTAATCCTTCTATCCCTACTCTCGTCCAAAAAAAGAGGTAGAGCAACTGAGTAACAAGCAGTTCTCATAGAAAAATTCTGTTGGGATACCTCCATTAGGAGACTATATGATCAACGTTGGGAGCGGACATATGGGATTGATAATGCTTGCGGTGAGCGAAACCGGTCCTGTTCATTATGTGTATATATATATATATATGTATGTAGAAGTAACATAAAACAAATTGTATCTTATTTTTAAAATATGGTGTCTTTTTACACAGAATTGGCAGTTGACTCTTAAAAGTGATCAATAAAGAGTTTATTTTTCTCAAAAATATTAATTGAAGAATGACATTGAACGCTATAGGTAAAGAATATTTTCGTCCCTTGGGCACTGTCTTATTCACGGCTTGCACCATGCACCACGGCATTCCTTATATCTTATATATTTGTGTAATCACAGATTATACGATAATGCTCAGAAAATATGTTTTGCCATTAGCTTCTTGTTTATTTATGACAGCAGTCAAGTCCTAACTTCCTAACGATGGTTTAAAACCAAAATTAGTTTCAGTTTTAAGCATTTATTAATTATTGAATACAATAAAGAAGTTGTTTGGCGACGAAAAAATAAAAGAAAGATTAAAATTGATAACATAGTTATTACACTGGCTGTGTTACTAAATGTAATGCGTTTCGCTTCTTTAAAAAGCATCATCAGACCAACTATATTTATTTATAATTTATAAATTAAAAATAAAGAGCGGGGTGGGATTGTTTTCTTCTACTGGACGTGGGGAGGGGGTATGACACAAACGATAATTGTACTAATTACAATAAAACTACAGATTATAAAATTAATTACAAGTGTTTGGAAGTGAAAATCCCAAAGGAAATATATTTAATAGTGATGATTCACC
Source organism: Himalopsyche phryganea (assembly GCA_022494535.1). NCBI lineage: Eukaryota > Metazoa > Arthropoda > Insecta > Trichoptera > Rhyacophilidae > Himalopsyche > Himalopsyche phryganea. Next base: position 1,515,245 of record JAGVSL010000001.1, on the reverse strand, counting down.
TTCTAATTAAAAAATTTATTCATTAATAATCGATTACTGCTAATGATTTTATTAATCTCTTAAAACCCTAAGCTTTCATTGTAATACCGTTTTATTTACTTTATGGAGTATTTATACGTTTTCATTTTTATTAAAATTACGATCATTTTCAATTAAATGATTCGCAAACTCTGAAAAATTAATAATTTGAAGACATGTTATGTTCTGTAATTCTAATATTGAAATTTCTACTTGTCTGTCCTACATAACAAACTTGACAGTCTTCACAAGACAGGCGGTTTATGCCACACAGTCACAATGATTTTAGCACAGCAAGTGAAATAACTAAATTATCAATTTTAATTTTATATTAAAAATGAATTTCCACAAGTCACACTGAATCAATCGAAAATATAAAAATAAAAGCTGTGATAATTATGAAACGAAACACATCAACAATTATTCATTAAAAGATTATTAGGGGTCACTGTTCAACTTTCATGAACTAAACCCGACAATTTAATCCTCAATACGATACACCGCTATTCCTCATCGAGCCGTTAGTTATAATAATATGTTGTAAATAAATGAATAAAGCATTATTATTTCAGCCATTGGCTTTGAATTTGTAATAAATTGGTAGGAGAGGTGTCGATGAGCCGGTTATTCAAGCAATATAAACAAACTTCAAAGGGAAATGGATGTCAGCCATTTAATTACCAACGACATCTATCCGATATTTTTTTAATTATGGAAGATTCTCACACTAATAAGTAGGATATAGCTGTGAATTAAATTGTTTTATAAATAAATATTTATGAATAAATTAAGCATAAAACACGATTTAAAATAAATCATTCACTATACACAATTTTTTACGTAAATAATTACAATGACAAATAGAATTTAAATCAATGTATAAATACAGATTTTCGACAGGTCAATATGATAACAACTTTTAAGATGTTTTTTGTACTTTTCAACTGTCAATTCTGGTGGAAAACCATTATATTTTTAAATAAAGCACAATTCGTTTTGTACTAATTCCACATTTTTTTCATAACTTTCAGGACCGTCGTCGTTTATCGCGTGCATTATCAATGGAAGCAAGCATTATCATCAGTTGATAATGCTAAAGACCTAAAAAATGAATTTTTCTACATCAATATTATGAAATTATATATTTAAACTTTTAATGTGGGATACCATGCCAATATAACTATACAAGTATACCAAATTATACAATACATTTTAACAATAACTGAAAAAAAAAATTAAACAAAGAAAACCCGCATGTTTCTACCACTTAGGTAATATATTTATTTAAGACAGATACTTTAAGCCACCATTATAATAATAAGCAACACCTTATAATTTTATTTTTAATTCGGTATGCATCGATATGATTGGTCGAAACCATTGCTTGTTTCATTCTCAAAAGTGACGATAAGACGATGACAAAACAATATTCTTTGTTAACGTGAATATCGTACACGATATGTTCACAAAATAATAACTTTATGAATACAAACCGTGAAAGCCAACAATTGTATACCCTTTATAGACTCTTAAGACAAATGTAGCCTTCATATTTTTGCGCGACCTGACCTACAAGTAGCGTCACTCTGGTTCACACTAAAGCTCGTAATTGAGAATAACTTAGATGTCTAGTATTTGGTAATATATCTACCAATGAATTTGGTGACGTACTGCTACCAAATTTATATTCATTTCGTAAGGGCCATTATTTTTTCTTTAAACTACAACATTATTGTATCACAACCAGAGGCTTACACCAATAAATAAACTGTGATTTTCTAAGAGCGTATGTTGATAATTTTAACCACGGAAAAGAAATTAAAAATCTGTTACAGCTGTATCACCACATTGACATACATAATATATTTATCACATAACAATATCAAACATTAAAAAAATTATACATCAGTTCCTGCTTGGTCGACATATTAATAGCAGGTATTCCAGTTTTTTGTGTTGCTAAAAAATCACAACTAAGATGAGTGATGACGAGTCGATCGTAAACAAGTTTAAAATAAATATTATAATTAAATAAAATTATATATATAAAAAAAAATGATTTGCAATCTCGCTGTGTAAGCACAGCCACGCCTTCCACTTCCTGTGGCTGGCGGAATAAGTAAAAATCTAAAGAAAATTGTTTCTGCAGAAATGAGGTGGCGATAAAAACTGAAATAAAAACTCGACCCGCTTTGAATACCATTATTATCGCAAAGAAAGTGGACGCGTACAAAACCGCAAATCATTTATAAAAAAAAAAATATAAAAATAACCAGAGCAATTTAAAAAAAACAACTCTTATATTATATTTTATGCGTACAGCGTATTCTTGCAAAACATATTTTTTAACTACATTTAAAGATAATGTTTCAATAAAAAATGATCTTATTTTTGAACGAGAACACTGCAACGGATTAAAACTTGAAACATTTAAAAAATATAAATTAACAATATGTATATTAAAACGACGGCGAGAGATAAGTCTGTCAATAACTACTTCTTTCAGAGACCGTAAGGATGCAACGAATGGGCTACGAGTTACGATTTATGATTAGATGTGGTATTTATTGTTATATAAAAATTTCTTTATCGAAATAGAAATTAATATTTAAATTTGTCTGTTCGACGAGTCGAAAGCCGCAATTAAAAATCTTTTATTGATGGGTTTTGCACACGAAGTTTTTCCAACCGATTTATAAATATGATATTAAAGCCAAAGTTGATAAATGAGGTCTTTATCGATAAGCAATTAAGAAACTATAAAACAGTCCGACGAAAGCGATCATGTAATATAATTTATGTGAAAATGAATTAAGGAAACATTATACGATTAAAATAACGCAATTAAGATTAAAATGATAGGGTAAACTGATAAAATCTTAGCGACTTCTACTGTTTTTCAATCGAGGATCAACAGTAAACAGTTTTCACAGCGAGAAAACCATCATATTACTATACAGTTTGTTAATATAAAATGATAACTTTGTTATTCTACTGGGTTTATCACTACTGCGGAGCGTTTCGCCTCTTTAATAAGCATCTTCAGACTGACTGTATCGCAAGGTTAATTATTTCAGAGGTAAACAATGATTCTAATTGTTACATTAAAAATAAAGCGTAAAACTTTATATTAAAAATGAATTTCCACGAAGTTACCGCCGAACCCATAGAAAATATATAGTTTTTTATTTAGATTGAAACGAGGTATATCAGTATTTACAAATACTAACGCAGAAAGGTGTATACAACAGTAATACAGAAGAATAATAAGATTGTATTGAAAAAAATGTCTTAAGTATTAACGTTTGTATTATGACAGATATCTCTGTATAAAATTTTATATTATCCAACAATTTAGTTTTAAGATATACAGTTAAATTGCAGAATTCACATAATATGCAACCAAAAACTATGCTTTCAAGTATAGATAACCACTTAAACAAGTGTCGTAAACCAGCAAAACAACATGCAAATATGAATAACAAATGCGATACCCGTGGATAAAATTTACAGTCCTTGTTAAATTATCATAGAATGTGTGCTGACACCAAACTTCTTGCCATTCCTTACGAAGACAATATGCGCTAGAAAAGTTTTCTTTGGGCAAAGTGGGCGGTGTACTTTAAATACCGCGTATATCGTTTATGATTTTTTTATCCGACATTTGTAATATGAATATTGATGATCAAGAAGGTTGACATTCAATATTTTTGATCATTATTAGAACGGCATTACATGAACTTTTGATATGCAAATACAAAATTTTAAATTTAAAAAGTACTCCAAGCCATTCATGGTGTTTTAAGTAAAAGTTTAGAATGTATTATATACTTAATTTCTTAGATTTATTATACATAAAAAGAGATTTTTTAGAGAAGTGGCACGTGAACAAAAATTACCGAAATAATAATTAAATAATGAGAGTTATAAACTACGCCTCCTACGATTTTACTTGTCGATAATACACACTCAGTATTTATACCGGGGCTGAAATCATTAAAACAAATTATGTCGTGTTCTCATCAATATTGTACACAATTATTGTTAAGTATAATTATTGAATATAATTTTTAATCGTTTATGGTAATTTAAGAACCTTAAAAAAATGATTCTTTTACGAGACATATAAGTCTTCTTATACTCTCGTACAGTGTGAAATTGCTCAATATTTATTTATTTATGGAATTAAAAAGGTTTAATGATGTTAGGGGTATAGCTCTTGTTTCTAGGACTGATCGACATACATTAATAAATACAGCGAACGAAAATTCTTCACCTCTGGTCGAAGTCATAAAGCAAATATTCACATTCGTGTTGCGCATCGACACTCGACACAAGGTGATGCTTAACCCAGTGACAGGTTTCGCGCCCTTATCTCACTTGGGTACGTCATGCGTACCATACGACTGCGTGCGGTTTTATCCAAGATATTGCAATATACTAAATAAACACACAGGGTGAATGCCAATTTATAAAAAATATTACACGTGTATACAAGCATATTTTCTATTTCCTTAAAGAAATGACTAATGAACGAATAAACTCTTATTGATTATAAAAGTACACAATTACGGTAAGATCACTAAAATGTTACGGGTTTGAGCCCTGATAATGTAAATATCAAATAATGATTTACGCAATTACACTTTTCGGTGTTCGTGATGTTTTTCTCGTGTTCAAAAATGTCAATTAAGTGTCTATAAATATATTTAAAATATTTAAAGATTGAATAAAAGAAGCTCTATGTGAGTTATCAAAGTTAAATCATCAGCCAGCACGCGTTACAACTGCTACAGTTGTATGACCATGCAAAGAATATTGTTTATAAGCGGATTTTAACATGTACAATATCAACAAGATTTCATGCAACAATTTTCTTATTTTACTGGAAATTTCCGTTATATTGTGACTGTACATATTTAAATAACTGCATTAATGCTTTTTATTTATTTTGAACCTTCAGATAACAATACTGACCTTGGTGTTTATTGAGAAATGTTTGGAATTTATGTTTGGAAAATATATTTTACTATCATACCATGTCTCCATAAAAATTTATATCAAACACCGTGTAGCTAAAGATAATTTTATTATTCGAACAATAAATAGTGTCCGCAAATTAGCAATAAACACTGAGGATTACTGGACACCTCGACTGGTTTGGATCTTGGCGCATGGGACGGTGGATGAGGACCCATGCGATTCAATAACGAGATTTTACGCAGTGGCGTAGAAGCGAGAAGTAAGCACTAGATATATCAAGCCCTTCGTAATATAAACACTACTCTAGTATTAATTATAAAAAAATTCTGATATTCTATGAGCATAAATATATATATAGATACAATTTAAGACATCGACTGAGGGTGCTTGATGGAATTTCAATATTAAATTTGGATTATTGAGATTTTGTACACTTCCATGTATTTTGTCACTAACGATCCGGGTTTCGCCTTTCGGCATCTTCAGGCATTCGAGCACACGAATGGACTCGAACTGAGAGACAGTAAACAGTGTCTAACGCTTATATAGAAGATACAAATGCGACAAATATCATTTACGAGGCAATACATTATACGTCTGAGAGCCACACCGATACCTGAGTTAAAATTTCGGAAATCGTCCTAATCCTTATTTTGTAAACACCATATTACCAGAGTGGCGAATTGCCGAAGGTTCAGCTGCTCATTCAAGATTGGCCAATCTTGAATGAGCAGCTGAACCTTCCTAATTCTCCGCTATTATATCCGATACGTTGAAACACCTAACAGATTTCACTAAATGTGGAATGATTGTATATATTTACCCATTCGTCGAATTACATCCCGTCAAAACCCACAATACTATTATAATTGTAAAATCACTGGTATTTCTAAAAGAAGTTGAAAAGCGGCAATCGCCTTCGGCAATTCGCCACTCTGGTAATATGGTGTTTACAAAATAAGGATTAGGACGATTTCCGAAATTTTAACTCAGGTATCGGTGTGGCTCTCAGACGTATAATGTATTGCCTCGTAAATGATATTTGTCGCATTTGTATCTTCTATATAAGCGTTAGACACTGTTTACTGTCTCTCAGTTCGAGTCCATTCGTGTGCTCGAATGCCTGAAGATGCCGAAAGGCGAAACCCGGGTCGTTAGTGACAAAATACATGGAAGTGTACAAAATCTCAATAATCCAAATTTAATATATAGATACGATGATACGTAATGAAATCGACCCCAACGCTTGAAATCTATTAAAGTCATATGAGAAAATTTTGCTATTTTCGATGACGATGTTATCTGCAATTTAATTCTTCATTTGCTTTTTGTTTATTAACTTTAGCAATTATATCGTCAAAAATTTTGAATCGGGCGGTTCGCAAATCACGTCGTTTTTTATTATGAAATGCTTTGTATATTTTTTTTAAGAAGACAAATAATTGGCTTAACAGCTAATAATTACTAATGTGAAAATATTTAGAAATTTTAATTCACATGAGAAAAGCTTGATGAGTTTTTTAAGCCACTCGAAATCAACTCGATCTTAAATATAAATTTAATATTGAATTTTCCGGGTCTTCAGCCGATACTCAGTTGATCGAGTATAGCTCTTTCCATTATACCACAGATCATTCAGTTTAGGCTACCTAATATTTGAAATCTTGGGAACGGGTTTTTTTTTGTATTTTCTCAACGATTTGGAACCGAGGAACATTGTTTAAGTTCTACTTTGCATAGGAAATAAGATGTGTAAGCTTAAATATTATATCATCGGTATAGTGACAGAAGGCGTTATCTAAAAAAACCTTGTCTTGAGATAATCGATAATCGACATTGTGAAACTCGTTAATTATTTACGAATTCGATTTGACTAGTATTTTTTTAATATTAATTTTGGCTTTTTATCACTAATAACTGTGAACGAAATTGCCTTAATTCATATTGATATCATCAATTTATTTAAAAAATACATGGAATATGGCTGAGTTTTGTTCAGACCGTTCTAAACTCTATCGTACATCGTACTGCATGCATAGCTCAAAACAGCCGATTTTCGACTTATCGCCTTCTACCACTATGCGACGATATATGCAAATTAGCATTGTGTTTAATTTAATGGAGAGAATATTGAATAAAATAGAAATATATGTAATAAAAGACAAATATGAAAATAATCAGCTAGACTATAGCTAGACTATTGATTTTAAGAATACATATTCACTAGAAGTAGCAAATTTCTAAAGTGTCATTTCATTGTTAAAATTAGAGGAGTCGAATTGTTATATTATGTCGAAAAGTTAAATTAATATTTATGACTGTGTTAAATATTATATAGGTACTTTCAAACTTTAACGGGAAATCTTACAATTTAACGACTGCGGAAATATACCTGTGCTGTAAAATGTTTTAATGACTTAATCATTAACATATATAGAACATGCAGTATAATTAATTGACAAATTATTTAATTAGGTGCCTTCTCTGCAAAATATGACATAGTACATAATGAGTCAATAAAATCATGAAGTTCTTACACATTAAAAAAATATTTACATTTCAAGCAATAAAATTTTATCTATTTAGCAATAAACGATAGTCAATATAATTTATTGGTTACGCTACTGCGCCAATTATCGTAGCGAATGCAGTTGAGATGCGTCCGTATGGCGTAGCAAATTATTATTGCGTTTGACATTTCGTTCGCGACCCCAAACGCCGACCCGGGAACTATCGACGAGCGGGAAAGGCACAAACCCGGCAGCGACTACTCGGAAACCGTGTAATGACTACTATGCAAGATTTGACATTCAATAGCCTCTTGTTTCATGATTTATTCGCTTTGTTGCAATAATTAATATTAGCTTATTATATATTTGTAATTAGAAAGGGAATTACTAATAGGAATTCGTCTATTGGTACTTAGAAACTTATTAGCATAGTGGAAAGCTTATATTTATGAATTTATTGCAAAAATTCAATACGCAGTTGTACAACTGATACCAATGAAACTGTAAATGCGCATGAATATACAAGAAAATTAAAAAATCAGTCAAAGACAAAATTTATAAAATATTATTCAGGCAGCCCTTGCACCTGGCGTTTCATATGATCAACGCGAATGACAAGTTTTAAGAGGAAAAAAATATCATAGAATCGGTCAAGCAAATAGGAATCAATCAAATAAGCAAGCTCTGACAATATCTGTAAATATTTTCATAATATATATTAATATTATATCGACATTCCCTACGTATAATCCCGTATTTTACAGGAGAGCGGCTCAAAGATTCAAAACGCATTTGCAAAGTAACGACTGCATCTATCTTCTTCAAAATTGAGATTATTCTTATTTTATATGAAGTTTTTTTTTCTTATTGTATGTAAAGACTTTCGTATAAGTGGATAATTACGTGTTTACGAAAAAACAGTGAAGAAGGTACTTTTCCCAATGATACACTTTTTATCACTTTCAACAAAAGACAGGTTTTCATGTTTGAAACTGTGAAAAAAAATTTTTTTTTGGAGATATGTACCACGATAAACCGTGTAAATGAAGCCACGGAAAAAATATAAAAACGCTAAGGCTAAGGTAACAAGTGTAATATTGAGACTCGGACCGGGTAATTTTACAAAATTTCAGCCAGTGCAAACCTCTACTACCTAGGTATTTTCATAATTATGCAAAAAGTATTTCCAAGCAGAATATTCGTATTTAATTGCGCGCTTATTTTCTTCGATGTTTTTGTACTTTTATTAGTAGTTTAAGACACGTTACAATTAGACGACTAAAGCTTCACACGTGCGCATCTAAAAATAGAATATTGGTCAACTGTTTTTTTCTAAAGAACGATGCAAAAAAACAATAAATTGTCAGTCCCTGTTTACAGCAAGCACGAACTATGAGCTGGAGAGAGAGCACACTACATTTATTATTATAATATAATATATGAATCGAAAATAGTTACCCGACCGCCGGAAACGTATAGTTCATTGGATAAGAATTTTCAATATAAATTATTTTTTACTATTTTAAGGCGTATCCCGTAATCCCGCTATTGGTATTCAGTCAAACCCGGAATTATGGGATTGACTAATTGCTTGAGATCCCGGGATTAGAAGCCCTAATGCCTACCCATAAAACTGAGTGCGTAGACAACGAAAATGCAAAATAACTATCATCACGTATGTGACACTTACGTGATTATACGTAAGAGTGTCAATATATAATATTACATACTTTATTAGCTCAATATCTGTCAACATTGTCAACTGTCGACCAGAAAACATGTTAAAATGTCATTAAACTAATAACGACTGAAGCAAATTTAATGGCTTTCTTTCAGCTGTTCTTGTTTTTAAGATGACCGTTAATTGTGTTAAGATTATTTATTACTAAGCGAAAACTTCCTGTTATTATAAATAAATGTTGGAAATCTATGCAAACTTTACATTGTAAAATACATCGTGTACTATATTTTATTTTATGAATAGATTTGTCGAGAGGTCGTTAATATTAATCCATTATTAAAACAGAATATAACATGATTTTTACAATATATTCTTCAATTATTTCCATACGTCTCAATTCACTGTACATTCAGTTAGGGTTCAAAATAAGGTGCGCATGTTCATAATCGTGACCCACTGGATGCTCTTTATCGTCGTTTCAACTAAAAAACTGAATACGAAATTTGCTAGTTAAGTCAATGATGTGTTTGTTTGATAGAAAAATATTTTTATTGTGTTATAAAAACTAAGTGTGACAACTTATACCAAAATCATTGTCATGAATAGTTAAAATAACAAAACCTTCCAAACGAAAAAATTGTATCTTACCTCTATAGTAGCAAATTTTGCACTTCGGGTCATACTTAAAATCCATTTTTGACTCACCTGGAAAGAAAGAAAACATGATTTAGAAACAGTTCAAACAGTTGTGGAACAAAATATTTTGACAAGTATAAATAACGCAATAAGTCAATTCGACTACCGAGCGTAACAATAATATTTAAGCACTGGTAAGTTGGTGTAATCAATAATAATAGTATCTTGCCATTTACGAGATTAAGAAAAATATTTCTGACGGATAGTAAATCATCCGTTTATCGGGTGATCTGTTTGAAGTGCTAAAAAATACTTATGGCTCAAAGCGTTACATATCACGTGTGTTTTTATATTGCACTAATAATAGATTAACTATGAATTTGGTACTACATTCTAAGAATAAACGCGCAACACTTTGGGAATAAATAATATCAACACATATTGTACGATCATTAAAACTAATATTGATTTTTATAATTCTTCGGTAGGGTAACATTACTGACAATAAATATTTAATAAACGTATCTTTAAAAAATGATCACGTTCCACTTAAATAAACAAAATATAATAAAAACAAATTTGGATTATTGAAATTTTGTACACTTACATGTATTTTGTCACTAACGACCCGGGTTTCGCCTTTCGGCATCTTTAGGCATTCGAGCGCACGAATCGACTCGAACTGACTCGACTCCACCGACAGGCGTCACTTCGAGTCTTAATCTTAATAATCCAAATTTGATATTAAAATTCCATCAAGCACCCTCAGTCGATGTCTTAAATTATATAATAAAAACAGTTTTAAGAAAAAGTTGGATAAAAAACAATTATTATGTAAATTTATAAAAAAAATACATGCAAATGAAGTTCAAAAGAAACCACGGCTTAAATATTTAGTTTATTTCATGTAATCAAAATCAATTTCTGCCACTTAGTATATACAAAGAGAATAAAATGCTGTCATTAGCTAAACATCCGTAATACGAATAATATGACGAAATTACGAATGGGGTAAGTGTTTTACAATAGTAAGATAGTCAGACTTAAACATAGTGTAGCGTATTATTTAAAATATATAAATGAAACGAAATTTTTGCAAGCTTACGATTATCAAAATATATCGATGGCCTAGTTCCATAGTGATACAACTAGAAATTGTTCGTTTTGAGATATCGCCGATCAATGTTTTGACTGATCTAAACTGACTCGCAAAAAGTGATGGCTTATTATTTGTATTACTTTTTTATTAAAATAGGTGGTCAATAGTTTATAGTTTTATGATTAAAGGTTGTTTCTTTATGAAACGCCACGATTCACAAAAATATATTTCCACAATACGATATTTCGATATCTATGTAATATGGAACTGAGATATTATTTAATTTTACTGATTTCCATACGCAAAAATCTGCATTTTGAGAGAAAACCTGTACATTTTACATGTTGTAATGTTGTAGAAAGAAAGCGGCGTTCGAATATAATGGATAACTTAACTCAAAACATCACATTTTTGAGTTATCGTTCTATGAAGCTGAGTGATCGATATGTATTGGTGGAATATACAAATCTTATTTCAATGTAGTGAATATTTTACATAGATTTTGATGACGTTAAGATCCAAATATTCCAAAGTATAGCCGTGCCTGGAAGTGTTACTAATATTATTATTGGAAACGTTTGTGGCGATAAATTAGCGCACATCGCAACGATAGAATAGCAGCTGATAGCGATAAATTATCACAAATCGGTGTTATAATAATGGATCCTAATAATCGCAGGCAGGTTCTGGGCAAAGAAGCAAATTCTGAACACCCCGCTGAAACGTACCCGTCAATTATTTATCTCCGATACTTCTACGATGGCATTCGACGCAATGGCGTGCGATGGGATTTATGGTACGTGTTATTAATTTCTATAGACACAATAACTTAGTTATACGCCTACAGTGTTCTACAATACTTAAAGTATTCGTCTCTTATATATCTTTTGAATATATATGGTAGATTTTAAGACATCGACTGACGGTGCATAACGGAATTTCAATATCAAATTTGAGTTATTTTGTCACTAACGACTCGGGATTCGTCTTTCGGCATCTTCCGGTATTCGTGCGCTTGAATGCCTGAAGGTACCGAAAGGCGAAACCCGGGTCGTTATTGACAAAATACATAGAAGTGTACAAAATCTCAATAACTCAAATTTGATATATGATAGAGTTTTAATTATTGACTGAATTGGCAATTACTCGCACTACATTATAATAAAATATCTAAGTATTTTATTCTTGTCTTACGCAAATGATAGCTATTTTGGCCTGACGCCATCGTCAGAACTATGCTTAAACTTTTTTAAATTATTTTAGTTTTAATTATTTTGTCTTTATTAAAGAGTTCAAACAATACACCAATATAATAGCTAATTAAATAACGACAATAAAAAACCTTGTATCTGAATAATTATTATTTTAACAATGTGTATTTTTATATCATAGTATTCTTAATTAATATTTATTAACGACTAACATGTTTTCAATTATTATATAATGGAATAGAATAATGACTGGAAACAAAATAATCAAAAAAAACTCTTTTACACGAGACCATGACACTAAATTTATAATATTATATATTTTAATTATAAAATTAAATATCATGCAGTCGCTATATCTACTATCGGTACCATTGACAGAATAAAATAAAAACAATTTTCCCTTATAAAATAAAAATTTAAGTTTATAGGAAAAAAATATTTAATGCTTGGCTTACTTTCACGTAATTTTTTTTTAAATTAAGGCACGAAATCCATGTATAAAAGATTTGTCACTTTAGAAAAATCCAATGTCCTTTCTTAAGTCCGGATAAAAATATTACTGCGGTCTAAAAATATAAGCCCAGCAAGTATAATGAATATGCATAATAAATGCTAAAAAAACTTAACTTTATTTATTTAACTTATGGATATTAAGGCTTAAATTCGACAAGTTATAATGCCTACTGAAAATGATCTGGTATTTGTTAATTATCTATGTAAAAATAGTATACGTTATAATTTAAGCGCTTTTATTATACCCCACCTAATCCCCTTGATGTCAATGCTTTACTTATCGATATAAATTAAAATATATAGAGGCAGGGGGTTTCAATAATAATTGTATCGTGGATAAGTAATCGGCGCTTCTGTTATAAAATACAACATAATAGGTTCAAGACAGTTTCAGGCGATTGTAATAACTCGTATTTGATTTACGGAGATTTCGCTCGACTTATATTAATGGCAAGCAGGTAGACTCAGCTCATCGAATTATGTAGAAATAGAGCAATCAAATACTCTGCACTACCAGTGAAAATCAACACCAGAATAATTATGATCTATTATCATTTCGTAACATTTAAAATTAGATGTTCAGAAAACAATCAAAATTGAACATAATATAGATATATATCAGTAACATGTTTCAATACTTTGACATAAGAGAAGTACACAAAAACTGTATTCTGTATTTGCAGAAAATTGTAAGATAAAAATTTTGAACACTTACAAAGTAAAAGAGATCGACCATTTAAAGACACAAAATAATTAATAAATACCACATATTTCAACGATATCTATATATATTTTCAATATCACAGAGATCGAATTGACAGTCAGTAAACTTATAACAATATCAAAGAATTAACATGTGTTGTTAAGGTAATATTACCAACATAAATTTGAGGAAATATACTAACGTGAAAATAGATTTCTTTGACGTACTGAATTGAGCCTCAGGTTTTGTCAGTATTCAGTATTAAAACTAACAGCACATAAGAAGCATACCGAATTTGAACAATTTATTTGTGTCAGCGAGATATAATAACGTTTGTAAGTCTATAAAGTAATCAAACCTACGGTGTCTAGTGATTTCGTTGAGTGAGTGATTCCAGATTTAGTATGTATATTTTCAAAAAATCACACAATACTCTTATATTATGAATCGTTCACATTTAATATTGAAGATATTATCACATCTATAATTAAAATAAAGTCTTAAAATTATTCTACCCAGAAACATAAATAGACAGAATATTGATACATAGTTAATGAACACATCATCTACTAAACTAGACTATCATCGGATAGAAATTTCGCAATCGCGTTACGCTGTTGGAGGCAATTTATATCCATTGCAGAGTGCACAATTTGCGTATGCATTAGAATGATTCAGTAGCATGATTAGAAAATGCACCCATTATGATGCAATTCAGGTTACTCCAGGAACTCTTTCATCTCCGAAGTAAATGACCGTACATCCTTCCAATTGCAGCATCCAGCTGGTAGATATACCATTTCGCTTCCTCGTTGCGTTAGGTCCTGAGAAGTTCATTACACGCATCCTGATTTGAATTGCAATATCATTACTGTGATTTGACTATGAAACAAGAAAAAACAATAGCCTTTGAGACTTATAATATTTAATATATATTATTATGATTTACGAAATTCTTGTACTAATTATTTAGCACTTCGATTAAAAGTAGTTTTACTTGAAAATTCACAATAAAAATAGTCAAATTTATAATATATGAATGGGAGAATTAAAGCACCAGTATGAATAAAAAATTCTAATCTAAACAACAAATAATTATGCACTAAGCATTTAATTCAAAATATTACTTGACATTGTTTTATCTTCCAAATTGATTGTTTATCTTTACCATTCGACACTCCGTACGTATAGTCACGTAAATGCCAAATATGTGATTATTAAACCTTTTGCATTTTCGTTGTCCACGCATTCAGTCTTATTGGTAAGCATCAAACAACAAGGAAAATTATATTTAAAATAGAACTGTCCCAATTTTGAAGAATATTGAATCTTTGAAATGCTCTCTAGTGAATTCTCATGATTGCAGATATGTGATGACACGTTCTCATCTTTTGTGTGAACATTTTTTTGTTTTCTTTGAAGTTTTGGAATGATCCAAAACGGCCGTTCGGACGCTTTTAATATGGCAATTCTAGGAATTCAATAACCTCGCCTGCAACTATAAGCCAATATTAGAAAGCAGCTGTTTCATAATTACACTCGTGACACAGCGACAGTCGGCGACAAAAAGTGGGGGCTTTAGAAGAATTTTTTTGAATTTTGATTTTTCAGCAGTCTGCCCAGGGTAGCCAGCGGTAGACTTCATGTGCATCGGCCACCGGGCCGCATCACTGTCATTTTAAATTGTTAGTTTTGTTTGAAATTTTATTTAATGTTAAATTTAAAATCATTTGGTTATCTCAATTGTGTTTAAATTTAAATGTAAATTCATGTGTAAAATGTAAATGTATCCTCAATTGTATGTTGTAATGGTAATTTTCGGTTTGTAAAACCACTGCATCTTATAAATAAAAGAGATTAACCGGACCGAAGTGGCGTTTGCATTGAGACCGTCCAACTGATGCTGGCCGCGGGTAACCAATAATTCATCTTTATTGGACCGGGCATTCTCAGTGATTATACGTAGGGAGTGTCGATATATCATTACTTTGTATTTTTCGCCAGTATAAAATAAAACAGTTTTTACAGACTATGACGTTTTAATCTCGATTGAAATGGCATTCCAATCATATAAAAAATTGATTGTGTTATGAACGTTGAAAATCAACAGATACACAATATTTATTCAAATAAAGTGTAGTCACCATAATATACCTTTAGCACTAATGTGATTTTGAAAACATGTCGTTTTATAGAAATAGATTTATTTACAATTCGCAATGAATGCTTTTGGTAAATTTTAACAAACCCCAATTTCTATACTCGCTAATTAAAGAATCAACTTAAATCAAAACAATCTATGTCCCCCTAATATAGATAAAATGAAAAATGTACCTCCTGCGGCCCTTAAAATGAGCAATAGAAAAGTGAATATATAGAATTTTGTTCCCGTAGTTATGTACAGATCTCCACCATTGTAGGTCGGTATATCACAGACACTTTTTATGTAACCTATTTACGAATGCGAGGTATATAATGTATAGTGTACGGAAATAAGATAATACGATTTGATCCGCAAACAAATATTTCGACAAGGCGGATAGATAACTTTTCAAATATGTGTACACTAAAGATTAACGACATCTATTGCAAAAGGAAACTAATACACGGCACGATTTTTCAATAATAAAACGATTTAAGATAAGGCGACCCACACTGGCCGAATTACATCGAATATAAATCAATTCACAAAACTTGATGCGTAGTTAATTAATTTGAACAAAAAACCAGGACAGCAAAAATATACAATAGTGAAAAGTTATGTTCAATTTAAAAATAAAATTGATCACTGTATTTTGGCGTGTGGTATGCATAATATATTTTGTACTTTTTTTCTTCAAAATAACAGTTTCTTATACTTTGAAAAGAATAACATAACTTTTCCTTGCAATTTTCCTTCCAATTATTAATGCGAGCAGCGAATCTTCTTTCCTCTTACCAGTGACCTTCTCTTTTAATCGACACATTGATCATTTGTCGATTTAAGGATTTCTGTTCGCAGTCATGAATTTTTGTGATAAAAACTCTCTCCCACCCTTCCGATCCTCAAAAACGGGTCATAGCGAGAACGATTAGCTAACCACTAATCCTATCCTGGCCCTATCCTTCTATTACCACTACAAAATAGCTCCATTAGGAGGCAATATGCTCCACGTTGGAAGCGGGCATGGTAAAAAACATAAATTTCAACAATATGTTTGTAATTTTGGACATTCATTTAAACTACTTATTCAATGAGTTTCTGAATTACATTTTTCTTATATGTATCGTTTTTTGTGATGGCTGTCTTACCGTCAATATTTCAATGTTTACACAGCTTTATGTCAGCATCTACAAGTCTGTTTTCATTTTGTCTAACACTGAAAATTGGCTTGGTAATGTACTTTTTTTTTGTTGATATTTAACTGGTTTGTTTTTTTATATTTTATACGCCTACATGAATATTTTAAAGGTAACAAAATTTACAGTTAGTAAAACAAAAAAAAATATATTCTAATTCAATTTATAAACAAATGAGAAAAAAATATATATTTGTGGAATGTACAATACATTGTAAGGAACACTCGTATTATGATCGCATTTAAATAGATCACATTTCATTGTTTACGTTATAAAAGGTTAAACTTGCTAACACATAGGTGTAGGTAATAAAAGTTCTAAAATAAATAATCGAATTGTGATACTGATAAACTCTATTACTAATACATATTGTGCAACAAGTACCATTTGGCAATAATTTGTTTTATTTTGTGTCACTGTATGGATAACAATAGATAATCAAATCACACACAAGCGAATCATGTATGGGGCCAAGTCCGTTAAGTCTTTACTAATAATTATAGTTATGTAGCAACATAAAATATACACATGACGTAAAAATAAAAAATAAATTAAGAAAGTGACTGTTTCGTGTATTAAAAAAAACGATGTAAACAAAACGTTAAACATGTGTTACAAAAATACACGCTGGTAAAAACAACGTAACAAACAGTAATGTGCTAAATCTACGTGAAAATTGCAACCGTGACAGTAATAATAGTGAGTAACTGCTCTATAAGAGGCAAGGATGAAATTTTTTTTGGAAAATTAGCCTTGGGTAACTTTAACGTGCAGCACTTAGCCGATTTCACGAAAAGTGAAAATTGTTTTCGACGTCACGGGAAATTGCGTGAGTACAATGAGAAGTGGCTTATGACAAAACAACAAGGCGTATACAATTATTAAAAAATGTTCGGATTAAGTTGATCATTAGTATAATCAAACAACGAATAATTATTGTCTAGGTGGGTAAACAATTAAAATGATAGAGAAAAGTTATTGAGTACAATTACCAGTTGGACTATAAAAAAAAATATATACAATATTCCAAACTCGCATAATGGTATACATTTTTTTCGACACCCTTCTCTTACAAACGAATTAAAAATAACAGTACTTTTTTATGTAATAGCACTTTTTTATAATAAAAACCTCATTACCTATATAGATTTACACCAAGATCTGTACGGAATGCATGAATTGTATTAGATCTGAAAACAAATATCTAAATTTTTTAAAATTCTAAGAACAGATGTTTTCTGAATAGAGCATTGTTGTCGATGACAATTGAAATAACTCTTCATTGCCATTATGACGTAAATTATATTAATAATTAAAAAAAACAATTGAAATCATACAATTTTAATAATTGAATTTTGTCTGCGTCGACCCCAATGTATATTAAATAATGTTAAATGAGTAATAATCGCTAGAGAATGTTTTATTGTTTGAGTATTTCGCTGTTATGTTAGACATTATTACTATACGTAATGCTGTTAACTATTCGGCAAATTGCATAATTTATATTTTTATCTATAAACACATATTAATTATCTAGATATTTTTTATTGATTTGCTTCAATTTATTTTACCTGATCAACACCGAATTAAAATCAATGCAATAAATTATTAAAAACGTTAAAATAATTTTAGCAGCTATAACTTCATTGCAAGCGGCAAATATGTTGCAGTCATTGGGGCACCCAACATCCGTCGTTTTGCTAATGGGTCACATTTAGCGCTAGAGTTGGAGCTCGAAAACTGAATAACAACCAACTAATGGATAATTACTTCGTTTCCTCTAAAAAAGTTGATTCGTGACCGTCACTTCCGTTTTCGAAGAAAACATGATGCGCATCGTTGCCTTCATAGGTCACACCACTGACATTGTATTTTTATATGCACTATTGTGACATCAACATAAATAATTAGTGCTTGGATTCAAACACATACACTTTAAAACAAAGCCGAATATTAAATTATATGTGTATTTGAAATGAAAAGATAGATGAGTGCAAAAAACGATAAATTAGTTCTGCATTGAAATAAGTTAATCACATAGTAATATACATTTTTGTTTGTAAGCTTTCGGCATTTATTGCATGTATTTAAAATTTTACTATACCTGCAATAGATGGCTTTCACTTATGTAAAAGCTCTTGTGGCTTTAGAAGAGAATTCGTTTTCCTATCGCAGATAGATATACTTTTTCTTTATTAACTTAAAATCTCACTTTTACATTTTTACCATCTGTATCATTGATCGGCAAGTCTAAATGTGGAAAACTAATTAAATTATTTTTTTGACTCAATGGATTTCAATTCGTAAAATGTAATCCTCTTGATTTTACAATATTAACTGCTGATGCCAATTTTAATATTGCAGCGTTCTTTTTTTCGGAGATATAACTATAGGAACATCGATTCTTTTTTGAATAGTAATAAAAGTGTTAATAAAATGTTCCAAATCCTACAATATTGTGAAGTATTTACATTTATAATATGAAATATTGATACCGTTAAATCACCAAGCTTGTGTTTTTTCATATTACATCTAAGTTTACTAATGTTTACTTCAAGTTACGGATAAGGCAAAGTCGACTTTTAGGAAATTGTAAAACCCACTCCCATTTCTGATGTCAGATTAAAATAATGCATCACGTCACATTTAAACACTGTATCAAGAAATAATGTAAGTGTAGAATCCATGACTCAATAAATAAATCGGTATCAGCCCTCATGACACCACCCCATCCAGACATGTTCGCAATACCCATTGGTCATCAGCAGCCAGTCATCAGCGAGACCATGTCGTCAAACCACTAAAACCTCAAATTTACAACACTTTCAAACAGAAAATTTGATTTAAAGTGTCATTTTGGGTAGCGTAATAACCTACAACTATACGAATAGATCATCACGACAAGGTAAAAAAAACTAAGCATTCTATATTAATATCACTTAGTAAGTACTTCTGTATCTTGGACGATAAAAATCAAATGTTAGACGGGCAGGTGTATTAAAAAAACTGTATCAGCCGAATATCTTACGACACAGAACCAATATGTTACATAAAGATTTTACATGTCAAAATTTAGAGATTCTTTGATAAGACTAAATTTATCTAAATGGAGATGACAGACGATTGTATGTTTTATATAAAGAGCTAATCAACCAAGAATCAGTAATAAACTACATTATGATAGGGAAAACGTTTTTTAATTTTTTCGTGACACAGTTACACCTTCTCAGTGTACGTATTGGCATTTTGTTGACCAACTAATTCACTCAACAACTATCTAAGATTTATATAAATAGACGAAATAAAATTTGTTTCCATACTTCGTGAGAATATTTTTCTAAAACTTTATGATTTTTAAACTTTTGGCTGTGATCTCTTCATTCGGATACGACGCTTGCAACGATTGCTTTATAACTATTTATTTTAATCAAACTTTAATTAAGTGTATGAAAAATTATGCGAAATTTGCTCGAGACGTCATCAGATTGTTCAAGATCATGAAAATCAATGGGATTACATGATAGAATATGATGACACAATAAGTTCACACTGTTTTGTCGTATTATTTCTGAGGCGATATTGTAACAGTTAATATCTCCGTTTATGTCATATTGGGTTTATTCCTACGATAAAATATTTGTCAGCATGCGGTGGCAAAGTTGTGTGCTAGTTAATATTCACAAAGAAGATCCACCGAATAAGTGAATTAATTACACATTTCATTTGAATTTTTGTTAACATACTAAGGTTAATACTTCTTCTCGTGTAAGCTAAAGTAAAACTGACATATCAACTTCTACCATAACGCCTCAGATTTTCCGGTAGCTATACAATATGACATGCAATGTCGTCATAATCTCGCGGGTAACTCTCTTTGCTTTTATTACCATAAATGCGTTATATAATAATACTATGTTTTGTAACCATGGAATGAAACGAGATGGTTTTGGATATTACAGAGTTATACGCATTGCAACCCTGTTTATAATATTGAAAAAAAATAATGAATGGAATTTAATACACAGCCAATACGTAAGACGCTATATGAGAACTATATTTCCAAATATTGGCGGTTTATCGAAGTTTACATCGATAATAACATAACCAAAATATATTCAATTTCCTGATTTGTTACACCTGTTATATGCGTTCATATAGAGTAATGAAAGGTCTACTTTTTGCTGCAGCGACCTTAATAAGCCGCGTACGCCGCCATACTTGTATTCGATCTCGTTCCAGATATTACTTTACGAGGTCTAAATCTTCAAAAATAAGCTGTCAAAATCACACATAAGGTACTAATTGTAACTTTATTTCTACAGCTAATACTCCACACTCTTCCGGCACAGTAATTAATTGCTTAATTAACAAGTTAATAACTTTATAATTGATACGTAAACAAAACAATTTTTAATCTACGGCAGCCTTACTAACCGATAAAAAATATCTCAAACAAAAACTGCTGTTTACATTATGGGAAAAATGGTGAGTGGTCGATAAATAATACTATCAATTAAAGTTATTTTTGTCAAGTCACAAGTCTATTCTGAATATTGATTGATATTTTATAATGAATTTCAGGATGGATTTTACGAGCGTTCCGAAATATTCAAGATTCGTCAGAAGGCATTATGTTTTATTGATTGAATTGGCATTAACTTGGTAGAACTCCATTATAATATGATAAATAACAAAGTATTTAGTTCTACAAATTTTTATCAGGTAGTTGATAGCTATTTCGGCTTTACGCCATCGTCAGAACTATCATTGTGTTTTGTTAATTTAAATGATTTCTTGAAAATCTTTTTTTAATTGTCTACTATTTAAGCTATAGCTATTGAGTGTATAAAATATATAATCGATTAAAATTTGGTTATTAATTTTATAATAAAATATACAGCTGAAACATTGCAAAAAAAAAAAAAAAAAATTGTTTCACTGATGAAATGAATTCTTAAAATGATCGACCACTGCCTAACTATCTTACATATTGCTGGTAATTGCAACATTCCGTTCATTTTCTTATACGCAAATTGGTAATATTGGAAAATTCCGTGCATATTCAAACAAACATGGTTTTATAAGACAAAAATATTTAACTGGAGATTCCTGAAGAATACTTTACTATTAAGAAAGTAAGATATTGGGGCTTATTATAACGAAAAAACAAGGCTGTGTACATAATTTGCAAAATACATTAATGTATGTTGGTTTTTAGCTCGTTAATGTGTTTACAGACTTAACAAGTTCTGCTGTTTTTAACCATTTAATGGCGGAGAACAGGTTGGAGTTGGCGGAGCCGGAGACACGGGACGCGTGTCTTGATCGACAGGTGTCGGTCGTGTAACCAACTCATGGCCACGTCGCCTCGAAAACTATCACTTTTCGTTTCAATCTACGCAGATCAAAAAAAAAACCTTTTCATACTTATTAATTAGATAGACTAATTAACAACGCAAAATAATCAAAGTAATTAGTAATCGAACATTGTAATTAAATCAACATTATAATAACAAAGTCACATTAGTTTACATAATACATTTTAAACATTTCACAATAGTGGCACGGGCCCAGGTAAGGAATTTAATTTTCAAAAAAACATTTCGGACTATATTCCGTATAAAGAAGCGTAAATAAATTCGATAATTTGTTTCACATCTTTTATAAATATTGTTGGAAAGATAGAAACAATGATACTGTGTTTGAAAAGTAAGGCGTTATCAAAAAAAAAATTAGGGACGTGACGCTAAGAAACCCATAAAATTGTGAGTGAATTGAAGCTAAATCTGAAACAATGATTTCTTTATTTACGAATGGCCAATAATTTGTCGCTACTTTTCAAAAGTAGCCGTATCCAAAATGGATGAACTTGAGAAAAACCACATTTTTGTTTTTTCGTGTACACAGTCACAATGTAGGAAAATTATGGAAATACTGATTTAAAAGCAAGTATGTCGATAGCAATTGACACAAAAAGCGAAAATACCTATACATATATATATGGATATGGCTGCTTTTGAAAAGTAGCGACACAATTAAATTACTCGTTGGTACATAAATGATAAGACTTTCCAGTGGTTTAAGATTGTTGACAGTTTGTTGTGCCAGATAATTTACAATTAATAAATAAAATTGATTCAATTTAAGACATCGACTGAGGGTGCTTGATGAAATTTCAATATCAAATTTGGAGTATTGAGATTTTGTACACTTCCATGAATTTTATCACTAACGACCCGGGTTTCGCCTTTCGGCATCTTCAGGCATTCGAGCACACGAATGGACTCGAATGCCTGAAGATGCTGAAAGGCGAAACCCGGGTCGTTAGTGACAAAATACATGGAAGTGTACAAAATCTCAATAATCCAAATTTAAAATTGATTCGTTAAAAATTACTTTCAACGTTGAATAAATGGGCTTTTACGGACTGACAAAAATAAATTAGGGCTTCGGGTAGGGCTTGAATAACGAGTGTGATATTGAGACTAGGTCTCGGGCCGGACAACATCTGACTAATTGGGGTAATTTTGTCAAATTTCGGCCCGCGCAGATCTCTAATGTAAAGTAATTAAATTCTACCGCTGAATTAAAGATCTATACGTCCTCATTTAGCTGCTAGTAATAAAACAATATGTATAGCATTCGGTGACGTATACTTTAGCATATCACGAGGAATTGGCGAACACGGCCAACTCACCAAAGGCAATAATTTTGCTTTGTCTGATGACGATGCGAAGAGATCAAGAGCCAAGGTCATGTTGCGCATTGTTGCGGTCAGTTGGTCAGCGCACTAATTATTTTGTTATTTTTATTATTGACAAAGTGAACATTTTACATCACAATGTTTACATTACAACCAGGTGAAACAATGAATATTGGAATAGTTCAAAATGAGACTGAAGAACGGACATTTATAAAAGATTAACAATATATTTAATACAACCTATTAACAATCATACTATTCGTAAGGTGAAATTAAAGTTGATAACATTCCAATAGTTATGTTAATAATTGTGACATGTGTTTCGCCTCTTTGAGGCGAAAAAAACTATTTGAATAAATTAAACATGCGTTTCATATTGTTAATAATTTAGATTGGTGATCACCAACCGTTGGCCCGCAAAGTTATTGCAGTAACTTATTTTCAAGCATGAAGCAACAAATTTCACTTTCATTTATTTGTTTTAATTAAACAAGTGTAAAAAACATTTAATAATTTTAAAAAAATTGCTTTTCTGATAATTGTTTCATATATTTTTTTTTTGTGAGTTTATGATTTGTAAGATCCGAAAGGTTGGCGACCGCTGATCAAGACGCGCTTCGCATTTAAACCGCAGGAATTCCAGTGGGACAGTAGTCAGTCAGATAAAAGGAATTCCAAGTTTTTTTGTTGTTGTAGTTAGTGCGAATTGTAATTATTGCAGCTACTAATTATTCATAGGCGTGAGTGGCAAAATGGCGAAGGCCGTGACATAGTAGCTGACATGATCATCAACGTTTTTCAATGTTTTGAATCATTACAAAAGATT
The DNA here is from genome assembly GCA_022494535.1 of Himalopsyche phryganea. Lineage (NCBI taxonomy): Eukaryota > Metazoa > Arthropoda > Insecta > Trichoptera > Rhyacophilidae > Himalopsyche > Himalopsyche phryganea. Next base: position 1,491,023 of record JAGVSL010000001.1, on the reverse strand, counting down.
AACTTCGCGTTTCACGGCAAATTATCGACAGGATGTTGAGCAAACAATAGTCATAATATTATCGTTTTCAATGTAGTTCCAGTACATTGAAATAACTAAATAATGTATTTTGACACAATAATACAAAGATTTCATAGAACTATAAAGATTGTCTTGTGATAAAGGAAACTATTTGACCAAGAATAGACAATAACATGACACCGCCCCGTACTTATGGGGCGGACAGGGTCTTCAAAACCAATCTGCAGACTCTTTCTATTAATTTTTAAAATGTAATACCCCTCCTGAGACGTTTAAGAGTAGTGTCATATTTGTTTGGTTGCTGTTGTTGGTTTACAGTTAGAAGTGGGCAAAGGGCGTGCAATCCTGCAAGGCCTTCAGTCGCCTCTTGGCCTTTCTCAGCGGGAGTCGTCCGCCGGCGAAGCGGCGACTTAGTCCACCGCTTGCTAGTAAAACCACTTACAGAGTTTTAAATTGAAAAAAGGTGTAAATAGCTTTGACGATATTTTCTTCATTACTTACATACAATAATTATTACCGATCCTGATAATAATTTGTTGGTCCTTCAGCTAATTTATAAAGATCTCGGGCGTTCAAATCCCAGCACATAAAATCTCATAAATTTTGTCTTAATCGATTTAAAGAATTAAATATAGTATCTAAAAATGGGGTGTAACGAGAGCGATAAGATAGCTACTATCTGATTCCTTTCCCCATCCCTCTATTCTTACCCTCCACGAAAAATAAACGTTGACTGAGGCCATAATTATATTTTAAAAAAATCAATTGATAATGCTCGTGATGAACGAAACCGGTCCTGATCAATATAAACATGTGAAAGCAGTACAGACCAATTGTGTTTTATTTTTTTAAATATAATGCTTTTCCACCAAGAATTGACAGTTGAACACCTGAAAGGTGTTTAAAATATTTATCGAAATTTCCAAACCATTGAAAATTTTATTCTCATGGATAAAAATTCGCGAAACTAGTGTCCTCATTGTATGATTACAACTCTAAAGATGAGACAGACAAAACGGTGATAGCGATTTATCATAACAAGGTATCTTTCCAAAATAATAACTTTCTAAACACAAACGGTGGGATTATACACTTATATTATTGAACAAAATAGTGAGCCCGGAGACAATTATCCTTTACACAATCGATTGTTTTTCCACAAGTCCTTTCTAAATTAGACAATGATTAATTTATTCATACAATCAATTTATGGCCAATGGTTTACATATATACAATAACAGTCATTTATAATTCGGTAAGAAAATACCGCTGATGTAACAGGGCGCTGCCCAGTACAAAGGGACGTTAAAACTGACTTGGTCACGTGGGCTCAATCCTGCTTGACTGTTCAGACCGGTGAGATTCCGGCGTCCTAGAAGACCATTGAGTACTATCCACAGGTTCTAATCGGCGGAACAGAGGGACTCTGGCTTGTTATGGGAGGGAGCAAAGCGTTTGGCGGGTGACAGAGAATCATGGAGGCGCCGCGTGGTGGCCACATGCTCCACATAGGAAGCGATATGGTCGAAGAAGAATAAAATACAAAGAATATTTTATAATATGATATACAACAATAACAAAATTGCGTACACTGGTTAGTCGAGTCAAGCATGAACTAATTTATATTCATCGTTCATTTGTTGACAACTTGTCTGACTTCATTCTGTTGGTAATGTTAAAGTTTCGAGAAAAAATGTCATTGAGACATACCTACTCGGTAATGACAAAATATTAAAAAAAACCTTGCGACACTTCAGTGTCCAACTTTATTTACGCCCGGGATATTGCCACATATAGTGATAAAACAATATGGCCCTGTACAACATATCTGTGTTTTATGACGGCTAATTAATGAAATTAGCGAAATAGTTGATGCTTGTTAGTAGAATATGAAGAAACACTATTGCTTGCTATAATTTTCAAATAATGAAGAAATGAATGTGAATTCTAGATGTATATCTAGAATTAAGATACATTTTCATGGTATGGTTTAATACAGGAGGTATGATAACTCTAATAAAAGAACTGCTAACCTTTCGTTTTTTTAATAAAATATAGATAGAAGGATAGAGCTAGGGCTAGGACATGACTAATGGTTGGCTAATCGCTCTCACTTCGGTCATTTTTGGGATGGGTGATATTTGTGATGGAAAAATACATCGATATACCAAATCACTATAAGTGAGCTAATTGTTTGAATTTGGTCTTGAATTTTTTTAAATCTCACTTGACGAAATTTATCATCGAGCTGGTACACATTCTTAGTTTAGCTTTTTATTGCTATCCAAAAATAATGTATATCGGTGTCTTCAAAATCACGTCATGTAATTAAGTATTAACCGAGATTTTTTTTAGTTTAGACAAAGGAAAGTTTCATATAAGATTTTATCAGCTGTGCCCATCGAAAATATAATATTATAACAAACAAAAAAAAAAGACTTCTAGAGATTTTTATCGAATTAAAAATCTTAGGCATATCTCGTTTAGTAAATTGGAGAAATTGCGTACAATGGTTTAAAATAAAATAAATAGAAATTACGAACATTCCATCGGTACCCATTTATAGCATCATTCGGAAAATAAATAAGCACTCTAAAATAAGATGAAGCCTTTTTTGTTCCGACAGCAACGCGCAAATGAAGATAAATTGTAAAATACACCATTTGTCTTTCTCTTTGTCGTAATGATTAAATGCTGCTAAAAGAGATAGCTCTCCTACTGCGGTAACCTGCCATCAATATCGACAGGGTCAATACAAACGCAGCTAATGTGTAGGAAATGACGTAAAATACGATAACATTTTTATAGTTTGATAATTAATTTGAATGGCGACTACTTTTGAAATATAAATTAAACGGTTTACGTTCTTAAATGACTTTTCATGAGTATTTAAGGTAAGATAAATTTAGTTTTTTGGTTAGTTAGATATCATGGAAACAACGACATTTGCCACATTTTTAATACGACAAGGATGAATTAAAATTATATAAAAAAGGAGACTTTTACAACAATTTTGTAAATTTTAGTAGATTGATACTTGAATATAAATTTGTCTCTATTTCCTATTATTTTTGACTTAATTTAAATACTGTCGTTTTATTCTCGTATTGAAACCGGTCTTGATCGCCACCGTTATATCTTGAATAATTGTTGTCGAAATTTTGCATTCAAACTTTGATAGTTAAGTTTAATTAACCTCCTTATTGATATTCACCTTATTCATAATATCCGCCATAAAATGAAACACTCTGAAATATTTTTTAATACAGTTTTTTTTATGCCATTCGTAAAAATATTAATGTCGCTAAAACGAGGTCGAATCATATTTATCAAACAGCATCAAAACACCAGTTTTTACAAGAACTGGTTGTTATGTATTATATCATCATTTATTTTTCGGAGCTGTTATGGATAGAAGAATGTGCAGGGAAAATAACAGAAGTCATATAATCGCTCTCCCTACGTTCAGTGTAAGGATCGGATGGGCGGAACGAAAGATAAACATCATTTATATCCATGCCAATTGTAACCCTCAAAAAATACGAAAATGAGTTAATGATTAGACCTCATTTTAAAGACGACAGAGCAGGTCTCGGCCAAATATTGTAAATTATAAAAATAAATTGACCACTTTTTGGGAGGGAAACATCACGTTACATTGGTTTTAGGTTCAAAAGATCTCATCAGGCCACTTGATGTAAGTAAGCTACTATTATATCGACACTTCCTACGTATAATCCCGTATTTGTAAACATGAGAATTTAGAGGAGAGCATTTCAAATATTCATAACGCAACTCATCATATTATAATGTTTCCGATACAAATAGTTTTTACTCTCTCCTGAACAATTTCAATTCTGAGGGTTACATCAATTGGCCAAAACACCATAGATATGTTAAACTGTTCGTTTGGCGATTCGACCCTGTGGCCACCGTTTATAACGAGCGCCCATAAGCGTTGGTCACTCAGTTATATTAATCGCATTAATTATTGTTTTTAGTATACATTATTTTTTTGTTTGGTGATGTGAAAGCCCTTCAATGTTTCTGAACGCCCTGTGAGTAGTTGCAATCTCACGGCGTGGATAGAGAAGTTAATGAATGGGACGGCAGAGCGCGCATGCGGCTCACAACTTTCACCGCACAGGTGAATTCGTAATGGCCAGCACAGGTGACGCAGTTAAAGAAACCGCTACAAGTACATCTCGAGACGACCCGCCCGTGTGGATATTATTTAGGCCACGAGGAACGAGATTCGAGATGGTTTGTTATATAAACTTACCGTTCGATGGCGATATTACGGACGAGGCTCATTCAATAATGTGATTGGCCGTGCCTAATAACCATAAATAACGTGATTGCCGCCGCTACCCTTTACACGAAAATCTCTACCGCAAAATGAATGAGTTTAAACTTTTGAATGAAAGTTTCATGAAAAATCTTCCGAATTTGATGCGGTAAAATTATTTTGAAATGCAGTTATCAATATTTAACCACTTTTAAAATAACACTTATATGCTTTTTTCGTGTCCACTATTCAAAATATTTATAAACAAATGTACGTATTAATGGTTCTCTTTATATTGGTAGTAATTCTATCACTAAATAAAAAACACTTTTCATTAAAAAATCTGTTCTATTTATAATTATTACATATAAGAAAAATGCAAAAGATTTGTAATTCATTTTTATAACTACACTAGTGAGTACCCGGCATGCGTTGCAATGCCAGTCAAAGAAAAAAGTGTGTGTTTTAATTCTGTTTATTGAAGTACTTTTGGAGACACAATATTTTTTTTTTTTTAAATAAAACACAATTCATTTGTACTACTTCCACATATTTAATATGTGGAAGTAGTAAAAATGAATTGTGTTTTATTTTTTAAAATACAATGTCTTTCCACCAAGAATTGACAGTTAACACCTTAAAAGTGAACAATATTTTTTGTTTCCTGTCTGGTGCGTACACGAATAAATCAGATGTGTTTCCGAGATGTCGCTATTTGTTAGAGGTTAAGATTTTAGATACATCTGGATTGTGAAATTGATTTTTAAGACCTACTGTAAGTTAAAAATTAAAAAGTTGAGAGTCGGGTTCGGGCCGGGCGGGGCCTGATTGTACTATGCCTATATCCTGCGCGGAAGTGCAAGCAATAACTTGGCAAATTTTATCGGAATCGGATGAACGGTATAGCAGTGCATAAGATACGAACAAACACACATTGATTTTTATATATTAGATTATACCGTCAGTTTAACTTGCAAAATATGGATCTACGTTTGAAAAAATTGTTACGATAAACGTACTAATGCAAGTATTTGTAAAAGAATATGAAATCTTCGTACAATAGTTACCATTTTACCGCGTTAAGTATAGTTTTTACCTTTTTTGGTCCCTAGTACACGCCCCTTAGACTATTTTATGATTTAATGGACAATATTAAATCGTTTCGGATTGAACCCTGCACCCCATACGAATATCGATGGAGATTCATAAGATATTTATCATCACAAGTCTGCTAATTGCTGTAATCACCACTCACAGCGTCATATTACAGAGCTCATCCTGTAACACAGCAGCTTAAAGCTTTTTCAAATGGATACCAGGATGTTTCAGGAGTAAATACCCAACATTTGTTAAGCACTTAAATGTGCTGAAACGAATGAGAATATGCGATGGTAAAGCTTATTTTAGTTAAATCTGCTTGTCCATTTATGTACTACGTACGCCACAAAGATATTAAATGCAATAAAATTCGCCATCGTACCTAACATGTCCGACCGGTTCAACCAACTCAAGAAAATATTACCAGTTATAATCTTTTGAATTAGTGGTATTTTTAATTAATGATAACATTTATTTGCCATATGGAAGACTCTGCAATCGGTAAAAAAAAAGATTATCAGGACATCTAGGGAAATATAAGACTTTGAAATCTACGACAATTAGTTATCGAAGTAAATGAAATGATAATAGGATAAACCATTACAATAAAATTTCGACGCATTTATTTCAACGATTAATTAATAACACCACGTAAGCTCCTTTTCCAAAAACATAATTAGTACCTTGAATAATTTAATTTTAAATAAATATTATGATTTGAGTTATTGAGATTTTGTACGCTTCCATTTATTTTGTCACTAACGACCCGGGTTTCGTGTTTCGGCATCTTCAGGCATTCGAGCGCACGAATGAACTCGAATTGACAAAATACATGGAAGTGTACAAAATCTCAATAACTCAAAGTTGATATTGAAATTCCATCAAGCACCCTCAGTCGATGTCTTAAATTATTATGATGTTTGAATACGTGAGATGACATAATATTGTCTATCTCTTGTAAAAAGTATATATATCTATTTTAAATTGTTGAGATTTTGTATATTTCCATATACTTCGTCACTGACGACCCTCTGGGTTTCGGCGTTCGGAATCTTCATGCGATCGAGCACACGAATAAACTCGAACTGACTTAAATTATATATAGCTAAGCTAAAATAAGTTTCAGTTTAGTTCTGACGATGGCGTTAAGCCGACATAGCAATCAACTACCTAATAAAAATTTGTAGAACAAAATACTTTGATATTTTACCCTATTATAATGGACTTCTATCCAATAAATGCCAATTCAATCAATAAATAAAATTACATAATCCTATAAACGAGTAGTATTCTTCTTGTCATGAAAAAACACTTTCACACATAGTGCAAATTGTGTGATCTAAAAATTGCACTGTGCAGTGCAAAAAAGCTGATCACTTATCTTGCCTATCGTTAAAAGTGTTATTTATTATACTAATGCAGGTGTTTTTTTTTTTTTTTAAATAAAACACAATTTGTTTGTACTACTTCCACATATTTAAAATGATCAGGACCGGTTTCGCTCATCACGAGCATTATCAACTGATCAGTTGATAATGCTCGTGATGAGCGAAACCGGTCCTGACTAACCATATCCAATTATGTTTGGTAAAGATACTGAATATAGTACTGAATCTTAGTTTAAAAACTAAAAAAGATTGAATTTTCGACTATCGCAGTAGTATCAGTTCACACAAATGTATACAGTTTACAATTTTATTTCGTATATATGAAAACACCCAATTCCTATAGTCAATAATTAACTCAATAATGATAACCCTGAATTAGTCAAAAATTTAAATTAGACGAGAATTAAAATGAAGTATTCAATTATATTGTAGAGATGATTTGAAAATGCATTTATTTCTTAATTATTTTTACTTCTACGACATCCAAAATTGTCTACATATATAAATACAGCAATTTATAAATATAATTTTATAAATAAAATAGGTCCTTCATTATCTCGGGATAAGTCGTCATGGTGAAACATTTACTTGGAATAAAAAACATTACCGAGATAAATTGTTCACGCGATTAGCTATCGGTGCGATTAATTCTCTTGAGTTCTTTTTTCTACAATAAAATTTTCGCACACCAAGCTATGCATCAAAATAGTAAAGACATAAATATTTGAAATACTAGACTGAGTATTTAAAATGAAAAAAAATGTGAAGAAAAAACAATAAAATGAATAATGATTATGCACAGCCGCGTAGCAGTGTTGTAACTACAAAATAAACATCACCTTCGGTTGGTATTCGCTCAGCCTACATACATTTTCGATTTCCGTAATATCAGAAGGCTTAAAAGTATCAAATAGCGAAGGAAGTATTGAATTTCGTTAAATCCGTCTTCGGACGTCGCTCGCTGATACAACAAAAAAAACTTCACGATTACGCGTATTGAGTTTCTCGCTCTAGAAATGACTTCCACAAATGGAAGGTGCCTAATAGCTGCTCATAGATTTGCGTTCGATAATATTTAATATAACTCAGGCGTTTGCAACGTTTGGTTTTATTTAAATCTAGGAAAACACGAAATAAAATATAAATTATAGAATTTATATAATGCACGATAGAGGGGTGTTATATGGTGGATAGATAGTACAGCACTAGTACTACCGTAAATTATTTTCACGAACATGAATCAGGATCAATTCAAAAATCAAACACACCGATATAAAAAAAATTATAAGAATACCATGTCAAAACAGAATTTCAAGTTGTTCGTACTCGAAGAGCGATGAGTGAAGAGCCGACAAATTGAATAGGTATATTAAATGTTTTACCCTGAATTTTAATCAAACAATGTTTTTATACAGATTACAATGATTTTACTTGAGTAAATAAAGCAAAATCATTGTCTCAGTATGGGAAATACCGCCTCTCTTGCTAAAACTGTCAAGCTTCTTATGTAGGGCAGACAGGTAAAAATTTCAATATAAGAATTAAAGAACATGTAAGATGTCTCAATAGTAATAATTTTTCATAGTTTACTAATATGGGAAATACCGCCTCTCTTGCTAAAACTGTCAAGCTTCTTATGTAGGGCAGACAGGTAAAAATTTCAATATAAGAATTAAAGAACATGTAAGATGTCTCAATAGTAATAATTTTTCATAGTTTACTAATCATTTAATTGAAAATAATCATAATTTTAATAAAAATAATAATGTAGAAATACTCCATTGAGATAATAAAATCATTACCAGCAATCGATTATTAGTAACGAACATTAAAGATTTTCAGCTCCAAACGCTAGTAATTAATTTTGTAATAAGCAGTTTTATGGCAATTAGTACTATTATCGTTTGTGTCTTAACCCCTCCCTACATCCAGTATAAGGAAATAAACTCACCCCAACCATCATTTATAAGTTGAGAACTACAATCATTGTTTACCGTAAAAATAATTACATTGCTACATATGTAGTCTGAAGATGCTTCTTAAAGAAGCGAAACACGTGTCACATTTAGAGATAAAGCCAGTGGAATAACAAAGTTATCAAATTTAATTTTATATCTACGATATTGATTGATATGTTAGCGTTACGATGCACAGTGCCTTTTGAGGGTCATGAAAGGCACGCCATAGATTGGCTAATATGTAGGTATATTAAATACGATAGCATCATCAAGTATCAACTCAAAAGAAGAGAAAAAGTCGTGGATTGCGCATTTCTGCTTAGAATATTAAACACGAGTCAAGGTCTAAATATGATTGTTCGTCTTAGGAAGATTTCATGATAGGATGTAATGAAACGCTTTGTTGGCTTAGTGAACAATAAAAAATATTATACAGAAATTTATTATACCTTTGGATTTTAATAGCTTACGCCAAATTGTACTCTGTGAGCAGAGACACGAACTAAAGTTACAAAAAAAGTTTTTACATAAGAGGATAATTGTACAGTGCGCTGTGTAAATGTGGCCTTTCGTAAGTTTTCGTTTTTAATTAGCAGAGAACACTGCCATATAAATGTATTCGAAAACTATTCAACTATGATGTTGAGAAAATGACTACAGGCTTATTTTAACGTGATATCGGATAAGAAATCCTATTATAATTTAAAAACAAAAAAATATAATAAAGCGTTTGAATAATAAAAATCTAACTAACAATATGAGGAATCAATATATCATGTTCAAAAAAAAAATAATTTGTTATATAATATATTATAAATAGAAAATACTATTGAATACCACTTAGCATGAATGACATGAGTTTTGTCAAAGCCCCCTATAATTACAAGCCATGCTGTACCGTCCGTCAGCCAGTATTTTTGGAGACGAGTGGTCCGTTAGATTTACTGCGGAGTCATGAAATCGATATTTTGGACTAATTACGATGAATTCTAGCATATTTTAATAATGTGAAATAGTGAGTAATTAAATGTAGTATCTTTAACGTTAATAGTAATAAAGATAATTTGGATGGATTCGGCGGAAACTGTGGTGTTTTAATATTAAATTAAGGTTGATAACTTAGTTAGTTAGTTATTCCACTGGCTGTGTTACTAGATGTAACGCGTTTCGTTTCTTTAAGAAGCATCTTAATTTACAATGAAGAGTAGAGTGGGTTTGTTTCCTTCTACTGGACGTGGGGAGGGGGTAAGACGCAAACAATGATAGTATTAATTTGAAAATTAAATACTATTGTTTGGAGGTGATATAGTTAGTTATGGCTCGATATAGTTAGTCTGAAGATGCTTCTTAAAGAAGCGAAACACGTTACATCTATTTGCACAGCCAGTGGAATAACTAAGTTATCAATATTAATTTCATATTAGGAATAAAATCAGTTGATAATGCTCTTGATGAGCGAAACTAGTCCTGATCATTATAAATATGTGGAAGTAGTACAAATGAATTGTGTTTTATTTTTTCTAAATGTTATATATACTCAAAAACTGCTGTTTTAAGTGAAAAAAATGTCATTTCCAAAAGAATCATTAAATTACGATTGATACTGTCAGACCACTCTGTACATACATATCTAAAATATTGTTAGGCAAATGAATGCAACAGTACAAAAAAGAATATACATTTTTTTTAACCGTTTGCATTTAACATAATAACACGTCGGTTTATATTTATTCACATATGTAATGTAACTTTAATATCTGTTCACAGGTTTTTTTTAAATATGTCAATAACCAAGGTAAAAACATGAAGGAAGTGATAATTGATTTATTCATTTTTTGCGTTTAAATAATAATTGTACGATACTGAAATTCATTGATGCTAAAAAAATCTTTGAACAGTTCTTAGAATAAAACAATGTATAAAGTTTAACAGATACTTTGACGCACGTTGAAAAATACGATACATGAATTTTTAAGTAGAAAAATAATATAATTTATCGATTGGGAAGATCTGTTGCACAGCCAAAATAAAATTGATTCGAAAATGATTAAAAATTAATTGGTGGTTTTAATTTCATGAAGAATAATAATGAAAACTTAACTGTGAGCACAATAAATTGTAGTTTAGATAATTTTGTGTTTTAGTGTCAGGGAATTCGGCAAAATTTAACAAGTAATTGTTCAAAAAATTAATGTTATATGGGCATGCATTATATTAAATGTATGTGGAAACAGAAACAATCCACACTTTTCTAAAGCAGGGGTCTCCAGGGTAGCCCAGTATCCGGCCAGCCATAGTTTCTTCGCACAGATAAGTAGTGCCGTGCTGAAAGCGGAAAAAAAGCCACGAGTAAATTTATGTAACTAATCAACCAAATTTGTTGTCGAAAGGACTTAATACGAGTCTATAAATCAGGCAGAAGCTGGTTTTCTCCTTGTAAATGTTCTTGTAACTTGCCAGTAAATACCAACCGAAATTTGCGCGTAATTTAATGTTTTTACGATGAACTAGTTTGGTTTTGGCCCTTGGGACATAGTGGAGGAGTCAGTGTTGCACTTCGGCTAAAATTTTTGGAAACCCTTGGTCTATAGCATGGATTCCATAACAGAATTTTGATTTCGGTTACTTTTAATATTTATTAATCATATGTTGTCAACTTGATTAAATTATTTCAATATTTTTCATATGCACGAGCAGTACACAAAATTAGTAATAAAAATATATTATTTTGTTGATAATTAAACTCTTTGTAAATGTTACCATAGAATAGGTCGTAGTGCAAAAGCAAAATATCACCAAAAAATAATTCACACGGGCACAAAAGTCATACCTATTCAATTCTTCTTTTTTTTGAATGCGGATATATAATCAATACAAATATATTGAAAAAAAATCTGTGATAATAATTTTACGACGTTGAAATATGTACAATTATTCTGAATCTGAGATTTCGTCATTTAATAATTAAATTTATTGCAACCTGTTGACATTTGAAAGAGTTACGTAGCACATTATTTATCTTTCAAGCAAATAATAAATTATTAAAAATGATAAATAAACAAGACTGCAATTTTTGAAAGTCATTGCATGTTCCTGTCAATTGCAGAAGATTTAGTTTGAAATTACTCAGTTACTGTTGCGATATACAGCAGCCTTCCAAATGTCAAGACCCTTTTTCGGCAACTGAAGAAGTGAATGGAGAAAACGTCAGCAGATCTTTGAGATAACGTTGTAATCAGCTACACGGGTGGCCTTAAAAAATACGAAAAATAGTATACAAGAATTATACACTTTTTATGAAAGAAAGTATCTGCTTGATGGTGGAACTCTATTTAAAACTGTCGAAGGGTGTTTATATTTTCGTTTAAAATCATACATTAAATTAAGTCTCGTATGGGATCTTAATACCTAGAAATATATACAATGTTTATTTTGATTTCGAATTAGTCAATGTGACACATAGTATGAAAAATAGCTCGATTGATGCTGTGCGTATATATATATGTAAGAAACAAGGTTTTTTGTATGGAAAATGGATAACTAATAATAATACATCGACTCCTTTTCTCTGCAGATTAATAATATATAAAAATAAGACAGGTAAATCGAAATAAAAGTTAAGACCCGTTGACTGCTAACGTCTCAACTATTGAGAAGACAGATTTTAGTGTGTTGATAGCCGATACTCAAAAATATAAGAGTGTTAACAGTGTTAAAACGTTTGTGTACAAGCTAAGTATTGTATTAAGATATAGCCCGATTTGTCCTGATAATCTCCATAAGTTTGATTAACACCAACACGACTGAATTAATTTTTGAAATATTTGGTATTGGAATATCCTGTAAATGGCTCAGGAGGGAGGAATATGTGAAAAATAAAAACGAGCTAAACTCTAAGTTAAAAACCAACTTGTCAGTCCTGAATAAAACGCAGCATGGTTTTGGAAAATCACACAGTAAACCCCAACAAAATTTTGAGGAATTTTTCGAATTGTCGTATTTTTACTACACACAGAAAATTGTAGCGTAACCTAACCTAAACTAGAAAGCATTAAATCAAAAGTGATATTGGATGAATGCAGCATTTTTACTGTTGTAACATTGAGCAATATAGTAAAAAAAATGCAACATTGGATTGCTTTTTACAGCCTATGGTTAACTTTATCTTCGAATACAAAAACAGGATTGGGTAAAAAAGGCTATTTACTACTTTTGGTAAAAGTCTCACTGTTGATTCATTTATATATATGACCATCCGGTACGATGATATTCGTAGTTACAACAAGCATGTTTCTTATAATCCGGAGTAATCCTTTATATGTTTGTATACAGGATTATTTAAAAATAAGTTTCCGACCAAGTTCTGAGTCCCAAACCAACACCTACAAATGCATGCCTTGATTCAGCAATCAATGCATTCTCAAACAAAGCGACGTCAGCATTCGATAATGCATGTTTAACCGCTATGCATGCAGGTGCAATCGAGATGCATCTCAATTTATTGCAGAAGGACAGCGAAGAATTGATTCTCAAACATTGAAATATCCAGTTATTAGACAGCTAGAATCTATGGTTGATTTTTAAGTTTCAATTATACCAACTTTCATCTAAAAACGTTTTTAAATATGACGGAGATTTACCAGTGTAGGTTACTTTCATCACAAGTCAACTGATGAACTCTACGAATTACATCCTCAATGGTGTTGCTGTTTTCGGCATCCCAGCGTGATTTAAAAATAATATTACCCAAACCGCGAATGACCAAAAGCTAATCGGTTGCAAATAATCACTACAACATTTCAAGAATAGTGTATATTTATTAGTAAATAAATAATATTCAATATAAAATTGATAGGGCAAGTGATAAATAAATAATCTTACGAGAGAATTGGTCTGAAGATGCCTCCCAAAAACGGAAAAAGTGTGTCACAATTAGTAAAGCAACCTGTGGAATAACAAAGTTATGAATTTTAATTTTATCTTAAAAATGATTTCCATATGGTTACCGCAGAATCCAACGAAAAAGTAAAACGTTTATTGAACTAACACTACGTGTTAATCAACCAATAAATTAATCACATTCAAATATCTGATGGATAATATATACTTTTGTACAAAAATTATGTATAATACCTGCCGGAATTTATATCATATATTATTTAGGACTCGCATGTAAGGCGGAATACACATGCACCATTCTGCCGTGCAAACACAATCTGTCTAATTTTCTGCGGTTTCTTTTTAATCTAGATTGACTCAATAAATAAGCATCTTACTATATAAAATAAAATAAACCAACTTAAAATAATTGAAAAGGTTGAGAACAGTCGGTGCAGGTTTACTGCATGCAGGCAGCAGTGGCTGATCAAGGACAGCGCGGGACCACACATTTCCCTTTCGATGAAATTTTAATTGCCAGATTTCGAAACGAGTATTTTATTAAGCAAGTAGTAACTAACCCTTCGAGTAGCCAAATCGAGTTTGTGTTTTTTACTGCCGCACATACAGGATAATCTCAAACAACGATAAAACCGGAGACCATAAGAGTACAAACTATTGAGGTATATGTCTTATTGGTGGATATCATATTGAAGCGTTATAAGGCCATGCCTTGTTTGATCATGAAGTGAGCTACAAACAGTTTCTACCAATGAGCTGAATCATTCAACAAGTATTACGTCATCCAACTTGAATCTGTCAAAAATTGCAAAGAACGTGAAAGTTGATCAAAAAGAGCATATGTTGAGAAATAGCCAATCAATTAAATTAACCGACACAATAATATGAATACAAAACAAATATAAAACAACATAAGAGCAATTTAAATACAATATTCAACTCACGCGCTACGTTCGCGCGTAAAAATATGAGATGCAAATGCTGTGATTATAGTAAAAATCAAACATGTAAATAGCAATTTTATAATTCGAGAATCTAGGTATTAGGACTCTTATGATAACGGTTGAAACAAATTTATTTTATTTTTATTAAAACAATTATAAAACTGCACAGATTCGTTACCTACTAGATGTGGTATTTTTATTGAACGTAGAAGACTTAAGTAATTATTTTTATTATTACACAATCCGAAAAATATATAGAAGTTTTTTGAATTGTTGAGATTTTGTACATTTCCTTGTATTTCGTCGCTAACGACCCGGGTTTCGCCTTTCGGCATCTTCAGGCATTCGAGTACACAAATGAACTCGAACTGACTCAATAACTGTCTGACAATTGAAAATATAAGCAATTCAAATTTGATATAGAAAATCCATCAAGCACCCTCAGTCGATGTCTTAAATTATAAAGTAGTTTGTTTAACGTTATATTATTCTGTATCTCCATGGCAGCAAGTAATTATTGATAAATATTTTCCCATAGCAATTCGAGCACGATTCTTCTAGGATGCATTTGTAATATTTTTCAAGGTGTAAATACAATTAATAACTTAAAAAAAACTATAATTTCGTGTAGTTTCAAAACCATAAATGATTGGTCGTGTAGTATCTACGTGATGCGATGACCGTCCTTCAAGATAATATCCTTTTTATGGTGTCCATAATCATATTTATAACAATGGACGATGGATTAAATTCAAAGAAACAGGTGTTTTTTTCTATGTTCAGAATCTAATGTAAGCGAAGAGCTTTATGATTAATGATCAAAACAAAAAAATATACATTTAAAGAATTGCAAAAAACATATCTTTATTTAGCATTAATGTTTCATATGTGGAAAACAATGCATGTCGTAATTATTATATTATTAATATCCTCGTGATTTACACATGAATTTACACATACAATGTTCAGATAATTAAATTTAACATGACTAAAAGTTACTTCCTCTAATCTATGATGTACTGTACAGCCTTCACAACAAAAAAAATATAAATATAGCGCTTAAATTTGGAGGATATTTAATTATTTACGCCCTTGTTTCTGTAGCATATGTAAATGTTACTGGTACCCTTCGATTTTTATAAAATTATTTAAAAACATGTCATTTAATTCTTTCAGAAAGGATAAAAATCGATATCAACGTAACAGTTGACACGCTTCGACTTATCTCCGGCCTGCTGCTGATGATGATGATGTTGTCAGGTTTTTTTCTATTAATCAAAAACGCCCGTTTCTCGAGTCTCAGAAATACACACTTTGAGCTCAGAACCTGACAAGTGATTTTTATGACTAAAAACGGTCGCCCCCCCACCAGCCCCTCTCGCTAAACTCACCATATGCGCGGAATGGCGCTTTCTCTAGGACAGGGAGTCTTTTTGTTTACGACTAACGATAAACGATTAAACATAACAGACCCATGGACATGACCAGATTTTATGAACGGTAAAAATATTAGCAAAAAGATGTGAATTATTTACAATTATTAATAACAAAGAATTTAATGCACAATAATGAATTAGCTTATTGCCTTGTTAGAGACATTACATATTACCTTTGCAATCCCAGGGTTGGGTACAGGCCGATTTCGGATTTTTTTAAGGGCACCGCACAATAAGTTTGGTCGGTGTCACAGTATAAAAGTCGATGAATTAGTATAACAGTAAGAAATGAATACCCCTACACGCGTTCACTTTTTTCGAGCTCTTGACAGAAGTATAAAAGCGCAATTAAATATCAGTTATAATATAAATAATGTGACAGTAATGTAATAGAATATAAAATTGTTATGACAGTATTTGATTGATCGCGCATATTTAAAAATATATATAATTGAGATATCAGTAAACGGAAATTTTACAAAGAGCACAGTTGTTGTGTTGCTAAATTCGCCGTCATGAATGACCATGACAGAATGAAGAAGATGCAACCGTTTAAAGTACATTTATCTCAACAGCTAGTTATTCCCTTTCAATAGTATCATAAATCATTATAATTCAACAATGCATTAATTCAATAATATTTTGAATGCCAATATCGTGTTTATAATTTAATGGTAATTTCTTCTCCGATATTTCTAGTGGTTATAAAATTATAAACAAAAATAATTTACGGTTCCAAAAAAAACAAATAAATCACAACAATTAAATTGAAATTCATCGGCAAACAATTAGCAAACAATAAAATGAAAGAAACTTGGAACGTAGAGGTGATTTTTAGGTATAGGTTATACTGTATAGCAGAGGTCGGCTACCTTTTTACTGGACAGGCACTCAAAATGGCTGACATATGACAAAGGGCAATATATCTTAATTTTGCAAGATAGGGATAACGAAAATAATATTTTTTATTTACGGCGGTCACTTTTAAAATGACTCGCGAACCCTGGTTACCGACCGTTGCTGTATAGCATGTATGCCATGTATGCACATAATAAAAAGGGAGAGTAAATATCTATATTATTAATACAGGTCTACACGGGCTCGAATGGGTAAAGACAATTCACATTCGGGCTCGGACCAGGCCCGGGTATGGAATTCAAATTTATGAAAAATATTTCGTACTATGTTCGGGTCATGAGTCAGCCATAAGACAATAGTATTTATAACTTAAATAATTTATTTCACATGTGCTATGAATATCGTCGGAAACATGAAAGCAATAAGATATATTGTTTGAAAAGTATAAATGAATTAGTATATTAAAAAAAAAGCTTTTTTCGGACTGAGAAAAATAAATCCAGTCGGGTTCGGGTAACAAGTGTGGTATTGAGACGAGGGCTTGGGCCGGGTAATTTTATGAAATTTCGGCCCGTGCAGACTTCTAATATACAGTATACAAAAAAAGTATAACTTAAAATAATACTGTGTGTATTTATAATTATGTTTTTTTACTTATTTCACAACTGAAGTTAAAAATGCTGAAATTGTGTTTTATTTTTTAAAATATAATGTTTTTCCACCAAGAATTGACAGTTAACACCTTAAAAGTGATAAATAATATCTTATTCAGTTGTATGGATAAGCTATTACAAATGATAGCAGATAATAAAGACGATGATGTCTTCCTGAAATAGTTATCAACATTTCTTTAAATCTTTGTAGAATAAAAAAGATAAGCACAATTTACACTGTTATAATTCAATCAATAAAACATTGTTTATATGAAGTGTATTCTGCATTTCGAGTGTTAGATATCCAAATTAACTGTTTTTATATGTCTCGCATCAATACTAATAGGCTTGATTAAGTTGAACCATGTTACTATCTCGCGGTAACGAAACACTTAATAAAAGTGGACTGGTTAATGTAACATATCACTACTGGATCACAGCCGTAACTATGGCAGAAATAGTATCCTACTGAATATCTTAACTATATTCTGAATAATATATAATATACAGCAATTGACTCTGTAAATTTAAACATTTATAATAAAAAATCCTCTCACTTTATACGTGTTTAACGCGGCAGAAGACTTGACTCCCGCTCTTAGCAATCGTGAGAGAGATAAAACCCGACGGCAGGCTTGCGCGTAAATAATAATCGAGGAGATGATGAATGCCCTCAGACGAGGAGAGTTTCCCACGGGGAGAAGGTCCTGACTGCCCGGCTAGACGGGAGCGGATGCCGAGAAATTGTAATTATTATCTATTTACGAGATATACACTGACATATTGTATTGATTCTAGATTTCAATGCGATCTCTATTGACAATAACGAAGTTAAAAATATTAAAAAAAAAAAAATGGATCGAAATATATACTAAGAAGCATTATAGTATAATATTTAAATACCATTCCGTCAACGACGAATTTTATAGGAGCTAATTGAAGACAATTATTAACTAATTAAGATTCTACTATCAAATTTCAATTGTTGAGATTTTGATATCGAAATACCATCAAGCACCCTCAGTCGATGTCTTAAAAAATAGATTCTACTGAATTAATTAAACATAATGAGTATACAAAAAAACCATAGTAATGTACAGTAATACAATAAGAACACATAACAAAATTTTTCTAATGTTTAGGGTGGCACAAAGAAAACGTTGGGAATACACTCCAGGTGTGAAGATCATGGAATCCTAATAACGAATGAATTGCTTCAGGAGAAACTAATCGTATGTTAGTAATTCAACCATCCAGCAATTTCCAGAGCAGAAGGAATGAAAGATTAGGGTTTTGAAGAAACTAGTAGTTCTTAGAGAAAATCGCTCGCTTTAAGACCCTTTTTCAGGACTTAATGAAGAATAAAAATGAAAATTTCTAAAAAGCTTTTATAAGCAGTAAATAAAAATGAGCTCTCAAATAGAAAAATCAAAAAATCAACATTTTTCATTGAATTGCCTGGATTTGAGGTAAAATCGGTCAATTATAAATCCTGCATAGCTTATTACTTACAGCTATATAAATAACTAGATAAAATAAGGATGCAAAGATTTACGCAATTTATTGAGAATGATGATTTTAATATAATTTAGGCAAATGATAAATTCTGGATCGGTGCAAAATAAATAGCATTGTATCAGTACAGATATAAATGCTAGTCGTATTTTGAAAATATTTGTGCACCGCAGAAAATCCAGCTATGTGTGGTGAATCGTTTATCAGCACCTTGCAGTGACATAAAATAGAGTTGAAGAACTGTTATCGGGAACATCGAAGCGAAGGTTAAGTACCCCAGAAAAGATATAGAAGGCAAATTGGCGCTTATCAGAGACGCTGCATTGCATTTTAATGAGATTGCCCACCTGAGAGTCGTTCGGCGAGTAATCGGCTTGCTAATAAACCCACTACTACTTAATAACTATTTTTTTGTCATTAAATTATTTACAATGAAATACATTTTGACTGAACAAAATATTTAAAAAAATACCCATGTATTTTATACGCAATTTACAACCATTTTAGCGGTGATGTCTCGTATTTTAAACAAGGAAAAGGAACGTAAAGACAGTGATCAGATAAATGTAAATACTTTCTTAATGAAGTCCATACCATCTACGGAGAAAGATTGCTATACAGACTTACAAGCAGTTCATGTTAAACAACTTCTGTTGAGTTGCTCTGTAAAAGATTAAAGCAAAGCAATAAATTACATACAAAAACTATATATTAAAGTAGATAGCTTTTCTTATGATGTACCTATACAATATTATAATTCATGTGGAATTGAATACTTCGCCATTTTTTAAGTATTTATTGTCTTTCTGTTGATCAATTTCGCTTTATATGAGAATACTAATGAAAACCAAAATTTTCAGTCAGTTACAAAATTGACAAGCGATGTATTGACTTCCTATCTCGAAAAAAATAATTTAAATTTCTCAAAGGCGTAGTTAAACCAAGTTGATGGTAAAATTAGTTTGTGGTTAGTAATATAAACATATAGTAAAAAACCATTTCCATCTACATTGGATGGAAATGGTTTTTTTAAATACATATAAATATCGCACTAGATTTTTACCAGTCTGTTAGTGTTTATCCTGACAACATAGAAAACTATCTTGTTTTGCAAAAGTCATCTATGAATTTTGATGCAATAATTTAGTCACTTTCTATTGCATTACATCGTATAAACTAGGATGATTGTGAAAAAACGAGATATTGGGTTAAGTTTCAAGAGAAAGGAAAGCTACCGAAGGATACGGTACAAAACAATATTTAATAAAAATATTTCTCACAATTAAACCATTTTTTTAAACCTGTATACATTTAGTAATTATAATGTGCTTTAAATTTACTTCCAAGAAGAGAATGTACAAAGCCATTAGGTGCATATTTTAGTCGCCTACAATTCACGCATTTGACATTTATCTTACACTGAGGAATGTAAACATCAGTGCACCACAACCAGCGGCACACCGAACAATTATTTGGACATATTCTTCAGATACAACGAAATCTTTAATATATTATCAGGCTTTATTTCAGGGTATATAAAATCTCTTTTGACGTGTCTTAATTGAAAAAGGTTGTATATAACTTAAAAACTATTTGATTGGTATCATCTTTTAGGCGTGCAAGTCTCGCTCGTGTTACTGCAGCTCAATATCATTCATTATTATTTGCATTGAATTGTATTATCATTATACCAGTGCGTAAAACAATATAATGTATTTTATAATAGAAAATCTTGACTTTTAAAAGTCAAGGATTAGTGAATTATCATGATTTTTACAAATAAATATTGATTTTAACGCGAATCATAATATTTTTTAGCCGAAAGGGTAAAATAATTTAGGTCGATTAGAAAAGTAAATAAAACAAATATTTTTATATAATATTAATTTTGTCAGAATAAAACTAGTCAACATTTTGTTTTAACGTGCGTAGCAGCTGACCCAATTATCCCAATATAATTCAAAATTGCATAGTTTTACACGGTACGATAATTGGTTTTAGAATAAATCATTCTAAAAAATAAACTAAGAATATTTTATTTGAGAGTTTTAAACATTAAATTTAAATCGATTTTTCTATAGCCTGTAACCATACATACAATTTTTTACTACAATTAGTTAGGTACACGTGCACAGAAAAAAATTCATTCGATAATAAGTCTTGCGAAAAGATGAAGTGTAGGTAATAGGTACAAAAAAAATTGTTTTTTACAAGTTAAGTCAATTTTTACTTTATATTTGACGTACTTTGTGCTGCATGTATTGGTTTAAGAATGCAATATCATAATAGATGGGTTATATTCTCATTATCATAATGAAAAAGTCAATACATATAATTTAAGACATCGACTGAGGGTGCTTGATGGAATTTCAATATCAAATTTGGATTATTGAGATTTTGTACACTTCCATGTATTTTGTCACTAACGACCCGGGTTTCGCCTTTCGGCATCTATACGTTTAATGCGGATGATGGGGTTAAACTATTGCATAAAAACATGGGGGATCATAAATTATTTTATCAAGAAATTTTGGAAATTTATAGAGCCCAGTTATATTCCTTGCCAATTTTGAATGAGCAGCTGAACCTTTCTAATTTTCCGCTATTATATCCTATACGTTGAAACACCTAACAGACGTCACTAAATGTGGAATGATTGTATATATTTACCCTTTCGTCGAATTGCATCCCGTCAAAACCCACAATACTATTATAATTGTAAAATCACTGGTATTTCTAAAAGAAGTTGAAGAGCGGCAATTCGCCACTCTGTTAATATGGTGTTTAAAAAATAAGGATTAGGGCGTTTCTCGAAATTTTAACTCAAGTATTAACTCAGACGTATAATATCTTACCTCGTAAATAATATTTGTCGTATTTGTATCTTCTATATAAACGTTAGACACTGTTTACTGTCTGTCAGTTCGAGTCCATTCGTGTGCTCGAATGCCTGAAGATGCCGAAAGGCGAAACCCGGGTCGTTAGTGACAAAATACATGGAAGTGTATAAAATCTCAATAATCCAAATTCAATACATATAATTTTGACAAATCTATATTTATAAAAATGAAGATTTGTTTATTTGTTTGTCCTTTATGCATTCTTTTACCATTCATCCGATTTCAATCAAACTTTGGTGAGTTGTTGTGTGCACAACAGTGAAGGTTTCTGAAGAAAAAAAATTAATATCTAAAATAAAAAAAAATCAAATACGTACGACTAGCGACATCTCTCAACCAGACAGAAAAACAAAAAAATATCGTATGTCCAAATAGTGGTCTGCACGGCCCTGGGCCAGGCTCGGGCGGGTAGAGACAATTTAGATTCGAGCTCGGGCCTGGTCCGGGTCATGAGTCAGGCATAAGGCAGTATTTTTCATTAAATAATAATAACATTAAATAATTTTGTGCTATGAATATCGTTGGAAATAAGGAAACAATAACATATTATATTGTTTGAGAAGTATAAATGAATTACTATATATAAAAAATAAATCGGGCTTTTTTCGGGCTGAGAAAAATAATTCTGGGCTTCGGGTCGGGTTCGGGTAACAAGGTGATATTGTGACTCGGGCTCGGGCCGGACCGGGCCTGAAGATGACGGACTCGGACCGGGTAATTTTATGAAATTTCAGCCCGTGCAGACCGCTAATCCAAAAGCACTTCAATTAACAGAATTAAAACACAAACCCTTTCTTTCTTTGAGTGACATTGCAACGCATGCCGGGCTCACTAGTATTATAATAAATTAAAAAACCATTTTTCGATCAGCGAAAAGATGTCGCCGTTTTTGCTTTATGATTTCGAAAATGCTGCTATACATACCTAGTATATCCCCGATAACAATTATTTTTACCGTAACAAATGTATGTATGAAAGTTATAAATTACAAAGCAACATAAGTATCAAATGACCACTAAATATGAGGGTAAAAGTCAATTAGAGTCGGAAATGATAAATACATATGAAGAAAGATAATTTATTGTTTTTTTCAGACATCTATATTCTTAAAAAAATGCATTTATCATTTTTGGAAATGGTTCTTTTGAAAGCGCTTGAATAATTAGTGCTCTCAAATTACCGAAAATGAGAACGCCTATTCATATATCATAATTAACCTAAAATTAAGAGTTATAAAACTATTTAAATGTTAAACCCGAACTGGAATACTGTTGAATAGTAATCGAGTTTTAATTACAAGAAAAAAATCATTTATAAAGAAAAAATAGTGTCGCAGGAAAATATATCAACCAAACAGTCAAAAAGACAATGGTGCACCTAATTCGTCACAATGATTCGAATAATAGTGACAATTTATGAAAATATCATTTTAGATAAATTGGTACATATTCTGGAAATACCTATAATTAAATCGAAGAAAATGAAGGCATTTACTTTCAAATCACGATCCCCACCATTCGTCTAATAGAATTTAATGACTTAATTACCCATAACGAAACATTGTTTTTTTAATAATTATATGTTACAACGAACGAGCAAAGTATTCATAAATTTATCAGTGCATACAAAGAACTACAGAATTTATCTGAGGTATAACATATTTTTCTGCTTTTGTTGGGAGATCTACTAAAATTAATAAATGTGAACTTGTTAATTATGTGTTGCAATATCTAATTAAATAATAATTTTTCTTTTTAACCACAAGGATGTGGTAACAGCGTACAATTATAAACGATAATTTTCCCGTAAACCAACTTAGCTAATTGCTTGAGATTGTCTGGAAAGGGATGATTACATCGACGAAATCATATAAACATGTACGCGAATGTATTGATCGATTGAAAAATTAGTCCATTGAAATTAATGCGTCCAATCGTGTCTACGAATCCATGGCTGCGGTGGCCGACATTTTTACTTGATTTATTAGATACAATATCGGATTATTACGTTGCTTTTTGAAACATCGACAACCACACGTTAATCTGACGTTACGCTTTCTTCGACAATATATAAATCGATTGAAAATTAAACGACGGCCCCATTGTACGGGTGGCGGACAATTTAATTGCCATCGTTTAGGCAATTTCAAAAACGAAATTGAAAGTGCATCAAGTGGAGAGAAGTTAATGCTTCAAATACATTGTATCGAATCGAAAGTGGTGTGTGGGAGACGGCGCTCATCAAAGCGTAATATACTATTATATTATCCATTATACGTTATCTAATAAAATATAGATAAATTTCGATCGTCTTTGGCCTGGCCATTGACCTGAAACTGGTGAAACTAATGAGGAACAATGTAACAATTTAATTACATATTAACGCTTTGATACTATAAAGATTGTGATGGTAGGTGGGAATTATACAATAAAAAATACAAGGCATTTTTATTTTAATTTGTGTACAAGTAATTAATTGTGTTTATTTTTTTGCCAGTATATATTTTCAATCGATCAGGTGATAATAAAGGCAACCGATATTTAGTAATCTTAAAATTAAAATAAGCCTTTATTCCAAAATGTTTTTAAAATGGCATTCTATTCAAGTTTAGTCCATTAAACTGCAATACCTATGAGCGTCAACACTGAAGGGGCGGCATGTCAGAGACGGAGTATTAATTATTTTTGAAAATTGGTAAATGTTTTTCTCTAATTGAATTTGATTTCTATTTCAAAATGAACGATATCTACACACTTCTTTACCTGCATAGGAATTGTAAATTTGATATTTTCAAACTTTTCATCATCAGCAAACGCATTATTTGAATTACAGTCAAATCGATTGGAATCAATTTTTTCAAGAAACGGTATATATACCCCCTTTACCATACTTCAAATCTTTTTATTTAGTAGCCTATCATAAAAAAATAAAATTTTACAGAGTTTTTTTTTAATTCGAGACTGCACTCAACTAAGACGCGACGGATTCACTATAAGTATTACCATTTTTTAAAAAAAACCTTACTTGTAAATTGAAGAGAGTGGTTGTGTTTTACAGGGGAAATTTACGAAAACCATGATGCTGACCTGAAAAAAAATTCATTATAGAAGTATGCGAATTTCAGCAATATGTGGCGTTCGTTAACCAGATTATCTAGGTATCATTTTAGTCCAGATAGGCAGTTAAAAACATTTTCACAGTAAAATAATTCATTTGAATTACTGATTCGGTCTTTTCCTTTGACCATTTTTAATTAACCTTAAAAACGATGTCTCAATTATGATTAATGATGAAGTCTCAATTAAAAATATACACGATTTTAGCATACCTCAACGATAAATTAATTAGAAAATCCACTGATGAATACATTCAATATTATGCTAAGACAAGTTATAGCCAAATCAATTATCGTTCTTTATGTGATAAAAAAATTACATCGAACGATTAAATTAATTAAAAAATATTCTTCTGATCAATGATTCGATCTATCACGCAATTAAATGCAGATGAATTTCTGAGAATTGCGGGCAGTAAGGATTCAATTAATGATTATCACGGTTAATTTGATTCATATGTTGGGAACATACGGACAACGTAATTCGGTAGATACTGAAACAAATAATGTGTCAATTATAAAGTATACCAGGCAAATGAAAACTCTTAATACAATTTGAATAGTTTCAAAAAACTATTCAATAAAATATGCTTCTATATGTGATATTTGATGTAAATATGTCAGAGTATCCAAAACAAACAGGAGTGCAAATTTAAGTATTACAATTGTGTAATAGAATTTACTTTTTATATTAATTAATCACTATAATAATTTAATCGACTATGTATATTTCACGTGTTAAATTCAGAGCCAGATATTTATAAAGATTAGAGATCTTGGTTTTGCTACTCTATGAACCACTTGTTCATATTAAAAATATAATCATTTATTATCTCTATAAATACTATTTTTTAAGTGTCAGATTTTTCGACCTACTGCTAATACAAACATAGTAAACGATAATGTTTACATATTTATAGACTCGAATATAACATTTTAGACTTGTTCTTAGGAAAAAAGCAGTGCTTTTCAGCTACGGAGAGTAATAACTTTTTCGTGGTTACTTAAATTACTTCATAAAATTACATTACAGATTTGAATTTATTAAAAATCTTTGAGAACATATAGATGTAATGTATTGTGCTTACTTTATCGGTCTGGGAAAAGGGGTATAATAGTAAATTACTTAAGAAAAGTATAAATATTCGCCCGGATGGGTAAGTAGCGTTATTACTGTATTTATAATCTACGCTTGGTAAAAATGATACGAAGTATATTTTACTTCATAAATATATAGACTTACTTGAAGAGTTAAATCCTGATTACACATTGTGATAAGATCGAAAGGATGATAAAAATTCTGCCATCTTCGAAAGCCTGGCATTTAAAAGTCTGCAAAATCAATTATGTTGAATGAATTTAATTTAATAACAAAAATAAGAAGAAAATATGCTGCGTCCATCACGAGAATCGAATTACGAGTAATTGTACAGTAACACTAAATGCACTTGACTTTTAAAAAATACATCTTTACAGAATGGGGTCAGTTATTATTGGATTCCATATACTTACTATTTAGCGGGTTTAATTAATTTTCAATACTAATTTAAGAAAATCATGTATTTAAAATGACATAAGCAAAAGCATAATAATTATTGTTGATAAGACTCAATAGTTTTTTTTATTATTATATGTCTTCTTCTGCACACTGCAGTACACGATAAAGTAAGTAAAAAATAAATTTCCTCGGACACTAGTGGCATAAATTTGAAACACTGATCGTTGGTGGTGAATAAAATTTACATTATTTTTATTGAAATAAATTTTCTATGTGAAAATGTACCCCACGGTTATATCGGTGTTAGCCATTCACAACAATCGTCAGTTTAATAATTGCCCTATGGATACGTAGCCATGGCTATCCCAGCCCGCCAACATGTGTTTGGGTGTATCAACTCCGTGATGAAACATTTAATAGACATTATTAAGTACACGCAATCCAACCATCTTTTACCATACACGAATATCAATAAAAATAGTCAGGCGGCCTTCTATATTACCTCAAAACATCAAAGGACGGGACTCTTTGCGACCAGTGAATATTCATAATCAGATAAGTGCAAAACAATATATATTATTTGATACTCAATGATGAGGCTGGATTTATATGTTCGTATGTACGTTTCCTAATAGAGCATTGAAACAGAAGGTCAAATTTGGATTATTGAGATTTTGTACACTTCCATGTATTTTGTCACTAACGACCCGGGTTTCGCCTTTCGGCATCTTCAGGCACTCGAGCGCACGAACGGACTCGAACTGAACGGACAGTAAAGAGTGTCTAGCGAAACACCCAACAGATGTCACTAAATGTGGAATGATTGTATATATTTATCCTTTCGTCGAATTGCATGCCGTCGAAACCCACAATGCTATTATAATTGTAAAATCACTGGTAATTCTAATAGCAGTTGGAAAGCGGCAATTCGCCACTCTGTTAATGCGTTGTTTACAAAATAAGGATTAAGACGATTCTCGAAATGTTAACTCAGGTATCAGTGTGGATCTTAGACTATAATATTTTATCTTTTAAATAATATTTGTCGTATTTGTATCTTCTATATAAACGTTAGACACTGTTTACTGTCTGTCCAAATTTGATATTGAAATTCGATCAAGCACCCTCAGTCGATGTCTTAAATTAAACAGAAGGTGTTTGACTGGTTGTAAAGCAGTCATTCAATCTCTCTCTTTCGTCCGTAAGGATAGGAGCATGATATACGAATAAAACTAGTAATCAGGAACAAATAATATGTCCCATTTTCAGAACCAAGTAGGAGGTAGAAAAACTTCAAATACGATTAAAAAATCAAGCCTTTCACCACATGTTTTAACTGAGAGGGACGTTATCGTTTGCAATTGACAGTAAATCAGGCGGGTGCAATATGACCTCTGTATGATTCACAAAGAGCGCGGAAAACAATTTTTAAAACTCCATATATGTATGGATAAAGTTATTAATACACTCAAAGGTCTATTATATCGACATAATATATTATAGATTGTATGTGAGGGATTTGGAATATTCATAATAATTATGTTTTATCGAACAGTGTATTCAAGAACCATAGATTATATCAATAGGTTGTTGAAAAATAGACAATATTCTTGAATTAAATTACAATTTTCAAACACACATTTGATAATTACAGTTGAGAGGACTAACCTACACAAGTAAAATCAGTCATACGCTTTCCTAATAAAAATTCATTTTATTTATAATATTGAAAAAAACGTTTCATTTAATACATTATGTTACCGAAATATGAATCGATCATGATACACGTATAAAAAATATTATAAAAGACGTGCAGTTTCTTGCACCAAGATTGCAATACCAATATTAAGTTGATTTACGACTGCAGATACGAGGGGTCATGTTTACATTTTTTTTCTGTTACAGAGTAATAATGCTATCTCATTTTGTCGGTACGTACTTATTTGAACTATCTCGCCATACAAGGCTAACATCTCGTGGGAAATTATTTAATAATGTACCTACGTATTTATAGGTAATATTGACTCAGTGTTGTGCACTTTGAAAAATAATTTGGCCTTGCTTAGCAGTCACTTAGTCTGGTAACATCTACGGTGCAAAAAAAAACATTGCAGACCATACAACCTGATACGATAAAATGATTAACAATTACGTTTTGTATACTAATAACAATACGCCAACAGGTAATTAGCCAACACTGCCATACTGGATTTTTAAATGTCCATGATTTATATTGTACTTTTGCAAAATATTCATTTGTTTCAGATTAACGGCGACCAGACCCGACACGGTTAAACCTGAATGGATTAAAGATGCAAGTTTTAATAAAACACTTGAGCTTCCTTAATGGCTACTGAAAGGAACGTCAACACGGGTCAAGTAAAAAACATTAAAATCACAGATAACCCTTGAAATGTTTTATTAATCGGACTTCAGTCAGTATTCATATGGGCGTTTTCTTAAATGTTTTACTCTTACAAAGTCTTTGACAGAGAGGATCTTACGTTTTATAATACTTATCTGGAATACATAGGAATGGGAAATAAATAATGAGAACTACATGTAGTTTAGTAAGAAAATATTTTTTTTCCAGTCCTCCCAATGTGGAGCATATGGTCTCCTAATGGAGGTATCTTAACAGAATTTTTCTACGACAACTGTTTGTTACTCATTTGCTCAACCTCCCTTTTTTCGAAGAGAGTAGGGATAGAAAGATCGGGCTATAACAGGAGTAGTGGTTAGCTAAGCGCTATCGCTACGCCCCGTGACGATGGGATGGGTTGGAGGGAGGACTCAGACTACGAACAGAAATCCAAAATCGATTGAAAGATCGATCTATGAAAACCGTTCGCACCGGAAATTGAGCCCGAGACATCCGTAACCGTAGCCAGCGACGCTACCAACTGCGCCACGCCATTTTTGGGGCAGTACTGTATCTACTTAATCAATCTCACCCTTAATTCCATTTGATAGATCAAATTTAATTTGATGACTGAACTCGTATTGGTTCAGTTTTATTCTGGCAGTCATTAGCACCATCGCGTGATATATCTTTTGCGTTCTAATAATGTTTTAGAGCTAAAATGGTACAAAACTTACACAATAGTCGTAACGGCTGTCAGAACAAGGCTGCAGATGTTACACTGCGATGGTTTGCTAAATACAATATACAATATATAATAATGAATTTGAAATAATGTGTAAAAAAGTTATTATTTTTGTAGAACATATAACAAAAGAAAATATCACCCTTTCATGTTGACAAGTTTCAATGTAATAAATAACATTTCAAGAAATAAGAAGCGTCTCTTGTGGTCGAACATAAAAGTCTTATTAGAGCAATTAGAACATTAATGTTAGTCTAGTTAGTAACTAAAAGTGTCATTCTAGTAAGTGGCTAACTCGCAATTAATAGCGGATATATAATTTAGAAGTTACATGTCGTAATTAAGTACACTTAAATGTTTACTCCCTTCCCTCCCTATGCAACGTGAGAATATTTTTTCTGTTTTATTTCTGAATTGTATTACTTTTTTTAAACATTTCCGATCGATTAAAAACAATATATAGGTAATAAATAAAAACATTTACAGCATATTTAATTATTATAATGAATCGTTTTTCCTTGTTAAACAATCATGTGAGAATTTTTAAATTCTTATGATAAAATATAATTTAACTAAACACAGCCACTATTCGTAAACGATTCTTTAACTATGTTTCTCGAACTAAGTCGTAACCTGACAAAATCTATAGTATGACAAATTTGAATGGTTGAGGTATTGTATATTTCCATGTATTTCGTCCCGAGTCTTCAGGCAAAATCTCAACAATTCAAATTTGACATTGAAATCTGATCCCATCAAGCACCCTTAGTCGATATCTTAAATTATAGTATGACAGATTGTACCCCATAGTTACAATAACAATAAGTTAGCCAGGAAACTGAGAAAATGATTAAGTAGGTATTTAATGTTTGTAGTCAAACAAATAAAATATTAAATTGAAATTGATAACTGTGTTATTCTGTCGTTCTGTGTTCGCATTTTTAAGCATCATAACTAGCAACACAATCAGTGTAATAGCAAAGTTATCTATTTTAATTCTATATTAACAAAGCAATTCTGCAATGTTACGACCAAATCCAAAAAAAATAATCAATGTTTAAACATGAGATTTAGGAACAGAATAGTTTAGAACAGTGGTTCTCATGTGCGGCCACCAGAGGATTTTTCTGTGGCCACCAGCGGTTCTATAGTAATAAATAGTGATTTAAAAAAATGAGTAATATAAAAAAAACACGACATCTGTTTATTCGTATTGCGTACGTATGCGGCTCGAAAACACTTTTGTAACTAATGAATATTTTTTAATATAATAGGGATCCTTATTTAGATAAAAATTAATCGGGATCAGTACTTAATTTGTGTTACAGTGCATTAAGAAATTCGTTCTGTTGTACGATAACCAACGTTGTTCATCTTGCAATTGTGTAATTATCATTGATGAGAGAATTTCTAAATACATCAAGTGTAATAGTGAATATAAATATGGAAGCATATGTTATTCTTTATTTTTCTAATTTTGAAGGAAATTTGACACAATCTTCGAGTTAAAATGTATATAAGAAATTATGTATAAACAAACATTCAGAGGGGTGAAAGTGTAAAAATCTGATGACTAATAGATCTTTAGACATATTTGAAAAACAAACCTGCATGACTCTATAATATTAATATTAAATATAACATTTGTAAATGACAGGATTCTAAAACTATAGTACATATTATTAGAGAAATTATATATAATACATAAAAAAATTCAGCCTACGGCGTAATGGTTTATGGTTGAAGTAAGATTTCAGGTAGGTCATGGGTACCTTTTTTTAGTAAATGCATTGGCCTAATATTTTAAATAACGAGACATTTCCAAAAGACCACTGTTATTCGTTATGCGGCCACGGAGAAATTTTATGTGAGAATCACTGGTTTAAAGTTTATAATTTCTGATGCAGATAGCATGCTGCAGTTAATTATTGAAACACCTTATTAACTGACGCCAAACGCACATCGCTATTTATTTATTTATCTTTAATTTTCTAAGAGCTATTTAACTACACAAACTAGCAAGCAACATTCGATACTCGGTTCACGTTTATTTTATTGAAGGGCTTCTGTAAATGCTTTGACTTTGAATCAATGTGAAACATAAAACATACTTACTTACTATGTATATGAAACTTATACGCATTTATTTTTCATTATATTTAAAACGAAAACGGCAAGTTATTACCTGTTTGTATGTCTCAAGTAAACATAATATATTGTGTAATAAAATTTAATGATAATTAAAACTCTGTCAAAACGTCTCGTTTCATTGAAAATATTCATACTGCATCTGGTTTACACGATATTTACCTAGAATGTATTGGAATAAATATAATCGCTTTTTAATATATTTAATAGAAATTGATTACCGAAGAATATCTTTATGAAAAAAAAGAATATTTTAATTGAGTAGACGGCCTTTTTACATGTATATAGGAGTTTGAATTTATATAATAAACGTCAAGAAATCATTTTTTAAATATTAGTATTGAAAAAGGTTCTCGCATTTTCGATTTAACGATTTTATAGTTTCGAACAAGGCTGGAATCGTAATTTATAGTATATTAGAAGGAGTCCACAGCTCTTTTTAAAATTAAATAGTGTATACGTATGTAATTCCATTATTTTATTTGTCATGATGGTGATGAAAATGCCACAACAATTTTTTTTCCATGTTCGCTTCCAACATGGAGCATAAGGCCTCCTAATGGAGGTATCTCAATAGAAGTTTTCTGTTAGAACTGCTTGTTACTCAGTTGCCTAACCTCTCTTTTTCCTAAGAGAGTAGGGATAAAAGGATATGACAGGACTAGTGGTTAGCTAATCGCTCTCGCTAAGCCCAGTTTTTGAGAATCGGATGGGTGGGAGGGAGTTTTCAGACATCACAAACATTCATGACTATGAGCATAAATCCATAAATCTATTGAAAGATCAATTTATGAAACTGTCCGCACCGAGAATTGAATCCGAGACATTCGTAGCCGTAGCCAACGACGCTACCAACTGCGCCACGGATGCCGACGTCATTTTTAGGAATCGTTTATGATGTAACTGCCGCCGACCTACCGCGGTCCACGGCCAGTGAAAAAATATTGTTGTACATCCGTGTGTGAGGTAGTCCGGCTTCTCTAACGATATTGCGCGTTCCACCCGATCTATACTTTTGATCTTCTATTGCCATGTCGTCTGGGTTGCCATCGGTATTTATTCGTTCCCCATACATTCATTCCTTGTGTTTGATTCAAACAATTAACATAAAACTCACTCATAAGCCGGGTGACAGTGTCAACTGTCAAATTAGCTTAAATCTTACATACACATACGTATACACACAAACACACACCCTCTGTCCAGATCTCTGAAAATCGAGCATTTTGCGCAACCGCTCTGTGTGAGAGAGGCAGGCATTTAAATCAATACAAATATATTTTATAATACTAAGATATAATAAACCTTCACTTACAAATGATACACACTTCTATAGATAACTTCTGTACTTTGAAATCATAAATTTCTACAAATCAATAAATATTCAAATCCACAAAAATTCGCAGCAAAATAAAACATGGTATATTATTATACGCAATACACTTCAGCAAAAAAATTGATTTCGATACGTTTATATGCAAAATTTCACCTTGGGTAATTCAGGTAAGAAGTTTCAAAAACTCAATTAATGACTTGTTAGCAGAATCTAGGACATTTAAAGCCGTCGGGTGTCTGAATAGCTCCGTCTGGATTGCTTTTTTTTTCTTTCATAATATTCTAAATTGGACACATCGAATTAAATGAACATTCAACGGGATTATTACATATCTATACGAAATGTTTATTGCTATAACTCATAACACTCATCATGCATGATGGATGGTTCAATTTATGCAGAAAGGCATAACTACAAAACCAAATTATTGAGATAATTAACTAACAGTTTCTGGGTTAGTGGAGAATTTAGATTTAATCTATTGAACAAACTGATAATACGACAATGGTTTGAAAGCTAAATCAATTCGAAAGCGTATTTTGTAAAAACGAATCAAGTACGGTTTATAGTTTATACAATAAAATTGGATGACCTCTGTTTCGCTTCAACATAAGTGGCGGATAAGTATCTTCTATATAATAGCCTAGATAAATCTGTAGGTTTAGACGTAGACGTTTTATTATTATCACAGATCACATGTAGGTATGAAATTGTCTTATGACCTAAGCGTCCGCAGTGTATATAAACAATACACAAAGTTCCGACGTGACGCAAATTCAGAGGCAAACCAACACCAATCAGTCCGCCAGTATGGAAACTAAAGAACAGCTATTTAAGCGTTCAAAATTTCAATTCCAATAGTGTCCTCTATGACGAGCGTTCCAACTAGTTTTGCAAATAAAATCGAAGTTATGAAGATATGCATTGTGTTGCATACGATTAGTATAGAAAGAAGATATTCGATACTATTGAGCAATCTTCGGCCACAATAAAACTAACAACCTAAATCATTCAAAGCAAAAATAATTTTATTTAAGTAAAGCTCGTAACAATAAGTATACAAATATTAGTAAATAAAATTGATGACTTTGTTCTACTGGTTGTGTTTTAATTACATCTTCAGTCTAAAGATGCTTCTGAACGTGAAGAATGAAACATGTGTCACAGCTCGTAATAAAACTGGTTCTATTAAAAATGAATTTATACAAATTTACCACTGAATCTATCGAAAATATATATCAGCAACTTTACTGACATCAACGGATTTTCCTTCAGTTGACTTTCAACATCCAATGATGTAGCGTTTTTTTGTAAAATAAAATTATTTTGAAACCCTGAATTGAGGCTGGGACCTGGGGCTTTCGGTGATTAGCGTCTGTCTGCATGAGTAATGTGACTTGCGTGTCTCCAATTGACTTAATGATTCTTGCGACCTCTAGCTAGTACAGATTCCAGTTCAGCCCTGTAACTACAACTACAGTGGTTCTCATAGTTTGGTTGTCAATAGATGAAATTTTAATGTAACATTACACACTATCAATCACTTTAAAAATTCAATTTTAATCAACTTATTTGGTTACATAGGCTATATGAAAGTATAGTAGTAACGAAGTTTATTATAGAAATAAGCAAAAATTTATTATAGAAATTGACAAATAAACAAGGGTCCAATAGGCCACGCTAACTTGATTGCGACCAACACAATTGAATCATCGAGTGGTAAAAATCATTCTGGACGATTTTTTATGAAACTTACCAGTGAATGGTTTCTTTTTAATCAACTTAAATTTAGTCTAGTTAGCCTGATGAAAGCTTTGAATTGTATACTAAATGGTCAAGAAATCATTTAGAAATGGAACACTAGTAAATTTAATTTTTGGTATGTATGTCGGCGTCCGTGGCGCAGTTGGTTTCGTCACTGGCTACGGTTACGGATGTCTCGGGTTCAATTCCCGGTGCGGACGGTTTTCATAGATTGATCTTTCAATCGATTTATGGATTTCTGTTCGTAGTCTGAGTCCTACCTCCCACCAATCCCATCCTCACGGGGCGTAACGAGAGCGATTAGCTAACCACTAGTCCTATCATAGCCCTATCCTTCTATCACTACTCTCTTCGAAAAAAAGAAAAAGAGAGGTTGAGCAACTGAGTGACAAGCAGTTCTCGTAGAAAAAAAAATCTGTCAAGACACCTCCATTAGGAGACCATATGCTCCACATTGGGAGCGGACATGGAAAAAAAATGTATGCACAACAGTCTTTCGTCAGTTACTCGAAACTTGAAATTACTTTCAGAGTGCTTTTTATAACTCGGTGATTCAATTAACAAAAGCTTTATTTATCTGAATCTGCCATAACTTCGATTCCTCACTAAAAACAATTTAAAAGCTAAAGACATCAAAATATTCAAAAAGAATCTTGTAGAACTAAACGCTTTAATATGTGTACCGTAATATAATGATATTCTACCATGTAAATGTGAATTCCGTCAATAAAGTCATTTAAATAGTCTGTAATGTTGGACTCTCCGCATATATATTATAGTGATGATACTTAGTAATGCACTTATTAAAAAAAAACTTAACTCAAGTAGCTAAACTAGTCTCACACGGTTAATTTTAAATCAGCCCCATGCAGCTCTGATCTGGCCATGAATATTAAGACTAGGTTATTTTTGTCAATATCGTTCAGGAAGGTTGAAGGGAACACCAGGTTTTTAATTATTCATTAAACGTTATATTATGATATGATTCACTTTTTTTTATATTATAATAAGATGTTTAAAAATCGTCTCAAACAATTTAAATTGTGAATCGTTCAGATTTCAAATATTTGATTTCAGTGTATATTTTATTGTTCCACTTAAAGATCCCTGTTTCGCTGTCATCGCCAAGGTTGCGGAGAAAAATTAGCCACTCGCCCTTAAAAATTAGGGTCGGTCTTGCTGCACGCGACTACAACATGCGTCCTGTCCTACCACCAATTTCAGTATTACGAAAAAAAATATACAAGTTTTATGAATGAGTGAACCGTCTGAAGGAACACGCACAAGAAAATTAACATCTATAACTTTCCATGGACCTTCAGTGAATTTGTTTTTTATAAGAATCAAAAAAACTGTATAATCAGGTCAATTAAGATTTTAAATCATATTAATTCATTTCTTGCGTCAAACGCAGTTACTGTGTTGGTCCAATCTTAGTAGACATGTGCACAAGACACACTTTGTTATATCAATTACATTATTTCATGGATAAATAGATATACTCAGCATGACAGACAAACTTTGAATTGGGTTATTCCGCAACGCATAAATTTCCATTCACAAAGAATAAAGAATAAAAGCGTAAATAAATTTATAAGTGTTCAATCCTCATCTTAAATACAATAGCCCAGACCGCTCTGTAGACGCTTTATTATTATCACATATCACATGTAATTATGAAATTTTCTCATGGCGTAAGTGGTCGCGGCTTAAAAAATATACATACAGTTCCGACGCACTAGTTATTTAAGGGTACGGTTTTATAAGAATACTTCTCGTTGATATTTTTTATTTACCTTAATTATAAACACGGTTTAATATCTCCCGCGTCAAAAAATTGGAAAAACATATGCACTGCGCTTATTTGCGAAAGAAAAACCATTTTTATATGCATTAATATTGCAATAAATTATAATTTAGGTGTTCACCTTATAAATCTTATGTAAAAGGACGAGATAATTACTGTTAACCAGAGAACAATCAAAACTCCTGATGATGTCCATAATTGATTTTGATCAATTGAAACACTTCCTAATCATATCAGATTTCGACTTGCATATCGATGGTATTTTGGTCAATTGACGTAACCCTAAAAAAATAGGAAAATGAGTAAATAATTGGATCTCATTTTAAAGACGACAGAGCAGGTCTCGGCCAAATGATGTAAATTAGAAAAATAAATTTACCACATAATGGAAGGGGAACATCATTTGACATTGGTTTAGGTTTAAAAATTCTAACCCGGCCACTTGATGTAAGCCACTATCTTATCGACAATCCCTACGTACAATCCTGTATCTGCAAACATGAGAATTTACAGGAGTGAATTTCAAAGATTAATAAAGCAACTGATCATATTATAATATTTTCGATACAAACAGTTTTTACTCTCTCCTGAAAAATTTCAAGGTTACATCAATTGGCCAAAACATAGTCGATATAAACATTTCGAAATTATCTTGTGTTTAATTTTTTTTTTTCATGTCCGCTCCCAATGTGGAGCATATGGTCTCCTAATGGAGGTATCTTGACAGAATTTTTTCTACGAGAACTGCTTGTCACTCAGTTGCTCAACCTCTCTTTTCTTTTTCGAAGAGAGTAGGGATAGAAGGATAGGGCTATGAAAGGACTAGTGGTTAGCTAATCGCTCTCGTTACGCCCCGTGAGGATGGGATTGGTGGAAGGGAGCACTCAGACTACGAACAGAAATCCATAAATCGATTGAATGATCAATCTATGAAAACCGTCCGCACCGGGAATTGAACCCGAGACATCCGTAACCGTAGCCAGCGACGAAACCAACTGCGCCACGGACGCCGACATGTGTTTAATTATCTCTTGTATAATATCTGCCCTCTTCCATGGTATTACGCGTCGTATATGGCTTGTTTTATTTTTACTCTATATTCGAGCATAACAAGACAATCTCCAAAAAATCAAAACTACAAACTGTAACGAAATTAATTGTACTACATGTCCTGGATTCGGCCCAATATTGACAGTGGGCTTGGTCGTGAAACTATTACTATTATCATAAAACTATAAAAATCAGAGAAGAGTGTATACCATAAAATCCAAGTATCGTAACATTACAAGTTATAAGTATACTTAAATAAGTATACATGTGATGCTTCACCATTGATAAAAAAAAAAAAAATCATAATCATTCTTAGTATTCCGTGACGAAAGCAATTTTAAAACAAGTTGATAAGTTAGTTTATTATACAATATGACGGCACCGGATGAATCCTTTGAAGAAATGTTTTTTTTCTGTACATTATTATTAGTATATAATATCAGTATTATTTACGCTCCATCTATTATTAAGAGGCCCACTTGTGGAATGATTTTTCATTGTTGTATAAAAATTCGATGTCGTAACACTGTGCCATCAAAAAAAGTTCAATGGTGATTTTTTTTACTACTAAGTACTTTTTTATACACAAGTTCGTTGGCTTTTTATGGAACAAAAACAATTGAATTTTAGGCACGATTATTATTTTAATAAATTGACTCGACTCTCCTCACTCAAGTTAACTCGTAATTTTATGTAAATTGTTTTAATTTTTTTTACCTTTTATCCAGTGAGCTGATTGATACTTCTCAAATTAAATAGCAATTTACTTTTGCACACAAAAGAATATATTTGTAGTTTATTTTTTTATTACCTTTATTGCAGTTTAATGAACACTTTATTCGGGTTTAATACATACTAATGTACAAAACGAAGATTTATACGCCTCAAAAAATATGCTAAATTCGACTATCTTGAAATCAGAAGAATAAATATCAAAGAGAGTCGGTATTCATTTGAATAAGGATTCAGATCATTTTATAACCAAACGCTTAAACACTCAAAGCCCTAGATACAGCAGCATGGTGATGTTTATATTGTACTTTCAGAGGTGAATGATTTTTCTATAAGAATGAGCGTAAATAATGATGAGTTACCCTATTTTTGGTATTCAAAACTTTTTTTTTTAATATTAGATTGAAGAATTTTTGTAAGATAACTAAACATTCATACATACATATCCGATATGCGTATGAGTGTTTTTATTTCCCAAGATTCAATGTAACGTCAAAATTCAAACGGTGATAAAATTTAAAATTGAAATAAAACTGATTACGACTCATTTAAGATGTATAACAATTTTGGAAAAGTCATAAATATTCCTGCCCTAGAATTGGGGTCAAATATAATTTGATGAAATGCATAAAAGTATCTTAATTGCTAGAGGGTTGAGAGATATAGACATCAGGCAATGACAATCAGCTTCTAGATTTCAAAGTAGGCTTGTGTTATTTATTATCTAGCTGTATTTATAAATAAAATCTAGTATAAATTCTAAGAAATATATGAACAACATAGTAACTATCACAGGAATCGTGATTGGTCCATTTTAAAAGCAGGCCGCGTATTAATTAGCGGGGACCATCATTATCGCATTAAACGACCTGGCAAGCGTTAGTTTGTTTTTGCACAATGGAGTGTGCGTTCGGTGTCTTGTTTCTTTTTTTGCAGTGCGGATCGCCAGAAGTATCTCTCGGAGTCGGAATCTCTTGCATGACTCACTTATTCGTAATAATTGACTAAGTCTAGAGCCTTCGGAGGCTGTATATTTACTCCGGATATACAACCTGACCACCATCATACCAAGTTATATATTACATGAACTAAAATAGATATATTATTTAAGTATATCTATTTGTTGTTCATTATTTCAATTTGCGGTACTTTCATCGCCGGTTTCGGTCTGATAGTGAGTATTTTAGATAATAATTATTATTAGTTGAATATTGCTTACACGCTGAGCGAAAGAAATCTTGTTAGTTATACAAAATTGCATTATAGATTTTGCTTTATTTTAAATACAATATTTCGTCTTTTTCATTAATAATTAAAAGTTCAAAATTCAAGTTAATAGACGAGTGTAATCAAAGAACAATGTCATCTGTAAGTTAGATTCGTATGTTTTTACTAATATAAGGTATATTTTAGTGTATGGTTTAAAGTTGTTGTAGCATTTTTGAGAGTTACAGAATATTATCAAGGTGAGCCCAAGTTTATCGGGTTTTGTTTATTTCATTGTTTGAGAGACTGTCTACTCGACGGGGAGGTGGAGCGTCAACACACTTTGACTGCCCCAGGCCCAGCGTGGTGATCAGGATGATTCACAGGTTCCTTCGTCCTCTATTAAAACCCGCCCGTCAGTTAACTTTCTCTTAAATTGCAGTTAGTTTATACGAATAAATTCCTCGAAGGCAGTAATAGATACAATAACAGAGTTTAAAATACACTATTAAAATTAAAAAACGCAGCAAGTAGTTTTACGATAGGGTCGCATTTTTCGACCGAAGCCGCGGTGGCTATGTCAGCGACAAACAGCCCCTCAGATACGCCGAGTGCCAAGTGACCGTTTCTTTAGGCGTCGCACGCTTTTGTTTACTGCTAACGGTAAACAAATAACGGTAAACTAACAAATATGACAAATTATTTT
This sequence comes from Himalopsyche phryganea, assembly GCA_022494535.1. Classification (NCBI taxonomy): domain Eukaryota; kingdom Metazoa; phylum Arthropoda; class Insecta; order Trichoptera; family Rhyacophilidae; genus Himalopsyche; species Himalopsyche phryganea. The sequence continues at coordinate 1,450,596 of JAGVSL010000001.1, read as the reverse complement.
TAAAAGCATTTTCAGAGACATTACATATTAAATTTGCATTAATAGGTAGAGTCTGTAGACGGGTTTTGAAGACCACTGTCTGCCCCGTAAGTACGGGGCGGTGTCATGTTATTAAATACAACATTATGTGACATTACTTATTTCTCCATTCATATTTTGTAAATTATATGAAGGTGCCTGTTGATTTTTCTCTCTTTTCGAATGCATTGCGCCGCGGCACACCTATAAACGTTTTGCAGGACATCGGGTGAGGAGCACTGCTCTTAAGAATCCTTTAATGATTCTTTCAGTGTGTGAAATATTAAATTTAAAAAAGTAACCACGATATTAGTTATGGTAATGAAAATGATAGGAGTTTTACTTTGCAATAATAGTAAACAAACAGTATTTAAAAATATATCGTTCTTAAGCTTTAAAACTTCTGTTTAACCTTTTTTCAACTAATATAAACTAGTATTCAATAACGTGTACGAATTTCAATTTATAGTATTTGTGTAAGCAAAACTAACATGTGGTTAATACACAAATGAGTAATATGATATTTGTGATTCATTATTATTGAAAATTACAACATTCAATCATTTGTTTTAATGGAAACTTACAGAGGTGGGTGAGGGGCTCGCATGTTACGAAGGCCGTATCAATTTAACGTTTACATAAATACTGCCAGTTAAAATGAAAACAGCGAACAGCCGCGAAAATAATCACTTTGCAGGTAATAATATCACACATAATTGAACAAAATAATTACGGCAATTGCGCAGGATCAGCTATTTACGTTTATTTGTCCACAGATTGTATACTATCCATTCGATCGTGTACATACCATATTGAACAATTATACTAATTTACCACGTACTGCGTGATCTAACGTGGTTGTATAGCTAATTTTGTGGTAAAAACACCATGAAATAAAATAACAAGTTTTGTTTCATATGGCCTCAGCTCTAAACAGCTATCTTTCAATCTCTCTTTCATTCAATATAACAATTTGAGATATTACTAGGGCACAGCTAATAATAATCTTGGGTGAGATGAAAAAAGTTCATGTATGGACAGATTTTTGACCAAATTAAATGTGATGTATATTAGCCATTATATAATTGATACATTCGTGTTTACTGGTTCCCGTAACCGAGTCGTTAGCGCTTTGATTTTCGCCCCTCTCTGTTGTCCTGATAAAGTCATTTTTGTTACGTTATTTGAATACAAAGACACACATTTTTTAGTTCCTCCAAACCTAAATCTGATTCTGAAACCAGCACGCACAAACAAATAGACTAACTACAATTCTTTTCAAAGTTCTATCATTGGATATTTTTTTTCTCTGGAGATAGATTGAGGGTCTGATTCACAAATATTTTTTGTCCAACAACTTATATTGAGACACTCCGTTATGATTCCACATTGGTCGCGGACACCTTATTAAAAATCGTATGGTAGAAGATAGAATAGAAATGCAATAGAAAAACCGAGATCTTCTCGAATTTTAATTATGAAGACCTTTACCGCGTTATCTATTCGATTAAATTGATTATGATGTCACGTATTCGTAGACCGCCATTTTATTCCCAAATGAAAGGATGACACAGATTTTCTAGATAATTGAGCGGTTCAGTGCTAACATAGATTGTGGCGAATGAGTAACATCCGACCCCTGCCCTATTAAGTCCCTGCTGTATTAAAATTTAATGAAAAGATATCAAGCTATTAAAATAAATACAGCTAAATTTCAATTTGGCTTACCTATACGTAAGTTATTTTGATGTAGGAGATAGGGAGTGCATACCGGTAACCGTGAATACTCGGGATTCTTTAACCGGTAATCTGCGATGCGATAATATTGAGATGCATATATTCATGATTTTAATAGAAGAGATAAAACGAGATGTGACAATTAAATTCACAGAAAAACCGAACCCGTAACATAATTAAAAGGTTGATGTCTGTTCAATTTAAAAACTGTCAACAGACTAATAAAATTCTGTTGTTTCGGCTTAACGCTAGCGTTAAGCCGAAACAATAGCGTTAAGATTAAATAGCTATCAACTAACTAATAAAAATTTGTAGAAATAAATACTTTGATTCGCACTGAAGGCTGATATCCGTAAGCATAACCTTACTTTCCCATTATTATGTAAGTGGCATAATTTCTTCATTATTTATTGTTGTAAAACAAATTTAATACGCAATAAATGGCATGTCATTTCAAGACACTTATTCGGCTAATATAAATAAATCCGGGAGCATTTTTCGTACTACACGTTTGATTAAAATTGGAAAAAACACATTTATTATTAGAACAATGAATAAGGATCGGTTGAATAAGTAATCACAATAGATACATCGAAGCAATTTAACCGTGAATAATTTTAATGCAAATAAGGTAAATGTACCAGTAGTTGACCTTTTTTCAATAAAAGTTCCCAAAATAAGAAACGTAAACGCGGGATTGCTCTAAATTGTAGAGTTCAGAAGAGTGAAACCATCTTTTGTCAGATTGAGGAACTAACACATCATTGGGTGGTCATAGCGGCCATTTGAAAACAACACCTTATGCAGTAAGTATTTTATTTTTAATTTCTTACGAGAATTGTTAAGGATATCAGTGAATGTACGCATATGCTACTTGATTCAACCAAGAGTGGTCTTACAGGAAGCTCTGAGGCAACTTTGAGGAAAGGTTGTCATGAAACTCTCTCATTAGACATGGTCAACTACTGGATCTTTCAATTTTTTAGATGGTCAACTACTGAAACATTAACATGGTTGTTAAAAATTTCACACATTTTTTTTTGTAACATAACCTTTTCGAATGTCGTATCATATTAATTAAGACATTTGTTTTTTTTTTTTTAAATAAAACACAATTTGTTTGTACTACTTCCACATATTTATAATGATCAGGACCGGTTTCGCTCATCACGAGCATTATCAACAGATGCTCGTGATGAGCGAAACCGGTCCTGATCATTATAAATATGTGGAAGTAGTACAAACAAATTGTGTTTTATTTTTTAAAATATAATGTCTTTCCACCAAGAATTGACAGTTAACACCTTAAAAGTAATTTGTTTAATTGCTTACACTTGCTTCGTCTAATTCGGTCTAATCCTAAACGTTAATTTTTATTGATTTTTTCTCTTAAACGGTCAACTACTGGTACGTTTACCTTAACAAAAAAATAATATTAAGATAAATTGCTTCTCCATTGACGTAAATGAGCTGTGTCAAATCATATAACGCAAACAAAAAAAGACGTTCAACCATTGGAATAACGATTAAACGTTTATTTGAGTGTTTCTTGTGAAAATATTGACAACTAGTATTATGTGATTTATCATCTGGTTTTAAGTACTTATTAATAAATAATGCAAATGTAATTTGTAAGAGTAAATCATAAACATAAAATAATTTGTCAAGTAACGGGTTCGAGTTCCAGAAACATCTAAAGTTATAGATATAAAAAAAAATCCAACAATACACATACCGAGAAAAACCATTGCGTGACTGTGCGGACCAGTTCGCAGATATTTAATCATCATTGCTCTGATATTCAAATCAAACGCCGACAGTAGAAAGGGCAACGGATCGATTCGCACTAAAACCGATAAGCGGGTTTTCGTAGGCAAAATAAAATTACAAGAACGTTATTGACATTCCTTAATTGGTTAAAAGGTTAGACTAGAAGACTTTTTTCGATTGAAAATACAATTTATGACTGACTTCAATCTATCCACGAGTAAAGATTTTTAAATTAGCCATCTCTCCTTTTTAGAAAGTGAAAGAGTAGAAAGATGGTACTATAATTTCATTTTGTATTAACATTTAAAAAAACATATCTGGCATTACAGCTGACAGCCAATGCGCAAAATATTTTGGAAAATCATACGAGGTAAACTCGATGAGAATTTTTAGCAAGTCACTCATGTCTAAGATTGACCTTGCTGGAATTTGAACCAGGACCCACCTGATCTCCAGGGCAAAGCTCTTACCACTAGACCACAGAAACTGATTGGGTGTTCATTAATGATATATAAGCCATTTTCAAAAGTGTGTAACTGTGAAGGGGTTGAAAGCATTACGGTACAACTTATCAATTGAAATTTTTTTTTCATGTCCGCTCCCAGTGTGGAGCACATGGTCTCCTAATGGAGGTATCTTAACAGAATTTTTCCACGAGAACTGCTTATTACTCAGTCGCTCAACCTCTCATTTTCGAAGAGAGTAGGGATAGAAGGATAGGGCTATGACAGGACTAGTGGTTAGCTAATCGCTCTCACTACGCCCCGTAAGGATGGGATGGGTGGGAGAGAGGACTCAGACTACGAACAGAAATCGATTGAAAGATCAATCAATGAAAACCGTCCGCATCGGGAATTGAACCCGAGACATCCGTAACCGTAGCCAGCGACGCTACCAACTGCGCCACGGACGCCGACTGAAAAAATCAATACATATTATATTTAAAAAAATGTGCCTTTTTCAGAATTCAATTATACGATGTTACCACTCGGCCATGGTGATCGGCTTGTTTGTATAGAAAATAACATATAATTAGTTTTTTAAATCGATAACTCACTCGCCAATCTTGCCAACACTTAAAAGAGTAACGCTTAGGGGAGTGAAGCACAACAGTCGCTACAAATATATTAATTATAGAAAAATATCCATTACAATGCTTTTAATAATTTTGTTTTTCCGTGTTACAGATACCGAGAAAAACCAAACACTCAAACTACGAACAGAAATTTTTAAATGGATTGATATATCAATTTATGAAAACTGTCCGAATCGGGAATTGAACCCGAGACAACCGTAGCCGTTGCCCACAACGCTACTGACTGCGCCACGGACGCCGACAATTTAATAGTTATTTTTTTATCTTTTAATAATTATTGACATTTTATGTGCGATACATATTTTTTAATTAATTCTTCTGGATAAAAACTTGAAAAGGTTATAAATTGTCAACGCGAATGTTTATTTACTTCTATATTTCCATGCAAAGGCTTGTTCTACAGTAGAATATATCACCATTGTCTTGGTATAAAAAATGTTGAAGATTGAAGACTTCCAACACCGGTTTGGACTTGAATTTTTTGTTGGCCTTCTCATCCTGATGGATCTAGTCCATAAGGCACTCATACGGCACATGAATACAAATGGGACGAGTATGGTACTTGTTATTACCTTAAATACTTAAGGACGAAGGAATGTCTGAGTAGTTTTATGTCAACTTTTGTAAAGTATCACAGTATTATTCGTTATCAAGTACAGACTTCATTGTTAAAGGCCATCGTTGAATTATATTCTGTAGAATTTATTTGGGCTGGACAAGTTGGATGAAAGACCAAATTGCACTTGTGGATACAACCATCAGGACGCTAATCACGTTCTGTGGGACTGCCCCGAGATGAATGCCAAACGAGCAGAGCTGTTTGCTGTGGTCCGTCCTCATACGGGCCCAATAGACCACGCTGACTTGATCTCAACCAAGGCCAACTTTGAGGCATTCGATAAATCTGCAACATCATACGGGGAGCGGAATATTCTCGATTCCTCTTTAGATTCAACGCGGAGTAGATAAAACTAAGTGACTGAGCAAGTCACATTTTCTTTTTTTTTTCTTTTTATCTTTTCTTTTCTTAAACACAATAGTGCGAGGTTAAAAGATCGGTTCCGTGCAGCGGCTGCATACACATAACGGGTGGAGGTGGGGCAACCAACTTGAGCAATTAGCAATTATCAAAATAACCGTAAAATATTGGCTGTCGCGTTGAGCTGTACCTTTAAACCTATTTCCTTTTTAATTTAACCACCATCAGAAACAAAAACATCAATCTTCCTCCTTCCCATGCCTGGTAAACGATAAATTTCCCATAGTTTATTGTATTTCTAAATTCGAATAAATACGATACATTAATTTTAAAAAATAAAACACAATTCATTTGTACTACTTCCACATATATATAATGATCAGGACCGGTTTCGCTCATCACGAGCATTATCAACTGATAAAAATACAAACATAACAGGCTTATTTATATAAAATCATATAGATATAAAGATATATAAAATAAGTTGATAATGCTCGTGATGAGCGAAACCGGTCCTGATCATTATAAATATGTGGAAGTAGTACAAATGAATTGTGTTTTATTTTTAAAAATATAATGTCTTTCCACCAAGAATTGACAGTTAACACCTTAAAAGTGACGATACATTAAGTCTGAAGGTGCTTCTCATAGACGCGAAACTTGTGAACACATGTATCTATATTAATTGCTTATCGAATTCATTATACAGTTACGAAACGATTTTTTTAAAAATATTTATTGAAACAAACACAATCGGAAATAGTTTTTAATATAATAATGATAATACCTAAAATAAAACATTCTCACGAACTATCTATTTTTCAATTGATAGCTGGTGTGAGTCCACCACTGATTTTGATTTCAATTGTCATTTCGATTGAAATCATGGCAACAATATTTTACAATAAAATAGAAAACTGCATTATTCCAAGCGTGAGTAATATAAAAAGTCCGACACACACGTACGAACGTAAGAAATCTTGACCTATGTAGAAAAAGGGTGCACCATATATACGACATTATTCTATTCTTAAAAATACAAATAGTTCTGGTGGATACACATCGCCATATTTGGAACAAAGGCGGCGATCCTGGGCTAGGCTTCACTGGAAATGAGATTAATGTGATAAGAGGAAGTACACAGAATCCGAGATTATCGAGGATCCAGATCGATTTAGAGAAATTCCCTTCGTACTTTAACACATTGAACGTGGAGCCGTGTTTTCACGTGATACAACAACCATCGCTTGAGTCACGGAACCGTGTTTTCCCGTGATAGACCAGCCTATCAAAAAATTCGTATTTGAGTCATCAAGCGATAAGTATTACAACGGAATCCTGGTTTTATAGTCAAGACTTAAAAGATTCTAAAACAGTCATCTAATTTGTGTTATTGGTAAAATAGGTTTTGATTTTATCGACAGAAAATCTCAATCGAATTTTAGTTCTTTAATATTCCCCCTTCTGGAGACGACATTACGGTGACACCGAGTCCACTCCGAGTTTTACAAGATCTACAAGACAGGTTATCGGGGGTATCTTTAAACACATATTGATACCGATACCGTCAATTGAAAAAAAAATAAAGATGCAAGAACTGTAGAACATGCAAGGTGTGTGCAAAGCACAAGAAAAGGTGTGAGACTCGGTACATGTGTAAACATTGTCGTGTGACAATGGAAAACAAAGGGAAATTTTGGCAATTTTACCATACAAAAATTAAATAATTTAAGACATCGACTGAGGGTGCTTGATGGAATTTCAATATCAAATTTGAATTGTTGAGATTTTGTACATTTCCATGTATTATGTCACTAACAACCAAATTCGCCTTTCGGTATCTTCAGGCATTCGAAAATTAAATATTAAAATGTTTTAAGCAATTCCAAAAAAAATTCATTTGATTTCATCCACTATTTCTATAGTTATTACACTTTTAGCAAATGCTTAATAAAAATTATATTTCTTCAAAAATGGGCCGGGCACAGGGGTTGCTTTACCTGATTTTGACCGGACTGATAGTGTTAACACTATCAGCTTCGGCCAGATGATGGTACTTGGAAGGTTTTAAGCGTGTTTTACTTTGTATGGTCTGGTTTATCTAAAATCATTACACTTTTGCATACTAACTTTTTGCAGACATTTTGTTGAATTAAAGACACCTTTACATCGCCATTCAGACTAAAAATATTGTAATTTTAATTTATTTATGCCATAATATTATGTGTCAAGCTCTTTCGGGCAAAACACGCTTATTCAATGAAATTATAATTCTATTATGAACACCTATATTATAAACACAAACATTTTTGAAATGACATTCATATAATTAGATTCACGTATCAAGTATCATTTTTTTGATAAAGTCGATAGTAACTGTGTTAAAATTAATTAAATTATATAATTAAACCAATATCAACCTATAAATTTGTAAATTAAAATACATTTAATTACTAGAATGATATGATTTGTTTTACTTGCCTGCGCGCCTTACGCCAACGTTTGATTTATGGGTAAGAGAAGATTTTGACTCACCTGCAAGATAGAAAAGAAAACATTTTAGTGATATTGCATAAATAATGATAGTCTTAGATTATGATATGAAATATACTAATGATACAATTTAATCGATAACTGAACAAACTCTTGCGAATATCGACAGCTTAGCGCAAGAATCCTTAATTCAAAGATATGAATGTTTTAATTATATAATCATCTAATGTTTGAATCAGGACATGTTTATAATGATCAGGACCGGTTTCGCTCATCACGAGCATTATCAACTAATGTTAATAATGCTCGTGATAAGCGAAAGTATTACAAACAAATTGTGCTTTATTTTTTTTTTAAATATAATGCTTTTGCACCAAGAATTGAAAGTCAACACTTTAAAAGTAATCACTTAATAAGTAAAAAATTCTTTATCTAAAGCAACAACTACAGGATTAAGAAAATTAAAATGGTTTGTTACAAAAAAGTGACTGATCTAATCCGTGCAATGCTTGATTAATCTTCAAAACTACTCAATACAGAAAAAAGCGAAGCAAAAATAAAAATAAACACCATTTAATTGGATGATAAATTTATTGTTTCCAAGACATTAGGCTCCTTCACAACAGTGCGTACTTCCTGCGTGTATATTCTACTTAATACGAATATAATACGCTTTTTGTTTATGCTGATCGGAGAATTTTTTTCGCTTATTTTAACCGTGAAATCGCAAAAATTATCTGAGTGCGATCAAAAATACCATCAGCTGACTACCCCGCGGTGCCTCCATTCGTTATTCCACTACTTCTGTCGACACAGAAAGTATAAGCACTGCAGCTCTAAATAAGCATTTGTACCGCGTTTTTTTCCTACCTCGACTTCGATGGACAATGCAAAACTATGAATTCATCATTTAGGATTACAGAAAATAAAGCGATTATACAAACGGTTAATTTTAAATAACGATCAGAATTTTTTGTATTAATGGATACAAAATACAAGTCAATTTCAATTATAAAAAGTTTGTACGCCCATCTCTCGATGGACACGAAAGAAATGTTCATCAAACACACATAATTAACACGCATAATTCAAAATCGTTTTTACCAAGACTTATTTGTATGAAAAATATATGTTCAACTTATATCTTAATATAGGGTGCATGTTCCTAAAGTCAGCCGTCGCCAGTGGTCGGCCTTTTGAGCTTAAAACTTAAATAATAGTGGATGTATTTAAAAAAAACCGATTTTTTTTAATTCGAGTAGGTAGTCTTGGGACTTGCCAATGTATATCTGCAGTATACTGACCTATATGATGCAATACTCAATTAAAAGAAGCACATTTTTACTTCGCAAGTTTCGACAAATTCATGTTGTATAGAGATCGCTAACAAAACATACTTTATATTGTCATGCTTTGCATCATTATGTTTTTTATTGTTCTGTCTATCAGTAAATTATTTCGCGATATTCTTAAAGTTTCATAGTGATGGCCGAACACTGCGCAACGAAAAGCCGACCATTGGATTTTGGGGGGCGACCACTGGGACAATTGGCATTTTTTTGCTAACTTCTATTATTTTGTGCTTGGTACAATATTAACTATTTTATTTTTAGTTGGTTACATTACCTAATCCCTGTTTAATAGAATAACAGCGAAATCATCATTCATTGACTCAAAATTCCTTTTGAAAGTACACCTGTCGCTTAACTGGCCGAGCACTGGCGAAACGGCCCTAGAGGAGGTTTATTATGCAACCTTTATTAGCTGATTGACAAGACAAAATGGAAGATTACGAAATACTTCATCTTAAAATACGAAAAATGATTAAATAAACCATATTAGTGTTTACTGAAGAGACGTATCGGACTGATTTATAACAGTTTTCAATAAAACCAAACTGGCAAAGATAAATATTCAATTTTATTAAAAAAATGTCAAAAATTAATGTGTCTGTAGTAGAATTGAAAAATCTATCTAGACAATTAATTTGACGAATTCGCAATCACCGGACAAAAAGATCTCATCTATACAAACATAGAGCTCCTAAACTAAATGGTCGACATTTGGTATTATTAACTGTCACACAGTCCCGCGGATATTTATTTTTACACTTTTCTTGCATTGCTTTAAAATTAATTCACTTATATCAAAAAAACTAAATTTACTTATTAAAAATGTGGAAATCTCTGGCGATGTATATAAAATTTTGCGGTCTTCCAAATCGGTGCATTTAATTCAAGTAATTACAAATATTTGAAAATTGAAATGTTTTACCACTTAATTTATTCGACATTTTGAAAGTTATTATGTATGGCATTCCGCGAATATAATTCTGTAGCCACACCACTGACGCTACTGTATATAGTGGAGTGCAAGTAGCGGCCGCAAATGTGAGACCATCAATAATTCGGTAAACAATCGACGCGGTAAACTACTGGACGATTTCAATGCAACACACAGAGAGTTAGGTTTACTATCTCACATCTACAAAGAAAGGATATGCCCAACGTTTAAATAAATGTTTACACATGATCGAATATGAAGAGTTAGTAACATGATAAAACAATTTATTGTGATGATGTAAGTCATTTGTTAAAATGAATAGAGAAAATTTCTTAATAGGTTTCATTGTTTAAAAATGTGCGTCATTGTTTTTCGTTTATGTTAGTGTTTGTAGACAGACAAAAAATAGATGAAATCATTTGCCTACAAATAGTGATATTTTTTGCGAAGTTATAAGAAAAACAAATCACTACAATGGTAAACTAATTTTTAAAAAGTTAACAGATTCATCTCTGACAATAATAGCAAATTGCAGAGTACAAAACAAATTGCATTTTATATTTAAATTTATATCCGCATTCTTCTCTGCCGTTTCAAAACACATGATATATTTTGACTTGCAACCGGTCTTACTAGGTATTATTTAACATCCCATAATATTGACTGTATTCAAAATGTACGACGCTTAATAAATTACTAACAAAAAAAATGTAACGTTTTGGTTAACAGCCAGTGTAACGATGCTTTCTTTAAATCCCCATACTATTCTATTGACGTAATGTAAAATTAAAGAAAAACAATATATATATGTAATTTGTTGTAAACTACATGGTAAATTTTTGTAACAAGTAATTGCTTTCCCAGCACAAACTTTCAGCTAACAAACAACAAACTCTGAACTAGGTTTCACTAGAGACAGGAGGAAGGGATAAATATGTCTATAATCGCTAACAATCCAGTAAAAATAAAGCAATGAAAATGACGGAAGTTGAGACTAAACATATTTTGATTGGTAAAAGCACAAACCTCTCTACTATTCACACTTTTTCTTACATAAATTTTAGTTAACTCGTGGAACACTTTGGAAGTATCATTCGTACCCCATCCTCCTTTTTTTACATAGCCAACATTTGTGAATACTCAAGCACTCTCTTGCCACTTGCATTACGCAGCATGCCGCGATGTTAAACAGTTCATAAAATAAACAATATAACGATAAATTTGCTCTCGGTTTCTTCACCTCTTTGTGTCATAAAAGCTGCCTCGACTACCAACCTCTAGGTTTATTTTAATGGAAACATTGTTCAAAAGCAATGGCAATAATTTGTGCAGCTAATAATAAAAATCATGCAATTCTTTGAAAAGTAATCAGTTAAAATCTTTTTTCGCGTATTTTCTATCGTAAAATATGTATATATATATATTTGCATCATTAACATATGTACAGCTGTCTTAAATTACTACTGTCAGTATAAAAACATACATAAATTAATTATAATATTGAATGTTGAAAATATTACCGTGGACCGTACCCCATGTAACTAACACCCGCAAAATATAGTCCATCAATTAACAATATTGTTAAAAGATGAAAATATCACCGTGGAACGTAGTTCATGTAACACCCATAAAATATTATCCTTCAATTAATTATAATGTTAGTTGAATGTTGAAAATAGCAAAGATGACCTGAATTTCAGCCAGAATGACATGTTGAAATTTCACATCGCTACTGTGCACCGTTTTGGGAGGAGATTTTGTGATAGACAGATTTTTACATGTATTTTCTGCTATAAATATAGTAGACAATACGAATAATGTTTACATGAAATATTATTTAAAAAGTCATCCATCTGAATGCATTTGATTTGATTTAGCAGAATTGTATTGCCTTAAAAGACATCATGAAGTGGGCCTGGCTGAGTCGGATTTACAGTAAGGCAGACGTTTCGACGCCTGTGGCGCTATCGCCAGGCACTTTCACCATCGCGTCGCGTTGTTGCGTCGAGCTGCTTTTCGCACGGCATTTGACTTTTAATGGTCGACGACCGACGCCCGGAGCCTGAAGTGCCTCTCAACTGACAGCCTGATTGCCGTGACGAATTTAGAAATATGTATTATAATAAAATCAATTTATTTTATGGCGTTCTATCACGAGATGTTACAGAATTCTAGCTTGACGTATGCACAGGAGATATCCCATAAAACATATTGCACCAGGTTTTAAATAGTGTGGAATAGACGATGGCGATAAATTGCACATTAAGTAAAACTTAATATATTATTACTTGCGCAATTACGAAATCAACATTATTAACATATAATTATGGTTGAAATTACTTACATAAACAATGTACCAACAGAAAAAAACTTCTATAGCACCAAGTTCTATAACACGTTTTTAGAAATACAGGTGAAATAATAGTACTGGTAAAAAAATATATGTAACAACCTTTTCAATAGAAAAGTCCATAAACGATATTTTTTTTAGACAAAATTATCAATATATACAAATATTGATTTTGTGCTACATCGTAAGATATAAGAAAAAATTGACGGAAAAAAGTTTGGATTCTTGATTTTGTGTGATTTTATTGACTAAATAACAACAACAACCTAGCCGTAAAATTTGTATGAACCTCTAAACTACTATAAGACGGAACCTATCTCCGTAAGGGTTGACTGTATTTTGATGACATCAAATTATTGGAAACCTCTGCGTAAGAATCAGTGTATTTCAAAGATTAGAAAACCATAAAGATAAGATTATAATTAAGAACTTCATAACTTCGTATTTCTATAACACAATTTAAAGGTCGCCACGTCACTCCCAACAATAAAAATTTCTCGTGCTAATGGAAAGTAATATATTTCATTACAGCAAATTGCTATTGCGGCAAATGCTTTTGAATTTCAAATCACATGATACATACTCGAGGGGAGAAGACACCATGAACGGGTTATGCACAAAATCGCAAATGCGTAGTGGAAAGAATTAATTTATCCATTCCCAGGAACTGCACCTGAAATTTTCTGATCGTTAAAATATATGCAAATAGTTTCACCATCAAAAAGTTATAGATAATTTAATCATATTTTTTTTAATTTAAAAAAGAGAGATTTCAAGTGAAATTACCATTTTTTTTTTAACCTTTGCTAAATTATTTATTTCGATAAAATAGTAAATACATGTTTACAATAAAAACATTCATATTCAATAACGACTTTTTTTGTTTTATATTAAATGTTCCTGTCTATTTTCTATTGGAATTATATTTAACATATAGCGTTTAACAGAGGTTTTGCAACTGAACTCCCATCATCAATTTTCACCCACGTGATGTTGAATCTTACGATCCTTCACGATGGCACACCTGATCGTTCGTATGATTGATTGGTGAGGCCATTCCACTATAAAAAAATCGTGAAAACTAAAAATAACAATCTCATATTTTTATATACACTTTAAGCGCAATGATGGTATTCAGAAGGCGAAAGTGAAGCTAAATGAGATGAAATTTAGTAAAATAATTGGCGTGGGAATTGGAGGCTTATATTAAGATTTGATAAAATTAATAATTCAGATAAAAGGTTTCAATATTAAGTATGCTTAAATAATTATAATTCTTATTTCTAATTAGTCATGAATTTATTTAAGAAAAAACACATTTTATTTAAAAAAAATCTAAACGAAATAATTAAATTTTTTAAATAAGAAAATCCACGTTAATTAAAAAGAGACTATCTACATAATATGATATCGGCACTTCGAATGTAAAAAGTTAGTTGCACATCATCATTAATTTCAGCAGTCCTACAAATCCTGGAAGCGCTTCCAAAACTGCGGCCACCAACTTCTCATGGACCACTAAACTCAAAAATTTTAAATCAGGCTGTACATAAATAACGTCGTTTTTTTATTATGAAATGCTTTGTATATTTTTTTTAAGAAGACAAATCATTTGCTAATCAGCTAATAATTATTAATGCGCCAAATATTTAGAAATTTTAATTCACATGAGATAAGCTTGATGAGTTTTTTAAGCCACTCGAAATCAACTCAATCTTAAATATAAATTGTATATTGAATTTTCCGGGACTTGAACCGATACTCAGTTGATCGAGTATAGCTCTTTCCATTATACCACAGATCATTCAGTTTAAGCTACCTAATATTTGAAATCTTGGGTACGGGTTTTTTTATGTATTTTCTCAACGAGTTGGATCCGAGGAATATTGTTAAAGTTCTACTTCGCATAGGAAATAAGATGTGTAATTGTAAGCTTAAATATTATATCGTCGGTAAAGTGACAGAAAACGTCAAAAAACGACTTTTAAAAAAATCATGAAATTTAAGTTTTTGTGTTTACATACCTTAAATACATTATTAAACTAAAAACATTATGAGATTCGTTAATCAATTACGAATTCTATTTAATAGTAATATTAATTATAGATTTTTACCACTAATAACTCTGAATGGAATTGAATTAATTCATATCGACTTCTTTAAACTACGTACAAAATACATGGAATATCGCTGGAGTTTGTTTTTTTGGACGATATACCGCCCTACAACTTATCGTTCTGCATTAATAACTCAAAACAGCCGATTTTAAACTCATCGCCTTCTGCCACTATGCCGGCGATATAATGCTTCATTATTAAAAGAGTTTACATAGATACGAGATCGTTAAATTGCAGATTGTCTCACGAAATTATCACTGCTAATACAAACGATGTTCATTAAAAGTTGTAAAAGATATATAATTAGCAAAGAAAGTGATAGTAGACAAACACAGCGCAATAAAAAGAGGTGAACGGACTTGTTTTTATTAAGCATTTTATCGACAGGTTTTAAATGATCATGTATAACTAATTATTTCCGCGGGTGAATTTGTTTATGCCACCTGACTAGTCGCAAACTGTGAAGAATGCATGGGATCGGAGATTACGTATCTTCGGGGCGAGTTTCAAGATTGCACGCAACAGGTGGAAAATTACTTATTAACATTTTTTTATGCAATTTATTTTCTAGCCATCCGGATAAATTACTTACGGTAATCAGTTAGATACTCCTCATATGTAAATGTCAGTTAATTACTAATAATTGCATTTTAATTAATGGAACTAAAGGAATATTGAAATGAACCAATAAAATAACACAACTTTATATAACTACATTAGGAAATATACAATTAATTATTGGTAATCAACTTCAACCAACATTTACGGTTGAATACTCGGTAAGAGAAATTGGTACTCATTTTCAAACAATAAATTTATGTTATGATATGGTACGTACAATATAATTAAACCTTTCTCTTTTTAATAATGTCCCTTTAATGGTAATTAATATGAAAAATAATAAAATAAAATCTATGCGTTTGCTTCTTAAAAAAGAATCTCAAACAATGTCATGTTTATAAAATAAATCACAATATTATTAATAAATGTATTACAAAATATTATCAGTGAAAATTTTCACCAGAGAAAATGCTCACCCGTGAAACTAGTGACAATAATAAATTTCTACTCATAAAAATATTTTAAGCTTTTAGAACGTTACGTCATTTGGATTCTCCCTTTAACCAATGTTCAGAAAATAAATCACCCCTTCCCAAGATAATCTAACTCAAACTCAAAAAGTGTTTTCCAAATATATATATATATATTTGTAATAATAAAAATATTTTATAAACGGCGGCAATTTCCTCCTAGAGGGAAATCCCCACTGATAGTGAACTCCTGTTTTAGATAATGTTATTTCTTATAGATCAACCAGCGTTTAATGCTTTTACCAAAACGATTTGTGTCGTGTTTATTTGTAATATTCAAATTATGTGAAACAAAACAAAAATATTTAAGAGGACGAGATACAATTTTCTTTTAAAATAATATGGTACTTCATCCGACAAAATATTACTACTATAATCAATGCATATATGAAAGCTACTGTTTGTTAGAAAAGCGAGATTATTTTTATTAAGTACAAGTTTCAATATATTTTTTTGTTGATTTTAAATTCCTTTGTATAATTACAACCAGTCTTAAGTTAGCAACCTCTTCAGTCGTCGTCGAGTATGGCAATCCCATTAATACATTCAATTGAAATTCTATGCACAAGTACTATTTGTATGGCATTCTTCGTATGTGGCACAAATATTCAAAACCATATAAGTGACTAACAGTTTTAATAGAAATAGACAGTTTGGGTACGGACAATGAATGACCGTTTTCACGTAGTGAGTATTAGAAACGACGTAGGAGAATAGTGTCATGTGAGAATCTATTGTTCCAATATCGATAGAGAAAAAGAGGACAATACTTTCGGAAGACCATCTCTCATATGATAAATATCGGAACTGGCTGATTAAAAAAATATTCTACAAAATCAAATTATATACGAAAGAAATTTTGAATAAGTTGATGAAGTCTTGCAACTAAATTTAAGTATAGCATTTGTTTATAACAAATTAAAAACATTATTTAGTAAAAACGAAAAAAGTGAGCAGTATTAATCTTATCAGATTTCAGTGTTTAAAAATACAGATGTTAGCTTTCCGATATTGTAATCGAGTGGTCAACTCTTATGAGCGGTCAGCTTAGGAGTTTATTGAAGGCATGTTTTATCTAGGCCAGTGTTCCGTAACTTTTTTTCTTCCATGGCACACAAAAATTTTCACCAGCTTTCCACGGCACATCAAGAGTAAAAAAATATATTAATAGGGAAGCTATACCTGCACAGAAATTATATTATGTTTTTAATTTGTTAAATACAGAATATAATAAAAGAATTATATGGGTAGGCAGATATAAAAAACAAACTGTGATGTTTTTCAATGAACCAATGCGCCGCGGCACAACCGACTATCACCTTAAGGAACAGAGGTTGCGGAGCATTGATTTAGGCTATAAATCAATTATTAAAAAAAAAATAAGACAGGTTGCTCCTGTTGATAAATTTATTTTGGCAAGGGGAAAAAAATTCAGTCTTAATATATGTCTAAGTAAATAATTATAATTAATTTCTGAGTTATAAACAAAAATGTTACGATACAGTTAGTCGGAAAAATCTTCTCAAAGCGGCGAAGCCATGTCTCATCTATTTTGCAACACAATCAGTGGAAGAACAAAGTTGTCGGTTTTATATTTAAAATAAATCTACACACAAAATTACCGTAGAATTCATCAACAATATTATTTAGTGTGTTTAAAACACTGAACAAATAATAATTTGAAAAAAAATGTCATAGTTTTTTACTAAAATAATTCTTCGGTCAATTAATTGAAAAAGCATTGCATTTATATGACACAATTTTTTTATAATGGGGTAAAAAGATTGTTCAATCTTTGTAGAACTAAATATAGTTTTATGCCACAAAATTTATAGGTTTTAGTACAAAACAAATTGTGTTTTATTTTTAAAATACAATGCCTTTCCACCAATAACTGACAGATAACAAACACATTAAAATTGATAGTGCTAGTTTTTATCACAGAACATATGATGTAATAGAAGGACAAGTAAATAAAGTAGAATTTAATTAACATTGAAATGTAAGCAAGAAAAAACTATGGCGCCTATATAATTACAGTTTACAACAAAAATATCATGTATTACGCATTTAAAAATTAGCAGTTTATGCTGAATATAAATTCAAAGTAGGTGGCTGTAATTTGAAACTTAATACAGTTCGTTCATATGTAAAAAATAAACTTCCTTTTAATTGGCTTATTAACAACCAAATCAAAGGCTCATCGTGCCGAAGATCGTGATCGATCGGTGGGTCACTGTACAACAGCGCTACTCAAATGTTGGGCCGTGGGTCAGCGATAGCCGGCACGTGATATGTAATAATATCTATAATTTAAGACATTGACTGAGGGTGCTTGATGGAATTTCAATATCACATTTGGATTATTGAGATTTTGTACACTTCCATGTATTTTGTCACTAACAACCCGGGTTTCGCCTTTCGGCATCTTCAGGCATTCGAGCGCACGAATGTCAGTTCGAGTCCATTCGTGCGCTCGACTGCCTGAAGATACCGAAAGGCGAAATCTGGGTCGTTAGTGACAAAATACATGGAAGTGTACAAAATCTCAATAATCCAAATTTAATAATATCTAG
The DNA here is from genome assembly GCA_022494535.1 of Himalopsyche phryganea. Lineage (NCBI taxonomy): Eukaryota > Metazoa > Arthropoda > Insecta > Trichoptera > Rhyacophilidae > Himalopsyche > Himalopsyche phryganea. The sequence continues at coordinate 1,432,086 of JAGVSL010000001.1, read as the reverse complement.
CTTAAAATAGGAATGGAAGTTACTATCGACGTAGGTTTCTGTCTTTCCTCACTCTGAGTAGCTTAAACTGATGAAGTCTTTGAAGAAATTGAGAGCTGAATTCCCAGAACTGTATGAGCTTGCACTGAAAACTATTTTACCGCTTCCACCAATTAATTATTAACCTATGTGAGACTGGATATTAAGTTATACAATAAGACAGAAATTCGCATGTCACATTAGTTTATGTATAACGTTTATGTACATCCAGTGGAAAATTGATCGGCATCACTGGGTATTATATTTCAAAGAACATTTCAATATTCACATTTTCTATTTCTTTTATTTGAAAAAAAACACTTTCTTCAAGATTAAGTCGGTCCCTGGGTAGCCCTGAAACATATAGATCAGTTTGAGAAGCACCGCTCTACAACGCCGTGGTAGATGCAAAGATTTCCATGGCCATTGATCTGCGATAATACTCAGGTCGCTAAAAAATAATCACACGGCCAAAGGAAGATGCCGAAAATGATTAGGGGCCTCGTAGGAATTTATAGTCTTTACGAAATTATATATATAATACTATCAATTACATGTAGCGTTACACTAAATTATGATTTCAGATCAAAAAGAAAGTTTCGCGTTAATGACCTTTCTAAAGCAAGATGGCAGAGGTATTTATTTTTTATTACGGCTGAGAATTAAGTACGGCAATAGCGATTGATTCTGCGGTATTTTAAATTCCAGATTAAATGATAGCGGAGTATAAAGAATGTGTTATTTTATCGCCTATAAAAATTACTATACGAGTGGGAACATTTTGATATAAATCAATTCTCGCAAAAAGAGTTATAGGTAACAAATTATGTGAAAAAATCTCTTACAGAAACGGATTTTTATTTTCAATAAATATTTTTTTAGAGATGCAATACTAATAGCATAATGTCGGCGTCCGTGGAGCAGTTGGTCTCGGATGTCTCGGGTTCAATTCCCGGTGCGGACAATTTTCATAGATTGATCTTTTAATCGATTTATGGATTTCTGTTCGTAGTCTGAGTCCTCCCTCCCACCCATCTCTTCCTCACGAGGCGTAGCGAGAGCGATTAGCTAACCACTAGTCCTATCATAGCCCTATCCTTCTATCCCTACTATCTTCGAAAAAAAAGAGAGGTTGAGCTACTGAGTAACAAGCAGTTCTCATAGAAAAATCTGTTAAGATACCTCCATTAGGAGACCATATGCTCCACATTGGGAGCGGACATGGAAAAAAATACTAATATGGTAACTATGACCGTACGATAAGTGTCATAGATGCGGAATCCAATGAGTGTGGTATACAATAAAAGAGGGTTTTCCAAATTATGTTTCGCGGAACACTGGTGTTACGCGAAAACTTGAAATGGTTTTATATGTTGCTGCGCATCTGCAACAAAAACAAAATAAAAAAGGTGTTCAGCTAAAATTGTAGAGTTTGCAAAGTGTTCCATCACAAGAAAAGTTTGGGAAACCCTGCAATAAAAGAAAAAACTCAAAAATAGACACTGATTAAAGTAATAAAATATGTTGCACAAGAAAAAAAACATTGTCAAATATTTCGTTCCGCAAAAATTACAAAATATAGTTGTTAGCTATTTCGGCATCACGCGATTTTTAGAACTAATAGTCAGTTTATAGTTCTAACAATGGAGTGATGTTAAGTTTTAGTGTGTCGAGCTTTTTTTACAACTCATGTGGAACAAAACACTTTGCTATTTTTAACCCCCTTAAATTGAGTTTGTAAAATAAATTACAACTACATGACCAATGCGCATTTAAAATACCTTGCCTAGGAAAATGTAATAAGTCTTAACGTTTTATTTACCAGCTAATTAAATCAAAAATATGCACTAACTGTACGGCTCATTTTTTGGTATTTTTAATAATCGTTTCGAAATAGTTAAATGAAGTCGTTGAACGGTTGATGACAGATAACATTAAAACTATTTGTAAATAAGCACTTTGAATTCTCATGCCCTTTACGAAGCATGCATTGTATATCGCACGACATGCAATTTTTCAGAACTTTAAAATTGATAACTCAATAGAAAATATTCGGTATAATGTAGTGACGCATTTTCTCAGCCGAAATTTAGCTTATGGTAAAAATACCGAAGTATTTAGTTCCACGACAATTTTATCAATCTGCTGATAACAATTTCGGATTCGCGCCAATGTCAGGACTATATTTAAGTTTCTTAACCATGTATTCTGATTTAGAAGTCATGAAGTAGATTGTTGGCCTCTGTGGTCTAGCTGGTTCAAGTCCCCTAAATTTGTAATCTTGGACATGAGTAACTTATAAAAATTCTCATCGAATCTATTTCGTATAATTTTTTATTTTTCGAAATATTTGGCAAATTGGCTGAGTTCTGACGATGGCGTGAAGTCGAAATAGATATCAACAAATTGATAAAATTCTTGTAAAACGAAATATTTTATTTATGTTTACCTTATCACAGTGAGTTCCACCAAGAAAATATCAATTCCATCAATAAAACTTATCATTTTTTCCATTTAAGGACGGATAACTGGCCCGGCGATCACCCTGATGTATAGAATATGTACATCAACACCAACGAATGATCAATAATGAACCGAAAATTCATTTGGAAGCGATACAGGTCGGAAACCAGACCAGACTGACGACTGGACGAGAGTGAAAACAGCCGAGAAAGAAAGCGACAGTTCCTCACACAACTTGTCTCCGTATAAGTTAAATAAATCTGTAACATGACGTGTATGTGAATCAGAAGAAAAAATCCTATATATCCGGTGCCTAGATCGGCATATAACGAGCGGTTTCACTTAACTTCGCTTTGACTAATTAGGAACAGATATTTGCGAGTGTGCTATTTCCGGATGGTTTTATCTTAGAATCGGCAGAAATCTTAGATTGACAAAACGATTGGTACAGGGTCAAAGAAAACATTAATTAATTACTTCCGAAGTTTCATATATGGAATGTACAGACATAATTATTAATTTCTGATTTAGACGGAAATGACAATCTCAAAATATAATTAGAGACAAGAATTTCAAACGCGTTTTTATTTTGCTAATCGTCCATTCTAGAATTACAGGAGAAATATTATATTTATAAAACTAAAACACAATGTACAGTACTTAATTATAATCTTATGATTAATTTATAAGATTGTGATGACGATTATTTGGAAAACCTGATTCGCTGAGCGAAACCGGCCCTGCTCATATCAAAAATATATTCTACACACTACAAGTTCTTTCATTTTTTAGAAATATTGAAAAGTATTCATATTTCATCCTCAATTTTAGTGGTCCAAAAAAGCTTCCATTATATTTTGATTATTGTTTGTAAAGATGTGAAACTTACATTACCTCAGGTGCCCAAGTACTTTTCAACTAGGAGAATCGTCGTACTAGAATTGGTTTGAACCAAGTTCTTTTGACACAATCAAGGAAAATCTTGATTTGACGTTGAAATGTTGTATCCCGTTATAAATATTAGCCATATCGACGATCAAATCGAATCAATTCAGCTAATATTAATGTAATCTTATGTATGGAATACACGTTTCAACATTAAAAACAGATTTTCTTTGATCATGTCAAAAGGACTTGGTTCAAACAAATTTTAGCACAACGATATGTAAGCAACACGTTAAACTATACTTGAAAATGAAAACCATTCATACAAACCTTTCACTGATAATTTTCGACATGAAATTGTCTACACGAATGTAACATAATAAAAACAACACTTAATCTGAAATTTTCCAACACAGTTCAAATTGAATTATGTGATCAAAAATAAAAATACTTTTAATGGAAGACTATACTCTGATGAATAAATGTTATGTGTAGTAAAACAAGATTTTATTGCAATTTATAGTGAATTCGATTTTAATAATTTAAAGTAAAATTTGGATGAAACACGAAAAAAAATATCAGGCCTTTATTACATAAAATGTTTCAAGAAATCTGGCACATATGTTGCAAGATTTTAAATCCTGATGGATCGATTATGCGTTAAAACAAAAAAAAAACCTGTCCGAAGATATAATTTGAAAACGATTATGCATTATGAGAACGAACATTTTGTAACAATTTTGAAACATACTATAAAATCCCATGTTAGACAGCTGTTGAACGAGGCGCAAACTGAATAACTACACGGCCCGATACGGGTAATATACTCGGTATATTAAAATAACATATTAAATCAGAATTAAATTTGGATTATTGAGATTTTGTACACTTCCAAGTGATTTGTCACTAACGACCCGGGTTTCACCTTTCGGCATCTTCAGGCATTCGAGCACACGAATGGACTCGAACTGACAGACAGTAAACAGTGTCTAACGTTTATATAGAAGATACAAATACGACAAATATTATTTACGAGGTAAGATATTATAAGTCAAAGAGCCACACTGATACCTGAGTTAACATTTCGAGAATTGCGTTAATCCTTATTTTGTAAACGGCAATTCGCCACTCTGCTAATGGGTTGTTTACAAAATAAGGATTAAGGCAATTCTCGAAATGTTAACTCAGGTATCAGTGTGGCTCTCAGACTTATAATATCTTACCTCGTAAATAATATTTGTCGTATTTGTATCTTCTATATAAACGTTAGTCACTGTTTACTGTCTGTCCAAATTTGATATTGAAATTCCATCAAGCACCCTCAATCGATGTCTTAAATTAAATCAGAATTATTTTTAAAAGCATAAATATTGTTTAATTTCAATCAGGTAAAAAATTATCAATTCTTTTAAGGCAAGGATTGGTTTAGTTTTAATATTATGATGATTAGTAATAGTAATGTTTATTTTAATCTATGTATTATGTGACGAAATAAAAAATAGAGGCACATTATTGTGATGGTGCCAGCTGTTTTGTATGGTTTAATGACCCGATGCAAAAAAACGTGTGTGAACTGAAATAGACATAATATGTTCATACTTTGATTCTAATCGTACGTATATTTGAAACATTACAAAGATATAAACTGTTAGAAGATTTATTAAGGAAAATAGATATGAAGTACTTCAATAGTTAACTCGTTGTAAAATTTCTTTGACTGAATAAATTCGGCTTTTACGTGTTTCTTCCCGCTAGATAAATAAACATAATGTAACCACCTGTTTAAAGGAGGATTCATATGCTACGTGAAATATGTGAAACGACACATTTTATATGAGTACATGAACCCTCAGTCACCATCAGTCTTCATAAAGTAACAACGTTTAAAAACACAAAATCACGGTAGCCCGTTATGACATAACATAACATTCTGTCTTTGACCACTAACTACTATTATATAATATTATGTATGCGCATTCTGAGAAAGATATTTTGGGTTAGGTTATTCTAATTAGACGGGAGAGACGAATTTAAAAAATAGCTACGCATGTATGGTGACATTTGTCACTTGTGTCTTTCTAAAGACCTGTACTGACTTGCTAATTTTTGTGCACATAACATGCTGCGCGGGTAATATCAGTACGCAGCTTTAGGGATACGTTGTTGTAGCATTCCTTATGCAAAACGCGGTAGGGTTTGTAAAGAAGCTATTATATATTGTCTTCATATTTTTTTAAACCATGTTCAACCGAGACACGTTTTTCAACGAAAATTCTGTGTTATTAAAGACAAGGAAAGACGGATGTGGTTAAGAAAGAACAAGTAGTTAACTTATCACTTACTCTACTCCCCTACTTCAGAAGCTTATAGGAGGTGGGTGCCAGATTTGACATGTGACAGCCATTGAATTGCTTTCGATAAAAATTCATCCACCTAAAATTAATGTCTGGGATTCAAATAAGTAGGAAAGCTTAAGAGTATGCATTAGCTAATCAGTTGAGGGGCAGTGTGTACAAATAATTAAAAACAATTTTATGTCTATACATTCGAAAATAATTTTTCCTAGTCTAAGGTGAAACTCACGGAACCAATCGCCATACTCCAGGAATCGGAATCAAATAGTATATGTTTGGTTATTAGTAACGTATTTGTGCAGGGAATCTAGAGAGTTTGAATGGCTACGATTACTACCAGTAACGTCTCATCAAAGGTTCACTGACTGCAGATCGATTCGTTCGTTTTCTAATTTAAAAGCATCAATAAACATTAGACACGCGTCGTTCACTGCGTTTCAACAAGTGGACACGATTCCCTGCGTATACGAATAAAATTTTCTCACTTTCCACCGCCGTCAATGAGACATTCGTGACATGCGAAAGAAAATAGTCTTCAAACTTTACCACAAACCAGTGTTCGTCACTTGGCAAAATCTTTTTTGCATCTAAATATGTTTTGTATGATGTAGATATCTCATTTTATAATATATATTCTAGCAGTATTTTATAAGAAAACAATCATAAATCAGATTAATATTTTTTGGAAGAAACATCAACACTCTTCCCATTGTACGTTTATAACTTGACAGAAAGTTCAAAACAATTTATCAATTATCAGTAGAAAATGTTTATTAAGAAGTATTTATATGTAGAGAAAATAAACGTAAGATACGCATTCTTCCATTGCCATGCGAGCGCTGTCTGGTTATATCAATAATGTACCAGCACGTTTTCCTTACCTATATTGTCTTCGAAGACTTCTTCTTAGTCATTTTCTCAAACCATCATTTTAATTGATTGAATTGACATTTGCTTCACTTGACGAATTCAGGGAAGCTACCTCGTTCTTTTAACATATTCGCACCGGTGTAAATATAACCAAAAACGCGCAGCGGCTAGGCCGTGAAGAAATGAGTACATCATTAACACATGGCTTGTAAACAATTAGTGTTAGACAATAAACAAATAGCAATACATTTAAAGAGTTATGATAGATTCGTATCGACTATATCGAAGGACGCGGAATACGCGTTCCCCTATTCCACAAAAATCTCCGCGACGCGGATTATTCCACGTTCCCCGGTTTTAACAAGTTTACTCAAAATTAATTTGAAGATGTAGGTATATTGATAAAGGAATGGTAATTAATATCTAGAATCGGACTAATAAATAAACCAAGAAAATGTTATAACTTTGCAAGCGTGTTCTAAGCCAATCAATCACAGTTTGTATATATTTATTCAATTTTATAAACGGTTTAGAAATATACATTTTGATTGATTTGATTATGTTTGTGTAAGACCGTAACTCATGTCTGTTTTTAAAGTTAAAAATCAAATTTCAATTTTGTAGAAAATTCTTGTACCTTTGTTATTAAATCAATTCTGAGTCTTATGGATGGATTGATTAATTCTGTGTTAGTCCGCCGATATATTCCCTATTAATAATGAAATGGAAGATTTACAACTAGCTAATTCCATAAATATTTTATAATATCAATAGCGAATACATGTACAGAAAATTAAATAACCAGACAAGCCTCACGTATAAACTCGTTCGTGATATATTTATCATAAAGTTTATTGACAGATTTACGAAGGCATTCGCTTAATGGCCATATCATTGGAGATTTGAGGTTATTTATCTTCGAAAAAGTGATGGGGAATCTCGCCGGTTAAATAGTCATTTTTTTCTGTTGGACGGATCGTTATTGTCTGATCGTAAATTTTCAACTTTGTGCAACGAGCGCTACGAAGAATAAGTGGAATTTCGCTACATATAAAAATAGCAAGAGACCACAGGTCATAGAACGCTTGAAATTTCCCAGTGCTTAATTGGGTGGACTTACGAAATACAGAAACAAATACATATTTAACGTGTTTGATTTCTTCTAACTTATCACCACATTACATGATCAAATTTATATGTCGTATATTATATAATGAGAAAACTGTGGCATGGTAACACGTTTTAGTATTTAAGTCTATGGTGACGTATGACATTTCTATTCAATATGACTGAACAAAAAAAGTTCGGTGACCTGACATTAAAAATGCTGTTATATCAGGCAAAAAGATAATAAATTTCAGACAACTTAAATTAATTACTCGATCGATCATTCGGTGATTCAAATGAACCCATAACTGGCATTAGTATGAAAGATTCTCTAATATACTTCCTTATGTTACATCTATATTTGTTACAATCGCTCTTATATTGTATTTGTAACTATCTTAATGGAAAAATATATATTTTAAAAAATAAAACACAATTTGTTTGTACTACTTCCACATATTTATAATGATCAGGACCGGTTTCGTTCATCACGAGCATTATCAACTGACTTTTTTAAAATATAATGTCTTTCCACCAAGAATTGACAGTTAACACCTTAAAAGAAAAATATATAATAAGTTTAAATATTACTCTTCTATAGAACGATATATCAGGTTTTCACTGTATATGATAAAAACATTCACGGTGTGTAATATGTTGCAGTGGGATATTCGTCAAATAAATTTTATCATATTTTTATGATATACCACTCAAACGCACAAAAGGACAAGTAAACGAATTCAAGTCGTAATTCTAAGCTACAGAATTGCTGACAAGGGTTTTTAGTATCCAGCCCATCATCAGAAATTTTAAAATAGAACACCAAAATACAAATCTGAAAACGAAATAGTAAAGATTTCAACCCTGATTTGGAATAGTCTAACAGACCATACAAGTGTATGTTATATCAATCAATGATCTTATCTCAATCATTGGTTCAAAACTAATGATAAACATCAAGAAATTGAATTCTGACACCACACGACTCTACTTCCTTTTCGAGGCCGATTCAAAACGGTGATTATTTCTGCAAAAAACGTATTTATTATCTTAACTAAATTACTACTTTTCATTTACAAGTTACGCAGAAATCAAACAAATTGATTGATTTGGCGCTACTAATTCTTTAGATTTAGAAACAAAAAAGACAGAAAAGCTATACAATGTTTGCGAATTTCCGTACTGACTGAATGAATGATGACTTTATTTATATTAATATGTAATATTCATATTATAAAATATAATTATGTTGTCTGAGAAGGGTAACCGTTTGTTACAAAAATTATAAATTACATGATATATGTCTTGGTGTAGTGTTAGATCTAGTTGTAAAGCGGTCAGAAAGTGATGAGAAGAGGTTTCAATCAGACGTTGATGTTTAAAAGTGCTAACTTTTGCAATTAAAACATTACGTTTTGTATCCAAATCATGTTCGCTAGAGATAATGTAAACGTCAGATTAAAAAAACGATCTTTTCACTCTTTCAAACCTATTTGGTTTTTTTCTTTAAACCTCTAGGGAAATATGGTCACCAGAGATATTCTTGGGACTTGTATGTATTTCCCTGCCCTTTTATTCACGCAACGCGAGAAGAATAAATCCGTTCCGACGTGTACCATAGGAACTTTTTACTTGTAAAAACACGTCTCATGTTACAAGATCGACCTGTCCATAACCGCTCTGTCCGAGTTTGGCAAAACGTGGCCAAATATGGCAGCAGCATCAAAACAAAATGTGGCAACACGAGACAAGCCGTCCCTTCACTCAGCGATGTGCAAGTTAAAAGACAAGATTTTGCTTCCTTGTCCTTGGAAAGCACTCGAAATTAAGCGACAAGCAGATTAATAATGATGGCATAATGAATGCAGCCAAAAGAAGAATTATTTTTAAATATTTAATTTCAATACAAATGTTCGCCTTAACATGAATTTGGCAATTTGTCCAGTTAGAATTACAAGAAACATAAAGAAAACCTTTTGTATATTTAATCAATACCGTTTTACAATCAATAGTACTATAGATTTTGGTTGACAACAGTTAACGCGAATCGATATTGTTCAAATGCTATGAATCCACTACTAACTTACCATTTTCACATGCAGAAAGAGCTGCTCGTAAATTTACATACACATCTTAAAATTGTAAATGAGTACTGTACTGGAAAGTGTAATTTGTATTTTTCAATCAGGAAATACTTAAGTAAGTGTTCCCGCAATGCATTTATATCCTATACAATATGGCAAATAAAAAATGAACAAATTGAATGGAATTGTTATTTTGAATCGCCATACAAACAACCACATTCAAAGTGTTGCAAATACGGGTTTTGTGTAAAAAGATGAATAAGAAACTGTTTGAAATCAATACAAACAAGTCACGAATCATATCTTATTTTCGTTCAACTATTCAAGTGGAAGAGAAACAGTGAAAAAATCCCGCAGGTCTCTAAATGGTGACATTGGCTAGACCCGATTGTCAGAAATGAAAGTGTCAAACTCGTATGTGACATGCCAATTAGTCACAAATGTGGGCATCGCATTAATAAGACAACATCAGAAAGTCTACGCTCAACTAGAGGAAAGTGTTTCTTCACAATCAATCTGGATTTGACTTGTGTGATAGCGGTTTATGATAAAAAAAAGTCGTTCTAGCTACCTAGCTACTTAAAAATGCCCCTGATTATTTTCCATTGTTAATCGAATCAATTAAGGTGTGACAGTAAATGAGTATTAACATAAATAAGTAGTTTAGAAATATGAGATACCAGACCATAAAAAGAAGTGTCACTAAATAGTGTTAATTATAATAATTAATGATTGATTGAAAGAAATGTAAAATCTGATTGCTTTAAATGTAGGGACTATAAATCTTTTCACTATCTATAAAATGGAGTCGCAGAATCATAAAACAAATAATTTTCCAACTGACCTTTTTTATTTCAATGGTTACCGATTTTCAACGCATATATGAAGAATAATTAGATAACAAAATTACATATTTTACAGTTATTCGTTGGTTAAAAGACAAAATAAATCACAGCCAGTTAATTTAAATAATCTGGAAAAGGTTGTAACCTACAAAATGGTCTAAGTTGATTTTTCAACGGGAAATCGGTTCACTGGAAAGTTTTTCTATTGACTTTCTAACTTTCAGCGACAGTGACGCCATGAAAAACAATTCCTGAGGCACATTTTATACATGTTAGTAAGCTCCAGTGAAACGATTTCACGTTGAAAAGTAAATTTATACCATTTTGTTGGTTACAAGTTGTAAGTTACAACCATTTCCATGTGACAAATTCAATTATTGTGCAAAAGCCATCCAGCAATAGTTTTTTTTTGTCATCATTTTGACTGTGATAATCTTATTTCGACGGTTAGGTATCCATTTAAAAATGAAAGATAATTAAAATATTATATTTGTTACATTAACTGTTTAAATAAATTATAGATACATTAAGACGTATAGCAATAAATTGAATTTCTGTAACGGCTTGTTTGTGCATTCTGTGTGCGGCTACAAAATGATTTAGTTCAACCAGAGTTACATACTTTAATAAATTTGCTAAAATGGAGCATGTGATTTCAAGATATTTGTTTAGTTCAAAAATAACCGATTTTACATCACAATACACACCGTTTTTGATATACGTCTTAAATAATTATTTTAATAGTCAATAAAAATGCAATAATATTTGCTTAGTTCTCTGTAGATATACAAAAAAATAAATAAATATTTATTGCTAACGTATAAATATAAAAAAGCACTTAATGCTGCTGATTTTTTTCCACATCGAAAGCTTTTTATTTGTCAATGAAGCTTTTGTGATCGTAGCACAAAAGAGACTTTCACCAATTAGCGGCACATATTAAGGATGTGTTGTATTTCACGGCATCAGTAATAAGCGACAGATCGGCTCACGTATTGCGGTGGTCTCGCCTCTCCCTCGATTATCCATCGATCAAAAAGCCGTTGCGGGCATCCGTCACACGCTGGTAAATGATTGACGAGGAGCGGTTCTTTCAGCGCGGCAGGCTCATCGGTGTTATTGAATCGCTGACGATGGACGCGAGGTCGCAGTGCTGCGGGAACGGCTTTCACCTTGGCAAAGTGCTCGCCGATTCTCGTGTGTGTGGGTACATCTCAGGGCATACACGAAAGTATTCCTGCTGACCCATGCGGATAAGGGTGAATAATGTTCAACGAATGTAATAAGGATTTAGTTCCACAAGAATTGTGGAATATAATTCATAATTTTCCCGACACTACGCCATCAGCAGAACTAGAGGCGTGATGCTATAATATATTATATAACTCTTCTGAAACTATATATTTATGTACTTTTTATCGTCTCGTAATGGAGTAAATGAAAATTCAATCAATATGATAGATTGAATATTGACTAAAAGTATTTATCTTCAAATAATAATACTTTCATACATTGATGTTTCCTTAGGCATGGCTGGCTGTGAAATGACTGAAATTTCGACAAATTCTCATAAACAAAATCATATTTTTTACGATGTAATCGGTGGCAATTAATTTCGTTCAATGATAACTTTGTTATTTCACTGGCATTTTAAGACAGAAAGACATGTCACTTCTTACTACACAAACAATGGAATAAAAAGCTATCAATTAAAATACTATATAAATAATATGTCTGCTTATATTGGGACTCAATGAGGGCGCACACAGTTCCCTTACATGTATACCGTGCATTATGAGTATACTAAATAGGGCTTCCAATCCCGAAATCCCGGGATCCCGCTCAATTATTCAATCCCGTAATCCCGGGATTGAGATTCAGTCAATCCCGGGATTTCGGGATTCACTTGTAAATGCTAAAAAATCATCTACCAAATCTTAAGTTTTTTCATGTACATACATAGGGTCTTTTAAAAAACCCATAGAATTAAAATGAATTTATTGTAGTCTCCTTCCTTCTCATATTTCCTATCAGCCGTTTTTAAATAATTTTTAATGGAAGACAAATTAAGACTGTTTCTAAAATGAATGGAGAGCAATATCTCAAATTGAAGGACATGTCCTCTTTTTGGATAAATATGCTAAAACCTACCATAATAATGCAATAAATAAAATAAAATTATTTTGATCATTACGTCTTTTTTCAAATATTTTTCTCTTTTTTTGTAAATGCCTGTCTGATTTTAAATCAACAAAAAAATCATTCCAATGCCCAAAAAATATTTAATCATATTTAAATTCCAATTGAAGTAATAATGGACACAAATTAAATTTTAAATCTGAATGAGAAATGCTTAATCCCGAAATCCCGGGATCGTAAAAAGGGTCCGGGATTGGATGCCCTAACCAATCAAGTCGGCGTCCGTGGCGCAGTTGGTAGCGTCGCTGGCTACGGTTACGGATGTCTCGGGTTCGATTCCCGGTGCGGACGGTTTTCATAGATTGATCTTTCAATCGATTTATGGATTTCTGTTCGTAGTCTGAGTCCAGCCTCCCTCCCACCCATCCTTATCCTCACGGGGCGTAGCGAGAGCGATTAGCTAACCACTAGTTCTATCATATCCCTATCCTTCTATCCCTACTCTCTTTGAAAAAAAAAGAGAGGTTGAGCAACTGAGTAACAAGCAGTTCAGTAGAAAAAGTCTGTTAAGATACCTCCATTAGGAGACCATATGCTCCACATTGGGAGCGGACATGGAAAAAAAACCAATCAAATTGATTGTAATGAAGAAAAATTTAAGAACCAGAAATACGTAGTACATGATCGAGAATCATGGAGGCACCAAATTGAGGAGGTCATGCTGTAGAGGTATTGAAGGGAGAAATATGTTTTATGAATAATTCCCAAATAATTGAATCAAGCGTCACCTATGCTGAAATATTAAGTGTAGGTACCGTATCTATATTTGTAGTTAACAACGAAAATAGTTCATCAATATTCAATTAAATAGGACCGATATAATTCTTCATTGTATGGCAAGCGAGTATAGTAAGTTCTCTTGTGGAAATCTATCGGCGGACTAATGCATTATTGATATTGGCTCTTTTTACAAAGTGGTCTTCGGAAGTTCGACGCTCGACGTCAAACACACACATGGACATGTCTCACAATGCATCCGAGACTCGTTCGAGTTGGCGCATTTTGATCGATAATACTTCCGAGTGAAAGTGAAAAGAATGTTGTTTTTTTTTCTCCATATAATTATTATAATTGCAGATCAAATTAATAAAAATAATGTAGACAGCTAATCGTCCACACATTATTTATAATCCAACATTACATGTTTGAATATATACATTTAATCTATAGATCGATGTGAAATTTGTACAGCTTCTATCAAAACATCGTTTTAATGTTTTCTTTTATATTAAGTACCATCAATATTTATTATCTGTGTTGTATATATTATTTATGAAATTAGACAGGTGTCATTATCGATAATGACATGCGTAGACCTTTTTAAACAATTCAGGTATTATCCATACCCGCTACCAATGAAGAGCGTCAATATTTCAATATAGTTTCAACATAAAGTGTTTTATGAAACCCGGGGTTAGTTCTATCACTCGACCTCTATTTTAAGAGAGGACGAAGAGAAATGAATGGGAGAGAAGAAAGGTTAGAGTAGTGATTAGATAGCTCCTTTTATGCACCGTTTCCAGAACGGAATAAGGTGAGTGGGGAGTTATGGAAGAATTGACAATATAATTATGTTCCTCGACAGACTATTGCAACAAGTCAAGACACAAGACAAGTAGCACAAAAAAATCAAGCGCGACGGATGGTTACAAAGAAATTCCGTGTAATCTAAGCATATTAAAAAATATACTAAAAAAGATAATCGTGTTTTTACTTTTAAGATAGTTTTTGAAGAAACGTGACATGAAAATTTGTGAAAACTGTTTCTTTGGAGAGAATACTATCGACGCTGTTAAAAAACATTTACTATCGATTTCTGAAACTTATAGTGAAGCACAACTAACGTCTAGTTTAATGAGAGTGTACTACGATAAAATAATACTATGCCAAAATATTTTGAACGTAAATATTTCTCACTTTTAAGTTCAATTCTCACTATCAATAATTCTTCGTGGACAGGTATTAAAATTTAATAATACAACACGATTTTTTTGAACTGCTTCCACATGTTAATAATGATCAGGACCGGTTTCGCTCATCACGAGCATTATCAACCGATGAAACCGGTCATGATCATTCATTATAAACACGTGGAAGTAGTCCAAAAAATTGTGTTGTATTTTTAAATAAATATTCATATTTTTTTTATTTCTATATTAGTGAATATTGCAGGGCAGTTCATTCAATTAAGGTTAGGAGGCTGTCCTGGGTAGGTCACGTAGAGCTGGAAAAAAGAGTGATGCCCAGTAATCCAATAGCGTGCAGAAGACTGGAAAAATTCGCTGGCTGGACGGAGAGCTATGAAATTCATGTTTTCTTTAATGAGTCGAGTGAAGTACGAACCCTTCGGACATAGAACGTTATTGGATTTTTTTTAATTAGTTGTTTATATGCAAATTATTCACAGAAAATTAAAATGCGTACTGGAGAATTTAGACTGATCATGTTTTTTTTAAACGAGATGAACTTGTTTGTATTACACTAGAGATCATGTCTCTCAATGATACATTAAGTCTAGAATAAATATTTATATAATACAGTGACAATAAGAAATATTAATTTAATATTCAAAGCAATATGATGTACAATAAAATAATTATATTAAACTCACCAACTAACAATTAATTTAAATACACAAAATGGCTATGGTGAGGCAACAATTAAGGATTAAATGGGGATGAGCAGGGAAGGTAAACTTTTTCTCCAAAGGAGGCCGCAATTTTTTTGAACTGATAAATGTTCTCTGGGGAAGAAACCAGATTCGGATGTCTGATAGGACCATCACGACTATTCCTGCAGGACAAATACAGAATATCTCTTTCAGTTGACATAATTGGGCAATCCCAAAGATTATGCTCAGAATCTCGATTTTTATCACCACACGGACAATATGGGTTTAGTTTAATTTTAAATTCATATAATTTGGCATTAAACGCACCATGACCAGTGATAAATTGGGAAGTCCAGTGATCTGGAGAGAACCATGTAGCATTCTGATGAAAGAGAATATCTGAGAAGAATAGATATGTAGTTCTACCTCGAGGGGACATTGACCATTGTGTTTGCCAAGTCATTAGAACAGTTAGTGAGCAGAGTCTTTTCACTTTAGCTTTAAGAAACTGTTCCAGCGGCTGAAGAATTGTGCTGCTAATTTGAGTTGGTTTCCCGAGCAATAAAAGATGAATTGCAGGTCTTCTTTGACTTCTAAATCTAGAGAGTCCTTACATAACAGGAAAACATACGGTTGAGTTTAGACTGATCTACGCAGATCAAAAATAGCTACAATATAATATGTCAAAATTATAATTATTCGTCTAATTTTAAATTACACTGAACTTTTTAAGACCGCATCAAGAAATCAAAGACGATTCATTTAAATCTTGATTAGACGCCATTCATATATTTAAAAGGTCAGTGTTAATCGGCAATGTAAAATCATAAGCCTACTTACTGTCTCGCGTAAAAAGAGGCATTCGTTAAGAGTCTTTCTTGGCAACATTAATCAAGCACAATCGTGGCGATAGCATGATAGATGGCTTAATTATTTTTTGTTCAACGCAATCTTCCAAAGAAAGTAGGTACTCTTCCGATTATAGATTTATTTCAAATTATCCTTTCACTTCCTTTGCGGTGTGCATTTGCAATCTACAAAAATCATTATAATTCATGACTATTCTCTGGAGACTCAATTTTAGATGCAATTCATCTTTTTAATAATTCAAGATATCGACTGAAGGTGCTTGAACGGACAATATTAAATTTAATTGATCAAATCATGTAAATTTATGTCTTTCTACTTTCAGCTTTCGTTTTGACGTTTGGCAACGAATGAACTCGAACTGACAGTTAATAAACAGCTTGCATCGTTTATTTTATGTATAAAACATAATTAAGAAAATTAGGCAATATTATTATTATCATTAAATCTAGGAACTATACGTATTTAATGTGCATCTGAATTAATTTGATATTAATGACGAGTAATATTAATCATTATTCAACGAATGCATCCTGACGGTGTTGCTTTACGGTTGCAAGTCATGGCATCTCACCAAGGCACAGAATAACCGTATACTGTGCTTTGAAAACAGATGTTTGCGGAGAATACTAGGGGTACGGTGGTTTGATTTTGTCAGGAACTCGGAGATAAGAGATCGGACGGACCAGCCTCTTATTACGTCGAAAATAAAAAAAAAGCGACAATGGACCTGGCTTGGAAACGTGCTGCGGATGCCCCAAGGGAGCCTGAGTCCTGCCTGTCTCTTCTACCAACCAGATGGATTCCGTCGCCCTGGAAGGCCACTGATGACAATCCATAGGATGTATTCGGCTGAGCTACGGGATGACCTGGGAGGAAGCGAGGAGACTGGCGGGGGACATAGAAGCTTGTAGGAACCGCGTGATGGCCATATGCTCCGAAAAGGGAGCGGATATGGTTTAAAAAATATATTAATCATTCATTCTTATGAGTAAATACAAAAACCTGCAGATTTTGTAATTATTTATGTGACTTTTTTTTCCAATTAAGTGTAAGAACAGCACAAAAATATAGTAAATATTCTATTACTTAAGAGTTACGACAATGGCATGGTGCCGAAATAGCTTTCATACAACATTCTATAACATTAATTTTTACCGAATTATTAAGGATTAACGGGGTATTCTAATGACTCAAAATAAACTTCAACGTTGCTACCTTCCACTGAACTACAAGGAATAATGAATGACACATGCATCGCACAGGCCAAAAGCTCTTTGGGTTGCAACAGTGCATCTAAACTAAATGCATCTCGTGACTGGCGACTGCAACAGGGTACATTGCACTCACAATAATGCACCTGTTAAAAACACTTTCACGACACGTCGAAATATTTTAAAGCGATTACGAAACAATTGCTTAGTGAACAAATTCTGCCAAATTTTACTGAGAATAAATAATACACGCAAGACAAATTCTTGGCAATTAAAAAAATGTATCATTAAAATATGTATCGCTTCGAAATGAGAGTGAAATTTCACAATTTCGGTTATGAAATATTAAACATAATTATTATAGCTACTAATTGGCCGCAATTTATCTTACATAACAAAATCGAAAACTACATGACTCATTAATAGATTAAATAATATTTATATCTTGCGGCATAGAACAATTACTTGTAAGAATGCAACGTTGTACCAAAATGTACTAAAAATGATTAACATAAAAACGATACAATAAAAATAGTTCTATAGAGAAATCACGATCAATTGATTTTATTTACAATTACTAAAAGACATTTTTTAGTCATATTAGTACAATCATCACCCCTTGCCGTCGTATTTCGTTTTAGCACTGTAAATAATAAAGGAATTATAATAAACGCCTACGTTAAATCGATGGCAATTTGGCCAATTGATGTAACCCTCAAAAAATACGAAAATGAGTTATTGATTGGATCTAATTTTAAAGACGACAGATCAGGTCTCGGCCAAATGATGTAAATTAGAAAAAAAAAATGATTACTCTTTGGAAGGGAAACATCATTTTGCATTGATTTTAAGTTTTAAAAAAAATGACCCGGTCACTTGATGTAAGCCACTATTATATCGACAATCCCTAGGTTTAATCCCGTATCTGCAAACAAAAGAATTTTGAGGAGTGCGTTTCAAAGTTTCATAACGCAACTCATCATATATAATGTTTTCGATAAAAACAGTTTTTACTCTCTCCTGAACAATTTTAATTTGAGGGATACATCAATTGGCCAAAACACCGTCGATATAAACATACTATATTTAATTATCTCTTGTATATCTGCACTTTTCCATGGTATTACGCGTCGCATATGGCTTGTTATATTTTTCCTCTATTCGAGCACAACAATACAATTTCAAAAAATCTAATTAATAGTGAAAATGCTTGTCAAATAAACGAAACACGTTAATAACAAATAGCGTTAAATGGAGTTATATTAAGTCAACCCAATCAAAATAAAACAATAATACTGTATGTGATATGCATATTTCTATTTCGAGTAATAAATAAATATCAAGCAAATTTTAAGGCTAAAAATTGTGTTGGTCAGCTTTCTAGCAATAAATTGAAATTGACACCATTGAAGGATGTGACTATGCTTTTTTTTTTACTTTTAGAACAACGTCGACCAAACCCATATGCTAGAGATTTTTTACCGGCATTGAAAATAAAACAACGCGTAATCTGTTGTTGTTTTCATTAATATCTAAAGACCACAGTGGTAAACCATCCCCGTGAGGGATTGCAACATTCCATTAACCTCGGGAACTAGAAATAAATCCTTCTTTTTCAGTCATCATCGGGGAGCCGCGGCTGGCGAGCCCATTCCGCCGGACACTTCCTGTTTGGCAAACTAATCAGAAGAAGGCGTAACTAATGCGATCGAGCGGTGAATTGGCATTCCATAGGGAACACCGATCTATTACCAGACCAGTTAATTGTTCAAGCTACGGTTACGACTATTGTCATTTAGCTGTCTGTTCACAAGATCTACAAATTCCTTGATATGGTGTAATTTGACGTCACGTCTTAAGAGGAAGAGAGTATAATATATTATGATAATTTGTAAAGAAGGTTGTAGACAATGTGACGTCACAACAAAACTTTGTTTTTTTTAATTATTACTGATATTTTTTATTGCAATTAAAAATGGGATATCAAAATGGGTGTTAATTAGAAGGTTAAGGATTTTATAACGAATTGTGACAACAAAGGTAGAGCGTTTTCAAGACAATTCAACTCTGGCGACGTCGTGTACCTATTTAAAACACTAATCTTTAACGGATATTCCCATTTATATACCGAAAACCAATATACAAAAAACGTAATTGACCCGAACCTTAAAGGTGTTTAGTGTAGATATTACCATCGCTGAATGCTTTCCTTTGGTAAATCTAGATAAATATCATGATCTTCGGATGGATCAAGCAACCATTGCAAGTGTAAACGTGCATCATGCAATAAGAACTGACCACCGCATGAAGCAATGCAATATCCATTAGCGTGCGCAGAACGGACTTATCTCAGTTCATATCTGCGCATCTCTCTCATAGAACTCACATCTGGAAGCTGCGCTAATGGCGTACCTACGCAATCAAAATTGTTAACTTTTAACTCGTTTTATTCAACATAGGTAATCTTATTTTACCTGCAGCACGGACGCTATAAGTCATAAGGCACATGGGAAATATTCAACGATATTGATTTCAATTCCGTTATTACCACTTGGTGCGGTTGCACGAGTATATACAATTGAAAAAAAGTAAATGTACTGTATTCAGACCATTTACGCTTCCAAAGTGGATTATTTACAATCAATTATTCAAAGTGAAGTATTTACTATTGATTATCCGTAGTTTCTTTTCATAAAATTTTAGAAAATATGGAGCTGATCAATCGTTCAATAGTCCAATCAATCGTTTATCGCTGTGTTAATAATTACTGCTAACGAAAATTAATTAAAAATCGTATCCTTAGATAGATACTTTACGTATTAGTTGAAAAAAACGATACAAATGAAAATACAGAGAGGTTAAGTTAGGTTAGGTTGAAGAACAAAATAAAAAAGGCTTTACGCTAAACCCGCAATGTAGGTACCTAGTTATAACACAAAATATATTCCAAACAGTAAAATAAATACGTTGAAAGAAGACAACTTATGATCTTTCATTCATTATTTCACACCTTAAGTAAAACTGCATTGAAATTAGTTCTGGTGATTTCTTCTATCGATAATAACTGGTAATATACAAGACCCGCTGAAATTGTTTTAAGCATATTTTTAACGTTAAAAACCGAAGGAAAAAAATAACACAACATAACTTCTAAAACAGGCCCAGTATGCCTGCTTTGGTGTAATAAGAGCACTAGGCTTTATTTTCTTGAACTACTGGAAATTAATAGATATAATCAAGGTAATATCCTCTTTAATGAGCAAACAAACTTAAGTTCATCACCTGACTTAAACCATTACAAGAAGCTAACGTAGTTATATAAAATCAGTAAAATTTCTATGCAATTACATTTACGATTAATTAATAATACCATATTATAACATGTTCCTTTCCCTAGAACAACTGAAAAACACAATTAGTACCCATGTTCAATATTATAATTTTAAATAAAACTTATGATATTGTAATAAGTGAGATAAACCTCTTCTAAAACAGTAGGTATATTATGTTATAGCTAAGCTAAATTAAATTTAAACATAGTTCTGACGATGGCGTGAAGCCGAAATACCTATCAATTAACTGATAAAATTTGGTTATGTTGAGTGTATTGTAATGGACTTATACCAAGTAAATGCTAATTCAATCAATAAAAGTACTTTGTTATGGTTTAATAGGTACATTCAGATAAGACATAATATTACAAATTGTAAACTTGAAGCAATGAGTTTACGCACCCCGCTTACTTTATATATTTTGGGTTTCAATTTCCAATTGAAGAATGTTTTTTACAAAACAAAAAGACACTGTTTCGTAAAAGCATTGTAACTGTTAGATACATGGTGAAAACTTTATCATTTAGTGTGTTTAACCTTATTAACACTTCAGAGTATCTCTTGCCTACAGCCGATATAAATAAATATCATTCTTTATCTGAACTAAAAAATGCAAAAAAATATTTTGATACAATTCTAAATTCTACTTAACAGTTTACAATAATGTATCAATGTTTCAATTAAACATGTAGGCATACCAATCACCCACGTATCGCGGACGTATAAAATGTTTACGATATTAATTAAAGAAAGTACAATTTACAAGAAGATATCGACAGTCGATAACAAAGTAGGTCGATTCAACAAACATTAGCCATAGAATATTAATGAATACTTACGACAAATCAAAACCGTTCATAACATCAAACTTCAATTAAAGAATCACTCATACAGACAGTCGATTGAGCTGTATTGAGATAAGGTGTTTGATTAGTCCATATTTAATGTCAAATCACAATATCGTTAATGAAAATTCGACATCTGTGCACAGGATGCAAACTAGTTATTCGAAGTAAGAAAAAAATTAATATTCTTATACTGATGATTCAGATGAAAAAAAATACAACCCATAAAGATATATTTTAATTTATGCGTTTTTAAATGTGTTATGTTAATTAATTTTAGACAATTTTCACAATCCAGATTAGAATAATCATTTATTAGCAACTGGTATAGTAATTTTATTCTATTCACTCTAATAGTCAAGATGCGCCGTAACTGTGTCAAAGAGTTGCTGTTGGAGGAAGGTGCGATGTTTAACTAAAAATATTAATATTAAGTATTCTTTTATGACATTGAACTAACACTTGTTATTTTTACATACCACTCGATTTAGTCGTAATAATTGAAAAAAGGAGACTCATGACTGGCACGTGATTTCCTTGAGACTTTCACACGCCGTATTCTGTTCGGCCTGTCGGAGCAGAATTTTTTGGATTTCATTTTATTTTCCAATAGATGGTGTTAGGAACTCCACACATATTTTGTAGTGGTTTTCAAACAATGTTTAAGCCAGCAAGAATTTTGTGCAATAATAATTATTATTATTTTTTCAACGATTTTCTACGATTTCTGGTTATAACATCCATGCCGGATTGATTATATATATTGACAATTGACACATCTAAAAATCAATAGATAGACATAGATAAAAATTGAGCCCGCAACAAACAAACACTAAAAAAAACAGAGAGAATTACTTTGTCTCTCAGATCTGCTTACATTCATTCTAGCCGTCGACATGGGAACCCTGCACATACATTATTTTTTAAATCCTAAATAACAATAAAATGTCGGTCAGTAATTATGAATAGATAACCTTGCTCTTATAGTAATTATTCAACCATTAGAGCACGATATTTAAAAAAAAGGCTTATATTTAAATTATTTTATTACCTATATCAATATAACCGTTGAATAATCCTGAAAAACTACCGAATCTTTGCCAATGCGCAAGCCTTTAATCTAAAACATATAAAGGTGTGTGTGTGTATGTGTAGCAGTCACGAATGTAATATTCCAGCATGATTAAATTTCACATTGTTTCCCGCCTAAAATATAAAAATAAACATGCCGGCGAGTGCGCGCACATCTGTGAGTCACTGCGATCTCAGATGAGTGCATCTTCGCGCCATAAATTTGGCGGGAAAAAGCGGCGGGCGCGTGCAAGAGAACAAACAACCTGTTGGGATAAACGACGCGGCGGAACCAAGCCGCCATTGTGCAGGTGCAAAAGAGACTTTATAGCACGCGAAACACAATACAGAATCTTTAAGAAGACAGGTTAACAAGGATTCCGGTATAACCAATTTTATATTGTACAAAACGAATCTTCTGCCTCTACTAATTGAATAACTTCAATGAGATACAAATCATTACGATTGCGACGAAAGTCAGTTTTTCAAGCACTTAAGTGTAAAGCTCGTCGAAATAACATTGAAATCCTTTTACCTTTATTATAAATTTTATATTTTCGCACGTTAATAGACAAATTCACATTTACCACAATTTTTTCAGGATTCCAAACAATCGCCCGAAACTTACCGGATTTGGAAATGATTTGAGGGTTTCTAAACATAACTATGTATATATTATTTTTTGCCACCCTTCAGTGCATTACGTATAGAGAGAACAATTATCAAAATACTCTTTCTTTCTTAAACCTATTCATCTACTCTTAGCCACTTTAAAAAGAGAAAGTGTACACCTATTCAAATAGAGTAATTATGATACAGAGCATTATTCTTTGTTATTCCACTGGCTGTGTTACTAAATGTGAAACGTGTTTCGCTTCTTTAATAAGCATCTTGACATTAACAATAATTATAGTTAGTCTGAAGATGCTTATTAAAGAAGCGAAACACTGGTTACAATTTCCACAAAGTAACCGCCGAATCTATCGAGAAAAAAAAACTGTAATATCGTAAACTTATAGTGCCATTTCACCAACGATAAAAGTGATATTTAATTTCTAAAATCCATTTATAATCGTCGGTTCTAAATGGAATATGACAGGAGAATCTGTAATTATTAGATTATTAAGCCTAGTAAATAAATTGCTTCTAATTGTAACTTCAATGAGCATACCATTCGCTAATTCATACCAATTTGAGTAGAGCTAGTTAAACCGTCGTAATAAATGTATCCCTTACGGAGTAGTCATCTCGGCGCGTAGGGTCTATAATTAAAACATAATCAAAGGAACTGAGAACCAGAAACAAGCCTTAGAATGACTTATTATACAGAGCGTCCTATAAACAACAGATCTTAAGTCAACAATAAAAACACAAGACGAATGTTTAGTAAAAGTATTGAGAAAACAGAAATTTGTTTGAAATATTTATATCAAATAAGGGCAGGGTTTAATTATAAAATAAGTGTAAAATATAATTGATAGCTGCTTCAGTATATTTTTTACGTTAACCGGACTAACCGGAACAATTTGAAGATAGTATTTTTATCGTATCTATTATTTATTGAACATATATGATTATAGAAATGAGTGACTTCTCATCGAGTTTTCATGGACTCGAACTGACGAGTCAGTTCGAGTCCATTCGTGTGCTCGAATGCCTGAAGATGCCGAAAGGCGAAACCCGGGTCGTTAGTGACAAAATACATGGAAGTGTACAAAATCTCAATGATCCAAATTTGATATTGAAATTCCATCAAGCACCCTCAGTCGATGTCTTAAATTAGACAAAAACATTGTTCTGTTATTTCCTGTTCTGTTAAGTGATGGAACCATTTTTTACATAATAACAACGGAGGTCTATCAAGTCAATTCAATCAATAACTGGGCAATAAAAAAATGTTAATTTGGTATTCTACTCTCTATAATGCTTAATGACTTTGATTGATATTTGTACGTTAGATTTCTGTGAGCGAAAGGAAAAGGGTACTTTTCAGGAGAGGCAAAACAGCGTTTGCATTTGGATGAAATTTGATGTAAAATGTGATGTTTAAACATGAATTTTACCAATTGAACTGCATTGATTCGACTCTTCCTTTTTATATTATATGCATGTATGCATCGTAGTTATATTAGAATATTCAACTAGACTAAACTCCCTTTTCCTTTAGCATACAGATGTTTTTTGAGATTTATTATGAGAAGGTTAAATTGTTTCTGGTAAAAAGCAATTAATATATACAAGAGTTACAATTTTTGTAAATATTAATTGTTTATTTTTTTCACTGGGGATATTAAAGAATGTTTTAATTCAAATTATAATAAGTGTTTGTGTTACATTTTAACCGGTTGGAAGGTGCTGAAAAAGTAATGTAATCATGACAATAAGAACATGCGCCGCTTATCACGCAAATTCTTGTTCGTCAATATTATTGATTTTTAAAAGAAGGTGTACTAATTAATTTCTCGTATGACAATATATTCAAGATGGCATTCTCTCTAATATAAATTTTGGCAGTCAACTTCATGGATGGTTCGTTTAACCACAACGCATTATTGAGGCACAGAATTCTATCGCGATGATTCTGGGGCATGCTGTTTCATAATAATCCTAGACGTGCAAAATGAAATATACAAGTGTTGTCATAATTGATTGTGCTGTCCACCGCCGACTCGCATTTTGTAGGGCTTTAATAGCCCGCGGCCCAGTCATTTGACGCAGATGTAGTCAATTGAAGATTCGCGAGAGATGTTTTGAAAAGCATGGTTTTAATCTTCAAAATATAAAAGAAAATACAGTTTTGTTCGACGACTTTCACATCTATTATATCGATCAGGAACGGTTTCATTAATCGCGAGCATTAAAAACTGATGAACATTGTCAGTTGATAATGCTCTCGATGAGCGAAACCGGTCCTGATCTACATACAAAATGTAGAACTATTATGGTACAAAACAATTTGTGCTTTATTTTTTTTTAAATAATGTTTTTCCAACAAGAATTAACAGTTAACACCTTGAAAATGATTTTTATCGCTGTAACAAATTACAAATTATTTAATTGAAGTGAATTCGCTACCCGTAGAGAAAAGAAGACATTTCTTGAGACTAACGCGTAAATGTATGCTTTCATGGCAATGACAAAATACCCAGGGTGAACTTGCTACTAAATGCACTATAATAATAATGACCCAATTAAAATGACATAAATAGTAACATTATTTGATTGCAATTAATGAATATAAAAAAAAATATTTAAACAGAGTTAAAAGAGGTTATCATTGTTCATTAGTAACCTCTTTCAAAACCACTACTAGGTGATGCTGCTCTAATAATTAACAGAAGTGGTATCCGTAAGGAAATGTTAGATATTTTGATATTGGATTTTCCTAGAAAATGGAGTGTAGGCCTCGCAATCTTATATATAATAGCCCAGACCGGTTTGTAGACGTAGACGTTTTATTAGTATCACATATCACATGTAGGAATGAAATTTTCTCATGGTCTAAGCGTCCGCGGTGTATATAAACAATACACACAGTTCCGACGTGACGCAAATATCGAGGCAAACAAACAAAAATCAGTCCTTCAGTATGGAAACTAAAGAACAGCTACTTAAGACATTCAGTATTACAATTTTAATACCATCATCTATGAGGGGCGTTCCCACTAGTAATAAAAGAAATGATAAAAGCAGAATCATAATTATTTAAATAATTTCTTTCGATACCTTGATGAATCTTATTAATACCAAGCTTGGTTAGATATTAAAAAATAAAATTGTATAAAACAGTTACTATGTCCATAATTGACGTGAGGATTAATAACACCTGGATAAATAAATGTCCATGATAAACTCTTGATAGAATGGTAACTTAGGATGCATTTTGAAACAGACATTTAATTTACTGCCCTGAATAATTGTACGACACATAGAAAAGTGAATATTATATATTGTATTGATTTACAACTGTTACCAATAATATGATAAGTATCATATTACATAATAAGAGATAATTAATTAAACTAGTATCATTTGGCAGGCACACGAAAACAGTCATATCTCGTAGTACAAATAAAATGATAATCAAGAAGTAAGTAAGAGTAAATTAAATTAGTACTGTGTATTTTTTAAATGCAACTTTATCACGAATAATTGCATTATTAATTTATGATGGTAATCTTCGTAATTGTATTGCACTATGCAGCACTATGCAGCACCAAGCACTACCATCCTTCAACACAAATATTGCAAAATTCTTTCTCCCGGTAATTTCAACACTATGGAACAATTAAAACGATACAAATCAGCTGGAGTAAATTCTACATGGATGGCGTGTAAGAATACAATTCAACGTATTAAAATGTCCATACAAATATAGTCTCTACATGAGATTAATATTCAGTTACATACATACTGTCACTATTCAGAGTATTTATCATTAGTAAAAGTTCTATTCAAGCTGCGCCTAACATGAAATTGATAACTTTGTTAATTCACTGCTTGTGTAACAAATTGTGACACTTTTTTCGCCACTTTGACATTGATTCTCATAAGAATAAGTAGGTAGTTCTTAGAATTGAATTTTAAACCCTCCATTCCACCCATAATGCGTTTGTTTTCCCAACTGGGATTGGGGCTTATTATTGTGATCAACCCAGGTGTCAGTGTGGGTCCTAGAATTAATGATAAGAATTCGTCGTATTTTATCTTGTATATAAGCGATGTAAGCTGTTTACTGTCTGTCAACTCGAGTTCATTAGTGTGCTCGAATGCCTGAAGATGGCGAAAGGCGAAACCCGGGTCGTAAGTAGTAAGTGACGAAATACATGAATATGTCCAAAATCTCAACAATCCAAATTCAAATTTGATTCTCATTGTCTACTTATAAATGAGAAATTGAAAGTGGGATTTTTTTCTTTTATTTGGGCGCTGGGGAGTACAATCAATAACAATACTAACTGATTGTGTTTGGATGGGAAAAAACTACTAATTGATTTCTGTTAATGTTCTAAGTTACGCTTAGTTGTTTACGTATGAAAATGGTCATGGTCTACAATATTAATCAAATAAAATCGTTGCTTCCATCGCATTTAGTTTTTATACATTTGTAAATTATTTCGTTTTAATATATTCACATTCCAGATTATAAATGCAAATTTGTATGCAGCATAGGTTGTTCTCAGTATTTGTGCGTAGGTGGGAATCATGTTTTAGTTAGAAATTTGAACAATTTAAGATAATTCCAAACCGCTGGCTCATCTGTCTTCTACGGTCATATCAATCCCAGTTTAAATAATCAAGGTTCAATGACCAAGGCGGTATGCGATGCCGTGCAAAAATAAAAAATACAACAAAAGAGAATGCAAAACAATGCCCCTTATTATTTTGAAAACAATGAATGAAAATCGATAATCATTGTGACAAGAGCGAATAATGCATAATCAAATAATACTAAACTCGCGAGACGAGGCGTCGGAACACGCCCACGCCTTTAAACAGGGGTCTTCAACGTGGGTGCTGTCGCCCACATCCTAAGAGAATTTAGTCTCTACGTAGGCGATAGAAAAATTGCTTTTACAAAAGTGCCAAATAACTCTAAAATCATTTCCTGTCCAAATTAGATGACACCGGCTAATTTATAGCGGAAAAATATGTAAAAAATAATCAAAGCCTCATGGAATATCGAAATATTTTGTTATTAAGACAAATAAAATGTATTTAATCATATGGTATGGATTGTCTTATAAAATTTGGCGTATTATAATAGCCCTGGAATTATTGTAACATTTACGATGATCGCTCTCGTAAAGATTGTTTTATTAATATGTTTTCTCTAGACTTCTTAGATGATAAGATTAAATTATTTTTCAGCGATACGATACCTAATATATATGCACATATTTTAAAATAAGAAAATGAAATAAACGCCACTGCATCGTTATCTTATCGTAAAAAATCTGTTTAACTCTATATTCAAATTATACATTCTTCAAATGTCAGATCTCGGGCAGCGAAATTTTTTCACCATGCTTCGATTTTCAAATCAGTTGGTGTTGAGTGATACAAATAAAAATCGAATGCTAATTTGAATTTTAACACTATACACGAGGAAAGATTTTGGAATTAATTGGGTTTTTTGGAGCCTTGATTATTCATACGAAAAAAATTTTGTTCATATCAATAATGCTTGTCTCATTTCAATATATTCGGAATGTCAAAACAAACATATAAACCAGTAAATAATCAGTCGTAAAGATTTTGGAAGTTGTACGATATCCTATAAAAAGTTATTTTAGTGAAAACACGAATAAAACGTGATTATTTCTGCAGCCGTCTTTATTGCTAAACTTCCGTCTGATAAATTATTTTGTACATATTTTAACTGTATGTTATGTACATATTTCACGGTTTTAATCAAATTGGCTCACATATACAAAAGAAAACATTTTTTTTTTAAATATTAAAATAAGCAATCGAATTCTATAAGAATATATGTATAGAATAGAAAGGGTCATAATTGATAATGGTGTTGGTGTCTTCTCTCGGTAGGAAAAATATTTCTATTCAACTCATCGCCGCCTTGGGTAAACATGGGTTTCTGCTGTTTTTTTTTTCACAAAATCACTTTTTAGTGCAGTTTTATTCGCATTTAAAATACGGTTTTATCTGCATTTAAAAAAACCTTACAATTGTTCGTAAATCCAACAAAATTTAAATTAGAAAAATCTGAAAAACATACAAATTGTAAAATGCATCCAGGTTCCATCTGCATACATAATTAAACATACCGTGTGAAGGAAATCACAGTCTCTAAAGCGGTTGTCTCTTTCATTCACGTATGTGGATGTTACCATTTTCTGAAATCTTAAATTGCTTCTCCTTAACAGTTTTAGCTTTTGCAGATAGAACCTTGTTTACCCAAGATAACGTCATAGTAGTTTGCCAATTGACAAAAATAGACTCTCAATGTTTCAATCACGAAAATTCTTAATCAGAAATCATAAAGAAAAGCCAGGCCATCGACGCCAAGATTGCCCGAAAAAAACGGATGTCGAGCACTCGCATCAGGATTAAAGGAAAAGGATATCTTGAGAACATACCGCCATACGATTAAAATCTTGCCCACTTGGACCTAGAATATATCCATAAAAATCAATTTGAATCCACTTAACACTGCTAAAGTTACTTGCCTGTTTGTTGATGAGAAATAAACGGAACTATCGCCAAACTGACTTGATATTTACTTCATTTGGTCAGTTTTTTATTCATGTCACTATGCAACGATATATATGATGTAAGTACTTACAGTATTATTTAACCTTAATAAAAAGTAAATTTTACTAAAACACTTGTTATTTTACATGGAATTCAGCACCTTATTTGTGAATAAGTGTGTCAATAGAAGATTGAAATTAAAATAACCATTCTATAAGAGATTTTTTTTCAATAAAAAAATGATAGTGAACAAATAGCATTGATTTTAATCAAGATAACAGGTAAGTGCACAATCACGGCTCTGCTATTAACATTTTAATAACAATTCAAAGCATCGTTTATGTTTCAAACAAGCGCATTAATACTCAATGCAAGATAGGTGATCTATGATAAAAATCTGATTGATTTCTTCGAAATCGGCGATTACTTCGTGGAAGTCATGAATTTCTACACTGCATGTAATTGTTCGCCCCATTTTGACGAAGGTAAACATGTTTTATGAAACTGTTCGTTTAAAAGTATAATATGAAATAATTATTATTACGCAATTTAAAATTTCTTAAGATATTTACCACATATTGATTATCTTTTAAATTGATTCGAAAGACCTATTGAGGAGTATAACAGAATTAAAATGAACAACATTTTTTTGTTATAATAAATCATTATGTTATAGTATTTATGTATTTTACAAAATAAAACACAATTCATTTTTAGTACTTCCACATGTTTATAATGATCAGGAACGGTTTCACTAATCAATCTAAAATATAATGTCTTTCCACCAAGAATTGATAGTTAACACCTCAAAAGTATATTATATCGTACATTTTGCTGAATTTAAATCACCGCTCTATTATCCAAACTCGAGTTTTCTATTTCGCAAGTGCAAATATATAGTCAGTATAATGATGTGCCGTTAAATACAAGTTGGGTGTTAATTATTTGTATTATTACATTTCGATGACAGCATCCTAACGGTTAATATCGCAATATATGGTACATTCATACACGTAAGTTCACCATAGACAATAAAAATAATTATTTATCTACTTACAAAAAACATTTCCCAAAAAAAAACTGCCTTACCAAATGACATCCGTACATATTATTAAGGATAATAATAAATTTACTGGCAGCACATATCTAGTCATAAAAGTATATTTTTTGTTTCATAAATGAATTCGAATTTTAAAATATTTTTGAAGATTAAATTGTGTTTCTTTATCGGGAAGAATTTCATAGTCTACTTGTGCGTCATATATCAAATAATAAAAAAATGAACTTGATATCGACCATATTTCAATTCGCGTGCTCGTTAACTTAAATATTTGTCGACAGCATGTAAAACGATTCTGAATATTTATAGAAACGTTTAATCAATCAATTTAGGTTCATTTATATATATAGCATTTTTTTTTCGTTTATGTATATTTAAATATTTCTATGGTGACATCATATTTTTGGTGCTGTAAATTTCACAAAAAATTGACGCATACTGTTTAAACTAGAAGCTATGAGTCGTTGATGAACGAACGAATCCAAACGACCTAATCTTTGAAGTGAATGACAGTGACTCGTTCGCGTCTATGTAAATATTTGAATCGTCGCGAATCACTTTCCCACACTAACACTGATTTGCTAATATCGAAAAAAACTGACGAATAACAGCCCAAAGCGAATAATAATTACTATGGTTTTTTGATGACGAGTATATTTGTTTTATTAGAATCAACTTATAAATGAATTTTGATATAGAATAATTGGGAAAGTTTCAGAAAAAAAAATATTAATGACAAGCACCTAATCTTTCAATAGGTTTATTCAACTGATTTTCGTTACGCTGTGTCGCAAAGTGTAATTATTACGTTTGATTCGAGTATAAGTGAATCATTTTCCATGTCTATTGTATTTCATGAATTATGCTCGGTATTCCGACCGTGTTTTAAAATGTCAATAACTTAATACATAATGCAGGTAAAGTTGATCATTTAATTCAGCGTTGCCTCTGGTTAAATTAGAGTGTTCAGATGAGGTGTCCATAGTATGCAAGTACATGACAATTGCAGTAAGAATGTCTTATCTCCGGACCTCATAATGTTGACATTTAGGGATCGTGAGCGGCCGCCAGTGTTGCCAGATTCAACACAAATAAATTTATAAACAGTTTTATTCAAATCATTCTTGAGATTATCAACCTCTAAGAAAACACGATTTTTATGCACATAACACAATTCGTTATTGGTGTATTTTTAAATAAAATTGCACTACTGATGAAAACGGTATTGGAAGATATTTAAAAAAATCAATTTCACATTATTTATCCATTCATTTTTTATTAGGAATAAGACGATGTTTTTGTAGAATCAGTTATTCACCAATATTTAAATATGGATTATTAAGAAGTGATTGATAATGAAATAATAATTTAATCATCCATAATCATACTCAACCTGGCATCAATAAAATCAAGTTTAACCAAAGAATACTTTTAGCGAGTTTCAGGATTTTTTCACGGTTTGAATGCCTTACACCATAACATTATTAAACCGATAAACGCGCTGGGCATGTTTACATGTCCAAGACTTAGTCTCGTATTTCCGTCCAAAATAGAATGAAACACTTGAGGATATATGCTTCAAAAAAATAGTTCAAACCTTTAGGTAGAGAAATTAGGCAACAGATCAAAAAAATTTCAAATAGAACACAAGGAAATATATTTTTGAAAAGAACTCTTGATATTCAGTCTTTCGAATTTCAGCTTTGAACTGCCATACGCAGCATTAATCGTCAGCCGTATACTTATGCGGCTACGCTCTTGCTTGTGTACGTGTTGGCGGTGTGTATGAAGACCGGCGCAGCCATTTTGCTTGCAAAATCATGGAATGAAATATATTTCAGTTTCTTCATTTTCTTCAATTTATTTTATCGAGAATACGACGAATGTTTACGTCTTGATGTAATTGGGATAAATAATATATATTTCACATTATTCTGAATTTTTTACTGTTGAAATTAATCTATTCTTAGCCATAGTGAGCGTTTTAATAGATCAGTTGACGAAAATAAATTGAGCGAAAACGGCTCGCGCTGTAAGAGTAAATAAAAATATACGAAGTTGAGTCAAGCAATGAAGTCATTTTTTTTATAGATCATGAATTAATGAAACATAGTTTCTTTGCATAAGCAAAACTTCAATACAAACATATTATTTTGCATAATACTATGTTTTATTATATTGACATTTTCAGTCAGCAAGGTGGACCAAAGAACAACTCTCGATAGATATTGTTCGTAATTTAAACGAATATTTCAAAAGTACGATGCCATAAATACAATCTTTAAAATATATTTAGACTGGTGAGAAAGATGTTTATTTCTCAATTTGCAGCTGAATTATTAATGGACGACCAACGGCAGGTATTTAATCATGAAGCCAATCCTTGTTTTACAATAATAGTAATATTTGTAAAACGATTTAATAGCAACTATAGAATAATTCTTATTCTATTGTTCAATTATTGCCAAATACCCGAAGTTTCTTTAAGCCAGTAATTCTTTTATAAATAAATTACATTTCTACAGAAATACACCTAATATAAGATTGGTTTGCTCAGTTACCCGATGATTCAGAGTAATAAAGATAGCAATTATAACCTCCATCATGAAACACACACTTTATAATTAATTAAACACCTGAATTTATCAAACAATTGAATTTATCCTCTATAAAACATAAAAGGTTGAAGATATATTTATCTTTTGCAGTTTACGAGAATATTTTTAAGAGTTATTTTCTTTCTATTAAAATATATATATATATATATCAGGTGCGTACGGTGGCTTAATCTCTTTCTCGCTCAATCACATGCAAAGTGAAGATGCAAGCGAGATGCAAGAGCATGCTCTTGTATCCTTCTTGCTCATACCCAAATTAGGTTGTGCGATAGAGATAGTGATAAGTTCACCGCACGCCGATGATATATATAAACTGAAGGTAATTTAAATGAGAGAGAAACACATCAACCACCTTTTAACATTTGAAATTGACTAAAACTAAATAATTAATCAAACAAAAAATATGCGTGACTTTTTTAAATTTAGAATATGAATGAGAAATACAAGTGACATCTGATATATATTTAAAAAAAATAAAACACAAATCTTCTGTACTACTTCCATATATTTATAATGATCAGGCCCGGTTTCGCTCATCACGAACATTATCAACTGATGAAAATACAAACATAACATGCTTATTTATATAAAATTGAGTGTAAAAATGATGGTTCATGAATTAAGACAAGAAAATACTAATTAGCAAACAAATTATACATAAATTAAATAAAAGAATCTACAATTAAAATGTTATGGACCTCTTTCAAATCAATAAATACTAATCTGAAATCACAAATATAGCTATATTAAAAGTCCATTTAGCTGAACAAAATTTTTAATTACAACATATTTGTGATTTCAGATTAGTATTTAATGATTTGCAAGAGGTCCATAATATTTTAATTGTAGACTCTTTTATTTGATTTATGTATAATTTGTTTGCTAATCAGTATTTTCTTGTTCATGAACCATCAGTTTTATATACCTTCATTTTTATACTCAATTTTATATAAATAAACCTGTAATGTTTGTATTTTTATCAGTTGATAATGCTCGTGATGAGCGAAACCGGTCCTGATCATTATAAATATGTGGAAGTAGTACAAATGAATTGTGTTTTATTTTTTTTAAATATAATGTCTTTCCACCAAGAACTGACAGTTAACACCTTAAAAGTGATCTGATATATAATTCAAATTTCGAACAGTGGAATTCTTTCTAATAAAATAAATTATATAATAGGTATGACAGATGTGGCGGCCGCACTTGTTGTGCAGTGGACAGGTCAGGTTGGGCACGGTCTCGGACAAATCCGACACAATAATGCTCACTAAAATCATGAATTTACGTGGGAAGATAATCCGGTACGCAGCTTAGACCGATCGAGGTAATCTTTGAAATAAATATCGTACTTTATTGGTGACAATACACAAAATGACATAATCCCCAAAATACATGCACATATTTAAAGTGATTAGGAGTTTATTGTGATGTATAGAAGTAAAATTATTTTTAAATTTATTAATCAAGTTTTCTTCATTTTTTTTTTCAAATATTTATTGAACGAATTTCGTAAATATGTTTGTAACAATTTAGTAAATTACATACATTATCAATCAGATCACCATTATTACAGCATCTAGACGTGTCCATAAACAATTTAAAAATGTCATAGAAATATGTTTTATGAATTCAATATGGTACAAGGTAGAATAATTTTAATTAAATTTAATTGGAAAAAGTAATCCATACATTAGTTATAATATTACCACTTTCAATTGAGCCAGCAAACAATGAGACGTACCTGAAAATAAAATAAAAATGTGTAAGTATTTACTCAAAACTATGTAATATTACAGGAATAATAGCAATTTAAATTGTATATGAATCGGAAATATTACAGAAAAATACTAGAATCCTAGGGGTGCGGAGGTTTGACTTTGTCAGGTAAGGTTTGGACATGTACTGCAGATGCCACAGGGGAGCCTGAATCCTGTGTCTTTTACCAACCAGATGGGTTCCGAATATACTCGGCCGAGCTACGGAACTTTGGGACAACCTGTGTGGAAGCAAGAAGAATGCTGGGGGACGAAATATCTTAGAGACATCGTGTGGTGACCATATGCTCCGAGTAGGGAGCGGGTATGGTTTAAAAAGTGTAATAGCTTTGTCATCTTCATGGGGAAACGAAAGATTTTAAAATACATTTATACAATAGTCACAATAACGCATATAAGCATATTTTAAGAGATATATAGTGAACATACAATACTTATTATAATTTAAGACATCGACTGAGGGTGGTTGATGGAATTTCAATATCAAATTTGGATTATTGAGATTTTGTACAATTCCATGTATTTTGTCACTAATGACCCGGGTTTCGCCTTTCGGCATCTTCAGGCATTCGAGCACACGAATGGACTCGAACTGACATTAAACATGACAATTAAACATGTTTTTTTTTTTTTAAATAAAACACAATTTATTTGTACTACTTCCACATATTTATAATGATCGGGACCGGTTTCGCTCATCACGAGCATTATCAACTGATGCTCGTGATGAGCGAAACCGGTCCTGATCATTATAAATATGTGGAAGTAGTACATATAAATTGTGTTTTATTTAAAAAAAAAAAAACATGTTTAATGTCAGTTCGAGTCCATTCGTGTGCTCGAATGCCTGAAGATGCCGATAGGCGAAACCCGGGTCGTTAGTGACAAAATACATGGAAGTGTACAAAATCTCAATAATCCAAACTTATTATAATTTTATGTTTTTTTATTATTGATATTTCCTGCAGAATTTTTATTTAAATGAAAGAAATTTGTTTTGAGAGATAAGGCTGGGAAAAAGAGCACTTGAATATAAATAATTCAAACACATTTTTTTATCAGAACGGGGATGAATTATTCGAATCATATTTAACATATTGGTATATAAAAAATATATAAACAATGAAAATTGTGATTATTAGAGATGGATATTCATAATCTTTTAATTAAGACAAATTACAGTATGCATTATCAATTTGTTAAGTAATTATGTAAAAACAAATAAGAAAATTTACAAGTACCGAGTTGTTCCCTTGAAGCCTAGTCAAAAAATTGACCCCGTCCTTCCAGGTCTACACAGGGTCGCATTCATTCAGTTGTCAATGTTTGCAAATTTAATTATTGTTCTATAATATGTATATCTAATTAATTGGTGTAACACTATGACACAGCTGCCCAAAACTGGCTTCAAATATAACATATGATTGTCAATACCGCTTTGATATCGACCATGTGCCATTAATAAAAATCCTTCACATATTATATCAATTGATTTATATTAATTTATCAATAAAAAAATATTATTATACCTGTTGTTTAAACTAATAATTAGCGAATATTAAGAGGCTGGTCGCTATATTAAATATCAATAGAATTCCATTATATCGCCCGAGGATTAATTACATAAATCTCTAATAATAATATAAATAAATATCTTATGCCGCATTGAAATGTACCTGTTATTAAAGAATGTCCTCCAGTCCACGTGATTGAAAGAGTATCAATGCGTTATCACAGAAAATATTTTATAAAAATTTACATTCTGTAAACCCATTTTTTCTGAAATAGGTTTGTCATTAACCCTTAGAACTCCAATGTCGAGCTTGAAAAGGGATTTTTGTGAGAGTAAACCTGGCCTTTACCCAGGTAAATGTTTAGAAATGTTTAAAATAGTACAGATTTTTTTGTTAAAATAAATATCACACTTTGAAATGCTACATTTTTTATTTGATTTTGATACGTTACAACTTAGCAATCTTGAAATAATTGTAAAATATGTTACTTAGTTAATTAAGGAGTGCAAAGGGTTAATAAGAAATAAATTCTTTTTTTTTTTTAATATCAGTCTCAGAATCAATATTAATATTTTTTATTAATTTATGTACTTACAATGAAGAATTCAATGGAAAGATGTTGAACAAAAAATAGTTGTGGTTTTTTTTTACCATGTCCGCTCCCAATGTGGAGTATATGGCCTACTAATGAAGGTATCTCAACAGAATCTTTCTATGAGAACTGCATGTTACTCAGTTGCTCAACCTCTCATTTTCGAAAAGAGTAGCGATATAAGGATAAGGCTACGACAAAAATAATGGTTTGCTTATCGTTCTCAGTATGCCCAATTTTTAGGATCCGATGGGTGAGAGGGAATTTTAGACCTCAGAAACATCCATGCTTAAGAACAGAAATTTATAAATCGATAGAAAATTCAATCTATCAAACTGTAAAGGAACTCGAGACATCCGTAACCGTAGCCAACAACGTGGACCACTGCACTACGGACCCGACCCGGGAATGGTTGTAGTAGCCACCCAATAAGGATTGTATTATGGGATATAAGGACTAGTAATCAGCCAGCCGTTTTCTAGGCTCCGTCTAGTTTTTAAGATTGTATGGGGTAAATGAAAACGTCACAGAAATGTATGATTATCTATAGATCGAGTGAATAATAAATGAATGAAGGCTCAATCGGATATTCGAACCACGCAACTGAATATAACAAAAACCCACTCGGCCATGACGACAGACAGAATACATCTACAGAACTAGTAATTAAAATTCTAGGGGTAAATTAATATGCAATATAACTCATTAATGATAAAACCGAAAGACGATCTGAGTGACAAGCTGGTACGAAGCAATTCGTAAAAATAAACGCTACGTCGCGAATCAATACCTCCCGTAAAACAGAGTAGTATCACAAAATCTTATTCAAGGTACTTCAATAAAACAGGTGTATATAAAATTATTTTCGATTTACATATAAAACAACATGCCTGTAGCTAACTATAAGCATCGTTCGAATAAACAAGTTATTTAAACTCAATAAGCGACATTTGCATTTTTGTTAAAGCTTTAATATTGCAACTTTGCATTGATATATTGGGGCAAATAAAAAATGACACCGATAATAAATGTTGGGGACATATTTTTTTATTAGGCAGTCGATATAACAGCAATAAACGCAGATAAGAGAAAGCTGAATACATACAAATCAATTTAATGTAATTTTTATTCCAAACATTATGTTTAATATTTGTCTCCGTGAATGCACAGTGCATTGGTATTGAAGCGAAAATCTATAATAAAATTGAATACATAATAATACTATGCTAGATTTTTCTAGAAAATAAGTAAACTAGTCTTCCAAATAAAGTTTTAATTACACTTTAAATAGGATAGGAAACTTGGTATGTACCAATGGGTTTTATGCCTGACAATACTTTTTTCGTATTTCATCCAACTCAATGAAAATATAAACTGTAATTTTACTTTTCACTATCCTGTGCCAGTCATATTATTATTAATAAATAATTGAAACAGTAAAAATATACCCTGGGAAGTTGGTCCTAAGTCACTCCAAATTAAGGAAAAAACTGAAGATACACTTAACGTTTGCTACGCCACTAGATACTGCCGTGTATGGTTGGGAAAGCAGTGGTGGGTGGAGGAAGTCAAGTGAGTAAAATCATGCACGCTAATAATTGCCAATGCGCCAAATGCTAAATTTTAGCATGGTGTTGACCTTGCTGGGACTAGTTGATCGCTATTGTAATGCTCGTATCGTTAGACCACAGATGCTGATTCAGGAAAGAACCGAGATCCTAGTCGTTGAAACGCTATTCAAAAAGTTGATGAAAGTAAAAGCGACTACAAAGCAGAATAAAACTCAAGTCTTGAAATTTCTGCCGCTCATTTTTTCCCTGACACGCATTTAAAAATGAACGTTAAATGAAAAAGCGTACTTTCTCAGACTCATAAATTGTGTCCACAAAGTGCCGAGCTTACACTATAAAATGATTATTTTCAATCTATACGGTTAATTATAATTCGGTGCCATTGTCAGCACGTGATTGTCAGAGGTGGAAGAACTATTGAATCCAATAAGTGACCTGCATACATTTTTTAGATTAAAAATAATAGCATCACGTACATACTTGTCTATGCGCAATCATAAACAACTGGGTCAATTTCAATCATACGTTATTTTAATCAAAATCTGTAATTACTATTTTAAGAAAGTTTAACGTGCACTACCAATCGAGTATAACTAACAGAAAATATTTCACACGAGAACAGGAAATATGATATCATTTACAAGTTGTACTTTAATATAACTTTCCTATTCATCTATTTTATATATATATATTATGATAGACTGACGAGTTTTTAATAATGTAGACGTGAATAGCAGTATCAATTTTTTCTAAATAATACCGACTGCAAAAAAGCATTATCATTTGATTAGGTTTTTGTGGCTTTTCTCATATTATACAAACACATATAATAAAAATATGAAATGGTCCAAAACACACAGGACGTAATCGACGTAATGTACGTGAATCGCGTATACGGGCACCTCAAACCGATACCGCTACACCCGTACTTTTTTACGTGACGTCGGATATAACCAGTGTTGCGCGGCATTAAACTAAGCAAGTTTTTTGAGGAACACAATAATTCATCTAAAGCAGCATTACAAGAAGAATGAATAGGTTCAAGAAATCATTGTGATAGAAGAAGTATTGAAGAACCAGTTATCAATCTTGTTTTTATTGGCAAATGGGAAATTTTATGGGAAAAAAACGGAAAAGTCACATAAAACAATTCATGAAAAAATCGCCCTAGTCTTCATGGAGTATTGAATTACCACTGTCCTTACAATTATAAATATTTTGATAAATTAACACTATCTATTAAATTGTCCAAGCTTGGAAAACTCTTTATTCGGTAGTGTTCTCTCCTCAAGCATAAAGATATTTAATTAGAAAATCGGTGTAGAAAACAGATATATTCTATGAAATTGAATAACAAATTAAACGAATTTCTAATAACAAATATAAAGACTTGTCCTGTACTATTGAATGAAAATATATTATTAAATTTATTACTGTAAGAACCATTAAAATATCTTCACCGAACGTACAGTGTGTTAGCTCTGGGATACATTCAAATCCTGTATGCGGACCCGCCGTTGATAATCTAGCGACAAATTAACTTAAGCCCGAGTGTTTTAGACAGTTCCCTTATCTATTAGATAATATTTTCTAATGTAGACACATTATCTCCGCGTCCCCGTGGTATGTTGACCTCAGTTGTTTATCTTTGTCTATCTGAGCGACCCCTACACCTACAACTATCCACTAAATCTCGATTACACACACCGCAAAGGCCGCGTGTCACATTTTATTATATGTTTCCGAACAACGGAGCTTTCTCACTACCTAACCCTTTAGAACCGCCATACATAACAGGGTAAAGTTTCTTTGATTACAATTTAATTCAATTTTTTACAATACCGCTTGGCTTTTAGGCTTCGCTAAATTATGATTTTGTTACTGGCAACTAATTAAAATAAAATAAATATATTCTTTTTCTTTATCAAAACATTTATAAATTGAGATCTCGCTATAATTCCTCCTTGTGTTTTTTTGTTATACCACTTTTTTTCCGCAGTATTGAAATATTTAATCAATCTACTTCTAGTCAGCCCTGCGAAGTTTTTTTACCTCGCAATATAGTAATTTTAGAATTGAGTGCAACCGTTGTGATTATTGAAGTGTATTGAAATTTAATTCGATTGTAAATATTTTATATAGAAAAGAACTACCTTTTGTCAATTCATTCACACATGATTGCAATAAACTTTCTCATAGGGGAAATAAGATATTGATTCATTTATGTCACCTATAACTATGTCCACATATGCTTCAACACAAATCAGCCGTTAACTTTGTAAAATCGGTTGACAAAGGTAACAATATTCGAAATATAAATTAATCATTTTTAAACAGGGCGTATTAGGATTTTTAAGATACTTCAATTGAATGGATTACGACAACATCAATAAAAAACCACACAGAAACAAAGAAAAGAAGAATCGCCCGCGCCGTCTGTGAACGCCCCTTGAAAAAATTCTTTATTGTGGTAATAATAATAACAAATATAACGATAAAAATCTTGTTTCGGCGTCAAAAATTCCTCCGGACGGGATGCAAGTAGGAAGCCGGTGGGCAAAGGTATCGCCCGAATAAGAGGGGTTAAGGGTGTATGTACACTTGTATATCATAATACCTTAAGATAGAATTTAAAAAAAATCAATAATATCTTTTTTCGGCAGTGTTAACACAGCCGCTGATGGTGTTACTATTTTTTAGAATTGATGAGAAATTAGAAGGGGTAACTCTTAATCTGGGCTTTTTGACCCAAATGATTGATGGCCATTGGGTCCACAGTATCTTAAAAAGTGGATTGCATATCCGCTAGGATATTTATACAGAATAAAGTTAACGAGAACTAGATGTGAATCGACAGTTCAACCACTTTTTTATGTTACGAAAACTTAATCACGCTACGAGTACTACAAAGTAAAACAGACGGTATGGAGCAGGTCGGCAGCATTACTAACGCCCTTTATTGACGGCTAATTAAGCTTACACAGAACTGAGTTTGAGCCTGGTAAATATCGTATTATCAATTAGAAAATTAGTTAGAATAATTTATATGTTTCGTTGAGATACCTTCATTAGTAGACCATATCCTCCACGTTGGGAGCGGACATGTATAAAAAAATTATATGTTCTATTTTTGAAACTGTTTTCAGATTACATTATATAACACGACGTGGAGAGCAAACGAAAATGTAATTTGTATGATTATAAATCATATCTTTGCATAAATCCTTCTTTATTGTGCCACACTTTTGATAACAGCTGTTTACAAATGAATTAACATAATTTTGGGACACTTGGTACATTACGCATTGCGTTTATCATTAATTTGAAGCCTTGAAAAATTACACCTAAATCAACAAGCATGATCTAATTATAGAAACGCAAATATGTACTGTAATCAAAAAACTAATACTAAACCTTCTACCAAAATTTTATATCTTTACTATATTTATATGTAAGAGATTGCGCGACATGGCCATTAAAATCATTTAAAAATTGTATATTTCAAAGTTTTCCACGTATTTGTCGGATGTTTTTTCTTGCCTTGATTCACATTTTTGGATTGTTTTATTGCTGGCATAATATTATACAAAAAAATGTTAGGTTTGACGTAAAGGTCTTACGCATTAATGCCTAGGCTCTATTACTATCCGGTCTCTAATACATTTTAGAATAGGACAATATAAATAGTTCGGTGTTTCCTGGGCAGGTTTGGTATCTGAGAAAATTGAAAGAGCGAAATACCTAAAAATAAACGCAGCTACAACTATAACAACGCGTAACTGTTTTACTTTAGCTGTCTGTTTGTCATGATGTAGAGTGAGTGTTCAGCTAATGTTGACAAGTGGCATTGTCATTGTATTACTAATAATTTATAACGTAGAAATTCATACACGATATTTACTATAGAAGCATTTCCAACGATAAAAAAAATCTTATAGACTAGGTCGTGATAACGTAATGTTTGGGAACAGTGTGTTATTTCCGGTGCCACAAAATAAGAATCACTGGTTTAAGTATTACATTATGGTGAGCATTTTGAAGTGTAAATCTACGTGACCCGGGTATCTCTGTAATGATCTATCATAATAATGCATCCATGCACTTTAATTGGACACAAGTGAACAATCTTCCCAGCAGTTGCGTGTGCTGCGGCGAGTCCTGCGCATGTGCGGGACACATGGAAATAAAATCATGGAGATATCATGTCATACGCGGACAACATTCCTGGCCGGGACTTCCCGGGGCGGGAGAGGTCTGGCAGGACCGCCAACCAACATTGAAATGATTTCCTAATACTAACATGTAGGCTGTGCTGTGCAGCTCAGCATAATTGGATCAGAGGTTCAAATCCCCTTACATATATATTTGCACATATTGATTTTTCATTGGGCATATCTGTTACTCTGTTATCTATTATTTTTTTCAGCGTACCCGCTCTTTCAAAACGGTGTCAATAAATTATTTACTACCAGATCTAATCTCTAGCTTTACCATTACTTTCTTTCTATTAAAAAATGGGAATTTAATATTGAATCAGCATTAGGACACATACTTATATATTACTATGATAAAATTATTCGAACACATTATGGTATAACTCATAATATGTATTATACAAAGAAGGAATTTGAAAAATATCACTAGGAATAGAATTGAAGAATTTAAACACTGGAATAACATTATAAGACAAAATTAATTGAAATAATATCAAAAAATTAAACCGAGCAATTTTTTACCGATCCGATGGTGTAAAAAGGTTGGGAAACACTGGAAAAAAGGGCTGCTATGAAATAACAGATTTTTATTTGATAACCGTATTAATATGATGGCCATTCTTTTAAATGAACAGTAGTATAATCCGAGTAAATTTTCCACGTCCATTTCAATTAAATTTAATTCAATAATTATATATTTAATAATCTATTACGGCCCAGCAATAAGGCATAATTTCATCTCGCTCACTCGTTGATAGTAAAAGAGCAAGAAGCAACTTGTTCCGAGAGGTGGTCATCTCATCTGACCTGTTAAGGAAGTAAAGCCGGTCAACAAATCGCAGAGACGATTTTCACAACGCGGTAAATGGAAATGTATTAAGAATATTCGCAACCTTCGCCATTTTTAGGGTCAAGGGGAGGAATTCATGCGATTTATCTTGGCATTATTGATATATTTTTCATGAAACCAGGGTTTTGGAGTCAGTCATAAATTTATGGTATTTTGGCCGATGACTATTTTTTTTTATTACCGTTTTAATCAATCAATAAAATAAACGCATTGATAAACAGCCAGATTCATAAAACCATATTCACTCCACCATATGGTATATCGTCAACGGAAATGATTTTAACGAAGAATATTGGTTAGTCAATCCCCGACCCC
This sequence comes from Himalopsyche phryganea, assembly GCA_022494535.1. Taxonomy (NCBI): domain Eukaryota; kingdom Metazoa; phylum Arthropoda; class Insecta; order Trichoptera; family Rhyacophilidae; genus Himalopsyche; species Himalopsyche phryganea. Next base: position 1,387,594 of record JAGVSL010000001.1, on the reverse strand, counting down.
TCATCCTGGAGATTAATGTTGATTTTTTTATTCTACTTTTAAAGTGACATAATGTGTAATAATAAAATAGTTACGTTAGTTTCATTTTTATATGTTAAAAAAAACATTAGAACTAGCGACTAAAAATAATGCCGAATATGTTTATGATTATGATGATATAAGAGTTATGAAGTGATAAACTAATTGCTTTCTTTGCTTTCCATTACCATCAATTTGGGTAAGTTTGCCCATCAGTCTAAGATGCACCCACTACAAGGAAAAAGGTTTGACATTATGCTGCCATAATATCATGACAATACTAATTTCCTTGAAATGATAAAACACAATTTAAAAACTTTTCTTAAAATAAATTGCATTAGCTATATTTGCAATTTGTATTACTAATCTGTAAACCAAATTCTGTATATTTTTCCCCCATCTCAATTATATACAGAATATATGAAAGTATCAAGAAAAGTTGCCAAGACTCACTGAATTTATACTAATTATAGTGATTATTTGTATCGTCGGCCAAAGTTACCCGATTTGGATGGAAACTTTGGCCCACCTTGTTTTACCTATATTTATTTATCAATTATAACAATAATCTATTTATGTTAATTAAATTTCATCTAATACATTTCTATGCGAATGCCATACATAAATGCAATGGAGAACCATAAAAATACAAAAAAACCCTCAGAACTGGGTAAAAGTTACCCAGATTGACCGTAATAGAATCATATCAAACACAGATGTGTTTGAAAATTCTATTTGCATACTTAATCATTCGAAGATTCGGCCCCTTGACATAGTAGAATAAGCGTGTTTTCAGTCGGTTACATAGACTAAAATAATATATAATTAGTTTCTCTTCACCCTCAATCATGGCTACGAGACCGGCTTATATAAACCTGTGATTAAAATAATTTTAATACTACAAAAGTTCGTACGTATATGACATTCCGCTTATGTAGTTATTTTCACACGGCTTACAGGGTGTGCGCATGAAGTTTGTACAACCTGGTCTTAATATAATAATACAAGAGACTCCTCAATCCGGTCCTGCATTCCCACAGCATGGTGCCAAAGTTGGACGCAGTGCAGTAAGGTGTAGGATTGTAGGCAAATAATAATTATTGGCGTTTGACTGGGTCTTCTGAGCATCGAACATCTATTATAGATCAACTCGAGACAGGTGATAGACTATTTTTATAAAAATAAAATACCATTTATAGTAATGTCCCAATTGAGTATTTTCAACATATGAAATTCATCAGTTGAAACAATGAAATCGATATTTCGTTGATTTTTCTTATTGACAATGAAATCGATAAAGACATTATATTTTAAAAAATAAAACACAATTCATTTCTTATAGAAACCGGGCTGGGTCATAGTTTAAGATTGTCGGATAATTACTCTTAATTGTGTATTTTTTATTCCATCAAGAATTGACAGTTCTCTTGACAGATCTCTCAAGTATTTTTTGAGTATAAAGACGTTGCATAAATCAGACATCATGTGGATTTTTATTTCATTTCATTTTTTATTTAGCTAGTGTGTGTACACATATTTCAAAAGAAAATCTTTATGGAAAAAAATTGCAGACACTACACCAATATATATATATATGGCAACATTTATCATTCTTTTGAGTGCAAGAATATTATGTCCTTAGAAATTAATCAATTTTTTTCCATGCATTCTATGAAAGATCTCCGATTCATTGCGTCATATTGTTTTCTCTTCATAAAAATATTACCAATTTTTCTTAAAAATCAGCGCTCTCCCAACGCCATTCACAATATATATAGCAAAATCTTGCTAGATAATTATATTTATAGATCTTTATTTAAATTTAGATGCAATGAAATAAACATGTTTTTTGCAGTTGTCGCACAGCACTAGAGATATTTACGACTACATAAAATTTCAATAAGTCGTCAAAAGAAATGAATTATTACTACCGTATACAGATGAAGTTCTCTCATCTTCAACGAGTCATATTTAGAAAACGAGTATCTTCCAATACAATCCAAGACAATAAATGGTTTGTTGAAAAGTTTAGTTATTTATTATATTCGATAAATCAACTGAAAAATACATCAATGTCGTAAAAGATCTTATGGGCTGTTTGCGTCATTTTATATTAATTATTATTGAAACAAAAACCGGAGTCTAGTTTTGAGTATTCCGTAATATCAATGATGTAAAGACTGTAAAGCAAAGATTTGATATGCCTAAAATACAAGTTTTTGAAAAACTTAAATAAAAAAAAGGCAAAATCTGTATATGTATAAATGAATGTCTGTTTGTTTGTTTGTTCGCTACACGTTCCTTTACCATTCATCTGATTTCGATGAAACTTTGGTGAGCTTTCTGATTCAAAAAATCTAAAACCTATAAAAATAGAATCAAATACGTACTAACAGCAACATCTCAGAAAAACCTTCTGATTTATTCGTGTACGCACCAGATGACGAAACAAAAATATTTTGTATCCAAAATCCCTTCAATAAACAAAATTAAAACACAAACCCTTTTTTTAAGTGGCATTGCCACGCATGCCACTCACTAGTAAGTTATAAAATAAATCCAATATAGTTTTGAGGAATTTGATTCATATATCCTAGAAATCAACTGCTAAAAAGTGTTCCATATATCATACATTTAAGCACAACACAGCAATAGACGAAAAAATCCAACTACATTGTTAGCTCAATATTCACCAAACTGGATATATCATATCTATGCTTTAAGAAATCGATAAATTAACGTCATAAATTTACTATTTGTTCCACAGAGACTTTTAAAGGTGTATCCTGCAATACGTCAGCAAAAAGGGATTAAAAATAGTAAGAGCAATTACACAAAAACATAAATACATGCAGGCATTGGTATTTGGTACCTTTATCCTTTAAAATCACTAGAAATAACAACTACTATAAGATATGTTTATACTCTTAGCCACAGAGAACGTGCTTCATACAGGGAGAAAAGGCTTAAGAGGTCGATATAACTCTAATTCAAATAAAACAAAAATATTAACATACAAAGCTCATCGTAAGAAATTTGCTGACAAAAAATGATGATACAATGGTTAAAAAATATACTTGATTATAAAACGCACTTCAATTCGGTTCGTTAGAAAAAGTTGTGAACATTATAAAGCGCGTTTGAAAAATAGCTACGTTGGAAAAGTTTTGTTTTTAAAACAAACGAATGAATGAGATATTGAAATAAATAATACTTGCGCTTTCAAGATTAACGATTATCCGCGAGATGCACAATTCATCAAAGTGAAACTGACGATTAATCATGCAGGCATTTCGTAGGCCGGCATAATTATTATATCTACCAGTGTGCTATTTTTTCCCAACCGAATGGCCCATCTAAGCGGCCACCAACGACTTTGCATGAACATACTAATGAATTGAACTAAGGCAACATTGGCATTTTTTTTCATTCTGAAAGAGTTATTTCGTCGCCATTTTTTCCACAAACGCGTGATCGGAAGAACATAATAATTGATCAGTCTAATTATTTTTTTTTAAATGAACAGTTTTGTTAATTAACACCCACAATCAGTATTCGTAAGAGGTTTTTTCATAATTGTTTTGCCTATTTAAAGGTTTCAGTTGACAGAATTCTTAAATACCGTTCATATCTAGAATACATATGAAAAAGGGATAATAATACTGGAATAATAGTAGACACGAAATTGAGAGACCACTTCGCAGACTCCACAGAGATTCAATATGTATCTACACGTAGGAGAAAAACGCCAAATTCAGAGATAATAAACCAAGTTTAATATTTGCTCTCAATGCGGATGATACGGACAGCTAATGGAGCATTACAACAAAATGTTAACACTAGAACTGAATTACAAATCGCTCATCCATATCCATGCAGTTTATCTCTAAGCAAATCCTAGGTCGAAAACGATGCCCAATCCACAAATGGTATTTAAGTATTGATATTATAAATCTAGTTTACAAGAGGGAATAAAGAACGACCCAATCTAGAGATATGAAAGTTCGTGATGCTTTTAGTACTGGTAAATCAAGAATGTTTTTAAACATACCATATCTGATTCCAATGAGAAGTGTGTGGGTGACAAATGGAGAATTTGAACGGAAAGTTCTGCAACAAACTGTGGCTAGTTAAACCTTCAATTAAAAAAAATATTAAGATATGATAAGACGATTAGGCAAGGACTGAATTAAAAATAAGGGAAGTGGGAACAAATCAAACACAATCCACTGATATGCATACCATTTGATGTAAATTTATGTAAATCAAGATTTTTGTTAATTATTTATGTAGCGATTATCAGTTACATATATAATTATATTGCAATCTTACATAAAATACTTCATTAAGGAGCAAACAATAATAACTGTATATGATTATGCATAATCGACGATCATATGAGTTAATGATTGGATCTCATTTTAAAGACGACAGAGCAGGTCTCAACCAATTAATGTAAATTAGAAAAATAAATTGACCACTTTTTGGAAGAGAAACATCATTTTATATTGATTTTAGGTTTAAAAATTCTTACCCGGCCGCTTGATGTAAGACACTATTATATTGACACTCATGAAACACGAGACATTACAGAAGTGCATTTCAAAGATTCATAACGCAACTCACCATAAAATGTTTTTGATAAAAAATAGTTTTTACTGTTTCCTACACAATTTCAGTTTTGATGGTTACATTAATTAGATATGTAGTTAAAAAATTTTATCACAGAATCTAAATTTTGTGAAACTAACGAAAATATTTGCAAGGAATTTAATGTATGGTCACCGTATCAATACATATTGACCTTCATTTTACTCTATTATAAAATTAGGCATCTAATCAATAAACTATTTTTTTATTCGACGATCAAAATTCTTACGATATTAGCAATGCCACGTTCAGGACGATGTGATTGATTTCGCACGGTTCTGAGCTTATATCCGCCGCGTAAATAAATCTAATAACTTAGCACTAGGCCGCGATTGTAGGAATATTGAGAATACATATTTCATAATACATCAATTATTATTTACAAATAATCTTCAAGTTAATAGCACCTGTTGTAAAGTGAAAAAGGTAACCTTGTCAGAAAATTATGTAGCCATTAATTAACTTTGTAAGATGTTGCGATGAAAAGGAAGAAGACGCCCAAGGTTAAATATAATCAAACCATATTTTTAAATGTAGTCGTGAATAAGTATTTTTTGTCGGTAAGTAGTCAGTCGTCAGATATTTCAGTAAACAAACAGTCATTTGCCCACCAGACAAAAATAGATGTACGATGTATTTCTAATTTTCAAACATTAATAACTATTGCATAGTAAAAATAACTTAAATATATTCCATAGCAACACCAGGAATTTTTATTCCTTCTTGATCATGCAATATAAAAGATAGACAAACGACCATTAAACCAAAAAATGTGTTTTTAAAATATACTTTCCAAAAGGTGAGTTAGGATATGTGAAAACGGGTTTACCAACAGTCACCGCTTATGGTTCCCCGATGCAGTTGACGGTTGAAGTTTAAATATTGAAGGTATGGTTAGAACTAGAATCGAGTAGGATATGATTTCCGCAAAACGTTTGTAAGAAGATTGTCTTCTTTACAAGCATTTACAAGCACACCATTAGTGAGAATCTAAACCGTTTCAAAGGTTTTATAAATAGATAAAGTATTAAATTAGGATAAGTGAAATAACGTGTCCAGCGATGGCACCAAAACGTCTCTGATTCATTCAGAAATCTGGTAGAATAAAAATTAGAATTTCGACCGGATGTTTTTGACATATTTTCTGGGTCACCTAAAATATTTCCGGGGTTCCGTTTTGTATTACACAATATAAAAGCGTTACACAAATAAAAAAAAGTGAAAAACGCTTAAACTATCTGTTCTAACACCGTAGATTGTAAATGTATGTATCATAATATATAACTCTTAATCAAATAGATTTATATTAAGTGTTTACACAATTTAGAGCTATACAATGCTCACTTTTAAGGTGTTAACTGTCAATCCTTTTTGGATAGACATTATATTTTAAAAAATAAAACACAATTCATTTGTACTACTTCCACATATTTATAATGATCAGGACCGGTTTCGCTCATCACGAGCATTATCAACTGATAAAAATACAAACACAACAGGCTTATTTATATAAAATTGAGTGTAAAAATGAAGGTATATAAAACTGATGGTTCATGAACTGAGACAAGAAAATACTAATTGGCAAACAAATTCATGAAACATCAGTTTTATATACCTTCATTTTTACACTCAATTTTATATAAATAAGCCTGTTATGTTTGTATTTGTATCAGTTGATAATGCTCGTGATGAGCGAAACCGGCCCTGATCATTATAAATATGCGGAAGTAGTACAAATGAATTGTTTTATTTAAAAAAAAAAAAAAAACTATACAATGCTCTCTTACCAGCCATTAAAACAGTTTGCAATAATTAAAACAGTTTGCAATAATAAAAACAATTTGGAAGATACTAACCGAACTATAAAAGTGCAATAAAATGAATCCTGCTATGAAGCAGCTCATCTTTTTCTGAAACAGCTTCTCAGAAGATAAATAAAAATAAACACTGAATCCATACAAAGGGTCCACAGGATTTTGGGTTTATAATAATATAAAAAATCTAATCAAAGAGTATGAAATGAACCCAGCGGCGGTGTGTCGAACATAAAAAAATCATACACATACGAACAATTCGTTGCAAGTTAGTATTTATTTTCATAGAAAAGACTCTTTGAATCAATTGGTAATAGTAAAAATAAAGACACCCAAATATAAAAATAGCACTGCCAAGCGCGATTCATTTATTTTAATAATTATACATAAGACCTATTCACGAATATAATGACAATATTAATGATACGATACTTTACTAAATATATATTTTTGAATTATTAAATTTTATTAAATCTATTCCATTTTTAAGCCGTATTCACTGTCGATCATAGACAAACAGCAAAAAAAACTTGAAGTCCAAATGAAAACATAGATTTATGAAGTAGATTTGTCTCATGTATAATGCAATAACTAAAGGTCTGTGTATTTATTTGGACACTGTCAAAACTTATTTATGTCAGTAAATTAAATTTAATGTCATTAATATTGTAAAAAATAAAACACAATTCGTTTGTACTACTTGAACATGTTTATAATGATCAGGACCGGTTTTGCTCATCTCGAGCATTATCAACTAAACTGTTGATCATCAGATTCACAGATCACATACGAATTGTGTTTTATTTTTTTAAATATGATGTCTTTCCACCAAGAATCCAGTAAACATCTTAAAAATCATTTAAAATATTGTTTAAAATGTACTGTACTTCGTCAGTATGACGAGATCACTTATTAAATTAAGCGATCAACCTTGCCTTACCATGATATTGATAAAAACCAATATTTATTAACACTTTTAATGACCTATTTTATAATTAGTTTCTGTCCATTTAGTTTAATTACTGAACGTTAATACATTTCAAAATTGTGCCAATAATAAGGTATCAAAATTAAAAATATGCAGTATTTTTTTTATTAAAATCTTTTAATACTTGTCGGTGTCGAACTGTCATCGAAGACACCGGATCGTGGTCCAAAAAACAAGGAGAAAAAACATCACGAGACCAAAAACAGGTCCGCGTATACACAACACCTGCACACTGATCCATCTTTTGTTAGGAATGCAGGTAATCTCTGAGCATAACCTTGGTCACTGCGCCATTATCATGAAATAACTTTGCCCAATACCCAAGTGGGGCGTAAGTAAGTACTCAGTACCTAGTTATTAATATTACAAATTTAATGTACAAGAGGGAAAAACAACAGGACCTTAATATAAAGATAGGATCGTTTAAGCAATAACAGTAAATTAACGATTATAAGGTGGCAATAACATATATTTGTCATAATTTCATTGTCTGTAAAGTTTTGCACAACACTGCGTTTGCACAAGATGCTTGATAGACAGAGAGTGTGTATGTGAGCGAATATTGTATTGAGCGGATGGTATTCACGAGTGTTACCTATGCCACCTGGTTTAAAATATTGTACTAGTATTTCATGTTAGCCATATTAGTCCCCATAAGTATATTAGTGAAGCATAATTTCGTAATGTAGAATTTTAAATGTTGCGCAAAAACTAGAAGTTACTCAGTTACCAAAGCTCACGTTTCATACATGACGAAGAATAAAACGAGGTGTTAACTAGCTAGCTAGGGGTTTTGCCTCCCCCGCGCCCTCCGTTTTTCTCCAAAAATGATTTAATATTTACAATATTGTTGGATTAAGGGTATCTTTAAAATTACTTACTATTTATTTTAAATTATAAATAATCACGCTACAAAAAATTGTGAAATTTTTATGCATGAACAAAATTTATATGTAAAATTTTATGTATAGAATTGCTAATTAATTTAGGACATGACATTCAGCAAATACACACATCAGCATACACCACATTATCTACTTGTAAAATTGAACATGAACAAATTGTAACAACATTATTTTTCCTTGCTTTGCTTTAAAAAAAAAAGTCAGCGGCTTTATCAAAATCTGTTTTATCTGCCAGTTAGTTAGCGTTCTATTGAAAGTATTGCAAGTTTTTTTAATCGCAAATTGCTCACTGTTGATGTTAAATACTTTTTTAATTTATTTCAACCACAAAATGATTATTCAGCATCAGTATGTTCGCAACTATTTCTTTTTTCTGCCTCGACATTTAGGCTTCATCAGTATCCTAAGATTAATTTTTATTTGTTTATTACCTACGGAATTTTTTGTTTATTTTCAAAAATGCTGCCTCCAAGTGTATATTTGGCCAATGAGTAAAATAAACATTCATTTACTGAATTTTTACTGTCATATTACGATACGAAGAATTATTTATTTGTTAGAAAAATTATTTCTTAATTCCAAAATTTTGGCGCCTCCCGGTTGGAAGCCACTGCCTTAAACTTAAAGTGATTTTACGTTGTAAATTTTTTTTAAATAGTTCAATTTATTTATGTAATTCATTAAATATGAACCAAGAATATTTGGCTTGAATGAAGCCTAGCTTGGGTGTACAAATATTTTTCAATACCAATTCACGCCTTTCGCACCAAATACGCAATGCTGCGGTTGGCACACTGCCGCACTTTACGTTGCTAGAATTTTTCCGTAATTTTGCAAGAAGCTGAGCAAAAAAATCATTTCCATTTTAAATGTTTCCACGTATAAACGCGTACGTGTGTTGCATCCAGATTACTTAAAAGTGTCAATAAAATTTATTACTTAAGATGCAAAACCTAGTAAGAGTGTACTAAACGAGATGCATACATAACCAGAACTTGAATAAATAATACTCTTATTTTCGTTGTACATTGAGTCTTATTTCGCTTCGAAATAATAATAAAAAAAAATAATATTATTTAAAATTTACATATTTTTAATGTATTTTTTGACCTTGACTATTTTTACGTACATTCTTATTACGAAAACATCTTTTGAGTATTAAAATTGAACTATTGTGTACTTGTAAAATTCCATTATACACATTAGTAAATAATAGTTTTAAATTTTTTTGAATACATGTTGACAAATATTGAATGCTAATATCAGAAATCAAGGTAAAAGTCTTCATTGAATGCACTGAAAAAACTACTTTTTTTTTTTTAAAAAATCGTTTTTTTAGAACACTAAATGTTATCGAAAAGAATAAAATACGTTAATAGTATTAAGACTCTTCATTAGAGAATTTCAATCCGAAACAAAAAGAATATTTTATTAGCCATTCAACAACTGACTTGGTCCCATTTAAGAATATCATTAAAATATTAAATTTACTACTGAATATTCAATGGTTTTATATATTGGAAGAAAACTACTAAAATACAATATTTTTACATGCGACATAATAGTTCCTGAATGTTTCAAAAAAATAAAAAAATAACTGTATTATTTTGATAAACCAGCGCTATAATGCAGTATATTTATTAAATTGGCATCTAGTTCCACGAGAATTATTTTGTAATGTACTTGATACCTTGTTGATCACCTGTGGAATTGAATACGAAGATATTTTTGCCTCGGCATTTAAAGTTTTGCGAACTGTTGTTTTGAAAATTATTGAATATATGGAAGACTTGTCTGGAGCGTTTGGGTTATGTGGGAACACAGTTGTTTTCAAGTCGTATTTTGGGTTTATCGTTGCAAATTTTCATAATAAATATACATTTTGTATTTTAATCTTTCCTTTTAATACTGCTCCATTTAAACAGATTGAGCTACATTTAAGGACACGTTAAATAGCGGTTTATCAGCGAAGAGAATTTTATTTAAAAAAAACACTATTTACGTTTACAATAAATACAGTAAGTCGTAAATAATATGTTGCGAATTTTAAATATCAATTAAAGAAATGTTTGTCTGCGTTTTAATTGTTACAAACCGGGTAGATTAAAATTTGATTTGATGTATTCCACGAACAATGGATGCGTTAGCCTACATTAAAATTGCATTAACAATTTGCAATGTGCCTTAGTTTTAAATTCGATCGTTTTAAATAATGCATTCAAACGCTTCACTGCATTCTCACAGACAATAAATTCAATACGCAATTAAATAAATCGGTGCGGCACATTTATATTACACAATAATCAAACGGATGCAATATTAGTTAAAACAAAAAGAAAATTAATTCTAGACAGTCAAATAAATTAAGGATACAGTTAATTCGATCAGTGCTCCCCAAACTATGGATCGCGGCCCCTGGGAGACTGTAGGGCTACTGCGGGGGACCGGAAAATGTTCCTGTGTTTACAGTATTTTTATTTATACATATTTTTCGCTTTACATTATATGTGTTACATAAGAAATAAGAACATATTATTCGTGATTTTACAAAAAAATGTCCTGAGAGATTGTAGAATGCAGTTGTATGCATATACAAAGACTTAATTAATTTTATTTTCGGGGCACCGTATTAGATAATATAACATCGAAAGTTGCGTAAAATGTATGTAAACGAAACAAATTAAAAACTCAATACTTTTCGTAAATTTCAACCACGACGACTACTAACGAAGCGTCTCATCAACATAAACTGTTTTTACGAGAATCGGTGGTTATTCATCCATTCAACCTCTCCTATTTGGACAGTAAGGATATAAATATGGACCAAGGAGACGTTCAGTGGTAAGCCAATCACTCTCTGTATGCCACGTTTTAAGGAGCGGATGGGTGGGGAGGAGAGGTAAGTATCAGACATCCATGCCTTTGAATACAAATTGTTGGAGAAATGAAAAATATATATTTTTTTTAAATTCGTAATATTCACAAACCCGAACAATCCAATTTTACAGACGTCTCAAGATTAGTAATTTAAGTAAAAAATATTGCATTCACGGCCTTTATAAAACTTTATTAAAATGGCATATTTAAATTTGAAACCAATATTAAATAAACATAAGAAAAAATTTAGAAAAAATATGATTCAAAACAGTCTTCTCTTTTTTTTAATTTAAGAACATTTCATTTAATACTGTTATATATATTTATACAATTCTTTGGTTGGGAATTTCTAATGACAGCAAAAAAAATGCAATATCAACAATCAAATTGAAACTCAATATGGCGTCATGTAATACGTACATCACAAAGAAAACGCTAAAAAAGCATTTGGCCAAAACAAATGGCGATCTGATAATCATTAAATAGTTGCTACCTTAAAAAAACGTTGAAATATTGATTTTATAAAAACAAAAAATATTAATTTTAAAACCAGAATATTAATATTAAATTAATAATATCATGAAAATTAATTCCAATTTGTCGTTTCTACCAAAAACATAAATATATATTTCAGCACATTAATTTAATCACCAAATTAATAAAATGTTGGTATTTATAATATGTATACGATATTTTCATGATTTGAATATAAATATTGAACTTTTAATAACGATATTCTTTAATAATTAAACGCTATAAAATATAATAAATTATGTTTAATTCGATTATCATATAACGTTGTTTTAATTATACATTTAAGAATAAACGTTATATCTTCGTGTTTTATTATTCAATATTGGAAGAAAAAATCTGTCAGATTTGACCAATAGATATTTAATATTAATGATTTTGGCACTAGAGTATGATGAATCAATACGATATCGATACATTTTCCATATCTACATTCAGTTGAATAACAATGAAATAAATCAATGATTGACCACGCCTTTTCCTGGGCTATAAAGAATTTCTTTTCCAAACAAGAATTGGTATGTCTATTTTTATTGATAACTGATAAGATAACAAGTTTATGTATAAAATCAATTAATAATTATCCATAAATAATGTTCACGTAATTTGATTTATAATGCAAATATTCATTGAACAACTGACATACGAAACACCTGATATATTGGAGATTTGTAATTATTGATAACAATGGTTTTTAAGCTGTGAGGTATGAGGTAAAAACAATGCGTCACTTTAATTATTTTAACTTAACTAACCTGCAATTATTTTTACTTTAATAATACAATTTAATCTTAAAAGATCAGGTTGCTCGTAATTTAATTGATTAGATAATGAGATATTAACTTTAAGAGTGAATCTTGTGTATTAGCAACCTTTAATTAGAATGAACTGGTTGTAATCATCGCAAACTATAAATGTGAAATTGTTATAAGCACAACACTAGGAACATACTTAGGGAAGCAATAACATTTCCAAGATCACCTTAGGCTAGGGATTCCAACTATTTGGCATTATCAACTATACGAATATCAAATAATAAAACTGAAACTATTCGAATATATTCGATTAGTTTCTGAAGTATGAAAATACTATCAAAAGCGTGGAGCGTCAACACACTTTGACTGCCCCAGGTCCGGCGTGGCGATCAGAATGATTCACAGGTTCCTTCGTCCTCTACTAAAACCCGCCCGTCAGTTCACTTCCTCTTTAATTGCAGTTAGTTTATACTAATAAATTCCTCGAAGGCAGTAACAGATACAAAAACATAGTTTAAAATACACGGTTTCAATTTAAAAACGCAGCAAGTGGTTTTACGATATGGTCGCACTTTCGACCTAAGTACTGCGGTGGCTTTGTCGGCGACGAACAGCCCCTCGGATCCGCCGAGTGCCAAGTGACCGTTCCTCTAAGCGTCGCACGCTTTTTGTTTACTGCTAACGGTAAACAAACAAATATGACAAATTATTTTTGCACGCCTCTTCAGAAACATTACATATTAAATTTGCATTAATAGGAAGAGTCTGTAGACGGTTTTGAATCGCTGGAAGACCCCTGTCCGCCTCGTAAGTACGAGGCGGTGTCATATTATATAAATACACATTTCAATACCGTTCCACTGTAAAATCATATTTAAAATTTGTAGTTGCGTCGGATTACTACAACGGTATGTCTTCATTTCTTGGGTGAAGGCAAAAATAACTACTAGCTTGAGTATTCGTTTTTGATGTCTGGAGAAAATGTGATGTGATCTTTCGTCGATTTTGTAAAATTTCATTAAATTTTTTACGAATACTATTCGAATAGTTTCCCAAATATTCGAATATCGAATAGTTAAAAAATGGCTGAATATATTCGGATATCGAATATTCGAGTTGGAATCCCTGCATTAGGCTTAAGCATGCGTACAAAAAAAAACGTTTAAACGTTTTACGTACTACAATTAAATTGAAAGTAGTAAGGATCCATAAAATATGAAGGTTATGGTCGTTAGTCGTTATAGGTCCTTAAACTCAATTTAAATTATATTCTAATGCGTACTCTGCCTAGTTAAATAATAGTATGAAAGGAGCAAGTAAGATAATGCAAGGAGTTAAGTGTTTCTATATCACAAAGATTACGTTCGTATCGCGAGTAAATACGCTTATCTGACGGTGAAAATTTTGATTCGCTAAGGAGCTATTGTGAGATTGTTTGCAGCAATTATTTCAAATTTACAATTTATCTGCGGATACAATTGTTTTTTTATACATAATATATTTATAGTTATATATTCTTCGGCAATTCAAATTTTAACGCGTAGAAGCAATTGATTTGTTGGTATACAGCAGCACTGAAATCTAGAAGTGGCTCTATTACTGCGTATAAATAAGGCCTTTTATTCTGTGCGGGTTGAAATAATACAATTTGGGAACAATTGGTGAAATCAATGTGTAAAGCACGTTGCGTGTTGTAAGCATGACTACAATATACGAACTAACGCAGCAACCAAATATATGCCATTGAAACAAAAAAAACACGTGACAATTTGAAAATCATACGTAAATACAACATACATCGCGGCAAAACCTACAACACATTTCGAGATTTCAGTATAAATATTATATTTGGCTTTTTGACAACGATCTTCAGTGCGATTATTTCACATAACATTTTGAGTTTTCGGTCAGTATTGTGAAATTCTACTCAGTCGAGACTCGAGACCACTATCAATGCGTTGTAATATGAAATCAATTCAAATTGACACTATACCAAGAATTAAATAATATCAATAGCCATAAATAAGAATTACCTAAAAACACGGTCAATTGTAACGAAATTGCCAGCTGCATACAAATAAAATTTAATATACTAAGATGGCTGCGCAGTATTGTAACGTCGCATAATATAAAATCACAGCGGACTGACAGGCGCTCAAAAAAAACATATTTTGATTATGACAAATTGAAGGTTGCCACTTAATACTGAGTTAATATTTTTATTGACCCCTCCTGCCTTCCACACAGTCGTTTTGGCGAGCGAACTTATTCGAGGGACTCCATGCAAATAAAACCATTCAAAAAAGGAACGCGAATACATTATTATAATGGACCAAATCTTACCCGATGCATCTTCGCCTTTTTTAAAAATGGCGAATGCAATAAGTTGACAGGAGTTTTTTTGGCATATGATGGACATATTTTTATTGCGTTAGCTGGAACGAAGAATATCAATTGTGACAATGAAATAATAGTATCATTTTGTAAGTCATTAAGACAACGTTGTTTTATTCAGTTCGTCAAGAATGATACATATATGGGATTATTTAGTTTAATTAAAAATAAATATATATATATCTGATTTCATTATCATCATCCGATTCATTTCGTGGAAACGATGTAACGAAGAATGTGTAATAGTCCATATAAAAAATCTCATGATAAATTGGATATAGCGGCCACCAAATCGAGAAGTTGGTGTGCGTTTGTAAAACATGTTATACCTTAACTCGCATTAGTTGACTCAAATTGCGAGACAGAGAACCGCTTAAAAGATGGAAATCAACATAAACTTTTTCAAAGTCTGTTTTCTTTTCCGTGAATCAATAAACGCCGGCCTAGGTATTCAAATTCATTTATGTCGGTATAATATTTTTCGTCCGAATCTCGTATCACAAACACTCAAAATTGAGTTGATGACCATCAAATAATCTACTAACTATTTACAAACTCAATTAATGAAATTGTTGAAGGGTTATAAATAATTGCACTTTGTGTTAGGTAGTATTCACTCGGTACACTTGAACTTTTGTTTCGATAGTTTGCACATTGTGTAAGCTAGCATTCACTTGGTACACTTGAACTTTTATTTCGATAGTTTGCACTTTGTATAAGATAGTACAAACTTAGTACACTCAAACTTTGATTTTAATAGTTTTCACTTCGAAACGGATTCTTTTAACAAAGTACCACAGACTAATTTTGATAGCTTGACTTTGAAACGGATTATTTTAATTTTGTATGTTATGGACATTGAAATAAATTATATTAACATATTACATGTCCACTTAGTACCGTGCTTCTTCATAAATACCACTCTTATAATATACTAGTGAATAAATTCTAATGCGTGGAGCAAAGACAATACAGGCGGCCTAATATAGAGTTGCGACAAGAAAACTAGTCTATGGTGGAAAATCCTATGTTGCAAGTAGTAAAGAATAAGTGACATTTCATTACAGGGTTGTGAAACTATCGATTTCAAAGTGTGAGTATTTATATTGAGTGAAAACTATTTTGTCTATGTGATAATATTTTTTCGTATGTGAAACATATTTCTTCAGTGTTTAAATATATTTTATAATGTGGCATCACTTTATTTTTAGTGAAATAATTTGTTTGTGGAATGTATTTGTTATAAGTGAAAACTATCTTTACGAAAGTGAATATCATCTAAACAAAAGTGCATTTAATTGTAAGTCATTGTTGAATAATTTTCTTGAAGTGTATTTTATACGCATTTATGGATTTAATCGTCATTTACTTGGTATCCCAAAATACTACATTATGCTATGGTAAACAATAGCAAAGTCCGACAAGTATAAAAGTCTGACAATGGCATGATGCCGAAATGGCTACTACTTCACGCAAATAATATACGTACATTTATAGTAAAGCTCGTAGTACAACATAATATTTTCGTAACGAGAAAAAAAGAGTACTAAAAATGTCATTCAAGCGTTGGCTTTAAGTAAGATAAAACTCGTACAACTGTACTTAATCTCTACCGAACGAAATCGAACAATGGATACAAACTAGAGGTCTGCAAGGGCCGTTATTTCATAAAATCACCCGGTCCGAACCCGACATTTTCATGCCCAACCCGTCCCGAATACGAGTCTCAATATCACACTTGTTACCCGAACCCGACTCAAAGACCGGATTTATTTTTCTCAGCACGAAAAAACCCCAATTTTTTTCCAATAAATAAATTCATTTTTACTTTTCAAACAATACAATTTAAGTTATTTTTTCCATATTTCCAGCGATATTCATAAGACATTTGATATAAATTATTTAAGTCATGAATAGTATTGCCTTATTATGGCTGACTCATGACCTGAACATAATCCAAAATATTTTTCTGAAAATTAAATTCCTTACCCGGGCCCGGCCCGAGCCCAAATCTGAATTATCTTTACCCACCCGAACCCGGTGAGTAAAGGTGAAGGCTCGCGGACCAATCCCTGGCCCGTGCAGACCTCTAATATAAACTTTTGTTAATTGGAATCGCCGATTGTTTCATAACAAAGTGGAATTTAGAAGCACAAAAAACGAAAACACAAGTGTTTTTATCATTTAGATAGCTTGCACGAAAATTTTTTCTGTTAAAAAAAGTAATATGTTATGTTCGTTTCATAGATTGAAGTTTAATCATCATGCAGTGCAGGAGGATAAAACAACTAGTGCATAAAGCTAGCTTGCTCTGATTATTCAATAAATGAATTCAAAATCATTACAGGCGCAATATATATTGAGACATCATGTTCAAAACAAACGCCAAAACAAATAAAAGCCGAAAGAACAATTTCCTAAAATGGAGCAGGTAAAAACGCAAAACTGAAATCAGTTACACTCCAAATAAAATTGTACGCGGACTGACAGTTTTATACAATAATCTTATTGCGGCCACGGTGGAGTTTTTTCTTGTTATTTTATTTGTCAATTTAGCGGCACATGCAACATGAGAGAACAAAATGTATAATCTAAAAACCTTTCACTCACAATGACAATTCCAAAATGGGAGCAATAAAAAACGCGGGAGCCCAAAACGAAAAGAAAGATAAGATACATCTTTATGTCCCTGGGCCCCCGGTGGAGACCCGCAGGCCTTGGTATTGGTAATAATATAACAAACATACGACTGCTGTACCCGAATTGTATCTGATGATTTATGAAATAAAACGCTATCAAAAGAAATAGAAGTATTTTAAGAAACCTACGCGAAGAGATTGTAAATGTATCAATCTAAATTAAGTGAAATGTTTGTTTGATTTATATAATTCGAAATTTTCATTTTTTTATACCTAATAAATACTATGATTACAAATAAGACTTTAAACTTGTTGCTTTTTATGAATAATACAATCTCTTAACTGCCTCTACTTTGTGACTTACATGGCCGATCTATAACATTAATTTAAGTTGTAAAAATTGCTCCCTAAATAAATAATCATACGCCGTATGACACTTATAACCTCACATTTTTCATGCATAACAGTTTATCAAATTACCCTGAATGTACTTACGTGAATTTACTAAATTGTCTGCTGCAGACGCTTAAGACACTACTTTTGTTACATCACAAATTTTTATTTTCTGTATATTAGTGATTAAGCTCTTTAACTGCTATATTATGCCAATATTGGTTTTTCAATGAATAATACGAGTGTATAAATTCACGGTGTTTATAAAAAAACTAGTGAGTACCCGCATGCGTTGCAATGCCACTCAAAGAAAGAAAGTGTTTGTGTTTTAATTCTGTTCATTTTGTGCTTTTGGATAGACAATATTTTTTGTTCCGTCTGGTGCGTACACGAATAATTCAGAAGATTTTCCGATATGTCGCCGTTTGTAAGTATTTGATTCTTTTTTAGATTTTTTTCAGAAACCGTTACGGGCATGTGCACAACAACTCACCAAAGTTTCATCAAAATCAGATGAATGGTAAAGGAACGCATACGGGACAAACAAACAAATCAACATTAATTTTTATATAGATAGATATCGCCCATGCCTTTTCTTTCCCTGTCGAGCGGGCCACTCTTCACTTTTGGTTTCCACGCTTCACCGATACGGGCTGCATTTTTTTTCGTCCAATTATTTCAATTATTTGTCTTCGTTGTCTACAGTAAAGTCAATATCAATCGGGCTCTTCTTATTGTTCAATTCACGTTCTATTTATCCTGATACTACTAATTTACTTTCGCGTCCGATCACTTTTCAAAGCGCTGGCCTACAAACGACGATCGATTCGGTCAACTGACGATCAAAATCATCACAACATTTGTGATTTGTTCACCAATTATGTCTCACGGAATAGCAATATCCATTTCAAAGGCAATAAAGGTTTGCTACACACGCTAAGATGCGAAGCGAAAGATGCAGACAAACTCGAAACGCTCATCTTTCTAGGCAATCGCAAATTCAAAGATCGCAAATTTTGACAAACAAAAATTTGAATACCTGTTCACCTATTTTAACGTACTTACAACGCGATATTAAACATTTTTTCAAAAAATTATTTTTAATTTAGTGATGAACACGAACGACGTGATAATCAAATGAAAGACACAATTTCTTTGTGATTAGTGTAATACAATCAGAATTTTCGCCTATGTGTTACTAATGTTATACTTAAAAGTAAAGAATTTGTGTCTGTAATTAAAAATAAAATACTCTGTGGTTGTAAACACACAGATTAAAGAAAATATGTCTAATTAAGCATCGACTACTTGATTATTTGACAATATCTTCAATTGAGATGAAACAAGTGCAAATAAACATTTGAATATTCATAAATAACTTGATAGAACAAATTTTAAGTATGAAACTAATCGTTTTTCAGAGGAGAAAGTATATAAAAAAAATATCAAACCATCGCTGTTCAGCCGTAGGTAAGACGTCTTATAGAGTCCATTACGAGAACGGTCGGGAGTTTTTTCCGTTATTCAAATTGAAGACACAATCGTCAATATCTATCTGTACTTGTGTGGCGTACTATGTCTCATTGTCAATTTCATGTCAGACAAAAGCGAAAATTTTATTTGCTTAGCAACAAAATACCGAAATCGATTTGCCGATTCGACAAGTATGTCGAATTTAAACGGCATATACATCGCCGTGTAATTGTCCACCAGAAGGTCGAAGAGTCAATTACTATCGGCCAGACAATAACTTCGCTATGAAGACAGCCTCATAAAACATTCCTACAGTAATTTATAACAGTGAAGACCGTCTGTATTTTCATCAAGGTTTGCAGAAGATTAACTTAATTACTTATAATATATGTCGAAAAAATCTTACCTTAGTTCTGTTCAGCGGATTCGAGAAGTCCCATCCTGGGGCCACGAATAGGTAGCCACACTTTGAGACCTTTCTGCTAGCCTGAAAAATTAAAAAAATAAATAATCAATGGTTTGTGTTCTAACTTTTTAAGCTTTCCATAAACAATTGAGACATAGTAAAACAAAAATTTGATTTCATAATCTGGTCAATTAATTGTCAAGGTGGATGTAGACTTAGGTTGTAAACTAGGTCATACATCCTAAGCCTATTCTCTTTGTAGTGTAACTTAAGATTCTGCAAGCTGAAGGGGTTGTGTTAATAGAATACGATAAAAAAAAACCTTAACAAATACTGGTCGTGACGATTCTATACACATTTTTGTTAATTTCTTTCCGTGAATTGTTGGTAAATATACTTTCAGTTTCGTGTGCGGAGAAATATTGCTCTAGTGACTATATTTTATCCGTGCCAATTAAATACAAACAAGACAGTTCATCATAAATTAACATCCTTTTATCCAATTATAAATACGTGGTTTTAAGTTATGCACCGAAATCGCGCTGACCCACATATATGTTACAATTTCAGTAGCACATTGTATAACGGCTTTATAAAACGAAATTTACAGCTAATCATAAATATCTGATTAACAATACACATTATTATCTTGCAGGATAGTTTTTCACGCATACATCAACCATATAAAAGCTACACGCACATGTCCCGAATACACTGAGAGATTCCGACGATGCACGCATCATGGAATATTTATGTGCACATTTTGGAACATACAATGTCCATCTTCGCTTAACAAAGAGTGATCGTCAAAAAATGGGTCATTTTATGATAATGTTATCTTTACTATCGTGATTTTTTTGCCACAATTGCTTCTTAATACTATTTTTAAATCAAAATAATAACATACATCAGGATGTATTTTACGGACACTGGTTTTTAACCAATGTTACAGCTTTCATTTAATGGTTAAAAAACAAGATAAGCGAGGTTAATTGTCTGTCACTTTCCAGGATTGGAAGCGGAGAGGAACAAACTATTACACATACCGATGTCTATCGATATCAATATACTAGTAGCGAGTACTCGGCATGCGTTGCCGTGCTACTCAAAGAAAGAAAGTGTTTGTGTTTTAATTCTGTTTATTGACGTGCTTTTGGATACACAATATATTTTATTACCGTCTGGTGTGAACACGTATAAATTATAAGGTTTTCCGAGATGTCGCTGTTTGTACGTATTTGATTCTTTTTTGGGTTTTTTTTTTGATATTTTTTTTCAGAAACCTTGGCGGTGTGCGCACAACAACTCACCAAAATTTCATCGAAATCGGATGAATTGTAAAAGTACGCATACGGGACAAACAAACAAACATTCATATTTATATGTATATATAGATTTCGTTTCACGGCAATTATTTGTTCCTACATCTACTTTCACGGTGTCGTCATATTATATGCAGTACGACTAGGTGCGTTTCTTGTATTTAGTAGGAACGGATAAGGAATAAATACACCACTTTTTTCCTTCCTTAGTAATACCCCGATACAATTTTGATTTTTTCCCGTTCCAAGAATTGGTTAGCTACTTCATCAAATTGTGATTACAGCAAAGCTTCGGCGATTCTTTTTATGACGTTTTCTATATTTCTCTTGTGAATCATATTCAATAATTTGTACCTATACAAAATGACATATTATTTTTAATATATTTAACGATAGTAAACGAAGTGAAAAACACTAGATACAAACTGTGATACTTTCCTTAAAAATCATAAAAAGAATATGTTTTTAAATTAAAATGATGCATTTGCATATGTTTCAAGTCTTTCAGAGTTCTGTTTTTTATTTTCCGTTTTAATTAAATCTAAATAATTAATTGTGCCGAGTTTGAATAAAAGGTCATGTGGAACTACAGTCGCTATTTATGTTTTTATTTTAATCTAACCACTCACCATTTCACCAAGAATTATTAACATAAACCAAAACGTTTTAAAAATTGGCACATATTAAAATTGTGACCCAGTCTTAACAAAATATGAAGTTACTACGGTGAATAATAATATGCGAATAATTAAGATTGCCAAAGATTATATTCGTAGTTTTGACAAGGTAGTGCATTTAATTAACGATTATTCCATATTGGGCACCGGCTACCCTAGGTCAATTAGGAGTGAAGTACACAGTGAGGCCCGTGAAAGGAATTCCTGGGCGGCTCTGTAGCGGAATACCTGGCGGAAATAAAAACGGAACGTTGAGCGAGCGCGTGACGGCTGGACCGCCGAGCCGAGCTACACCACTTCCGGAACGTGACGCAGTGGCAGCCATATCGCGGGGATTTCATATTTATGTATACATAAAAAAAAGACAATAACATTATCGAGGTCCAGCTCGTGGTCAATGTCATTCATTAAATGTATTCTTGAGACCATTGCCCTAAAATGCATCTACTGACAAACAAATGGGCGATTCTATCAATTGTCGTCAGACAGTCGCTTTAGTTTCTTTGCGTTAGTTTATATAAGTCCATATGCATTTCAAAACAGTGCATCATTATTTGTCGAAACTTTTCATTGAATATTGTAAATTCAAATCTGTTCCTTCTTATACAAATGAGCAATATTAATTTATTACCTATGTATTCTACTTATGCTTTTTGTGATATAGAGGGTGATTGGTTCCATAAGGTTAATAAACATTCCTTTGACATAATATCTTGTTGATTAGAGACCGGAGTAGGAAACCTGCAGCCTTGTATGTTCTCGAGTGCAACCTTTTGACCTTATCCAAATTTTTCATTCATCTACAAAACAATGAACATATATTTTCAGGTATATTTGATTCAAGTTACTTAACCCTTTGAAGAGTATGGCCGCATATGTGCTTCCTAGTGTTGTTTTGTCTATTATCAATAGCCATTCTCTTATTTCTCATTAAATTATTATTATTTCTTTAGATATGGATACTTAACATATTTATCAGTGATTTTTGGCCATCACATTATTGTTTTGTTTGTTTCAAATGAACAAAAGAATTTTGTAAAAAGTTATTATTTGGAAACAAATTGGTAGCCATATAATATAGAGTGCAAAATTCCATTTCGGTTCGATCGCCCCCCCTTCTTGGAATCAGTGGTAGTAGAGAACCACGTGCGTACAGAACGCAATAAAAATCTACACCCAAATTTGAAGTAATAGCTTCTAGAAAATTATTTAAAAGTTATAACGAATTCCTAATTAATTTAGATTTTTAACTATGTGTTTTAAAATTCTAAGAAAATATTTGCTACTCGATATAATAAGTAATATTCTTCCCAGATTGACTCATAACTAAAAAAAATGTTTTATATTTTTGTGTGTGGTAATAGTAAAAATAATCAAAATATACGGAAAAACGTAATTTAATAAAAAAATAACTCACCACTCAAAGGGTTAAATGCGGCTTTCCAACATGAAAAGGTTCCCTAGCACAATTCGGCCAAAATTAGAAATGAAAATATATAGCATCGAAATGCTACAATATGCTTATGTAAAAAAGTATGTAAACAAAAAAGCTCTCTTTGTAAAATGAGTGTGGACGATGTACAATACATTTAATAACAATTCGTTTTACATATGTTGTATAAATATGTGCGTGTTACGTTAATACTCGAACGAAAGCCTTAGTATCCTTCAATGATTCGTCTCGCATAATGAGATAATGTCGAAAGCCAACACGCAATGAGCTTATGATGATGATTGATGCGCTACCAACGGCCTAGAAATATAATTAAAAATTCTCTAGGGTCTTAGCAGCGAATTCAGATTGAACAATACATTTCCGGATACAATAAATACATGTTTGATAATATTAAATTGATCTTTTTATCATAATCAATCTTAATTTCCTGTAAAATATAAAACGGCGTATTGTTAGCGTCAATATTACTAGGAAGACAAAGCTTTTTTAATGATCATTACACATTTTGAAACAAAACGATAAATTGCATTGTAATCACGCAGTGGTGAATTTCAGTAATAAACCACTTCATATTCGAATATACACAGCTTAATATGCAAACCGGCAAAATCCAAATCGGAAAATTTTAATGAATAGGTAGAATAAGATTCTCTTGATTTCTCAAAATGAACCAGTGGACCAATGACTAAATAGGTTGGGCGTACTGCAATTTGCCAGCTTACCTTCGATTAAAGACCACAATAAGTGAACTCGATGTATTAAATTCCTACTGGTTTATAATACTAAAAGAAAATCTAGACGAAAGAAGCGTATTTAGATCTACGCACCCGCCTAGAAAGCGTGGTGAATTATTAACAATCAAACTGTTAAAATGGCGACTAACCATTATTAATTATAGCAATTCAATGTTTGTTTATTATGTAACATAACAGACTTAAAAGCGTTGATAACTGACAATAACTTGAGTCAATAAAATATGCTAAAACATGCTATTTACGAAACCGTTTATAGTTTTAGGCAATTCAAATTTTAACTATAAAATGATTTTAAGTATATTCTTATTATTGTTAACTGTCGATTTTTTAAAATAAATCAGTTTGATATATATAATAATATGTAAACTTGTTTAATGCTGAGTGGACGAGCGTTAATATTAAATTAATTTGAAAAAAACGAGTCCCGGAGACTGGACTGGACGTGCCCATGTTTGTCCGACAGCTTCCACATTTAAAAATAATACAATTTAAATTATGACACCGCGCCTTACGTGAGTAAATATTATGTAAAAAGTGGAATATGAGAGTACATACGAATTGCTCAGAGTCCAAGCAAATGAAAGTGGACTCAATTATTGGCATTGAATTACTAATTCTATGATATAAACACATCCAACTCGATTTGATAGTAGTTTGATTGATCACTTTGGTTAGGTAATATGACAGCGATAATCTGAAGCCTACGCATAAGTGGCGCCACCTCCTGATAAATCAATGCGACAATAATTATTTGTCTATAGTGTAGGAGTGTTTTTATCGTACGTTTTTAATTTATACAGTCCCCAGAGAACGATTTTTTCAATCGAAAATCAATACAAAAACCTGGCTGAAAGCGACAGATATAATTTAGTTATAGAATAACACACCGTCTATTTTGTTGCCGAGACATTGAATATAAAAAATATATATTTATTTAAAAAAACATTCTTCGCATATGTCACTTACTTGTTAATTTATTTGACCTCATACAAAACTAAACACACCTGAAAACCTGTGTATAAATCAAGGTTCAATGTTTTATAGGTGCATATACAATCTTCCACAAATGTATCATTATAATATAAAGCCGACTGTGAACTCAAAATTCAAGACGATTCCGTAAGCTGCATTATGTATCGCGTTTATGACATGTAGTATCTATGAATATACAATGGAAAGCCATAAAGTTGAAATCTGACTGTAAATTACCACAATTGTTGTCCAGTGAATATACCTAATCTTAGTTTTCTTCAAGAGTTCAAAAGCTTTTTTTAAGTTTTAATCATTTTACCAGAGCTTGCCACATAAGTTTAAGGTCCTGCCGATTCTTGACCTACGACCGTTTGTGCTACTATCTATTATAATGTTCCTCGGCGGTCGGTGACTGAATAAATATACTTTGCAATACATATTATATAATATAGTATACGCATATAGTATATACGATATGAAACACCTGAAATCACTTTCAACACTATGAAATTCTTGACATGTTGCCAATATCTTTGTTTCGTTGTCACAAAGCATAGCAACGGCATTCTAATAGCGACATGAAATATTTAAATCGTAGTTGCGATTATTTCATCACAAAAGCCAATTAATTATAATTATAATATTGACAATGATAATTATTGAATAGTTAACACGCACAGATATGCAAATCGAATGCCAATAGAAATGTGCGAACTAGCAAGTCATTAACATTATTTCTCTTTTTAATTAATTGGTAGTCGATTGGATGCGAGCTTCAGAAGATAGCAGGAGGTTAAGGAAGCACGTCAAACGTGCACTTTAAACACCTCGCCTGTGTTTATCTTAACTGATTCTGCGAACCTGATACATTTTACACATCAATATTATTTTTGTGCGTTTACATTGCTATCCTTTCACATTTGAATAATAATTAACTAATAAGCAAAATTATATTTTATTAATCGTAAACATTGCTATATTCAGATATCAAGTAACAAATACTTTCGTTTGTGGGTCATCAGATGAAAAAAATATGATTAAGTGAAGAATATGAGCACTATCAATAATCACAACAAAGTGTCATTACAAAATAATAATTATTGTAAAACAACTGCAAACCGAGAAATCTTAAATACTTCAATATTGGAAATAAAAATTATTAAAAATCAAATTACGTACTCCATTTTTTTTAACTTGTGTGCAAATAAAAGTATAAAGAGTTCTTCAAAACAGCTGATTCACTATTTTTCCAACGCAAGTAAGTATAATTTACATGGAAATATACAAAATCTCAACAATTCAAAAAAGCAAGTGAGTATGTATGTTTGAGTGTATGAAATTGCTAACTATCTATTGTATTAGGAAAGTTCACGGGTAAGATCATTCAATCAGAAGTATATTTATATATCAAGATATCCATATCACCATACTCACATAAATCGTGTAAATTGTTTATGTTTAAAAGAAACCTAAAGACAAGATCTTTGAGTTCATTCCTGTTTATGAGAGTAGTTTCAAGATCTTTAAACCTCTATATTTATTGATTTCATAGACATCTAATTATGTTGGTTATTGGTGACTAGTTCATTCACTGCACTGTCTAAGAATATTTTAATAAAACAACCAAAAGAAATTCAGTGTACAGTTGGAATTTAATGAAAAGATTCTCCTGATTTTTTCTTAGTATTCTGACAATAAAAAAATTGTAAGCATTAAATTCTTCAATGGAAAAGATATTTCTGTACTACAAAGAATCTGTCATATTAGCATTGTGAATCATAACCGAGCGACATGACATGCCGATGATTTCAGTCACATTTCGAAATTTCAATACTAAGCACATGGCGGAACTTTGGCATGTGTATTTGCCCGGTGAAAGAAGAGCCGATGTGTTAGAATTTGGATGTCTCACCGTTCATTGATTTATTGTAAGTAGTAAAGAGCGTGAGGTATGCCAGGCACGCACTAAAAAATGTGAAACTTCGTATGAAAAATGGTCTTGAAGAAACAGCACAGAGCGCGAAGGAATTTATGAAATCGGTTAACTTAATTATTCGTCGATATAACTTTATTAGGTAGCATGGCCTTGTTCATGATTGGTAACATAAATTAAATATTAATGTTGACTTGGTAATTATGTTTGAAGGAAGGTTGGCTGATGTATATTTCTTTCTGTGTTTCATGTGGGGTATTGAATCATTGGTTACTTAAACAGGACTACTCGCTAGACAGACTCAACAATCCGATACGGAGGTGCAGTTAAAAGAATTAAATTAATAGACCGACCATTCTTCAAATAGGATATGTTTTGTATCACAAATATAATATCGTATATTAATTGCGAATGAATAGTTGTGTATCGATTAATCAGCTTCCATTTTAATATAGGATATAAAAGAACGATATGATTAGACGAAGCCAATCAATCTCGATTGGATTTGAATACTAACTTAAATGAATAGGTAGGGGGATCCAAGCCCTGACCCGATAAAACTAATGAACACGTATAATGTAATACGTTGTCTTTAAGTAATTGATACATATCATACATAAAAACTATTTTGAAAAACGTACTAAATTTGCACAATGCATATTGTGAATAAGGAATGATTTATAGAGTAACTTGTGCGATCACAATTTTTGAAATCATATTTTTTTATTCATTTATTGTGACAACTAAAATACTAGGTAATGTAGTATTTAACAATACGCCATACTATTACATATTTTGAATTTTCACTTTTCAGTTGAGATAAACTCAGTAAGAAATGAAGTTGCAAAACCCGAAACCCTAAATCTCAAATAGTCTGATAGTTGAACTTGACAGGACTTAACTTGGAGCCTTTTGATCATCAAGAGGAGTTACTGCGAAACGGAAAAGGTAATGAGAAACGGATCTTTATCGTTATCTTTATAATTTGAAATAATATTTTTAATGATGACTTTCCGACAAGGATTAACAGTGAAAAATAACGACTTAGTTTTTGAAACGGTGAAAACAATCAAGAGAAACATTCGATCGATTTTCTAATAGTCATTCTTTTTCTGGCACAAAAGGGGACAAACAATTCACGACTCAATTAATTCGTCACCGCGTAAAAAACAACGTAAAAGCGAGGAGAAGAATCTTCGCATAATTATGTCATTTGCACGAGTGCATCTCGCAGACTAATAGAAACTATGTCAGTCACGAAGAAATATTACTATTATCTCGAGAAGGAATAAGTTATTAGTTCTCAGATCCAGCATTACGATGTGGGACAATCTGATAAGGTAATCGACCACTAAACAGTTCCATAGCTGCGCTGCAATCTACGCAAATAGTTTTACCCCTTCGTTACGAGATATGCTCGAGTCCCCGGTAGTTCATATAATTCATTGAAATAATCTTTTTGTGATAGGTTATAGTGGCTAATGATAGATTATCGTATATCCTAATCACAGAAAGGAACGAACATTATTGATTCCGTATGGTTTATTTAAATATACAGATTTATAATATGTATAAGAATTCTATTTGAATTATGATTACAAATATTGATGGAACGATTTTCGTAAAAATATTGTATTTATTTTTAATCAATTTAAACGAGTACAACTTCACTGTAAAACAATGCTTTTTCAAATAATCAATAGATTATATTATATATACATATATCATATACATTTATATCTAAAAGCAAAAGGCGCTAGTGACATTTTGGTGGTTTGGAGTTGAGTGAAGTTTTGATTTTGTAATTTGTTTTCTCTATATGATAATCAAAAGTACAAAGGAAACAAAACATTTAAAATCACAATTGAAAAATAAAAAAGATAACTTGTGTATTTGCAAACTTATCTTCGATTTCATGAACGGCAAATTATATTTTTTTAAGTAAAATATTACGAGTTGAAAACTTCATAGCAATTTAAGTATATTTAATTTGATTTTTAAGAAACAAACCTTGGGTGAGAAAAGAAATTTAAAATTTTATTTCGCTCCATAATCACATGCACGAGTGCATTTTTACTTTTGGGAAGACGATATTTAGTGGTGTTTAAAATTGCTGTGCCGAGGGAAAATCACGTTATGAATTTAAAAAAATACTGTACATATCTAACAAATTGAAAAGAGAAATTAATGTCTACAATGTCGAAACAGATTTCAGAAAAAAATGAAATATAAAATATTTATGTACAGAATGCAATTGTCCAATTACAATTTAACCGCGTTCTGCCTTATTAAAATAGTCCGAATGTAAATTAAATGAGAAATGGACCTTTTACCACGGTTACTTTATTAAACTATATAAAGAAAGTGTAGTTTTTGTACGCGATAAAAGTCCCACGGCGAATTTTTTTGGGTTAATAAAAAAAATTACACTACATACATAGATTAATTAGTGACATGCGTGCGTTTCCTAATTAAATCATTCTGAAGTTATCTTCGTCGTAATTCTTAGTTTATTGCAAAAAAGAAACAGTACTTCATAAATGCTGATTTTCTATACATACACACAATATAACCGTATTGTGAATAATCGAATCTAAGGTCTAAGATACAAACTATGTTTATGACTGATAAAACAAACAAGAAAATAGAGGATTGAAATAATATCTGCTATTGGAAACAGATATGGCGGTAATAACTAGTTGTGTCATTCTGCGACCGGGATACCTATTTCTTGGCTGCCAATAGAAACTATAATGCTTCTCAACTTTTTTAATCCAACTCCAAATGACCCACTTGGCACTTCGCGTATTATTAAATACCATTGCATTAGTTTTTTTTATATTTAAATAGGCCAGTATCTATAATATAATGCATAACAACTGCGATGGCATTTTCGCAGGGACACAAATTTCTTTTCTTAGATTCTTAGTCAGCTTGGAAGCTGTATTAATTACGCTTCGCGATCAGAACATTCCAGAAAGGGTATAAAAAGTTTATTCGTTTAATATAAAATTTCAGATGTCTTTAGACTTCAGATGTCTTTTCGCCTCTAGTTGATCTCGGTGGCTTTATTATAATTATCTGAAAATTCAAAAAAAAATACCTGGCAAGTTGACTGTAATGTCAAATATGTATATTTCAATATTCCAAGGTTGAATATTTGATTGTAAAGATTGCAATCTTATAAACAGCTCATACAACGAACCATATATTTACAGTAATGCCAGGACTCTGAACGGGATCTAATTTGATCAGTCCTGTATATAAGCGTTTTGAATCTTACGTTTTTCTTATCTTATGGTCAATAATTTAGTTGATAATGCTCGTGATGAGCGAAACCGGTACTAATGGTTATAAACATGTGGAAGTAAATAGTGAAACAAATTGTATTTTTTTTAATATAATGCCTTTCCACCAAGATTTGACGGTTAACACCTTAAAAGTAATATCAGGTGATTGCTAAAGAACGGATCTATCTTGTTTAACTCCCCATTACCCCAAAAGCTAAAGCCTCGTTTTCATTTTCTCATTAAAGTTTTTTTAGCAGTGTATTCTTTTTAATATCCGAATTTAGTCAGCGGACACCTATCGAAAAATTAACAACAAACCTTTTTTAGAGCTTTCTCTATCTTACAAAATAGTCGGTAAGAATTTTAAAAATGGAACAATAATTTATTTAT
This sequence comes from Himalopsyche phryganea, assembly GCA_022494535.1. Taxonomy (NCBI): domain Eukaryota; kingdom Metazoa; phylum Arthropoda; class Insecta; order Trichoptera; family Rhyacophilidae; genus Himalopsyche; species Himalopsyche phryganea. The sequence continues at coordinate 1,356,956 of JAGVSL010000001.1, read as the reverse complement.
GAAATAAAAACCACAAACAAGAAAGACATTGTGTGTTTGGAATCATTGAAATAGACAAATTACGATTTGCTACGTTTGAAACACGATGGCGGTTTCACACGATGTTGAGAAAGACACAATAACTCAAAAATATTTAGCAAATTCACTTTCATAAGTTGCAACAAATTCACAACGATGGGTAATTTTTCGCAAAATTTAATATCAATCACGAAAAAGAACGTTTAATAACAATCTGTCAGGTAATTTTAAATTATTCCATTTGGATTAATTATAATTGCTGCTTACAACACCAGAACAATAGACATTTTTGCAGTATGGAGAAATTTTCACATCAAGTTAAAATTAGTTTGTTAATATTTTTGACATTTTTCATCCATTAAGTGTAAGATGAAAATTATATGTATCATTTGGACACACACTTATACAACGTTAAATGGTAGTAATTATAAACAGTTATGAGCTGTTTGTACGCGAAACACATTTGCTTTGTACGTCTCATTTGGTGGTTTAAACATAATAATGGATTTCATCAATGAAATGCGTGGTTAAAGAGCAAAAGTTGTTGAAAAAAAAGTGTGTGTTTTTGTGCAAATAATTATAATATGACTGGTTACTAAACCGTGTTCACATCTTATTATGTATGTTTTCCAGGGCTGTGGAGACGTCCAAAAAAAGCGTGACTGCGACCCCAACTCCGATATTGACCAAAACCCGACTCCGACTGTTCTGAATTCGATTGCTACTCCGACTCAGATTACGACAAAAAAAAGTGTAATTTTGTCAGATTTTTTCCTACCTTTAATATTTATGTGTAATTGGTCTTCAAATTAAACACCAATCAACCAATCCGGCAAATATCCAAATGTTTCATTTGGATTGTACACTTCCATGTATTTTGTCACTAACGACCCGGGTTTCGCCTTTCGGCATCTTCAGGCATTCGAGCACACGAATGGACTCGAACTCAGTTTAAAAACATGTTTAATGTCAGTTCGAGTCCATTCGTGTGCTCGAAAAAGATGCCGTAGGCACAAAATCTCAATAATCCAAATTTAATATTGAAATTCCATCAAGCACCCTCAGTCGATGTCTTAAATTATATCAAATGTTTCATATTATACATATCGTCGTTGTTCTGGAAGAAAATACCAACTGAAAAAATGTAGTTTTAAGTAATTGGACTTTCAAGTTTGTTACATTGAAATGCTATACCTTTTTCGTTTTGTTTGTTTCCACAAAACTGTTTGTAAGTAAAAGAATAATTTTGAAAAATAAGTGTGTTCTTCCATACGGTAGAGTTTGAAATAAGGAACATTTTCGTATAACTAACTCAATAGATCATTTTTTCGATTTGGTATTTTATTCCAGAACAGCGACGATATAATAAATACATATATTGCAGGACAAGAAGATGTCATAACAATAAATAAAAATGAAACCTAATGTACTTGTTAATAGACGCAGAAATGCAAATATTCACTTTATAGAAAAAGAAATCGGAGTCCACGACTCCGACTCCACAGCCTTGATATTTTCATTACTTAATTATATCATCCGTGCTTATGCAAAACGTTCCAGTTTTTTCAAAAGTGCTTTTATTTGATAATCATAATTTACACAACCACAGTAATTAAAACTCGAATTGTTATCGAAATTCAGCTTAAAAAATTGAAAAAATTCAGAGTTGACAATTTTTGGCAAGGAAAAAAGCATTAACACTAGATTTTAATATTTTTTCTTTAATAACTTGTTTAATTATTGTCAGATAACAAAAATAATACACCAATTTACTGGTCCATCATGCACTTCAAGTTTGTGTAAAGTTATTTTGACTTTAGCTCAAAATCAAATCAGCGTGTTTCGTGCCTCTTGTCAAATTGGTTCGGTGGGGTTACTCCCTTTTCCCAAAACAATATCAATATATTTTAAATTTCTCACAAAGATTGGTTGAATAAAATCAAAATATTTAAGACGATACCGTTTTGATGTATGCTAATGATAGTTGAAAATATGCGCTGGTTTCACTAAAATAGAACAAACTTTAACCTGGGGAGTATATTTACTCGTTTAGCAAAACCGGTTTTGATCTTCAACTAAATATACATATGTTTTCGTTGCATATTACACATGTATTTAGAAATAAACCAATTATTATCCTGTCATAAATTTCAATATAAAGCAATAAATCAACAGAATTAAAATACCTCAGCAGCTTTTTTCATTTTCTTTGTTCGGTAATGAGTTTCGATTAATTTACATACGATGTGATTTATTTGACAATTTAAATTGGCCAATATTTTAATGGAGTCGCTAAGTAATGCACAACTCAAAAATGATTTTTCGACGCCGATGGCGTTGCGGCATTTTATTAAGGCACCTTTTTACCAATATTTATTTCGAGCACAAGTTATGTCAAAAAAATGACTTCATTCTTAATAATGCGGCAATGTGAAAATACTATTAACAGTTTTTATTGCCAGAAATCATTATTATAAAATAGTCTATAAAGCCTTTTTCACATTATGCACTATTCATTACTTATTTATGATAGCTATTTTGAGTCATAAGGATGTGAATGCGAATAATAGTAGTACTCCATTTAAATAACCTTTTATTATTAGACATTATAAGTCAGCAGTCGCCAACCTTTCGAACCTGGCAGACCACTTAACCGACAATTTTAAAAAAAGTCCAAAACCCCATATAACCGTCCCTAACATTGCAAAGATCATAATAAGTAAGCAATGATTAAAATCATGCATTAAATTCATTCAGTATCAAATGTTTTAAAGCCGTCATCCACCTAGATCTTGGAATCTTGGTGAAGAAGTTATTAACTGTATTGAGTGTAATAATCTCTAATGAAACATTTTTCTGTGAACCTGTGTAATCATTTTTCCAAGCACTAAACTGAAATAAAGTAAATATATCCGTTGAACACGGGGTTTTATTGTTGTGTCGGAAAGTGAGTCCAGCCTGAAGCCGTTTAATGTGGAACGGCTGTGTGTAGAGTAAAATGGACTGTGTCTGCTTTGCCTCTCTAAAAACTCTTCGACTTTATTACATAATAATTACATTTTCTAATTACGATATGGTAATAACGTTTGTTTTATTTTAACAAATATATTAGTGCGTTTACTGCATGGTTGAAATAAGTTTATGGTTTCGTAGCTCCAATGAAATTACTGCAACAACTCCAAGAACAACTGAAATTTCTTCAATCGAAATATTTAATATTTAAGTGTCGTCGTACTTTCCTCAAACACAATTGTGTATTTACTTGAGAAACATGCATTATACTAGGATAAAAGTGTAAAATAAATACATGTATTTAGTTCCACAAACTTTGTCAACTAACGTCAATATTTCGGTAGCATGCCATCCACAGGACTGTGTCATTGTCTATACTGTATGACTGTAAATTTCTTTCTGTCAGAATGAGCTGGAATAAGGTCACCAACCTTAAACAATAGGGAAAAAGAATATTAATTCTTTAAATAATAATGTCTTACACAAAGAATATTATTGGCCTGTGTCGCAGAGAAATATAGGCTGATGTAATTGCATTGAGAGTATCTATTCCAAATGATCATATTGGCATTGGATGTTTTAGTGAAATGCATTTTGTACATCAGCGCCGGTTTATATTTGAAGCGAGGACCACTGGGTTAAGATACCGCGGTATGTTTAATGAAACATTTGCCACCCGGCCTGTAATAGCAAATACTACAATTGCAATCGTGACGCTAGTTACTTATCAATTTGCTTGGTCGGTCAATTTCTGTTTTAACATGTCGCGGTCCAGAATCTAATTTGAGAAACCTTTCAAAAAACACAACAACCAACAGTAATACGTAGGTATAACGAAAAACTATTAATTCATAATACACATTACATTTAAACAATCTGTGTGACCAGGCTGCTATCATTTAGCTAGCGATAAGACATCCGCGTAACGATTAGAAGGTTCCAGATTCAAGATAAAATGACGACTTTTTCTATTATAAATTTGAAATTTAGTGCATGGGTGTTTGTGATGTTTTTTTTCTTCTGAAGTATCTTGAGTGACATTGTCAAAGTCATATAATTTCGTTTTGAAATTTAAAAAATGTCTGAACCTTTGGCAAGTACTAATGAATCAGTATTACCTTATCGATCCTTACATAATTATAAAATAAAGCGAAATCCGTCAATTGAAATGTACGCCCAAGTATAATGATTGATAAACAATTCATCATCATCATGAGATGAACATTTTAAAAATGTCTGAACCTTTGGCAAGTACTAATGAATCAATATTAACTTATCGATCCTAACATAATTATAAAATAAAGCGAAATCCGTCAATTGGAATGTACGCCCAAGTATAATGATTTAGCCTCCAGGAGTTATTCCTGACTTCTAACTATCCTTATCACCGACATTTTTGTCTAGCCAGTGTGGTTCACGCCTTTCCTTAGACGCTCTGCCAAATTTATGGGTATAACCTACTAAGCATGTTCATGTCTAGCCATACGAGACACATTACTCAGCCATTGTAGCTTCTCAAACATGATTGATAAAACTGCGCTAGAATAGATCGTACAGCCCATAGACTTCAGAAATGCATCGTTTACCTGATACGTAAATAAACACTGACTTTATAATCGTTTTGTTAAGAGTGCACTTGGCTCTCTCAGATAGGAAGTAGACGTGAATTAAAATAATTCAAAAGTAAAAAGTAGCATCTGTTATCTGCTATAATTCGTCCGTTGGTTTATTTCCTCGGTAATCTTATTGTTTTTATTCGCAAAGGAACTAAGGTAGATGAAGCTGCCAATTATTGAAAGATACGTGTCTGTGGAAATGATATTATCTAGGTATATGCAGAACGTTGTAGCATTTCGTTTAGAATATTACGTCAACTTATAATCGTGTAATAAAAATAGCAAAACTTCAGTTATTGTCTCGAAAGGAAGCTGTTTATTTCAAATAAAATCAAAGTCATCATCTCACAATAGAAGTCGGATGCTCAGCTGCGTGGTTCGAAGGAGTTAAGTCGGCAGCTATTGTACGTACAACAATCCGGGAGGCAGGTCTCGGGTCTCGGCTAAGCGAAACATTATCCGACCGATCACGCTGCGAGTTATGAGGATTTGATCGAGGAAAGGGATTTCTAGGTAGACCCATAGTCTGGAAACGCGCAAATCAATGAGCAATAATAGACAATGCAGCGAAGTCGCTCTGGTTGGGAATTCACGAAGCTTTCAAAGTTGCATCGATAAGTTAACTTTGGTATTATTGCCTTGTAAAACGCACGGCTATTAAATCAGCATGATCGGTTTCATTTTATTGGAGAAAGATTTTTGTTCTGTTTATACAAAATTTCTCCATATAATATATCGGCGTTGTTCTGGAAGAAAACACTAAATCGAAAAAATGACATATTGAGTTAGATATACCAAAATGTTCCTTATTTCAAACTCTACTGTGTGAAAGAAGAAATTTATTTTTATAAATTACACTTTTACTTAAAAACGGTTTTGTACAAACAAAATGAAAAAGGTATGGCATTTCAAACATCTGACAAACTTCAAAGTCCAATTACTCAGTATTTTTCAGTTAGTGTTTTCTTCCAGAACAACGACGATATATTAGGCATAATGGCAGAACATGAATGCAGTGCGATAGATTTTAGGACGGTCTATCGTCTGAAAGAAACAAGCTCAGCGATATTATATGTATTTTTTACGTAATTTGAAGAAATTAATGAAAAAGTCAATTTAATGTACTGTAAGTAATTATTAGCAAAAAGCCATAATTAATATTACTATAAAAAAGAATTAGTTATAATTCAAGCGAGACTGTAAATGGTCAACGCATCTCATAAAATTTTTAATTTAATAATTAATGGTTAAGGTATGTAAATAGAAAAACATTATGATTTTCTAAAGTCGATTATCTCCAAACAAGGTTTTTTGACTTATCACCTTCTGCCAGTTTGACGTCGATATATTAAACGAGTTGAATAGTTAAATCTCTTAAATTGTATTATGCATTAACTTTTTTACGCTTCCTGGGTTTCCCCATACATTTTCAGCGACAACAAGAATCAACTCTAACTGACTTACTACCCACCTTGCATAGTGGAATAAGTTTAGGATATTGGGTAAAATATCGGGCTTGTAGCCGAGTGGTCAATTTAATTGCCTTCGGCTGCGATGTACACGGGTTCGAGTCCCAGTATGGACACTTCCATGAATTGGTTTATGGATTCGTGTTCAAAGGCATGTGATGTATAAATTCCATTCGATCCTAAAAACTGGACCCAGCAAAGCGATATGTCAACATTGCTAACCACTAGTTTTGTCGTATCTTTATCTTCCTATCCTTACACTCTCAAAAAAGAAAGTTTGAGCAACAAGCATTTCTCGTAAAAATACTTCTTTTGAGATAAACTCTACTAGGAGTACATATGTTCCACTTAGGGAGCGGACATAACTACAAAGAACACTAATAAATTCGCTTTAAAAAAAACAACAAGGTTTTTGGATGTATATTAAATTAGTATACATTATTAACATTGTAGGTCCTGAAATACATCAACGTTGGTCATTGCGACTAGATGATCTGCGGGCAAACGGGCAGTAGTCTTGGAGGGTAAGAGTCTAGATCATCATGAGAACGTAGTGTGATTTCGGAATACATGACGCGCGGTGATGTTGCGGTCAGGGCTGGCCACCGCGAAGCTGCCACGTCCACCTGCGGCAACTCAATCCGCTTTTTATGAAACCCTATCTTGCTTGATGCTGACGAGAAAAGAACCAAGTCCGATGGCACGGCTCAACGAGTGCGGTTGGGAAGGAAAGCATGACGATCGTAAGGTACCTATATGATGTCGATCGAACTAGAACATTCGCTACATCTGGATACGCTTTGAATCGGAGAAATGAAGCAGTGAAGGCATTACAAATTAACACGATTTTTAGAGCGAACTAGGAACATCAATTTAATTTCTACATAATTGAGACCAGTTTTTCCTATTACGAAAGCATTGACCAGTTTCGGATTTTATTATTAAATATGTGGAACGATGTACAAATTGAGATATAATAAAAATAACTGTATGTAGACTATACGCCGCATAACTTTGCAATTTTTACTACACTCTACACAGAGCGTGTCAGTGTATTAGTATGTATGGATCCCGTGACCCTAGAGCAGTGTGTATATGATCTTAAATCCTAGAGCCGGACCTTAGAGCCGGGAGTGCAAAGTTATACGGCGTCTACACTACATATCGTAAAAATTATATATAATTATATCGATGGTGTTTTAGCCAATTGATGTAATTCTCAAAAAATATGAGTTAATGATTGGGCCATGATTTTAAAAACAACAGAGCAGGTTTCGGACAAATGATGTAAATTATAAAAATAAATTGACCGCTTTTTAGAAGGGAAACATCATTTTACATCGGTCTTAAGCCACCATTATATCAACACTCCCTTCGTATAATCCCGCATCTATAAAAATGAGAATTTGCAGGAGTGCATTTGAAAGATTTATAACGCTACTCACCACATAATGTTTTCGATAAAAACAGTTTTTACTTTCTCCTGAACAATTTAAATTTTGAGGTTTACATCAATTGGCCAAAACACCGTCTATACATAATATACAAGATAGGTATTATTGAACCAGCAGTACTAGTTTAGTTTAGTAAGTAAGCATTCTCAATAGACGAACATCGAACATTCTTTGGGACTGCCTAATTATGTCTATTGAAAAGATATTCTGTATTTTTCCTGCAGAAATAGTCGCGATGGTCCTATTGGACATCCGGATCTGGTTTCTTCCCCAGAGAACTTTTATCAGTTCAAAAAATTTGCGGCCTCCTTTGGAGAAAAAGTTTACCTTCCCTGCCCCTCACCATTTAATCCTTAGTTGTTGCCTCACTATAGAGCGTTTTGTGTATTCAAATTAATTGTTAGTTGATGAATTTAATATAATTATTGTATACTCATCATATTCCTTTAAATGTTAGATTATTATTATTTCTTATTGTTACTTATATTATATATATTTATTGTGGACTTAATGTATTATTGAGGAGACATGATATCCGGCATGATACAAACAAGTTCATCGCATTAAAAAAAAAAAGACGAATATCGAACACATGAATTTATATAAATAAAAAAGAAGATTCTCACAACACAATTTTTATAAATACTACATACTGACTTTCCAATAAGAAACACTTTAATGAGATCTTCAATCATATGAAATAATAAAGGGGGGGGGGGGGAATGAAAAAAGTAGAAGAGGTTTTAGTTGAATTCACTTATTTTTTACTTTTTAGTGACCAATCGCCCAACTACGCTTTTCATGTACGGGTAGAGGATCTTTCTGCACACCCTGAGTGCACGCCATCAAGTCTTAAACAGTTACTTTTGAGATAATTAACGTTTGCTACGTCACTAGACACTGCCTTAAAAAAACAAATGGGTAAGCAATGGTGGGTGTAGGAGGGATGGTAAGGAAAACAAATGAGTATCATGAATTTATATTTAAGTATATTTCCAGCTGTTATTTGAAACTAGTGCCGTTTGCTTTCATCGATATAGCAAACAAGAGTCTTCTACTTGCTAATAAAATGTACGCTCTTTCAGTTTACTATGAAAATATTCTGCTTGCGCACTGTTACGACCGGCGGTATATTTAACACGACATCGAGAATAACCCCGCAGGATATTACATTATGTTCTAAGACTGATGTTAATTAAAAATTAACAATAGGTATACAAAACTGTCAGCTACGCCTTAAAACACTAATCCTAGGATTAGATTTAAACAATGATAAACGTCAAGGAAGATGACTTGCAGAAAAATCCTATTAGCACAAGGATCAATACGGCCACCTTGGAATAAGAAACAACATGAAAAGCGGCGTGTTAAGTAACTATAACATGTTTTTTTACAATAAATTATCGTGATATAGTATTATGGCTAGAGATTAGTTTCAATTACTGCCATCAATAAGATATTTATTAATGCGTGTGCAAAGCCTCAACAATGTCTAATAATATTTTTTCAATGAATTACATAAACATTATCATAAATAATTGATAAACGTGAATTGATGTCGAAACGACCTATCGGCCATTGTTAAACCAGCGTATAATAATTATTGAAACATAAATTGAGCACATAGGTAAACTGTAACCAGTTGTGTTGAGTTTTTCTTTCATATAGTTAGATACAATTAATCCTCTTTTTGCACGGACATATCTTTCATTTTTTCATATTTTTTTTACATCGCTGCTTTGTATGGAACGTATCCCACGTGTAAAAAGAGTATTGAGTGTATATCAAAATGAAATGTTACCGTCCCGGATGGATGAACGATTCCCCAACCTTTTAAACGCATTTCTCGTCACATTAATATGAGGCCAATTCTTGCAATACCAATACCATTATCATAATATTGAATTTTTTCAAAAACTATTCTGAAATTAAAAAACAAAACCTTTTGATATTTGAAGATAATGTATTTATGCTGAAAAAACATCGGGACGTATGATTTAATATCATGAAAACCTAAAAAAAAAGCACCATCAGAACGATTATAATCGAAGATGGGAAGAATATAATCCTAACAGAGTTATAACCATTATTTTTTATTATAAAAAATGAGTTTCAAGTATCTATCTACTGTAATCACTTTCTGGAGACAATTTTAAGCATCTTGAGTGTTTACCCATTAAAAAATTATTATCATTGATTTTGATTGAACAAATATCATCATCAAATATCTAATAAGGAAGTTAAAATTCCTTAAGCGTTTGTCAATTTTAATAATTTGTACATCGATAACTATCTTAATGCTGCTCTTCATTCATATCATGTTGTTGCATCGAGCTTGTTAATACGTCTTATTATTTTATACGAATATCACTGCTTAATTTCTGTTTGTAGAAGTTAAAACTGTTCACTAAATTAGCGAAATTGGTCCTGTCTCTTAAACAAAAGTAGTAAAAATGTACAATAAAACTTTTTTTTAAATTTTAACTTATTCTTTCCACTACGAATTTAAAGTAAGCAGTGGGTATAAAACACAAAACGATTTATAATATTGCCGGTATACAGGATTACTCTTGAATTATGACGATATATTACAGACAAGTATGATTTCAGTACAACTCAATGCGCATCACAGCGCTGTCGTTTCGCGCGAATCTATAAATTTACAATTATGTTTTGCAGATAAAATTTAATTGTATAATAACATCTCATAGTTTATTGCAAGGCATACAAGGCAATAAAAATCTGCAACGTAAAACAGAGATTATGCAAAATGACACAACGAGAAGGAAATAAGATCATGCGTAAAGCGGCTGCAAAATATATGCGTCCACTTACATTTCGCTTTAATGGAATTCTATGCTTCTATTCAATGAATGCAACATCATAATTTCAAACTACGTGGCTGATACTAACTTGACAGCGAGAGCAGCAGCTGCTTGCAAACTACCTGTATTCGCTGGAATAAACTCAATGTTATGGTTACAAAGTGATGCATATATTCTAATAAACATCTTGAATGTTACTTGTCACTAAAATTTGACCATCAATAAAGATAATAGTGCGATAATACAATATAAAATGTCACTGTAGATCGAATTCCATTTTCAAATTTAATAATTAGATTAATTGCCAATTAATTGCTTCATTTGCACAACTGTAGATATCACTAATGTATTCTGAATGTCGGTAAGTTTTAATTATTAAAATAATTAATTTACAGTTAAAATTAGGTAGAATTATTAATTGAGATATGTTGGAAAGCCTGAAATTTACAGCCTTAAAGATATAATTATGAGTCCATAAACCAATAAATGTTAATGCAAATCCGCTTGTGGACATTTATTGTAGGCGTAAAATCAGATTGCTTTGAAATAGTAGATTCTATAAATCCTAGATGAAGGTGGGTCATCCAACACAGTAAAAGATAGCCAATGCAACACTCACCCGAGTTACGTGTAAAAATTCACGACGATTGTTTTACAAATAGTTTATTCGATTCGCAGATCATGAAAAGGAGAAACTCATAATCGACAATCGTTTTATTGAATGCTACCATATCAACAATGGCCGTCGCTCCAATTCGATAATATAAATACGCGTACAATACAGAGTATTTGATTCGCCAAAAAGTAGAACGAACTTCATAACATTATAGAGAAACTAGTATATATTTATATATATATATATATACACATACCATGGAAAGAATACATTTTAAATTTCAATAGACAATTAAATAATATCACAGATAAAGTACGGTTCAAATTTCGAATCAAACTGTCAAATAATAATCGGAAACAATTGAATTGACTTTTCGACTGCATCTTAAATGTTTTCAATTATAACGGATCGCAGTTCATAATTATATTGAATTCGATAATAAAGAAGAATTTTCGGTATCTAGCACTAGATAATGTGAAAAAATGAGAAATCATACATTGGACACCATATTTTCCGCACTAAATAGCACTCGATTGCCAATACATTACGATTCATACTATCGTCATGCTATATGTTGAATGCAATAAATCAATTCGCAAAGAAATTATATTAACCAACATACCTGGAATACGTATAACGGTATAATATATATATAAATAGTTTGCATTGGTTTAAAAAAAAGACATTTATAGAAAGATATATGTCATTCATTATACACATTGGAGTTGTCATTAAATCAGAATCAATAACTAATATAATTTAAGAGTCAATTCGAGTCCATTCGTGCGCTCGAGTGTCTGAAGAAGCCGAAAGATGAAACCCAGGTCGTTAGTGACAAAATACATGGAAGTGTACAAAATATCAATAATTCAAATTTAAATTTAAAATTCAATAACTAATATTATTAAATCTACACATTGTGTTTATGTGTACGTCAAAAAAAGAGCACGTGGATATTCGTCTCACGAAATGGTTATCAAAGAGTTAAGATTCATTATTTTATCAGCAAATTATAAGATTGATTTAATGGGTAGAGTTCCATTATTGGCGGTCAAAAGTAGTAAAATATTTAGTTCTTGCGACAGCCTGTGCCGTAATAGCTACCAACTAATGCTTTCCTTTTTAACCTTAATTTAATTACCCAGCTCCTATAAGCTTATCAGTAAAATCCTCATCATCAAAAACATGTCCGTCATATTTGTGTGGATTAATTCAAAGTGTTCCGCTTGTGTGAAAAATATAATATTTAATTTGTCTTCTGATATATTACAGGTCCATGGGCTTAATTCATGAAATTGGAAAGTGAGATCTAATCTAAACGCAACATTAAAATTCATCGCAAAAAAATACCTCGTGAATTCATTCCGAGAAAACACTGTCACAGGAATAAGCAAAATTCTGGCGTATGATTCTAGAATTTGATGTACGTATGAGTTTATTATGATCACTTGTCGATTATCTCTAACCTCGAATCAAATCCATCAACTTTACGTGATTTCAAATGATGCATATGAAGAAAAATTGTAATGAATTTATTGTAGTGCACGTTTAAATATCTAAAATATTAATTGCGAGACGAACCGAGTAATTTAGCGAACACGAATGCAAAGTTTTTTCTGTTAAACGAGCGAACTATAAAACACAGGTTACTCTCGACATGCAGCAGGTATCATAGCATTTACACGAGTCTGCTTATTAGAATGGTCGTAAAATTGCTGGAATGCCGGAAGACAGAGTTCCAACAGTCTCCGATAAGCATCTTGCACGTGCAGGCTTGTTCAAAAAATGGCTGACAAGTGAGCCGAGCTGTTTAATTCTGAGGAGGCTTGTCGTCTTCAGCCCGTGTTATCTCGTACGTGATGCTGGGGACACGTCTCATGATGACGATAACATCTGAGGAAACCAACTGACAGCTTTCTATTAATACAGGGATGGTGAACGAAGAGAAATGAATGATTTATCAAAACGAACTAGTGTAAGCATATCGACTCTAAGAAGGAAAAGGACGTAACCCACACGCAAAAAATATTGTACATAGCCCAAACACAACGTGTTTTAAATTGTATACATAGTGATTATCGAAAAAATCATATTATGAAAAGACGGAGGGATAAGTCATTTTGCCTTTCTAGAGTAGATATATTATATATTTACATATAAATATATAGTGTATTAGCACGTTTTGTGTGAGCTATACACAATATTTTTTGGTGTGGGTTACATCATTTTTCCTTTCCACAGTCGATTTATATAATTAACAAATCAATTGAAATGCCATACCCAAAATGTATGATCAGCATGCTAGAAAAAATCAATGAGTTCGTAAGTTTGGGTAAATTTAAATTGTTAAATTGAAAATATTTTCTTTGCTTATTTTTTTTAACCACGTCCGCTAACAACGTGCAATATATGGCCTCCTAATGGAGGTATCTCAACAGAAGTTTTCTATGAGAACTGCTTGTTACTCAGTTGCTCAACCTCTCTTGTTTCGAAGAGAGTAGAGATAGAAGGATAGGGCGAGGACACGGCTATTGGTTAACTAATCACTCTCGCTACGCCCTGTGAGGATGGGATAGGTGGTAGGGAGGACTCAGACTTCGAACAGAAATCCATAAATCGATTGAAAGATCAATTTATGAAACTGTCCGCACCGAGAATTGAACCCGAGACATCCGTAACCGTAGCCAACGAATTTACTAACTGCGACACGGATAATCTATCAGAAAGTAATTATCTTATAAATAGCGTATAAATGAAGTTACTTCACGAAAAATGTTTCGAATTTTATAATTAATCTATAATTATATAATTTAAGACATCGACTGAGGTTGCTTGATGGAATTTCAATATCAAATTTGGATTGTTGAGATTTTGTACACATCCATGTATTTTGTCACTAACGACGCGGGTTTCGCCTTTCGGCATCTTCAGACATTGGAACGCACGAATGCCTGAAGATGCCGAAAGGTGAAACCCAGGTCGTTAGTGACAAAATACATGGAAGTTAACAAAATCTCAATAAGCCAAATTTCATCTATAATTGCATACATTATTACTAATACTTTGAATAACTAATAACAAACTTATATTTAATATTAAAAAGTTGGTTACATACAAAAATTAAAGTCAAAGTTTAAAAGCCTACTTACATCATTTGTCACTCAGCCCACTTCACTTCTCGAGGGCTTCAGTAATTGCCTTCGTGATAATGAAATATGTCACTAAAATATGTTTGGTTATAATAGAAAAGAGATTATGTAAAATATGTACTAAAATTGGAAGGTAATGATACGCAATTCACTAGGATGAAATTGAAGCAAGTCTAAATGTGATGTCAGTTAGCACTACATTGTAAAATCGCCAGCCTGATCAGAGAGACGTGGAGAGTAAGGCTCTTTCTCGCAGCCAAAATATACACGAGGGAGCTCATAAATATGCTTATAAGATAATATAATATGGCATTCGTGTAATAATCGAATGAAAGAAGTAATTCTATATGATAGAAATATTTCACTATTAACACCATAAATAAAACAGCAAAATATCATTATTACGAATAAGCCGTTTGGTTTCCAGGAGTAAATATTAATATAGGTTCACAAGAATAATCATGGGTATTTATAACCGCAAAAAAACAAATATTTGTACAAGTTGCAGCGCTATGGAAACCGAGAAAACAATTCGCTTATTTCACAAAATGTCAAAACGTTTTTCACAATGTGTCGACATTTGTCCATTTATAATGAAATAAATAATAAATGATGACTTAGCTGGACGTGGTTAGAGATCAGACATTACAGACTACAGCAGCGACACAGTGGACGACATTTCAAGTTGCATCGCGCGAATGCCAGAACCGCACGTATGTAGCTGCAATGCGGTTAATGTAAAATCTTTCTACGTGAAGTTTCCGAGTTGGTGAAAACGCGGGAAAAGAAAATGTTGGACTCGTTTAAATTGTGTAAAATGTTTTTAACCTAGTTTTTCGTAGAGTATTGACTTACATACGCATAGACTATGTCCGAATGGGTGTTTAAAAATGCGGAAAAGAAAATGATTCAAAGTAATCGATCATTTTATCTCACTATTTTAATTTTGTAGGTAGATTAAGTAAATTAAATAATCATAGAAATTTCCGAGTAAAATAAAATGCGAGAGGTTAGTAAATCTTCGTAAATGTATAGTCGATGGTTTCGAATCATGTTTATGGGTTTAAAGGCATGAATGTATGTTATGTTTACATTCCCTACCTCTTATCTGATCATATAAAGAGCAATTAGATAGCTACTAGTATTTTCCTGACCTCTTTCTTCCATACTTACCCTACGCAAAAAAATATAAGTTAAGCCACTGTATAACAACAAATGCTCACAAAACAACGTGTGTTGAGATTTGACTCCATTAACAGTCTATATTGGGAACGGACATGGTAGAAAAAAATGTTGTAAATAGCTTAAAAGTGCTACCAAGTAAATTGATTGAAAGTTCGATTAAATAAGAAAGTTTACTTCAAATCCATTGTAGACTGTAGGGGTAGAAACTATCCCATAAGAATCTTTTCAATTTATAATGTAGTGGTTTTAACATTTACCAAAATCTCAATATGCAGTAAAAGGTATACATAAGTACTTGAATAAAGCACTGGAGCGATACATTTCACGTCGTATAACGGTGTTTAATAATAACGACGGGGATGCGCCGCAGCCTGCGATGCAACCCCATTAAATGAGCAGCTTAAAACCCAACGGTATTGTACAGAGAACAAAATGCAATCGATTACCAAGAGTAGTGATTAGTGATGTACCCTGTTATTCGATAATAGCCAATTGTTTTATCGATACTTTGTAACGGTCTTTTTGTATTATAAGTACGCCACGAATATCACTTTATTTTAATATTCAACAATAATTATTGTCAATCCTCGATTAAAAGATTTTAAATTTGAAAGGAAACAACTAGTACATGTGTACGTACCACAACAGTATTTAAAAAAAAGACAGCAACGTTTAAACTACTGAAAATTTTGCTGTAATAAACTTTTATAAAATACGGTTTATGTGTACCGATGTTTAAATGACAAATCAATATCTTCAATGTCAATTGGTATACAATAACATAAAAAGATAATCAATCGATTTCGGCAGTATGTGTCTAATGATATTACTCACTGCGACGTGAAATATGTCGATATCCAAAGCAATATCGTTAATCTTAATTTACAGTGGAATCACTATTTACAATGTTGATTGTTCTACTTATAGGAAAAAGGTTCTCAATAATTGCAGAGATGAAATTTGTTGTTGCAGAAGCCGAAAGAAATAATATATGTACTACATTTCTCTGAAGTTTATTACTGATTGAACAGATCCTAACAACCGCTACCTTTTTTCAGCGTCTCATCACTAATGCTGTGCAGATAGTAATAAATTGTCGAACAATACAGGCATAAAGATCGTTATATACGCCTACGGAGCGGCGCAAAACACAATGGGCGGGGGCGGATAATGCCAGAGTGATACGCGGCAGGGCGGCGGAGAATAGCGGGATTTCGCGACAAGGGCGGGACACTAAACGCCATCCGGCAAATAAAACAACGAAGATACTAACGGATGATTAAGATACAGAGACTAACCGCTTAATGGCCACTCCGAAGATTATGATTTTCATTGGAAATTATGAAAGCATTTTAACGTAGGTTGTATTGCAATGTTGTTTATGTCGAACATTTTAACTTCATTATTTGCAACTTGAAAAGGCATGAATAATTTTATCGTTATCATTCGGACTTGCTTTGGAACATCTTATGGTGAACCAGAGTTATATATTTCAAAACAACGTCTTCTCCCAATGTGGAGCATATGGACTTCCAATGGCGGGTAAACATTTTGAAGGGAAGATGTATAGAAGGATAAGGCTGGGACAGGACTAACGGTTAGCTAATCACTACCGCTGCACTCGGTTTTTAGAGAAGGGAATTTTAAACAGCACCATGTTTTCGAGCAGATCGAAGACTTTGAGAGGACAGCGTTCATAAATCGACAGAAATATCAATTTATTGAACTGTCTGTATTGGGATTTGAACCCGCGAGCACCGTTACCGAAGCCAACGGCGATAACCAATACGAAGCTACATATTTATAATTCTAAAATAAAAAGGCGAACAAAGCGTTATTTTTTTTTTCAAAACACGATAGGATTCCGCATAACGGTTCAATCCTATTAATTATTAAACATACTGTTGGAATATAATATATTCTCGTTTTAAAATAAATGCATACATTGTAAGATTTTGTTTTACAAATTCTCATGAAGATCCTCCTCAATGTCACGAGATAAATGCCTCCAAAAAACAAGGTATGCGAGAGACTCGAGCGATTAAGGCAGGTTAAGTCAGGTTAGGTTGATCAAGTGCATCAAAAATGCAGCACTGGCATAAAGTTTTACTTCGAATTTAATGGTCTTACCCTTAAACATATTGAAAAATTTAAAAAAGACCATTAAATGCCACTCAACGGTTTTTTTTACAATTTTATTGTTAGTTAATAAAAATATATCTGAAACTCTTGATATAACGAGGAGAACAAACATAAGGTAATCGATAATATATCGACGGTCTTTTGGTCAACTGATCTAAAAAAAATAATGTACATCCAAAATTGAAGTCTGTCTGGGCTTGGCATGTTTTCACTATGAATATCGATGGAAATATGGAAACAATAACGTATATTTTTTGAAAAGTATAAATAAATTACTATATAAAAAAATAAATCTGGGCTTCGGGTCGGTTCGGGTAACAAGTGAGACTCGGGCTCGGGCCGGGCCGGGCCTGGAGATGACGGGCTCGGACCGAGTAATTTTAATATACACTGCAAATAATTTTAATTTTAATTTTTTTCATAATTTCGCTATAAATTCGTATTTAGATGATATCTTGTGCTTTTTAAAAGCTTAATTAAAATGCGAAAATATATATACTTAAAATAACAATAGCGACAGTTATTAAAACTAGCACCCATGCGCCATACAATGGTTAACTATAATATTTTAACATTTAAACGCAATACATGTTTCTAAGAAAATAAATAAGCAAATAATTGTATAATAAAACTAGTTACAATGTTCATAATAACACTAAAATATAATTGCAGCTTTATACAAATAAATATTGTACATGGCCGTGGTTTAGAATAATACCGATCCCGATTTCGTTTCCTGCACTTGTTTGATTAATCGCGTCTTGATATCTCCGGAGACCTGGAGGACGGAATCCTTCGCAGAGCCCTCACGTCTGACCTCGCGCGCGATCTTCCCACTAATGGGGCGGCCTTGCTCCTTACCAACCCGCAACGGTATTTTTCGGCAATCCCGCGACAAACGACGCGCAAACCTGTTTCCGTTTCCGAAAAGCCGACTTTAAGGAGATCAGTGTCTCCATGAAACAGGATTGGGAGCTGATAATCTCATACCTCAAGATAAGAGGCTATTTTTAAATGGGCCACATTTTCAGAATGGTTCTGTTAACGTCGGTGTAAGCATGTGAAAACTTCAACGTGGTAAAGAAGATATGGTTCAAAATAATAACTTTTTTCATCTGTCTAGAGCGATGTTTCTCAATTGGAAGCACTTTGAGGGTGTCGCTGCTGAAGTCCGAGAGGGAAATTGTATCATTTCATATTGATCTGATCCAATCAGTCATCTCTGGCAATCTTTGTGAAACGGGGGCATTTATTTATTGGCGTCAGTGTATTATTCTGCATTAAAATAAGTTTAATCCTAATGACCCTGATTTCATGAAATCCATTTAAACAGTAATGAGAATTTGAAATATCGCTTTTATTTGGAATAATTTATCTTGGTAAATATTGCTTCCTTACACAAAATAAACTTTTGTCTACCTCTTGGTACCTGCTTGCTTGAAAAAATCAATCTTCGACTTGTTTGTATTACTATTCGGTTGCTGTTTACGAATTTGTGTTCAAAAGCATGGATGTCTGTGATGTTTACATTTTCTCTTGCCCATCCGATCTTAATAACAGGACGTAGCAAGATCGATTAGATAACAGTCCTTTCTTACATCCATCCTTATTTCATCGTAAAAAGAAGTTGTTTTGAGTTAATTCATAAAAAGTCCATATGCTCCACATTGGGAGCAGATATGGTTGAAGAAACCAAATTTCTTTTTGTTTTTAACAGTTTCAACTTTCATTCGAAAATCAAGGTAATAACGATTTTTGTCAAAATTCACAACACTACAATTTTAGACTAATTAAATACTTCTCACCTGGACAATTTTTGATTATTAAAACTAGTCAAACTGTATTAAATAATCACATTCAAAGACAAAATAACAGGTTTGGACCTAGGCAGTTCAATCGATTATATAGAATAGGAAGGTTAAAATAATACTATGATTATTTGCTCGACATCTGATGGTATATAATTTTAAATTATAAATGTTTTCCGTTATGGTGGACGGTGGTCTATATCATCGGACTTGCATTAAAATATCCAATACGAAGAAGTTCGCAAAAACTCATGGAATGGGCTGGTCGTCGAGGAACGAGTCCCGCACTATATATTACGGAATTACAAGAAAATTGCATTGTGTACCGAGAGGGAAGCGGGCAATTTTCAACAAAAGCCGGTTTATCGTCGTTTACCGTTGCAATCTAACTATTAGGAGGAATCAAAACGCTGGTGTTATCATTAAATTTCTTTTTAACTACAAAGATGTTCGTAATTTTATATTAAACATATTAAAATGGACGGTCGACCGAGTGGAAACGACCACTATTCGCAGTTAAATAATTGCATTTAATGATCCGTGGAAAACAGATATGGGTACAAAACAAATCATAATTTCATTTTATAGACGAACCCCAGATAACTCTTTACTGTGCGTCAGTATTTACTTTGGAATTTATATTATGACTGCTGGTAAATTTTATTTGAATGAAATAATATCGTCTTGCTTATTTGTAATTTAATATAATTTGGTATAATTTCATTTGTTTTACTCGGATGATATTCATTAATATTTGGTGCAAAGCATATATTCTTAAGTTTCACATATAATAGCGTGAAACAATTGTTTAGTGTCACTGTTGTGCACTTTATAAATTACGATACGCAAAAGATAAAGCAAATCTTTAAAAGGAAGTTTCGATTAATTGCCAAACAACCAACGAGCGTCGTATTGAAATATTATTGAGCATAAAATTATTTTAAAAAAAAAATAAAATATATTATTCTTCCATATGTTTCTTGAATCGGAAAGCAGTCAAGTTTATCATATTAAATGCTTTTGAGAATTTCCCATCAATATACTGAAACACGTATAAAATTATATCGACGGTGTTTTGGCCAATTGATGTAACCCTAATACGAATATGAGTTAATTATTGGATCTCACTTTAAAGATGACAGAGAAGGTCTCGGCCAAATGATTTAAATTAGAAAAATAAATCGACGCTTTTGAAAGGAAAACATCATTATTGTCTTTCAATATAATGACCGGCCACTTGATGTAAGCCACTACCTCTACTTTTAATCCCGTGTCTGCAAACATGATAATTTACATGAGTGCATTTCAAAGATTTATAACGCAACTCACTATAAAATTTGGATTATTGAGATTTTGTACACTTCCATGTATTTTGTCACTAACGACCCGGGTTTCGCCTTTCGGCATCTTCAGGCATTCGAGCACACGAATGGACTCGAACTGACAATAATCCAAATTTGATATTGAAATTCCATCAAGCACCCTCAGTCGATGTTTTAAATTATATTCACTATGCAATGTTTGCGATAAAAACAGTTTTTGC
The DNA here is from genome assembly GCA_022494535.1 of Himalopsyche phryganea. Taxonomy (NCBI): domain Eukaryota; kingdom Metazoa; phylum Arthropoda; class Insecta; order Trichoptera; family Rhyacophilidae; genus Himalopsyche; species Himalopsyche phryganea. The sequence goes on along the minus strand of JAGVSL010000001.1, from coordinate 1,336,119 downwards.
TCTCTCCTGAACAATTTCAATTTTGAGGGTTACATCAATTGGCCAAATCACCAACGTACACATATTATGCTTTTGCTTCAAATGGTAATATATGTACATATTTACAATCGTGCTGACAACATTGAGTATCATTACTAATACAAAGCGGCAAGCCTTCATCATGTTGTATAGTAATATACGAAATAAATATATAAATATATGGAAGATGGCATTTCTGATTCGGACAATAATTACATCCAATATGTAAAGTTCATGTCATTTAAGACTTTTTTTTAATGCGATAAACTTGATAGTATCACACCGAAGATCATGTCTCCTCAATGATACTTTAAGCCTACATATTTATCTATGATACACAGTGACAATAAGGAATATAAAATTAACAATTAAAGTAATATTTTTTTTCCATGTCCGCTCCCAATGTGGAGCATATGGTCTCCTAATGGAGGTATCTTGACAGAATTTTTTCTACGAGAACTGCTTATCACTCAGTTGCTCAACATCTCTTTTCTTTTTCGAAGAGAGTATGGATAGAAGGATAGGGCTATGACAGAACTAGTGGTTAGCTAATCGTTCTCGTTACGCCCCGCGAGGATGGGATCGGTGGGAGGGAGGACTCAGACTACGAACAGAAATCCATAAATCGATTGAAAGATCAATCTATGAAAACCGTCCGCACCGGGAATTGAACCCGAGACATCCGTAACCGTAGCCAGCAACGAAACCAACTGCGCCACGGACGCCGGCAGTAAAGTAATATAATGGCTACATAATATATTAAAGTCATCAAATAACAATTAACTTAAATATACAAAATGGCTATGGTGAGGTAATAATTATGGATTAAATGGTGAGGGGCAGGGAAAGTAAACTTTTCTCCAAAAGAGGCTGAAAATTTTTTGAACTGATGAATGTTCTCTGGGAAAGAAACCAGAACTAGATGTCCAATAGGACCATCGTGATTATTTCAGCAGAACAAACACAGGATATCTCTTTCAATTGGCATAATTGGGCAATTCCAAAGAATATGCCCAGAATCTTGATTTTTATCACCACACGGACAATATGGGTCTGGTTTAATTTATGTTTAATTATGTAACTTTTAGACTGTTGCACTTAAGCAAAAAGTTACTAAAAAATATCACTGCCCAGCATTGTTGCGGTGCGGAGCGTGAAAAGAGATTTTCCGCGCTCGCTGAGACTCACAACAGCCGCAACCGGAACAACGGTGACCTTCGCCAATGACAATCGAAGTGGTGACGAAAAGTCTGACAGCTTAAAACAAACCAGCAACACAATGGTGCCAACTAAAAAATAAAGCTAATTACAAGTCTCGTATCGGGGAACAATAGCCGTGTTAAATGGTTAGCCGATTTTTTGTATGTATTAGAAACATTTTGGGCGACACGGTAATTGTGTCTTTTAGAATCGCAATTATCCGGTATGTTTCGTCGATGTGTTGTGATATATTTATTATCTATGTGACAGGCCGCCATTTTCAATGACACAATTAACAATTGAAATCGGCTTCAAAATTATCTCAGTCAATAACATAAGAAAGCGTGTTCAAATTTTAATCCAAGATATCGAAATCTGCGATGTGCTCAAATTTCTCGTACTTTTTGGGGTCTTTGAAAAGTATGATCCAAATTAATTATTTCTTACGTATCAACTGTGGAAAGACAAAATAACGTAACCGACACCGAAAATATTGTCTATAACTAACACAAAACGTGTTAATACAATATATTTATATCACACATCCCGAATAAAAGTGTAGTAAATCAAAAAAAGTAAATTATACAAGAGAGCGAAAACAAAATTCAAAAAACTTTAAATCTCCCAACAAACGGTCCCGTAGAAAAGAGAAACTAGTGGTTACTCGAGGTGAATTAGCGAATTGATCATTATACAGTTCTCATGGGTTTTAGATTATCATGTTTAGTATACGTAAAATACATGAAACGAAAATCAGAAATTTTTGATTTGCTACATTTTCTTCGGGATGTGCGATATTATATATCGACTGTAAAAAGGACGTGTCCAACATCATTTCAAAATATTTTTTTTCGATAAATCACAATGTACACAATTTAATACAAGTTTTGTGTGGGTATAACACAATATTTTTGTAAATGTATTACTTCCTTTTTCCTTTTCACAGTCGATATGTATCAATTACTTTAACTGAAAGACAACGTATTACATTATACGGGTTCATTAGTTTTATCGTGTCAGGGCTTGAATCACTACCTATTCATTTAAGTTAGTATTCAAATCCAATCGCGATTAATTGGCTTCGTCTAATCATATCGTTCTTTTATATCATATATTAAAATGGAAGCTGATTAATCGATACAAAACTATTCTTTTGTAATTAATATGTAGAATATTTTTAGTGTGTCAGTTACGTCTTTTTGCCTTTCCAAAGTGGATATGTAAAAAAAAGACGAAAAATTATGATACTAACATTTAAATAATAATCAAAATTAAGTTTGTACCTATGTAAATTTGAAAAAATGAAATAAATTATTAAAGTCCTCTGATACAATGATAGAAGAAGTTGTCGTTTCAGGTTCTAGGTTTATATAGCGGAGTCACAGGTTCGTTAACGCCTAGTCATTGTCTCCAATGCATAATATATTATCATCCACGTCAGATTGTCAGCGTGATGATCACGCCTTTAAAGCATTTGCTTCCTAGGATAAAAGCAAGAACATAGTTACATTTCAATGTTATATTCTTTTGAACATATATTGATAAAAATGTGAAGCATTATATTTCAACTTTTATTTCAAGCTGTACGGTTAAAGAAATGTAAAATATCATTTATGTCAGTACTGAAAAAAATACTATACATATTTGTACAATCAGTAAATATTATAAAATTTTGCGTCGTGAATCTATATTTTTATTTATTGAGTAATATAAAATAATTACCGGTCATTAAATAATTATCAAGATCTCACAACTATAAAGCTATCTCCTTCACGTATATAATAAGGTGAATAAAGATTGACAAAAACTAAATAACAGATAATTTTTTGGCTGAGGATGATAAAATATTAAGTGCAAACAATTAAACGACATAATGAAAACGTAATTTATAATATTTGGCTTTCCATCTCAAAGGCAATGCGTCAAATGCATTTTTTTTAATTACTAATGATTATAATATGCAGAATTTTAACAGTGATTCAAGATTAACCCAAAGAGGCAAGACAACACGTGCACATATACCCATCCATGTCCGACGCCTTAAAGGTTATCATTCAGAGAAACTCTTACCCAATATAAAAGGTAACAGTACTATATTATTCATCTAGACACATTTCTTAGGTATGTGTAAAGAATAAAAACAGTTCTGATTAACGAACAAGCAATATGCATAATTCATGAATGAGGCAATAAGTTTATTTACTCCATAAATTAGGCAAAATTTTGCCCATTTCACGTAATAAACAATTTCACACATTCGGTGTAACATACAAACATATTTGTAAACAAAATCGATATTGAAGCGAGTATTTACTATCGCATTTATATATATTTTAAAAAATCACGACTGACATTATATTTATTATAATTAGTATAATAAATTATCTTAATTATAATATTATAAGTTTATAAAGAAGTTTTCAAATGATTACATCAGAAAAAACTAGAAATACAAAGCATCTGATTTTCAAAATTACAATTGGTTTGTATATGAAACACGCTATTACACCATAAATAATTAGTTTATAATTAAGAAAAAGATTAATATCTACGAGAACGGACTGTACACCAACTTCAAATAGTTAGATCTCAATTAACTGTGATCTGAAAACTATGACCTTAACATTTTATAATGTTAACACATAAATTACTCGACCTGATCTAATCGAAAGTTAATTAAATATTTTCATTGTTTGGGGTTTATGGATAATATTTCAATGAACACATTCATTTGAATTATTAAACTGAATTCAGTCGCGTGTAAAGACTTTTTAGAAAGGTGAGATTTATTGTAAATTTCAAAATCATTACATACTTTGTTAAGTTGTATACGGATAAGAGAGGGTTTCCGAATCCGTGCAATATGTTGTTTAGAAATGCACAAAAAAATATAATATCAAATTAATTAATTAAATGAATGTAATATTTGAATTTTCGGCTTCAATTAACGTCTGTAAGCGAGGTGATGTTTTCTTATGTTTATCAAAATCATCGTAAGTTTGAGCAAGTTAGAAAGCTTTCGCTGAATTGCTATCGTAGGTTACAAGTACAAGGCAATAATAATTATATGTCGGAAATGTCGTACTTAGAGGGTAATTTCTCGTAAAATTTCAACAAATATGCGTTCACTGTAAAAATGAATACAAAAACTGTGAGGCAGTGCTTTTTCAGTCGGGACTCGAAATAGTCATCCGCCTGGAATATTATTGCAATTCCAGGAACGCGGTTGAATAATATCAAAATGTTTTGTAACATTAAAGGAAGCCACCTATCAATACCTTCCCACTCATTAAAATAAGTATATCTATTGCATATTTGAGCACAAATATTCATAAATTATTTACTCATTGCAATTTTGTGTGCAACATCGTTGTAAAATGTTTGAATTTACAGTTGAAAATTAATCTAATATATAAAAATCAATGTGGGTTTGTTCGTATCTTATGCAATGCCATACCGTTCATCCGATTCCGATAAAACTTTGTCAAGTTATTGCTTGCACTTGCGCGAAGGACATAGGCATAGTACAATTAGGCCCGGCCACACCAGAGTCCGACTCTCAGCGTTTTAATTTTTAACTTACAGTAGGTCTTATTATATATAAAAATCAATCTCACAATCCAGATATACCTAGAATCTAAAAAAACATCTAAAATAAAGAATCAAATTCGTGTACGCAGCAGACAGAAAAACAAAAACACTTTCTTTCTTTAAGTGGCATTGCAACGCATACCGGGTACTCACTAGTTACTAATATTTTGCATGGTGAGAAATTTATTGAAAAATTTCATCGCTTGAAAAAGACGAACTGTTTTGATTTTTTTTTTCATTTAACTTTTAAGATGCAAAGATTAAAAGCTTTCTGTTTTGTAGTGTTTGCATTCCGAAAAGATGATTAATTGCAAATGGTAGATTATGATTAAAAATAAGCAACAATGAAACTGAGATCCATTGAGGTTTTGCAAAAGTATTTCTTTGATACGGTGAACAAGGCAATGTTTGTGAGAAATAATACGTTTTATTTCACTTCACGAAATGAAATAACAATTGAAATTACATGCCTCACTAAAGTGAATTATATCAAGATCTTCTTGGCTCATTAACCGTTTCCGAATAAATAATCGAAAGTGAACAAATTTACCATATTTTTAACGTAATTTGATGAGTAATAAATGTTAAGTGATTCTCATACTATTTATTTTCGTAAATTGAATTACCACAAGGCTGATTAAAGAAGGAAACAAGACTACGTAAGAAATAACAGAAGATGCATTCGTACAATATTAATTGCTGATGACGATAAAAGTTGTTTAAAAATTCATTTTAGATTTATCAAAATCATAATATTAAGTTATATTACAATATATTGTTATTTTCAATATTATAAATTAATGAAACATACTAATATAAACACATAAACCCCACGACTGATAATACTGAAGTTTACCTAACAATCGACTTCCACAATATCCGAAGTTTGTCTAGTGAAATATATGCACCCGCTTCGATCTGCATGGTCGGCTCTCAAGGTGAAAAAGGTATTTTTTTTACAATAAATTATAGTGTGTAATAATAAATTAATTAAATAAATTATTATTGTCACAATGAAAGTTTTCTTTTTGTTTTCATCGATCGAAGTGTGTTTTTTTAGTACCGGTGGTTTACCATTCGTCATTCGGTTATTCACCATTCGTAAAAAACAATACATATCTCTTAGAAAATCAATACATATTATGCAAGATATATGATTATTTCGTTAGTGAAGATGACATTACAAAACGTAAAGTGGGTGCATTGAAAGTAAATGTAGTGTACACAATAATTAGTTATATTATATCTTGTTTCCTGCATGAAAGAGTTAATTGTCGGAAATTGAAAAAAATATATTTATTGGAATGAAATTTGAATAGTAAGTAGCTGATAACCAACCGTTTTTGGATTCGTTTTAGCTAAAAATATTAATTTGCCAATAACCAACACAATAAAAAAACAGAGTTCCACAAATATCTCTTCAATGTGAGAACCATAAATTTGAACGGAATGTCAGGTGATTATTTATGAGAACTTATACTTTAGAAATATTTTTACACATTGATTCCCCGGCAATACTATTTATGTTGGCTGTCACCAAGCTGTCTTTTTGTTTAGAGCCTTGACCGAGGAGCTAAAATTTGAAACGGTAATTCCATTGTGATTGTGACGCCGATTAGATAAGCCACAACGCAATCGGTCAATACCGTAATATCTGTCAACGCCATGCCACTTGCTGGACGCTTTTCTTGCAATAAACTGCAGTCACTCAAACTTTTTAGAGCTCGTCCGCGCCCATATTAGTACGATTTATCCTCTTAGAAAATTGTTTCCAGCATAAAAAAGTGCTCAAAACTTGTCATATATATTTTTAATATTTTTATATTACGAAATATTGTCCATATCATTTAAATAAATAAGTGAGTGGTTGTGGTTGAAATGTTAAATCATAAATATCGACTGTGTAAAGGAAAAAGGACGTAACCCACGCCAAAAATATTGTGTATAACTTACACAAAACGTGTAAATACATTATATATAATATATCGACTGTTGAAAGGCAAAAAGACTTTTCCCTCAGTCTTTTCAAAATATTTTTATTTCGATAATCACAATGTATTCATATAATTTAAGACATCGACTGAGCGTGCTTGATGGAACTTCAATATCAAATTTGGATTATTGATATTTTGTACACTTCCATGTATTTTGTCACTAACGACCCGGGTTTCGCCTTTCGGCATCTTCAGGCATTCGAGCACACGAATGGACTCGAACTGAACTCGAACTGTCAGTTCGAGTCCATTCGTGTGCTCGAATGCCTGAAGATGCCGAAAGGCGAAACCCGGGTCGTTAGTGACAAAATACATGGAAGTGTACAAAATCTCAACAATCCAAATTTGACAATGTATTCAATTTAGTGCACGTTTTGTGTGGGCTATACGCAATATTTTTTGTGTGGGTTACGTCCTTTTTTCTTTCGCAGTCGATACGTATACAATCAAATCAACTAAGTTTTAATTTTATATTAGAAATGAATTTCCTCAAAGTTACAGCTAAATCCATAGACAACTTAAATTAATAATAAATTAGTTTTGAGTAAATCGATGTTGAGTATTTATGGCCTACAATGCAACAAAAAAAATGGACGTACTTATGTAATTGTTCAAAAATTGAATTCAAATAGATGTCTTACTTACAATTGTTTGTTTTTAAATACAGGTTTTTCTACTTACATTTTTTTTCAGAACCCCATTCACTCGAAAGCATGGTCTTTTGTTTTATGTCAGATATTCGGTTATTGATCGATACCCTTGGTTTTGAGAGACACTGGCGTAAATCCTATTGGATTAAACGAAATGTCTTCGAAGACCAAATTGCCGAGCACGTTTTGGCACAGTTCTCTCATTGATTTGGAATAATCAATTCGGACGCGAATACGTGATAGGTGTCGGACGTCGCCACTGTTCTGCAACACTTCACATCAAATAAATAATAAACGTAATAATACAACACCATTGTGCTTTCGAAATTACATTCATAAAGACCAATAATGTTGCCAATTTCTTTCTGCATCCAAATAAATACATATATATACTCCGACTAATCTTTAACACACTTCTTCATTTCTTTGCAACGGGAATGAAATCGATTGACTGGCCAGTAATTGTTGAAATAATCAAAATAATATTAAGCTATATATTATTTGAAAATAAACACAATATTCAATATTTCTGAAAATTTATTTGGGAAGTTTCATCTAACCTTAAATTACAATACTGCTCTGTCAGTTATGGGTATTTGACAATGAGGAATTTTGGTTTATCATTTAGCAATAAAAGTATTTAGATCCAATATAATTAAGACACGATATATTTGGCTGTAACCCAGCACATAAACACACACACACACACACTCTGAGTATCTTTAGCATCGAAAGTATTGGACGAATGCTGCCAGGTGGGACAGCCACCAGGTAATAAATTGCAACATTATGTAACTATCTAAGATAATCTATAAATCAAATGTTATAATACCTTGAGGAACTAAACACATCGCAATTTTTCCGATTTTTGCAATGGAATTCCAACAATTAAATACCGATTCAATCGATATTTTTTTATTATTTATGAATATAAATGACTTCAATTTAAAAAATCGTATAATTCGCTAATATTAAGAGGATGTAGTGGGATTTTTCCCATTTCGCGAAAGCCGTTAATCGTTTACCGTCGCCTAAGCCTCATGTGATAAAATTATTAAATAATGTCAAAATATCATATTTTATAGAATCATTTACCGATTATAATAGCGCCTAATCACTATTTAAATATAATCTTAATAAATAACGAGCTTAGTGTCGTGGCAGACGACGGACCCTGGATTAATCACAATGGAAGAAAATGTAAACATACCCCGAAAGATGATAACTATATATATATATATATATATATGTATATTCTCATTTATCTTTTGATAATTTTTGCTAAAAGACGTATATAATAGAATTTTTTGTTGTTCGATTTGTTTTTAGAATTATTTTAGTATTATTTGTAAATAAATAAACGATTAAGGAGTATCGGGAAATGGGAAAAACCTACTAACTGTTTTCGTATCAAAAGTATGGTAACACCAATCGTCTTTACTTGTTCAAATAATTTATCGGTTTTTGTTGTTAAAATATCATAAAGGCTCGATGACCTGAAAAGTTGTTCGACATTTTGTTTTTGCCCGCTTGGTGACGGATCAACGGAACTTCAGACGTGATAACTAATAATCGAAAAATATTCTTTCAATCCGTTTTTATTCGTCGTGGAAATACCATAAAAATAACACTCGAACTATTAGAAAACAACGTGAAGCACGAATCAATTTAAGTATGTAAAATAATACATTTTGATAAAGCCCCGCTTACTAAATATATGAATTCATATTTATTTTTGTATGGTAGTAGTATTGGCGCCCACGGAAGTGGAGTAACGTTTTCTTATAATCACTCATTATAATTATTATTCAGGATGAAACAGATACAAACGTGAACCAAATAAACTATTCTTTTTACATTGGACTCCCACAGAGCAGTGGGCGGTCAACAATGGCAAATTACCCCAAATGGAGTACATATTGTAAGTTTTTTTAACACACTGTTTGAAAAGTAGCTACAAAGCGTCACTGGTATTTACTGGGTTAATCTACAAATTGTTTTTTTGTAAGAAATAATCAATGTAACACTTGGATGTAATTTGTATGTTTGGTTTATATCTTTTACTGATAAAGATTACAGACGACTTTAGGGGATGGAAGGACAGTAAAGACTGATGAGCTGAGTTCCGAATACGAATGTAGGTCAACGCGCGACTCACCTGTAACAATTAAAATAACAATAAAAATGTTTTTTACTGGCGATATTATGAAATTGTGGGGCGTGTCAATATAAATAGTACTTAGCAACAAAGCGAACTCTTTATTTATGCTACTGTTTTCCAGGATGTTTACGAAGACTTACTTATCTATGGCAACACTCCTAATATGAGAATAGAGAATTTAAGAAAGTATACACATTATCTGCTATGATTTTGATTTTCAAATCATAATAAATTTATGATTTGACTGGTCGTCATTCGAGTTTATCCGCGGGCCTGAAGATGTCGAATGGCGACACTCTTGCTGACAGTAACAAAACATATGGACGCATACAAAATACTTATTATTTCAATTCCAATTTCATCGGACTCGGAACATCGTACGTATTTTGTTCTTCAAATTGAAATACAATAAATATTTATTAAATTTTTAATATTTCTACAATAATTTGACCCTTACTGTAAAATCTAAAAGTTATATTCATTATAATTAGGTTGTGAATATAATGTAAAAATATATACATTAGAACTAGTGAGTACCCGGCATGCGTTACAATGCCACTCAAAGAAAGAACAGGTTTGTGTTTTAATTCTGTTTATTGAAGTGCTTTTCAATACACAATATTTTTCGTTTCCCGTCTGGTGCGTACACGAATAAATCATAAGAATTTCCGAGATGTCGCTGTTTGTACGTATTTGAAACATTTTTTCAGAAACCTTCACGGGTGTGCGCACAACAGCTCACCAAAGTTTGATAGAAATCGGATGAATGGTAAAGGAATGCATAGAGGACAAACAAACTAACATTCATTTTTATATATATAGATTTAATTTATTCCTCGAAATTTCGCCATTTGCGATAGTACGTACACACACAATTCGTCGTTTTTTTTTTTCAAAATTCGATAAGCGTTTATGCCAATGCACTAATTACGCAATTTTATGCCCGAACGAATAAATTGAAACCTCATTTCAACACGTATATGAGTAATACATAAATCAACGAATGATATATCATTACCTAATATGTTTAGTAAAGTGTTAACTTTTTTGTAAGAGAATTATGTAGCATTGAGAAATAACCACTGATCTGGTACAGATCATTGATCGAAAGATAAATAGGCACACCAAAGCACTATCACCTTAAATTTAACATCTATTTAACGTTATTAAATTACGTCTGATTTTAGAAAGTTTACTTTATAATTTATTGTATAATTATTTACACCGACAAGTGAAAAAAAGATACAATCCAAGTGGATTTCTGTCATGCTCGTTGCCCCGGAAATATAATATTGAATTTGTGAAGTTGACGTTATTTTTTTTATACTATAGTAGTTTATTGAATATTTTTTGCACGGAAAGAATGCAAAGCATAAGCAAATTAGCCAGTATTATTATATAATGTCGGATAAATGAGCGCAAGGTTTTTTGTGTAATCGGTATTTATGAAATGAATTGTTTAACTTTCTATACAATTCGAGATAAATTATTAATGTAATTAGTACTAAAAAAACGTAGAGAAGTTTTTAAGTTTCTATGATGGATAACTTGCATTCTAAGCCGCATGAAATATTTAAAGTAATATAGTTTAAAGACACTTGAATTGTCTTTGATAATACGTTAAGAGATTTACGAAGAATCCTAATAGTAATCAAACAAAAACACATGTACAGATTACCAAGTAAATGCAAATTCAATAAATGTATTTTTATCTTGACGATGCGTATAAATACGCTGTTTTCTTGTATTTTCGTTGTCACATCCTTTTAACGACATACATTTTACAGTCATTTTTGAACCCCCCTGTCTGAACTACGTCATTTTCTAAAATACATTTCTAATATATTCCTTTCCTTAATATGTATTTGTATTACGCTGGTTTCAAGTCAAATTTCCTACTACAACACACACTTCATGAGAACACTTATCACTTTGTTTGACCTCCCCCCTCTAGAGCGTGACGTCATATATGCTAACAGCCCTTAAATGAAATAGAACTATAGAATAATATATACGAAAATAATAGATGGATGTTCCAAGGAAATGCGTTAATATTAGGCCACGTAGTTATTAACATTTTATATTACAATGAACTCTAAAATGCATTGTATTATTTATCTTTGACATTCAAAACGAACACTGGCATACATACGCGCTTTTTTGAATAGTACCTACATAAAAAAGCACTATTGTTTTCTAAAACGAGAATCTGCATACAATAATATAAGCAAACAAAGTTTGTTTTCATTAAATCAATATGCAACTCGTCGCTCTCGCGGCAGCTGAATTATGCGCCAAGTGACAACGATTTCTACAGGTGAATGGACGTATTTAGTGCTCGGTTAGGCCATGAATCAGTCTTCCTAGACTGCGGCGAGGTGCATTTCGCCACGGGCAACATTCGCGGTCGGTTCACACGGGATGCATCTCTATATGCAACACGGGGACACTATCACATTTCCTAGAACCTACGACAATTTGTCAACAACGTCAAGCTTATTATAGTGCAGCCAAATTGAATGTTTAAAAATTCACAAATAATAAAAAAACACATTTGCAACCGGCATCTTATGCTTAATAACAGTGCTTCAACAATTATTTAAATAAAATGAATCTACGACAGAGATAAGGAACCATTGCATATCGGAAAACCGCATTCCTATATCCCTAATCTCATATGACCCGCATTCAAGAAACTTCTATTAGACATACTTAAAAATTTATGTGAAGCATTGTATAATTTAAACACTATAATGAAAAATTTGGCTTCAGTTGAAAGGATGCACTTCGTATATTCCATATCATCGACTAATTATCAAAATGCGTTATCTTCAATAAAAAATTAATCAATTTCAATTTTATATTAAAAATGGATTTCCACAGTTTTAAATTTCAAAATCCATTGAAAATAATAAAAGCTTTATTACTATAGATGTACCAATTTAACTTGGCCACAAGTGAGGGTGTCACCGTCATATTAGAAACGTTGCCATGCTCAACCAGAACTGAAATTTCAATAAATTCCAAAACTAATATTTTAGCGACGGTTATTAAAAGTAGACAAGATATTTACTATATATGTAACACTAGATTAAGTAAAATTTTCATAAGAGCAAATTACAATTTGAAATTAGTCCAAAATATTTTTCTAGAAAATAAAAATCGTGTTCGATACAAAATCTCAATAATCGTCACGGGCCATGAACGCGCCTGTGAATACTTCTTATTTATAGATATATCAAGTAGCCAATTAAATATTTTTAAACTGCAAATGACAGCAATTTGATGGATTTGATTTGATGACAGTCCATCAATCATTTTATAAAACAATATGTATGTTATATGCGCACAATTTTTTAATGTGTCAATCGGAACAATAACAAATTATTGTACATAGATCTCTATTGACATTGATTGCGTGAAGATCATAAGGGATGTGTAAACTAATAAAATATATTCGGAGACGAATCGCTGGTAAAGTAATATCGTAGCAACACTTCCCCATGCTTGTCACATTTCTCTGATGTTATTTGCAGAGAAGATAAAATATTTTAATGACAATCAAAGAGTATTTATTATTCCATGAAAAAGATGGCGGCAGTAGTCATTGTCGACAATGAAAAAGGAGATCACTTAATTGTGATACACATCAACTAAATACTAAATGTAAAAAAAAAAGAATGACGATAAAAATATATGAATAGCGCAGATATAAAAAAAAACTGTCAGACTAGGTGGAAAAGCATATTTAGACTAATAAAATAGCGTCATTTTAACGCCGAAATGCTCGAAATGTACGAAACCGGTTCTGCTCATTATATAAAAATATATGATTAATTTTTAAAATGAAAGTCTTTTTCAAAAAAGTTTTTTTAAACTGAAATAGATAAGATAGAGATTCGCTAGATGGATGCTGCTGCCATCCAAACTGGATGAGTCTCAAGGACAGTAAGATTCGAGATCCTTTGTTGAGCAAGTCAAGTTCCACGGCGACCTGTCGAAACAGTCTATGACAAATCGGTGTTTCGCAAAAAAATTGATTCATGAACTAAGACAAGAAGTTACTGATCATTAAATAAAATGTTAAGGACCTCTTACAAATCAATAAATACTCGACGTAGACGTCCTTAACATTTTAATTGTAGACTATTTTATTTGGTTTATGTATAATTTGTTTGATGTTCAGTAATTTCTTGTCCTACTTAGTTCATGAACCAACTGTTTTATATACCTTACTTTTTAACTTTTTTTTTATCATCAGTTGATAATGCTCGTGATGAGCGAAACCGGTCCTGATCATTATAAATATGTGGAAGTAGTACAAACAAATTGTGTTTTATTTTTTAAAATATAATGTCTTTCCACCAAGAATTGACAGCTAACACATTAAAAGTAATTACTTTTTAACATTCAATTTTATATAAATTGTTTTGTTATGTTTGTATTTTTTATCAGTTGATAATGCTCTTGATGAACGAAACCGGTCCTGATCATTATAAACATGTGGAAGTGTTTGAGGAACGTGTTTTTAAATATTGTTATAGAATTTGAGTTATTGATATTTTGTGCACTTCCATGTATTTTGTCACTAACGACCCGTGTTCCGCCTTTCGGCAAAATACATGGAAGTGTACAAAATCTCAATGACTCAAATTTGATATTGAAATTCCATCAAGCACCCTCAGCCGATGTCTTAAATTATATCTTAAATTATTGTTATAGAGTTCTACTTAGAATATCAATGCAATTAAAAAAGGTAATTTTTACCACGATTAACTTTTTTTTTTGTTTTGTTTTTTTTGCGAAACACCGATTTGTCATAGACTGTTTCGACAGGTCGCCGTGGAACTTGACTTGCTCAACAAAGGATCTCGAATCTTACAAATGAATTGTGTTTTATTTAAAAATCTAATGCCTTTCCACCAAGAATTGACTGGTAACACCTTAAAAGTGATCTTTAACAATACTATAAAAATATCAATGTTTTTAGTTAGCAATATATATTTGACAATGGTGTGCTGGCAAAATCGCTTTCGAAAAATATTTGATCATTCTTGTAGATCTATATTATGAACGTTGCTATTTTTCACCTTATATTTGCCAGATGTTTCCTAGATATTTCGTTTAGTGTACAATCAATGATTATAAACAAAATTAAACGTAGACGTTGAGTCTAATTTTTAAAGTTTGACAATCAGCGGAATTATAAAGTTATCAGTTATAAATTATACATTAAAAATGAATGTCCACAAAATTATCGCTGAATCCACCGAAAATATCAATTATTGGTAAATCATTATTACTGGATCAGGAATGCGACAACTAATACAAACTTTATTCCATACAATTAAAAACGAAAGTCATCCTAACTTAATCTAGAATTTTTTTGTACATCATCTTGTATTTCACATTAACTACTCAACATCAACTTCACGGCTTATTTTATGACACTATTTTGATACACAGAACATAGATACAATTAACCGTGATAGTTTGAACAATAATAGTAACTTCATACAGCCAATAGTTCTCAGCGTTGCAATTTTACACGGTGAATATAAATTCAAACGGTGGAAATGAACGAAGTTTAGATTCTTGATGGCTGAACAATAAATGCTTTAATTATTAACTTATTCCCGCTGTTTTCGTTATGTAACATTACATTTCATGCTGAGACTTTAAAGATATTATATGCGTGTTACTCATTTATCTCCAAAATAAATTCTAGATCCTTCACACTAAAATTAATAGTATCCAATAATAGCAACAATAAATCAACGTCTGGAAATAGCGTAACGATGAAGAAATCAATAGGCTAATGATGTCAAGAACTGCGCAAGTACAATAAACTTCGATTTGGCACGAACGAAGACAAATGCGTGTCATAATTATTACTAAACTCTTATAAATAGTGCCAAAATTCACAAAATAATAACCTCTCATTGTGAGCGAATGTTGTTACGCCATTTTCAATCGAAACTGAAATTGACAGCTCTGCTCCTAATGAATGGAGTATGCCGTCCACTGTTTAGGCAGCCAACTCTTTTTTAAAACATATTATACTATGCCAGAATGGATTAAAAATAAATATGCTCGATTGTGTCGTTCTAATATTTATATATTAAAATGACTTTTCTATGATCTTAAACATAAATTCTCGTTTTTTAATTAAATTTTTAAGAAAATATCTATGTAAATTATTGAGCATTCAGCCACACTCAGTAAAATCAGAGGTATTTGTAAATAATTGTTTTAAGTAATAATTTTAAGCGCTATATTGCAGTATGGTTTCCATTTTTTCAAAGGAAAGATCGCAAGAAAAATAGTAATTAGCACTGATATATTTACGATAGACAGTGTTTTACGGGTATTTAATAACATAAGTTCTAGAAACTATTATCAGGTAAAACTTATCAGCATTCGCACAATACGCTTGATGCGAACGATGAGAGAGTTTGCTGTGCGTTAAAAATTTCCTCACCTGTAAACAATCATTCTCAAATCAGCACATCAGCACTCTGCGGATACGCTTATAGTGTGCTGCATTGCATATAGTTAGATACATGAAGAAAAATATACATTTGCGTCCGATCTATCGTAGAGTTAACGGATTAATTCAAAAGCTATAAATATATCATGACTAATAGTCCGCCTGTTATCTTAGAAATAAAACTTATATATGACTTCAAAATGTGTAATAAACGATGTTATTCGGAATTAGTTAGCACTACGTACCTAATTTACAATGCGTACTGACTACAATAGTGCATTCTAAGTCTTCATTTAATAATCTTTAGTTAGTAAAATAAAAAAGTAATAAGTAATCGATATTTCGCTTACGTATGTTGAAATATTTTTTGTTCACGATAAATATATCGTTGGTAGATCTAAATCGGAGAGAGTGCCCCCTGGCGATGTTTCGATAAGATTCTATCACAAAAAATATGAAGGATTCACATTGAGACGAATGCTCCTTAAATTAAAGACTGTATTATATCGTAAAATTTGAGAGTTTATTTTACAAGGTGATCGTCTTAGTATTATGGTAGTTTTCAATCAAGAAAAAATTATTACATTTATGAAAGAGTTAAAACGACGCCGATCAATAAAAGATAGATTTAACTGATACCTGATTGTCTGATATAGTTGCACGTGAATACAATATATAACTGTCTCTAAAATAGGCATGAAATAATTCACGCATAGGTGTTTGATACGTTGGAAAAGTTTGTATATAATTAGTCATGTACACAACAATATTAGAAAAATTCTTCATGTTGATGGTTCTTCAAATAGCGGTTGCTCTTACCTTTCTGCTTCTTTTTAAGCTACCCTTCTGAGCCCTACCGCATACGTTTAAGAGGAAATAGATGAATGTGCGAAACAATTGAAGGAAATTTGAAACATCATTCGAAATGTTTGTTTGAATCGCAGATGAGTGTTCTGCGGTACGACAGATGCTAAACTTTCATAATGCTACATTATTTAGTTTAAAAACTTAAGCGAGCATATTGTGCGCGAATTGAACAATTTGATTTCCAATCTGTTGAATATGATAAATGATTTATAATTATTCGTATGATAATAAGTGACCAAATATTGAAAACGAAAGTTTGCCAAGAACAGCTGGTGGATAAATGCAAAGAATAATAAAAGGCAATTGAGAAATTTTATTGAAAATACTGTTACCAATTCGTATAATAAGATCATCCTAATTTGGACTTGACCTTTACTATCATCTGCCTATAGAATAAGATTGGATTAAAAACAACAAAGTAAATTCATCCTGAATGTCCTATCGTGACTTTCAATCTAAATATATAAGCATTTCAACAAACAAAAAATCAATGTCTCATATTCATCTGAGTGAAATCTTTCACAACCTAAGAAAAAACCATTGAAGTACCACAATTTGTTTGTACACAAAAGTTGATACAATAGCCGCCAATCTCTGGTATGAAAAATATGAGAAGAATTATATGTAAATATATTGAAAATCGTTGATCCAGTACATTACAATCGTAGATTTGTTGAAATTATACATATAATGAACGTGTTAATTTCATCCAGACGTTACGCGAATCAGCAAAATATCAAAAATAATTTGAAAGAGATTTACTCATCATATATATTTATTTATGTGGCACGATGTTTTGGCGAATTGATCAATCTGTCACCCCAATACGAAAATAATGCTATGGGGATCAATCGATTCAACGAGTCGGTCACTCGTTCGGTCACGGCGACTTGACAGACGACTGAGCGTGGCGTGAGCCGGTGCGTACAAATGACCACGAATTGAGTTCAAGAACCCTAATGTCTATAATATATATTAAATATTGTACTACAACAATATTATATGTATAGGATGAAGGACAGTATTATTTTTAAATCACACAATAAACAATGTCATTGATTCCTTTTGTGTCAATAATTCGTATCGATTGTTTTCGTACCTTTGAGTATTTTACGAAATTAATCTCGTTATATGAAATAAGAACTTTAGAATTGTTTTTAAACTGCTCGGGCATGAGCATTCACTAGTATCAAATTGCACTATTGGGTATAATTATTACCATCTTAGCTGGAAGACTTTCGTGACATTTTTATTAACAATTTTTAGCAACGTAATGAAGAACAATACATCATTTGAGACTTAATAAATAACGATTTGTGACATTAACCCTTAAGTTTCATTATCTAATCAAAAGGTCGCCAAACATTTTCGCCGAAGGGACAAATTGACTCTTCCACAAAGTCCCAAGGGTCAAGACCTAGTTAGCTCATCATACCAACAAACTAAACCCGTTCCCTGCTGAGCCGTGTAAAGGATATTCCTGCGTAGCTAGATATATTGGACAATACCTTATATATACCTTCATTTTTACATTTTAAATAGGCATGTTATGTTTACATTTTTATAAGTTGATAATGCTCGTGATGAGCGAAACCGGTCCTGATCATTATACACATGTGGAAGTAGTACAACTGAATTGTGTTTTATTTAAAAAAAAAAGGATATTCCAACACCGAATATTTCAAAATTTAATTCAGTAGTTTTGTTGTTAACCAAACTTATGGAGATTATGAGGACAAAACAGGCTATATCTTAATACAATAATTAGCTTGTAGACAAAAGTTTATATTGTTATATTTTTGAGTATCAACTATCAACACACTGAAATTTGCCATTTCAAGAGTCTCAACGTTAGCAATCGGCGGGGTAAGTTTTGAATCACGTGTAAATTTTTGTATTGGGAAGTGAGGAAACCTATGGCCTTCTAGGATCTCAAGTGGCATTTCAATTTAATACAATTTGTTACAAAATAATACAAAATAATGTGCATGCATTTTAAGAGTACACATAATTGAAGTTTCATGAATCTGACCAGATAAGAATGACAGATAAATAAATATGGCCATCCGAAATAAAAAGATTTTCCAACACTGACTGATCTAACCAATTAATATTTCTAAAAATTATAGAAACGTTATGTTAAAAACAATTTTTTTTTCACTTATCGCGCTTTATGATCGACGCGATTTAGATGAATTTCGTGATTTACGTGACAGCGATCACAATAGCCATTGACGAATTATGGCCATTAGATGCATTGCTATTTGCATCACTCTGTATCCGAGGTTCTGAACAGCAGGAAGCCTCGCGTGGTACTCAAAACACGCAATTTAATTAGTTCCGCTCGTGCCAGACTTCAAACCCGTGACCTCTTGCAACGATACGTTATGTTGTGGTATGACACTCCACCACAGCACACACGGAAGCATTTCTAGGTTTAACTTTTGATTTTTGCTCATATTATAAAAAGTTTTTTCGCTTTTTAAAATGTATCCTATTTATTCATAATCGACTGATCTAAGAAAGTGCAGAAGGCCATACTAGCTTATGAATATACTAGCGATTATAAAATAAACATTTTTTTCATAATCTACAAAAATGCTGGGACTGGCATATAACTTCGCATAGTCAATATTCCATTTTTATTTTGTAAAAAAAAAACAGATGATTCTCTAAGACTAAAGTTAACTATCATATCGACTGCGAAAAGGAAAAAATACGTGCTAATACACTATATTTATATATATAACTAGTGAGTACCCAGCATGCGCTGCAATGCCACTCAAAGAAAGAAAGGGTTTGTGTTTTAATTCTGTTTATTGAACTGCTTTTGGATTAGAGGTCTGCACAGGCCGAAATTTCATAGACTTATCCGGTTCGAGCCCATCATCTTCAGGTCTGGCCCGACCCGAACCCAGGTTTCAATATCACACTTGTTATAACACAATATTTTTGTTTTTCGTCTGGTTCGTACACGAATAAATCAGAAGGTTTTTCCTATTTGTATGTACGTATTTGATTCATTTTTTCAATTATAGATTTTTCAGTCAATTCAATTTTTTTCTTCAGAACCCTTCACGGGTGTGTGCACAACAACTCACCGAAGTTTCATCGAAATCGTATGAAAGGTAAAGGAACGCGTAAAGGACAAACAAACATTTATTTTATATAATATTTCCCGGCATGATCACAATAAGTCCTTCCTGAAAGTTTCGTCGCGATCGGTTGAGTAGTTTAGGAGCCTATAAGATCCGGACAAACCAACAAACAGACATTCATTTTATATATATATAGATACATCGACTGTAGAAAGGCAAAAGGACTTATCCCTCCGTCTTTTCAAAACATTTCTTTTCCGATAATCACAATGTATGTATGTATGTATTTAATTGGGCTATACACGATATTTTTTGAGTGTGGGTTACGTGCTTTTTCCTTTCCAAAGTCGATATAATCACTCGTTCAGCGTGGATGAAGGTTTTAAAATATTTGTATCAAATCATGGTGGATCATAAATTATTTTACCAGGAAATTTTAGAAATAATTACGGCACAACTTAATAGTCTATATATATTAAATGAAAAACTTAATCTCCCTAACTCCCCCTTATTGTATCCTTTACGTGAGATGTTACGTGAGTAAAAACAATCAAAAACTACTCCAGCAATCAAAATAATTTAATTATTACATTCATGGGTTTGTAATTGTTTATGCGATTATTTTCCCAATTCAGAATGAAAGTCACTCTTATCAAAACAGTATTAAAATTAATTCAGATATCAACGTAGAGATTTAGTGATAATTTTTTTTTTATATGTAAACTATTTACTGGCTGTCAGTTTGAGTTCATCCCTGTACTCAAGTGTCTGAAGATGCTGAAAGGTGAAACTCGCGTTGTTAGTGATAAAACATATGTAAACATACAAAATTTTAACGATTCAAATTTGATATTGAATTCATATCAAGCACCCTCAGTCGATATCCTAAATAACACAAAGTTTATCTTTAATGATACTAAACTGATGCCCTCGTAAAAATTCGAACAGTATTAAAAATACATGTATATTAATTGTTACGAATGACCGATGTACAGTTAGTAAATGTCCCTATAAGAGTACTTATAGAGATAAATGATGATAATTAAAAACAGCTTACGCCGAATAAATAATAATAAAGTCGAACAACAGAGCTGAGGATTTGATTTCTCGAACCGTTATATTTTTTCCAAGTGTTTCAATTACATCACGCAGTTCAACAGGTTCTTACCACTGTATATACGACGAACTGAATTAAATAAGCACAGAGATGTTTTAATATTTTCCTAACCAACGATTGCAATTGCAGGTATGTACTAAAAAAATTATCGATCGATCTTCCGAAATCGTAAACAATATTATGAGATTAAAAATAGTTTTGTATTTTATATTAAATTAAAATTGATAACTTAGTTACTCCACTGGATGAGTTACTCAATATAACGCGTTTTGCTTATGTATTAAGCATCTTCAGATTGGATTTACAATAATTATGTTTTAAATTTGGATTATTGAGATTTTGTACACTTCCATGTATTTTGTCACTAACGACCCGGGTTTCGCCTTTCGGCATCTTCAGGCATTCGAGCACACGAATGGACTCGAACTGAGAGACAGTAAACAGTGTCTAACGTTTATATAGAAGATACAAATGCGACAAATATTATTTACGAGGTAAGATATTATACGTCTGAGAGCCACACTGATACCTGAGTTAAAATTTCGGGAATCTCCCTAATCCTTATTTTGTAAACACCATATTAACCAGAGTGGCGAATTGCCGCTCTTCAACTTCTTTTTGAAATACCAGTGATTTTACAATTATAATAGTATTGTGGGTTTTGACGGGATGTAATTCGACGAATGTGTAAATATATACAATCATTCCACATTTAGTGACATCTGTTAGGTGTTTCTACGTATCGGATATAATAGCGGAGAATTAGGTAGGTTCAGCTGCTCATTCAAAATCGGCAAGGAATTTAACTGGGCTCAATTAATTTCCAAAATTTCTTGATAAAATAATTTATGATCCCCCATGTTTTTATGCAACAGTTTAACCCCATCATCCGCATTAAACGTATGGTTCTCCATTAGCAAGAGATTTGCGAATGTCGAAGTTTCTTTTTTTAATCTAAAGGCAGCTAAATGTTCTGATACCCTTATATCTAATGTACGTGTGGTTTTACCCACATAGAAAACATAAAATCTCAATAATCCAAATTTGATATTGAAATTCCATCAAGCACCCTCAGTCGATGTCTTAAATTACATAGTAAATATACAAATATAAAGGCCAATATAGGATTTTTACAATTTTTTTAAATAATTAAATGAAAAAATATAAGAGGCGCACTGCACTCCATAATCAAACCATGTTCATATCGTAATATAATGTGCCGTAAAAGATATCTCATTGATATCTACAACAGGCGAAATAATTAGTTTTCAGCAAAATGGTTTTATGCATGACGTGCCATAATATTTAATAACTTTAAAGTAAAATATAAAAATACATCTTTACAGCAAAATAAATATAACATAAAATCGGAAATTAATACTAAAGATTGGCCACGTAAAGCAATAATGCTGACATAAATGCCAAACGCAAAGACGAATAGCAAGAGCTATTAATACCACATCCTGTAGTAAATGTTTTAATTTAAATCCGCATGCACGACCAATAAAAATTTTCTCGTTCAAAGGGTTAAAACTCCTTCTATTCCCGTTTCCATAAGTGAAGCAAATAATGCGTACTACAATAATATTTTTATTAATTATAATATATAAATGACATGGTACATATACATGGAGTTTTTGTTAATTAAATTAATTACAAAAAAAATAGTTTTATACAAAGTTTAGTTTTCTGACATTTGAAAAGGTAATTATTTCGTTTTCTGAAACCATATTATTTCGAATCCATACAAAAAAACATGTGCAAAATGAAAATCAGGTTTAACTATATCTAGTTTTTGTTAAATACAAACGTTAAAAGAATTCATAAAAATATCCAAATTAAACATAATTTTATTTTCCTAATGTTAAATTATTCCATGAATAAAAAACGTCAATTTTCATATCAAAATCATGTATGAATAATATATAATACTGAATGTTAAAAATACACCATAGAAAATAATAGGTTTCCAAGATAATAAAATTATAATTGCTAGGCTCTGAGCAACATTTAATAAGTGCAATTTATGTGATAATTAAAATGAATGGCAAAGTTGTTTAATATAAATACTTACCCGACGTATCTTCAGTGGAAATAAGTACTGAAATATACACTTACCTGAAACAAAGAAAAAACATTATTAATTTAAGATATCGACTGAGGGTGCTTGATGGAATTTTAATATCAAATTTGAAATGGTGACATTTTGTACATTTTCATGTATTTCGTCACTAACGACCCGGGTTTCGCCTTTCATCATCTTCATGCATTCAAGCACACGAATGTCTGAAGGTAAAGAATAATTAAAATTAAAAAAAACATTGTTATGATTTAATTTAAGACATCGACTGAGGGTGCTTGATGGAATTTCAATATCAAATTTGGATTATTGAGATTTTGTACACTTCCATGTATTTTGTCACTAACGACCCGGGTTTCGCCTTTCGGCATCTTCAGGCATTCAAGCACACGAATGGACTCGAACTGAGTCTCGAACTGGGCCTGAATGTCTGAAGGTAAAGAATAATTCAAATTAAAAAAAACATTGTTATGATTTAATTTAAGACATCGACTGAGGGTGCTTGATGGAATTTCAATATCAAATTTGGATTATTGAGATTTTGTACACTTCCATGTATTTTGTCACTAACGACCCGGGTTTCGCCTTTCACTGGGACACTGTTTACTGTCTGTCAGTTCGAGTCCATTCGTGTGCTCGAATGCCTGAAGATGCCGAAAGGCGAAACCCGGGTCGTTAGTGACAAAATACATGGAAGTGTACAAAATCTCAATAATCCAAATTTGAAAAAAAATGTTATGATTATTTGTTATAAATATGTAATTCATTATATTTGTCAAATGCATGGAAAGAAATCATTATAAAATCGTATCCCACATTACGTAACCATAAAATCACGTTGTTGGTCGTTGGGTATAGCAACACAAAACATAATTAATTATATTCTAAATGTTACGAATAATAAAAAACTTAAACATCAAAGGCAGTTTTACATCAAATTAATGTATGACACGACTAGAAAAATAATCTATTATTTAAATTTAAACAACCCAAAAATGGTGATAACATCAAAGAGATATCATCAAATATAAATAAACCTTTCTCACGAAAAACAACATACGATTTTAATATGTATAATAAGTTTTATTTAGTTCCATCGTCTTCATATTAAAAAAGTGAAATAGAAAAGAAGATTATCTAGGTATTTTTAAATAGCCAGGCAAGTGCAGGTATGTCGTGTTGAATTGCACCGGATCCTAATAGCGTCGAAGCTTGGCAATGGTCGCTATTTCTGGACATGCCGGGAGAGTAACTAAACCACACTAATTCTATGCAAGGAATTTTCCGTGAATGAAGTAAGCGAAGTCACCAATTCCTCGAAAAATACGGATTGTCATGTGAATATACTATAAAAATGACGAAGTCAAACATTAACTTTCCATTATCCTAAAAGTAAAATATTGAATAAAATGTACGCGGCTCAAAAGTGAATATTAGAATATTATTCTATAATGAATATTAAGAACATTTTTCATAAAATTTGATCGTTACGTACCCAAATGCATACTATCATATTCCATCTTTTTATACCCTCTCCGAAAAGAAGTTTGCGAAACCGGTTCTCGTTAAAAAAAGTTATGTTGATATGATTATTAGTCCAAAGGTATGCTTCACAATGAGAGCGGACACGGTTAAAAAAACTTGATGGAAAGATATGAAGAAACTATATCGTAAATACTCCACATTTGTTATGAATAACTTGTCAAATTGTATCAGCTGAGAATGTTTTTTAGTTGGACGAAACCAGTCCTGATCATATTATACAATTACCATAAGATGCCTATAATAAATTGTGTATTCTTTTTATAAAGTACTAGTGAGTACCCGGCATGCGTTGCAATGCCACTCAAAGAAAGAAAGGGTTTGTGTTTTAATTCTATTTATTGAACTGCTTTTGGATTAGAGGTCTGCACAGGCCGAAATTTCATAGACTTATCCGGTTCGAGCCCATCATCTTCAGGTCTGGCCCGACCCGAACGCGAGTTTCAATATCAGACTTGTTTTAACACAATATTTTTGTTTTTCGTCCGGTGCGTACACGAATAAATCAGAAGGTTTTTCCTAGATGTCGCTGTATGTACGTATTTGATTCATTTTTTCAATTATAGATTTTCAATTTTTTTTCTTCAGAACCCTTCACGGGTGTGTGCACAACAACTCACCGAAGTTTCATCGAAATCGTATGAAAGGTAAAGGAACGCGTAAAGGACAAACAAACATTTATTTTATATAATATTTCCCGGCATGATCACAATAAGTCCTTCCTGAAAGTTTCGTCGCGATCGGTTGAGTAGTTTAGGAGCGTATAAGATCCGGACAAACCAACAAACCAACAAACAGACATTCATTTTTATATATATAGATTGAATTTCAAAAATGTATTTAATATATTCGACGGATAAAATTTTATCAGTGATTTTTTCCAATTATATTTTAATATTCCTCAATAAACTATGTCATTAAAAGCCACTGCAATAAAGTATGAAACTTATGACAACATGTGCAGCTTTAAAGCTTTACGCTGTACTAGAAGCTTCATCAAAAAATAATAGGGGTATTGATTTTATTAATTTATAAACGACCTAAAAAGCTATAGTGACCATACATCAATCAGTAAAACGCGAGATTTATGGGAAATATAAAACCGAATAATTATATTCCTAAATCATTACAATCATTAATAAATGTTTTACTAATCTGTTTTTTTTATTTGTGACGATATTGCAGTAAAAGAAAACATAAATATGCTTAGTAAAATTGGTAATATGGCTTAGATATATTATGTTAATACACTATAAACTAGGAATGCCAAACTCGATTTGCATCGCGGCCTATATGAGCTAATTTTCATTTTCAATATATATATATATATATATATACAGAAATGAAGATTTGTTTGTTTGTTGTCCTCTATGCATTCCTTTACCAAACATTCGCTTTCGATCAAACTTTGGCGACTTGTTGTGCGCACACCCGTGTAGGTTCCTGAAGAAAACTACTATGTTCGGGTCATGAGTCAGCCATAAGGCAATAGCTTTTGTAACTTAAATAATTTATTTCACATGTGCTATGAATATCGTTGGAAATATGGAGACAATAACATGTATTGTTTGAAAAGTATAAATGAACTACTATATTAAAAAATAAATCGGGCTTTTTTCGGGATGAGAAAAATAAATCTGAGCTTCGGGTTGCGTTCGGGTAAAAGGGCTGATATTGAGACTCGGGCTCGGGCCTGGAGATAACGGGCTCGGACCTGGTAATTTTATGAAATTTTGGCCCGTACAGACTTCTAATCCAAAAGCACTTCAATAAACAGAATTAAAACACAAGTCCTTTCTTTCTCTGAGGGTACTTACCAGTATTATATAAAAACTGGAGCCAAACAATGAGAAGTTTTTTTATATTTTTTTGAAAAATATGTATAAAAATACCTTTGACACAAGCATTGTAATGTTTGACCTTTCTGGAATTTATGAAACCAAAACACAGACCTACTCCATTGGGTTGCCATACTTATAACTGTTGTAACCGCAAATCATATGATTGGTGCTGTTATATTTTGAACTTATAACTCAAATGCAAAATCTTCACTTCGTAAATAGATTTCTATCAAAACGAATAATATAAAAATGGCTCTTTTTCCAAGAAACTTTGGCAGGCCGCCAACTGACTGTCGAAGGGCCACATGCAGCCGCGTATTTGACATGCCTGTTGTAAACTAACAACTTATACAAACGACATATATTATGATATAATTAATTCAGAATCAATTCGAGAGCAGCTACATTACAGAAGCTAACATCTCGATTTGATTCTGACATATGGAGTCAAGAACCAGGAATCCTTTGATCGCTCGGGAGACATAGAACACTGGTGACGGTTTGGTATGAACACCAAAAATAAATGTCGCCGAGCCAGCCAAGAAGCGATAAGTCGAGAGAACCTGTAAGTTTGTGTGTCATCAACTTATTTAATAGACGCAATCAGAATCGCGCACAAAATGAAAAAACAAAGCATGCACATATATTAATACAACATGGCCTTTAGCCAACTGGTGTTCAAAGGTCAATTGTGTTCGAAGGCATGTCTAAATTTCATTCCTCCTATCCGATCCTACAAACGGGTTGTAGAGAGCGATTAGCTAACAACTACTCCTGTTCTTACCGTATAGTCTTATTCTCTCTAAAGATAAGCTTCATTAGGAATCCATATGCTCGTCATTGGAAACGAACATGGCTTCCAGAAACACAAGGAACACTAATGTTGCTTACTGATCCTTACCAAACTATTAAATAAATATATAAAGTCTAATATTAATTCTAAGGACATTTTCAAAATCCCTGAACGACGGTATGTGCTAATTTTATTAGTTAACTACTAAATGTTTTGAAGCGAAGTCTTAAAATTAGGGTTGTTCACAATAGTATTAAATAGTTATGATTTTTTAAATATGTATTAACAAGACGTTGATTACGTTCGATGTGTCGTGGAACGAAAGCAAATATAAACGTTTCAGTGGTGCTCGGACCTGCCTATTCAAGAACTCCGTACGCATCATGTTTTGTGAAGACAAGGATGGTGGCAAAAGTTTGTCATTGTTATATAGTTTGTACTCAATCCGATTAGGGATAGCTGGAGCAACGTTCAACTCAATGCGGACAGTCTGGGACTAACGTTTGTACTCAGTCAGAATCGAGTGAAGCCCATTCAACACATGCATTATGACGGTGATGATTTACAGGGTAACCGTATATGTATTATGCTTTGAAAACAGATGCTTACGGCGAATACCCTGGGTACGGTGGATTGACTTTGTCAGGAAGTCGCAGATAAGAGATTGAACGGACCAGCCCCTCATTACATCCAAAAGAAAAATGCGACGATGGATTGGCTTAGACCTGTGCTGCGGATGCCCCAAGGAAGCCTGAATCTTGTATATTTCTTCTACAAACCAGATGGATTCTGTAACCCTGAAAATACTCGGCGAAGCTACGGGATGCTGGGATTACCTAGGAGGAAACAAGACTGGCGGGGGACAGAGAATCTTTGAGGAACGGTGTGAAGGCTATATACTATAAGTTTATACACTTCGGAAAAAAGTCCAAAACTAATTCTTATAGAAGTATATTTTTGGTGGGGAAATGTATGTAGATATAATTCAACAAAAAGCAGGTTTTCTAGAAGTTTTAAAAACTGATTTACACCTACTTAATACGAATTCTTCTTCGATAAATTGAACATTGTATATTGACAATCGTCATTTAACTGACACAACTATAGTATTATGAAACGTAAATATTCCGCAACTACATTACGGGATTATCTCAATACGTGAACATAATCAACTGAAGATTCTCACTCGTAAACAAATAGCGTTTCATTATAATTCCTTTATTTATATGTGTTCTCAAATGTAGTATTTTAAATGCGTTAATAGAGTATGTCTGTCGTACCTATTTTTTAAGTGTCGGATAAAGTTCCATGAAAAATCTACAGTTTGTGGTATATAATCCTCACACATACAGGTATGCACTTTGTGTCACGTGATCGGAAATGCGCCATCAGACAGAAAACGTAAAATGAAACAAAATGCGCAGCTAAGCGTGTCAGGGATAAGCATTTATAGTTTTTAACAAAGATGTACACAAAAATTTTCTCTCTAGTATTCAGTAGGGCATATTCAATAACTGATACACGGTTTGCATATTATCTCCAATAACATACAAAAATTTCTTCCTTAAATAAAACTGTATTTACCGAATGATATTGTTTCTTTGTACACAAAGAAACTCTCTCAAAATATTGTTCATGCAAGGAGTTAGAAGCTTGGAATATTACAGTCCATTAACATGTATTTTATCATGTCCTGACCTTTTATTTTGAAAAAGCATTTTAAATACACAGAATTCTCTTTTAACAAGATTTCAAAATAGCACCTTGCAATGGAATCTTTCTTACATCTTCTATATTCACTGTATATTTTGATGAGTTTTTTGCGTGGCTGTTTTACATTAAATATAACGTATTATGCCACCGTGTAAAAAGAGAATCGAATGCACATCAAACACAGCTGTCTACATAACCAATGTTATGATTTTTAAAAAAAATCACAAACATTAATTACTCAAACGTATTAAAATATTATTGCCGTGTAACAATACAATTTTCCATAATATGGAACATATTATGTCACCGCAAGACCAACTAATGTTTTTATAATTGATTTCTTTATAGATTAACGTCACTTATGTAAGTGATACATTGAAATGTTTTTTTTTTTTAAATAGCAATGTAATATTAATTATAACGTATAAAGGAACCCTTACAATGAAGATGAGATGAAAAATTAGATTGAATTCCATGTTCAATTGAAACACGTTTAATTTTAAATATCCATTTATTACTTTATTGAATCGCTACTAATAATGAAAACTGACTTGCAATCTAATGCCATTATGCAGTCACATTAATAAGGCAGTACTGAAATAGTTCGAGGCGAGTCCGATATAAATATGCGAGTGCATTAGTACCTTTGGGTTGGCAGGATAAAGGTTAACTCGGATGAGCAATGGGAGATGTCAAAGCCTGTTTATTAAATTGTGTAATATTTTATCGTATAGTTTCACATCGTATTTATTTCGCGTTACGCTTACTCGTACATGGAGATTATTTATATACAGCTGTATGATTTATGTGCGGAGATGAGAAATGTGGCCATGCGATGTTAACAGTGTATAGGAACTTATTGGAGAATGTTGGCAATTATTGGAAATTTGTAATAATTTTTTTTTAAATCCAACATATAGATAACTCAAACGTAAAAATTGTTAGTTCCGACAAAAACAGTCAATCGTGAATTTCCACGAAAAATTACAAAAATTGTTTTTGAATAGAACTAAAAATGTTTTTTCTTTATATCCAATTATAATCGAACCTGGCCATATTATGATGGCATGCCTTAAGGGGTTAGGGGGTCAATATAATGAGAGGCTTTGTGACGAAAGAGGTTATATGAAATATGACGCAACAAAATATAAACTTATTTACATCATGCGTCTATGATATTTTTGGCAATTTAGAAATCAAACTTCAAAAAAATGCCAACGGAAATGGAGGTTAAAAATATGACGCTGGGGAAATTTGTCATCTGTAAGTTACTGTATACTATATGAGTAGTAAGTAGAAAGTACTGTTTTGATTTGACAAAAGCACAACTTTTAGCCTGCTATTTAGGTACAATATTATCTATTAGCTTACTCTAAAAGTAGACCATATGGAAAATGAATGTAGAGAATTATGCAGAATATTTTTACCAGATTACAATATATGTGTATCTATGATTATTCAATAATTTTATAGTCTAAATTTCGATAAAAAAATCTGAAAAATAATTTTTAATGGTCATTAAAGTCGGTTAGTGATTATGAAAATATCGCCATGACAGTTAATAAATGAAAATAGTCGTTATAATAAGCACTGCGAGAATTAAAGAAGGTAACCCGTTGAGATGCAATATCTTTAATTGATGACTTTTCTGATTTTTCTCAACATTAAATACTACAGTATAAAGAAGTTCGGATAATTATTATAAGTTTAACCCGTTCAAGCAACCATTTTGAAGAGAAAAATAAATATTTATATGTTGAATTCTTGAATTCTTTTTATGACGCCATCGCAATGACTATAATAATAAAAATGATGCCACAATAATTACGTTTTATTACAAAACGTACTTACTTTAAATAATAAAGGTATAAGCGATGGACTTCAAATTATTAATAGTCGACTGACTATAAGTTATTTTAAAATTCATACAATAATAATTGTCGATATTTTTATTTCGCTTATTAAGCGAAACTGTTAACGATTTCATGCGATTGATTATTACTGTCTTCAGCGAAGGACTTCTTAATATTTTATAGTTTGCTTTGCGTTATATGATTTTACGATCAACCAAGAATAAAATCAGCTACGCGATAATTCTATCATTGGGCTCTTCACTACTAATGTAATGTCAAGTCACCTTTATCGCTACACTAAATTTTAATGATCTATATATTTCGATACAATATAAAAGAGAAAAGGATAAAACCAACTACAATAATCTAAGGATATGTTCCGTTTACACAGTCAAGATAAGCAAATCTAAATGTTGCAAAAGTGATCATAAATGCAAGTAGAACATTAGTGACGAATAATAGTACTTGAAATTAGTTTATTGATTGATACCCGAAAAGGCATTATAACAAATATAATATAACATATTCCGAAGGCGATATTAGCGTCTGGTATAGAAAGGGTAACTGAAAAGGAGTCGTATTGCGGCAAGCAGCTTTCCAAGACAGGATAATTATTTTTGATAAACTTTATTAATTGTTATTCGGCTGGGGGGACGGGAGTGTTTTTATCAATTTTAATTAGTTGCACACGAATCGCGAGAGCAATGTGTGAATAAATTCATTTAAAATTACTTATTATTAATAACAGCAATATTCAACAAATGACCCAGGACACCATGATGAATAGTTATATATTTCAATGTGAGTGCAGAAAATTATAATAAATAATTATTTACTAACAGCGCTCTTTGGAAATTCCACAACCAATTAAAATCCGTAACTACTAATTAAAAAGAGTTTAAAATAAAATAATTTGTTATTATTATGATGGTATTTCTGTTAGTTAAAAAAATCAATTTACAATGAATTTCTTATAATATTATTTTAATTAAGACATATTTACTTAATAGTGCAAAAATCATAAGGAATAAAAAAAATACAGTATATTTTATCATAAATACCTAAAATAACTGTTGTATTGTTCACCATCTTCGGAGGAAAACATTATATTTATAAAAAAATATACAATTTCCGATCATTTGAAAATGCTTGTGAAAAAATAAACCCTGAAATAACCCATTAATTTGTAATAAGTAAGTAGTTCTTTGAATTACATTTTAAACCTCTCCATTCCACCCATAATGCGTTTGTTTTCCCAACTAGTATTAAGAGTTATTATTGTTAGGACTAATCCAAGTGTCAATGTAGTTCCTAGACTTACTGATAATAATTTGTGATATTTTATCTTATATATAGACGATATAAACTATTTACTGTCTGTCAGTTCGAGTTCATTCGTGTGCTCGAATGCCTGAGAAAAGGCGAAACACGAGTCTTTAGTGACAAAATACATGGAAATGTACAAAACCTCAACGATTCAAATTTGATATTGAAATTTCATCAACCACAATCAGTCGATATCTTAAATTAATAATATAGACTGTTACTTCCGGAATAATTATCTATTGTGCGTACTTTGGAAATAAATTCTTCTAATCCACAGTCATGCAATATTTTAATAAATGATGCTTCCAAATTCAGAGAGTTGAGTTAGCATAACTATTATATTACTTTCGATATTTTATAAGGAGGTCTGTAACCACGAGAAGTCAATTCACACAACAGTCTGATTCGGTCGAAGCTTGATCGAAGAGACTTTACAGTTACGAATTTAATACAGAGCTCAGTGTGATTATGAAATGACTGAGGAATAAAAAAATATCGAATGATAAAAAAACATGACAGACAGAAAAAATCCCGAGACGAAAAAGTCGACAGGTTGAATCGGCGGGCATTGGACGACGCTGTTATCACTGTTAACAGAGATCAGTTCCGGTTGCATAACTCGGATGATTTCATGCTGAATCGTGATTGGTTCAGCACCATTGTGAGCAGCGGATGTGAACTTGCGCGGTTTTATTGCAAAGCGATTAATTTATCGTGGGGAAGGTCATGGAATACAAAATGACAGTTAGGTCATTTAAATAAGAAGTAGTGAGAAAATTGTTTACAGCTATATTCTGTGACGTCTTATGGGGATCGGCTAGTTAGATAATGAATAATTAATTACGGAAAATGGCTACATAAAACACATTTTTTTTATTTTTTAGTTGCAGTTTAATATGAAAATAAATTGACCGTTTATTTTATAATGAATGAAAATGTCCGTTTTTGATCAATGAATAGAGACGGATTTTTAACTGTTATTTGTGCGTCAATTTGCTTTGTAACTCCACTGGATATGTCATTGCGAACATAGCCAAATTTAATTTAAAAAAAATACATAATTATGAATAACGTTAATAATGCAGAAGAAATTGATCGTTGAAAGTAGATAATGGACGATTTTATCGTGAAAATTTCTTGTTTAATATTCATAAATGGTTAATATTTATCTTGTCGGTAATAGTACAAAAAAATATCCTCGTGGTAAATAATTGTTCTAGCAGTCAATTGACGTCGCGATTAATTGTTCGCACTGGATGATTGTACCACCAATTTTCCACTAACCATCGAGAGGTTTTTTAAAATGCAAATACTGGAACTTCCATTATGGATGAGACCAGCACTCACCAAGTTAGTATCGTAAAGCTTACAGTAATGACAGAAACGTATCCTTCAACTGGTATTCTACCTAGGTAACAGTAAACTTTCAAATATAATGATATCATAAATGCACTTGCACAATATAGAGGTCCACGATTACGTTGACTATTGTATTTCGCATGCACTCGTTGGCCATAAAAGAAGCCAATAAATACAACGCGAATATCATTTAAAAGTTATGCTTCAGTGAAATAACAAAATAAGGTTTAACTCAGGAAACGTGATATTTTACAATAACATAACGGCATTTGCAAAAATGTTGTTGTTACATATGTTTGACCCAATGAAAAAAAGAAAACTGAATTTTTATTACAAAGCATTATTGTCAGATAACACAGGTACATGCTGGTAATTCACGTTTTATTGTCAAGGCTGTGATACTGAAATTCAATTACTGTCGAAAGCGTACTCATTATATAATATATACATACATAGATGTATGGAGTAAGGCCTTTTTCGTGACTCTCCAACGATATCGGTCAAATGATTGGGACTGCAATGTAATTTCGCAGAACCCCTTCATTTCGTTATTCCGGCGAACTTATTCTGACTTAATATACGATTTAAATTGGTAACTTAGTTATTCCATTGGCTTTGGAATAGCCAGGAATAGAATAGACGGAAGCCACAATAACTAAATGAGAAGACCCCGGATCGAAGAGAGGCGAGCGGCTGGTTATCCGGAGTCCTGGAAGGGCTGATCTCAGACAAACACCATTTCAGATCCGGTTCAAAATTTATTTACTTTCCATTCAAGATGCAGTGGTTTACATTACACAAATATATAAATCCTAACACATAAAATTGATTCTACATTTACATTTACTTAGCAACTGAATTTACTTTAAGTTATAATACAAATGACACAACGATTTTAAATTAATTCCAATGCAAATCAAAAAAAAAAAAAAATAAACAAATCACATCGTCACGTCACCTCCGCCACGAGAGCGCAGCTCGTCCCGTTCGGCAGATCGTAATCGACTGTGTACAAAAATTAAAAAAAACTCCCTGCAAAGTTGGAGCTACCCTTTTCCGTAAAAATGGACTCGTCCAGCGGACCTAACCGGGGGCTATTTGAACGCCTGGCAACAAGAAAGAGCCTATTCTGCGAAATATTGCTGTTGCCGCTGGCTGATTTCAGTTCAGGACACTAATGACACTTATACTTAACAAAAACCAGGGTGTGTCATAAGTTACCGATATTAATTTTATATTAAAAATTAATTTCCAAAGTTCGCGCCGAATCCATATAAAATATTATTCTGACTTAGTTTTACGATGATTTAAAAAATCCACAGCATATGAGGTAAATTTACTGGTAGTTGACCATTTACCAGTAGTAGACCTTTTTTCAATAAAAGTGCACACAATAAAAAACGTAGACGCTAGATTGCTCTGAATTGCAGAGGTCAGGAAAGTGAAACCATCTTTGTCGGATTGAGGAACTAACACATTACCATATATGTCATTGGGGTGTCATAGCGGCCATTTGAAAACAACACCTAATGCTGTAGGTACTTCATTTTGAATTTATTAAGAGAATTATTAAGGACATCAATGAATGTAAGATATGCTACTTAATTCTACCAAGAGTGGTCTTTCAGGAAGCCTGAGACCACTCTGTTGAAAGGTTGTCTTGAAACCCTCACGATTATAAATTGTTAACTACCGGAACTTTAAATTTTTTAGATGGTCAACTACTGAAAGATTAACGTGGTTGTTAAAAATTGAACACAATTTTTTTGTAACAGACTCCTTCTTATTTTTTGTCTTATAATATTAATTAAGACATTTGAACCATTATGAATACACTTGCTTTGTTATCATTCAATCTAATGCTAAACGTTAATTGTTAGTTTTGTTGAATTTTTCTCGTAAGTGGTTAACTACTGGTACATTTACCTTATGTAAATTGCTAATAGTTCTTGAATATCTTGTAAACAGAGTATATATGTATACTATTTGTTTATGAAATATCAATGATAAAAACTGATCAAAAGCTATTAGCTGAAGTATATTCGCATTATTGAAAACTTGAAAGTAGTTGGAGAATTGATAGCCGTTTTCACCTACCGTAAACGCATTTAGTATCAATAAAATTGATTGAAAAATGTACTCTTTCAAGTAAAAATAATATTTTAATTCGTGTCAAAACGAAACTTTTATTCCGAGTTCCAAATAGTGGCATAAACAATTTTCTTTTTCAGAAACGTAACAACTTTTTTGGCGAAATATCAGCGCTAAAAAAGTGAAACTAGCAGGCACAGAACAAAAATGAGAAAGTTCTCTTCGAAAGCAGTCAAACTAATCTATCCACGTTTTCAAAATAAATTATTTATCCAAGAGTAGGTAAATACTGAAAGCATTTTTAACTTCACAGGCAAGATCGCTGGCATTCATTGTCTTGTGGCAGTGCGGTCGGGGATCGACTCAATCCGTCCGTCCGTACGCAACTGTTTCGGTTCTTTTTTTTCGGTGAATCTAACCGCAGCCCGCGTAGGAATGCCGGGCGTTCGATTTACATGTCCGACGTACGATTTCGAAACTAATAGTGAAATGAAAAAGCATGCGTATTCTGTTAGTTGCGTTGCTGAGCCGAATGTTGAATCTCCATTCCCAAGGGAAAACATGAACATTACAAA
Organism: Himalopsyche phryganea; assembly: GCA_022494535.1. Classification (NCBI taxonomy): domain Eukaryota; kingdom Metazoa; phylum Arthropoda; class Insecta; order Trichoptera; family Rhyacophilidae; genus Himalopsyche; species Himalopsyche phryganea. The sequence continues at coordinate 1,299,760 of JAGVSL010000001.1, read as the reverse complement.
TTCATATGTATGTTAAGTGTGATACACACACATGTTGTCAAATCAAGATGTATATTTGAAAAACTGTTGGTCCAAGGTAAGTCTTGTCTGCCTCGGAGTTCTAGTTTTAGTGGTAATAGAGCTCAAGTCCCGGAAAGGTCAATAGCAAATTTGGGTTGTTTCAACATACATTTGAGATCTTGGATATGGGTGTTTGTGATGACTCTTCTACAAAAATTCTCATTTGGGTTGATCTTATTCAAAATTTCAAAATATCTGGCGCCTTCGCTGATACCTGTAACGTCATATCGTCGTCTTAACTAGCAAACGGCATATGTACATTTCAGCAAAATGTTAAAAGTTTAAAAATTCAATAAATTCAGTTTTAACCAATGTTTTTTTCGAATTTCACATATGCTATATTGATAATGATTTAACATTATTCATATTAAAAAATGTTAAATTCATGGAATAACATTGTTTAATACTGCATTTATCGAGTTTTTAAACTCTCCTGAACATTTTGCTGAAATTCAGATAAGCAGTTTTCTAGATAAGAACGATACATTTTTCATTTCTTTAAAAATAATTATGTAAGGATATTTATTTTGACAAAATTTCACATAGTAAATCAATCAAAGTATCTGGAAAAGTTTTACAATATCCATGTCGGCTTAAATTAAAACGGGGTCCTCGTAAGAAGTAAGGTCAATTATCAAATAATTAATTTCACATTTGAGATCACGGCACGGGTTATTTTTTTCCTCGAGTTCACGGCGATTGTAGTGTAAATAACTGGTGCATTAGAAATCAGCTTAAACACCAAATATTTTTTTTCTTATAACCTCTGTATCTACAATAATTAATAGCATATTTATTACATTTCCGATCTCAGTCAATAAACAGTGTCAAATATACCATATAAAAATAACCATTGAAAAAAGGTTTCTCTTCCACCCAATATAAAAATGGGGCCCAGTGAAAGACAATTAGCTAATCATTAATCTGTATTAGCACTATTCTCTTATCCCTATTCTTTGAAAAGATAGATAGGTTGAGCAACTTAGAAATAAGCAGTTCTTTTAGAAACACTTGTGTTGAGATAGCACCGTTACGAGTCCATATGCTCTACATTGAGGGCGCACTTAGTTTAAAAAAAATGTTTTAAAATTTAAGATAAAATAAAAAGAGATTTTTAAAACGCCGGCCTAAAATATCATAACCATACACATGTATATATGTGATTGTGTGCATTAATGGTACGTATGTATTTGTCTTCATGTAAAAATTGCGGCTCTCAAATACACCATTATTATTTCATGAACACAACAACTAACTACGAGAGAATAGTAAATATTTGTTTGAAAAAATATTCTGTACAAATAATTTATTTTTATGTTTTATTCAGCATGCTTATTTTATTTTCCTATAATAACAACAGGTGTTAAATTCATGTTACGTAATCATAATTTAGTATTTTCTTATATTGTTACTTTCATTTAATTTTCATAGTAATATGCTAGCAACAATATATTTGTTTCCCTACTGGGATCTAATATGTTAAGATGACCAATATTTTTTTTAGAAAGTCCTAAATTTACCCTATCCTTCTTAAAATAATAACTTTTTGGTTAAGGTTTTGAGCCCAGTGCCATCTACATGAAAAGACTCTTGCATAACATAAAAAATACTGTAATCCATCCCTCGATTTACGGGGTAGATAGGTTTCACGATATTGCGTAACTCGAAATAGCGTTAAACAGTTACCGCACAAATCGACGGATGAGTATATATATTTAAATTGGATATTGGATGGAGAAGAAAGGTATTTCAACATTGTTATTTGAACACTATTCTGCACAACGAGAGAAAAGATAATAAAAAAATACGAAAAAAACGTTGATATTTCCAGATAGAAGTGGGTTATACAATAACTATACACAGAATAAAACTGGTATAATATTTTTTGTACCTCGTTTCTATTATTGGAGTGCAGTTTTTTAAAAGAAGAAGAAAAAATGGCATACATAAAAAACTGCACGTCTAAAGTAACTGTTTCGTTACCATGGTGGTAATTTTTATTATTGTATTAAATTGAATGCTCAGACATTTTCGATAAAGGTTTTTTCTATCTCACTTTTTATAACCATATATGGGACGATTCATCCTCTTGAACATTTTGTCTGCTATTAAATATTTTCAAACCACAGACGGAATACGAACGTTTTTTTGCTAGACGAATGCGAAAGAGTTATTTTTAGTCAACTCCTATTTAAATACAACATCTTGATAGAAAATATCCATCAAAAAGTATAATAATTTCGTATTTCTGATTCATGTTTTATCATATAATACAAATCTAATTGCATGAAAGAGAACGGGCAAACAACATTTTAAGTTTTCATTGTGAAAAATCAATACATTGCCCATATGGAGCATAAACTATACAAATGTCATCGACTTACTATTGTCAAGATGACGGATCAAATAATATCTCGTATACATACGAAGTACAACACCATAATAGACATCCAGTACATTGCTTTTGGATTTACTAATTGATTTCTAAATTCGTTATAATAGTGATACAGTTTATAATCTTCACTCGTCATTGGTTTTCTTTCTTCTAGATTCTTGGTCTTCTTCGCTGCATACCATTTTTACTTGGTACGTCTAATCGGCAAGAACCTATTTGCATGTTACACAGTGACAGTGAGTCTGACAGTGTCTCCATATATTCTGAAGGAAGAAATTATTTTCTTTGTGAAAATTGTGAAGCGGCGTTCTTTTATCTGTCATTTGACGGGAAATCAGTCAGTAAAACACAACGTCTTCTTTCAGGAGGCATTTAATGTAAAAACGGTGAGATCTTATTGCCGCAGAAAAGCAGAAGAAACCAAACGTAAAACGAGCGAGCAACGTTAACATACTAAAACATAACAATATCGACTGAGGATTCTTGATGTAATTTGAATGATTCAAAGTATATTCAATATAACTTTTGGCACCCCTATAAAATAGTCGTTGCATAAAAAGGTAGGCACCCAATATGATACATAAGTTCACAGGCTATAAGCATGGCGCATTAAATATAATAAGATCAACCGTTGTACATGTTTAAAAACTAGATAGACGAGCCAATTTGAAAATGTGTTTTTGAATTGCCATTGTCGCCGGCGGTGGCGGAGTGGCGATGCCGCAGCCTTGCCCGTGGCCCGGCGTAACGGTACGACCGGGCGCGCCCCGGCACCAACTAGTAGACTAGCTTTGACAAGTTTACTTGCGCAGTTTGGATACACCTCGCTTCTATGCTATGTAACTGGTAGTTGTATGGGTTAATAAAGTTACTTTATACAGGTGACAGTAGATGACTTTCAAAGGTTCACAAATAGGTAACTTTGTAAATAATCAGCATTAAACTTATCTTATTAACTGAACTATCGCGCAATCTATCCTTAGAGAAGTGTCTTAATGAGCTTTACTAATCAGTAATCTGTGTCAATGTACTTATGATGCTATTTCAATTGTATGCATTTTGAGAATATCTGTTTTAGAAGTTTCCAGTAACAAAAATCAGAGTTACAAGGTGTCAATATTTAAACTTCGGCAATTTGAAATGTTGTAATGCCGATATTTTAATGAATAGAATTAGTAAAATTAATATGACAAAATAATAGATAAACATGGCCTCTGGAGTCTATCAGTAAGAGCTTCAACCTAACGATTAGATAGGTCTGGGTTCAAAATCCCGTAGTGTCAATATCAAATTTATATTTTTACAATTTAACATTTTAAATTTTGGGTATGGATGTTTGGCATCTTTTCTAGTCGATTTGATCTCGAATAGTATTTTAAAAAGTCTCATAAAGAATATTTATTTCATGCGACTTCGAACTCTTGGCCGAAACCTAAACTCGATAGTTGGACGACATAAGCTCAGTTCCATATTGAATAGATGAGGTGAAGATAATAATTACTACATAGTGAAGATTATTAATTTGATAATAGGTTCAAACAAAACATGTAAATTATTTAGTTAAAAAAAGTTATATAATAATAAGGTGTTATTAAAAGCAGTGACGCACTTCAAATGAACACAATATTTACCTAAAATAACAAAAGACAAATGTGTGTTTTTTTATGTTTACATTTGACAAGTTATGTATATTTTTAGTACTTCTTCAAGCATATGATGCGCAAAGTGAGCAAGTGAAAATCTTTACATACTTCGTCATTTATGGATTTTACAACATCGGATTGTCTTTAATTTTTCACAAACATGATTTTTGGCGTTAACGATCGTTCTTATCAACTTTCGGGCAGTAAAAAAATAATAACGAAAAGAACCGTTTTAAGGAACTACTGTTAAAAACCAGATTTTATGTTTATTTATTAGAAATTAAGAAAAGAAAAAGATAATAAGACATTAAATTTAACTACGTATTCTGAAATATTCCACACGTTGTAACTGTGGGGTATAAAGTTGTTGAATAATGAAATTATTTTTGTGAGCTTACAAGGTTTCGAGACACCCAAGTGTAAAAAAGCAGTACAATATAATTTCACAATTTTTTTTTATATATTTCTTATTATTCTAAGAAAGAGGTAGACTAAAAAGATGTTAATCTTTAATGTCATCTACATGAGGCTTAAAATATTATTATGCATACATAAAAACATTAGTTTAATGTAAGATATTGATATTTCATTGAATTAATGACTTATTTATCTATGTACGTCTAATCTTTTTTACAAGGTAGTCCCTTCAACGTGTCACCCCCTCCTTGCAAAAAGATGATTACGTGTAATTTAGAAACATTTTTTTTAACAATGTCCGCTCCCAATGTGGAGCATAAGGACTACTAATGGTGTTATTTTAACTGATTTTTTCTACGAGAATTGCTTTTTACTCAGTTGCTCGACTTCTCTTGTTAGAAGAGAGTAGGAATATAAGGATATGTCTAGAACAGAACTAGAGCTAATCGCGGTCGGCTGAAAAATTAATTTATGGAGCTGGCCGTACTGATATTCGACCTCGTGAGCACCGCAAGCTAAGCCAACAGCATTGACCACTCTACACGGACCCTATTTTACGAAAAATACGAAAATATCATATGTGGAGTTTGTATGAAACACGATGTATGTAATATAAAACTACAAATGCCATATTCAAAATAAAAAGAATATAACATTTTGCCAGCAACCAAGAGATGTTCTAGAAGGATATCGAGTCCAAGATATGAAAACTCCTCGAAATAACCGGTAGCCAAAAAGCATGTCATGTCAACTTTAGTCATCGAAGCAAGCTATTGACATTGAGTGGACAGAGGAGTCGAATAAGTTTTGACTACATGCCCAACCGACAGCTTATGCTAATTATTACTTTACTTCAACGCTAATTCACAAAGCTACGCGTTTTTATAATAAGATATCTGGTGTAATAAAAATTCAAATGTAAAATTTACAAGATTTCACTATATAGATAAGTCGCGTTTTTAACTGCATGCGATTGAAATTCCGACACATTCCTTTTGAAGTATCCTATCATAATAATAATTATTGTAAATGCCTAGTCAAAAACATGCATTCTTATTTTTAAATAAATAAATTAATGCATATTTTCGATGGATTCGGTGGTAACGTTGTGGAAATTCATTTTTAATATAAAATTAAAATTGATAACTTAGTTATAGTTAGTCTAAAGATGCTTCTGAAAGAAGCGAAACGCGTTACATTATTAACACAGCCAGTGGAATTACTAGGTTATCAATTTTAATTGTATATTAAATAAAAACATTTCATCAAAAGATAAAAGTAAGCATTATTTACCTAATGGCTCCTTTACACAAAATACGTAAAGATTTATAAGCTAAAAGCAAATAATCGCTTATTACAGAATTTTTAAAACCTTCATACAAAAATACTCCCGGGTCCTCCGATAATGAAAACTCAACGGATCTCGAAAAAGAGTCGAACTTATTGAATTGTAATTGATAGCGATGATGAATGAATGATCTATTATATGTTATTATAGTTTTTTTCAACAAATATATAAATATATATTGTTTTGGAACGCATAACCTAATTCTGTATGAACTTCATACCTCGTATAACACAGATTTGTATCACACCACGTTTTGTGGAACCATATGACGTGTTACATGAGGCCCAAGTGTATTCAATATTTAACAAACATTTTTTTTGACAAAATATAATAAAGAATCAGATGGATGGTGGAAACAGTTAACGGTTTTTACCTGTTTGCATTTTCAATCCGTTAAACAGTCATCGATTGTTTAAAACCACACATTGCGACTTGAAAACCCGATAAAAGAATAATAAAATACGATTATTATTAGCGTGTATATTTTAACATTACATATTGCATACAAGAAATGGTGGCCACTCAAGAACACATGACACGTGAAAACGAGTTTTTAAGTCACGTCAAACATTGACTGGCTAAATAAGTATTTACAAAAAGCAAAAAATAATCAATTGCAATATATTTAACGCGTAAATACGACATGGCTATAAACTGAAAGCTTTTGATTATCCGGGATAAAATAAACATGGAGTTGTTTATTGTACTTCGATACCCTTTTCTGCCATAAAACTAACCCCCATCATTCTGGATCTAGTCTGGAAAACTACCATATAAACGCCATAAAATAAATTATGCTCGGAAACCTGACTTTTATATATTGACGTTAAGAAAATTTCGCGTTGTGGTTTGAAATCCATTTAACTGTTTATTTATTTATTATCTTCATTCATAGAGAATAAATTATAAATAAGCCCTATTTCTTTCAAGAATGTAGGTAAAACTGTATATACACATTTATATCGAGTTATACACCACCAAAAAATACTTTATTGATGAAGTGGAATTCTTTTAGTTATGAAAAAAACTACTTTGAGATGTCTCACTACGACAATTCTCAGGGGGACGAAATGTGGATTAATACTGCTTTTTCTTCAGAGTGCATAGTTTTCTCAAAGAGGCATAACACGTGTCAAAACAAGTGAAATAACAAAGTTATCAGTTATTTTATGAAAAATAAATTTTCGCATAAATTTAACACGAAACCGTCGGTAATATTTTATGTATACATATTTATATTTTTTCTTGGTAAAAAGACATGCACACTGATCTATATTTTTTTATTTTCTGTACCTAAAAACCTTTGACGATGCTTCATGAAATATTTTTAACCCTTTCTCGGTAAAATTTATATAGATTTATGAGGAAACATTCTTCATTTGTGACCTTCAAATAAAAGATATCACCTGTATTTAATATGCAACAATGTCTTCTAGTCCCGATAAGTTTCATTAAAGTGAATTTCAAAATACCCTAACAACGCTTTCTAAGAAGTCTCGCCAAAAGCTTTTAGCGTAGCAGCTGTAAATAATCAATGGAGCAACAACAGACTCACAAGAAAGATTTCGGCTATAAACTTTGAGAACAATAATTTCAATAAAAAAAACCTATAACTCTCGCGATATAAATTTACGACGCCGTAAATTTGAATTGTAGGTACAATTCGGAGGATTGAGATTTTGGCGCCAAGTGATTCACACATTTCAAAAAGGGGAATGCCCGATAATTTTTAATTAACACTAAGAAACTTATACATAAGCTATTACGTAATTTTTTGAATATGCATTCTTAATATACCGAATCGATGACGTTTGATTTTTTAATGATACCGCTCTGACTATGTTCAGAAATGAGAAGTCCAATTAATTATTTTCTGTAACATATTGATTCAGTATGTACGATGAACGAAGATATATAGCTTAAATAATTTAGGGTGCTTGATGGAATTTCAATATCAAATTTGAATTATTGAGATTTTGTACATTTCCATGTATTTCGTCACTAACGACCCGGGTTTCGCCTTTCGAGGTATTAGGCATTCGAGCACACGAATAAACTGAATCGAACTGACACAAGTAAACAGTTTACAACAATGCTATACAAGATAATAAAGGACAAATCTTATCCCTGAGTCTAAGAAAATAGCATCTGGAAGAATCACAACAAACGCATTATGGGTGAAAAGAGGGGGTTTTTAAATTCAATTCGAAGAACTACCTACCCAATTTCATACTAATGAGCTCTGTCATGGACCATGGACCGATGTATAATTCATTATTTTGATTGTTAATGTCTTGACTTGTATTGAAGAATTTATTTTCCAGAAAAATATTTCGGGCTATGTTCGGATCATGACTCATGAGTAAGGCATGCAGCAATACTACTCATAACAATAAGTTAATATCTTACATAAGTTATTTCACATGTTATGATCATCGTTGGAAACATTACCATTATTGCGTGAGCTTACTGAAGCTAAATATGAAAAAATGCTTTATTTATTTACGAATGACCGGAATGACCAATGAATAGTTTTTAATTTGTTCATATGTAAATAAAATGTGTTTATTATTCAAAAACTGCTTTCCATTGGTTTTACATATATGACGTTTGTTGTGCTAGAAAATTCAATAGATATTAAAAATTGATACGTTAAAAATGAGTAAACGATATTGTAAATTAAAAAAAGGGCTTTTATCGGGCTGAGAAAAATAAATCTGGGCTTCGGGCCGGGTTTGGGTAATAAGTGTGACGGACCGGGTAATGTTATGAAATTTCTGCCCGTGCAGATATCTAAAGCAGAACGATTTTTTTAGTCCAACAAAAAATAGATTTGCATTGTAATACACATATTATTGGTTTGAAGATTCTTATTATAAATTATATCATACTTGTATTTAGCTTGGACTTGTTATTTACTATACGATCATTGTATTTTGACAAGAAGTGAGCAACAGCTGTATCAAGATAAGTGAAGAAAAGGGAGTGGTATGGTCGTAAGCAGGGGTGTAGAGTCGCTTAAACCATAGTTTCTTAACCGGTGGTCCGAGAAGATTTTTTGGTGGCCCGCAAAAATATGTTACTGTCTGTTTTAATATACCTAAATATTGTTATATCAGCATACGGTGTTGAAAAATTTATTGTTTTGAATAAAGGATCAATTATATAAATTTTTTTTGAATTTTTGGTGGTCCGCGTATGTAAAAAGGTTAAGAAACAGCGGCTTAAACATCACGACTCTAGTATTGACCGACAATCCGACTCAGTTTTAAAGAAATATCAAATTGATTTTTTTCTCTACAATTTTCTACAACTTCTGATTTTAAAATCCATGGAGTAATTGACAGATAAAAAAGTAAAAATAAAACAAGTATTGTTTACATTGTGAAAAATTTCAGCAACACAACAGGAAAACATAGAGATATAAAGAATCTATCTCTCAGATCTGCATACATTCATTCTCACCGTCGAAACAGAAACCGTACACATTTATTATGTACACAATACACAAAAACATTTATATTTATTAAATGTAAGTAAATAATTTTAAAAATATTTTTTACGAATCCGAATCTTTTAAAAAATACCACGACTCCGACTCCAACTCTGCAGCCCTGGTCGTTAGCATTAAAGCAATCCGTGCTCTGTATCAGCTAGCTACTTCTGTGTTCTATGTTTCATTCTGTAAAAACGAATATTTACCAGTACAGTATAACCGCAACAATTGCGATTTGATGAACACAACTGAATATGACATCACAAGTAGTATATAAAATTTTTCGTGGTGTGGATTTCTAGTAACTAAACAGTTCTTCAAAATAAAACTACAGAATTCAATTGTAAAATTATATAGAATTAGATAAGCCACTCAATAACTCTCTACGATTAATAGCTTACTTAATATATTTAAAACAAAGTTTTGAAAGTATATTAATAAAGTCTATAAAAAACAGTGATATCGACTTTCAAGATCTGGCCTGATTAACGATAAGATTATACGCATAATTGATCCATATAAAAAGCTTTATTCAATTGCATGTAATAAAGACATAATTTATTACACTGTTTTAAAACGTTGCTGATCTACTATCGGATAGAAAAATGAAGGTGTCCCCAATTATTTAACGATAGACGAGTGATTGGAAGAAAGCAATTAACTTATTTGACCAATGGACCGTTTCTTTCTAAGATAAACGCTGTGAAACAAACTGATCCGAGTGTCAGTAGGTTAACGGTGTAGTTAAATAATCATTTAAGAATATTTTTTTTGTAATTATTTTGAGAAATTTATAAAAAAAAATGGAAAAAGCATTCCAAATATTCGGTCTGTCAGAAGTTTTAATTGATCAAACTTTGATAAAAAAAAAAACGATTTACGAAGAGTTCTTCATTGGTTTTCAATGTGGTATCTATCTTCGATAAAGCCGCAGTGTTTCAAAACTAGTCATATTTTTATTTGTTCAAATAAAGTATCACTGATCTAACATTGACAACTCGTATCGTATTTTTTTGTCTAGATACAACTTTTTTCTACGGAAATATATGAGAAATTTGTCATTATTATTATATATAAACAAACAATTCATTTAATGTAACATTTTTTTATTATTATTTTACTCTTTGACTTGAGTTTTTAATTTTCTTTTAAGAAGCCACGGTATAAATAAATCAATTACTGTTACGAAGTGTCGTGTGTCGAAGAGTATGTTAGATCGTCGTTTTTTTGCAGCCAAAGTGAACAAAAATTTCAAATGCTTATTGTTTATTTGAAGGTATTTTAAAACTTATTCACCTTCATTGCCTTGCACTCTAATGTCAAGAACAAAAAATATGGTAACTTTCGGTAAAGTACGTTCCTGTTTTATCTATATCAGTGATCCACAAACCGCGGCCCAATATGGTATTTGTTGCGCCATATTGACCCAATATGGCCACAAAAATCAAGTTTTTAAGAAGTAAAACTACGTAACTATTTAATTAAAAAATATAAATGCATATCTCGTCTACTATGATATTCTATTTTCCAACACTTTTCCCTCTACGGCTGTTAAAAAATGAAAAAATGGAAAAATTAAAAATAAATGGATAAAATGTCCCTTCTTTCAAATAGATTGTGCACCACTGACTTATATCAATAGTTAAAATATTCATATCAATGTGTTCGGTAATCTTAAATATAGCAACCCAGACCGGTGTGTAGGCGTTTTATTATTATCACATATCACAAGTAGGTATGAAATTTTCTCATGACCTAAGCGTCCGCAGTGTATATAAAATAAAATGTTATGCAATGCACACACATACCCAGCAATACACACAGTTCCAACGTGAAGCAAAGTCCGAGGCAAACAAACAAAAATAACAAATGGCGTTTGCGATTACGTCGTGAGCGACAGTAGAGATGGAGAGCGAGGCAAATTCTGGAAGCTGCAAAATCCCGGCGTGATGCTGACGCCGAGGCACACAGACAACAACGATCACAAAGAACTCCGGAAGCTGCAGAATCCCGACGTGCCGCTAACGTGGAAGCTCATCGAAGAGCTGAAGAAGCTCGAACATTTAGTATTTCATTGACTGGCATCCCACTAGTATAAATATAAATAATCAACGAAGTAATCATTTACTTTGAAAATTTTTGTTATAATTTGATAAAGATTTAAGAGATTTAACAGAGAGCGGAACGCAATCGTTGGGCAAACAACTAATTTATTTCTTGTCAGTTAATCCTTTAAAAGTTAAACACGGTTTATCTTAATTTACAAAAGATATATTCAATTGACAATAATTTGAAACTGTTGGCCTTCCTCTTTTATTTATTGCTAGCAATCATAATCATTGCCGGTTTAATGAACGTTAAAATTCCAAAATTACACAAGATCCAAAAACAATTTCCATAAAAACCGGTCAGGCAGACAGTGTATGCGTAATAGTATTAAGCTAATCGGAATTATTATTAGAAACTGTTAAAAACCAAAGAATCTGGTAGAAGGTAGTTAAGAAATACGGTGGGTATACGACTTGACTAGGCATGTAATTTTTACATGGAAGCAAATTATTTGTATATTTATGCATGATTTATACATTTATATTGATAGAAACAAACGGATTTTGAGTCATTCAATGTTATTAGACCGTCGAAAACGTGTTCATAAAATGCGGCACATTATCAACTGTGAATGATTAAAAATTTACGGTACTCCCGTGGAGATGGCTTGTATTTAATAACGATTATGTTGCATGCCTTATAATTCTAACACAAACATTCTAAGAATTTTATTGATTGAGCATTAATGTATATTCCATACAGCAGGTTATGCCCACAGTGTGATACAACGACCCCATTGAAGCGAAAAACGTTAATTTAAATGAAAAGAATAAATGGAAAATTGCGATAAAATTATGAACATGAACAAACAGTTCGGCTTATCTATAAATCGTCATTGTTCTGGAAGAATTTGACTTTCAAGTTTTTCAAATGCTTGAAATGCTATACCTTTTTCATTTAGCTTGTTTGTACAAAACTGTTTTTAAGTAAATGTGTATTTTATAAAAGTAAGTGTATTTTTCCATACGATAGTGTTTAAAATAAGGAACATTTTGGTATAACTAACTCAATATGTAATTTTTTTCGATGTAATGTTTTCTTCCAGAACGGCGCGATATATAAAAATGAATGTTTGTTTGTTTGTCCCATATGTGTTCCTATACCATTCATCTGATTTCGATGAAACTTTGGTGGATTTTTATGCGCACACCCGTGAAAATTTATGTAATTTTTTTTTTAAAGGAATTAAATATGAACAAACTGCGACATCTCGGGAAACCTTCTGATTTATTCCTGTGCGCACCAGACAGGAAAAACTGTGTATTCAAAAGCAATTCAATAAACAGAATTAAAAACACAACCCATTTCTTTCTTTCAGTGGCATTGCAACGCATGCCGGGTACTCGCTAGTTTTTTATAAATAAAAAGTTTCATATATATTCCGCAATTTTTATTCAACACATTAGTGCGCAATTACAACTGATAAGAAGAGTATACATATATATATATATATATATATATATATATATATATAACGGACAGATTAATAATTGACAAGCTATATGAAAAAGATAAAGAGAGTAGCGAATAAGTAATGATCGATACTTTCAAAACAATATGATAATTATACTAGACGCTGAGAAATAAGCCCCGTAAGACTGTGGATGGTACAACGTTGAGTAACATAGGTAATGTAGTATTTATACATTAATCTCTTACCAATTATAATATTTAATTATAATCTTATCTAGGAAAATGATTACGGAAAATGAAATCAGATAATCATCATATAGATTCATATTATATTTATATTTTTTTCTTTGTTTAGAATAATCTCTTTCCAACGAGGAATAACAGTATACAATAATAAATTTATTAATTCGAGTAACACAAACAAACGAAATTGGATTTGATAGACTATTCCACTACTTTGATAGAATCCTATTATATTTTTTAAAACATTATAATATGCTGTCTTTCCACCGAAGATTGAGAGGTAAAACCTTAAAAGTGTTTTTTTTTAAACTAGTTTTATACAAAATATTTTCACGTTTGGCTCCTTCTTGTAATCATTGCGAATTATTCGAAGCGAATCAATTAACATTTCATTGTGAAAACTTTGAAATATAAATATGCTTCATACACTCAATCCCAAAGGTAGAGGATTTCGATTAAATTTGCATTTTGCGCAGTGAATCTTGGTTCGCTTGTCAATAGAACCATATTCTATTGGCCGTATAAAGCCAATAAAAATGACGAAACCGTAAAAGATTCAAGCTAAGAATTGCGCATGATTTAATCGATAAATTATTATGTTCAGAGTGCACAATATTATATTTAATGTCAATATAATATCATTAGCCATTATTAAGCAAAAATATATATATGGCTGTCGTTCAATACCCGCGGAATATTTTACGATAACAACGTGGATGTCGATTGTTTTTTGTGACCCTTTCGGAAACTATTCTGTTTTAGCTCGTTTCCAGTTTCCACGAAACTTACCAGCGTTAATGAAAGCGGGCTTGTATTATCAAAACATCGGATAATTTTTATTTTTAAAGAAACAAGTGTCCGATTAATTAAGGACGTACTCCCATTTTTGGCTGAAGTAACGGTTGATCAAGTAAGGTGGTACGGCGCCGGCCTTATATACGGGCAGTTCGGGAAGCCTTCAAAAAACCTATTACCACCTTATCAAAATTTGCCCGATCCTCTACTGCAGGGTTTCCCAAACTATTTTCCGTGGAACGTCATTAGGTGTCCCGCGAAAATCTGGAATGGTGAGTACCTATTACAATTTTTAATATAATACAAGAGATAAAGTTGAATATTTTGATTTCACTTTCAACGTTACAATTTTGGATTTCTACAGTTGAAGGTTTTCTCGCCATACATGAATGTTTAACTGAATTAAATTTTAAAGTATATAGATAAGTTTCTAAAGTATTTTTAGAAAATATAACTTAAAAATATATAAAGAAAACAACTGTAATATTCTTAGAAAACTAGTAAGGACTATTGGACGATTTCTTGGTTATGAATCTATTTTCAGTAGCAACTAAATCAGTAAGGTTAAGTGCAAGTGATTATTAGTATCTGACTGACTTAAATAAAAAATACAAAGTTCACTCATTAAATAATTTATGGACGAATTTATCAGAAGAGGACACCACCTGTGAGTGAAAACAAGCTATTATTGTTAAACTTCCGTTTAATACGGCATATTTATGTCGAGTAGTCGAAGATTTGCAATTTAGGGCACTAAAATAATCGAAGTCATTAAGAACTTCATTTACTTATTTTTTTATGAGTTTCAAACGAATTATTGTTTTTTCTCATTTTTTATTTTTATTATCAAAAATGTGTTCCGTTAATGTTTCAGGATTTGCGAAGTGTTCTGTCGCAGAAAGAGTTTGGAATATCTTGATAAATTGAAATTTATATTTGACGAAAGAATTGAAAAGATAAAATTACTTTCTTCCGAATGTGCGTTCAATATTTTACAGCGATATTAATCTTAGGAAATATTCATAATATCATTCATTTTCAACAGCGCCATTAAAGAAATTATGTACCTATTTTGTAAAAATATAACAATAGCCATTTAGTGAATCGACAGCTATTTTTTGAATAACTTCTACACATATCACGTTTCTCTGTTTTAAGAATCAATACTTAAAATCTTTACAGGGTCAATGTACGAGAATAATTTTTTAACATCCATAGTTAAAATCAATCAGTAACACATACAATAGTAGTAAATTGTTATATTTGAACTGCAGTTATCTTTAACCAAAAAAATTTGTTTGTTAATGTAAAGAAAGAGCTGACTAGAAGTTAAGACCTTACCTCATCATATTGCATAATTTGTAAGTGAAATGATTATGGGGTAACCCTGCATGCCCGATGTGCGGTTACAAAGAAGCTGATGATTATAATCGAAATGTTTTGCTAACAGGTTTATTTGAAACATTGTCAGGGCGGCGTCATAATATAATGCCACACTTTATGGTTTTATTTTTGGGAAAAATTAAAAAATATGACTTCTAATTGATGACTGCACGTTATCTGAAGACTCTAGTATCATAACTCAGAATCTCCGTCAACGTTTGTTTTTGGTAAATCAAGAAAATCCGTTTTCATGCTATAGTTACAAATGCATAGTTTGATACAAATAAAACTGTGGAACAGACGCTTACATCATATGTAAACAAACACTGGTGGTCATGAAAGTATAATGCTGCACTCTCATTGGCTGGAATGGAGATAATTAGTTATAAAAAATATAGGGCATTAGAGAGTATGATTTTTGAAAATGAACAACATTTTCAAATTCATTTTAGATGGAAATTTTAGTTTATAATTTAAATGGTAGGTGTGAACAAGAAGAACAATGCTGCATTCATAACTCATTTTTTGCTGGAGATTATGAGTTTTAATACTAGACCATTCATCTATTCAGAGGTTATTGTGCATATGTAGATTTGTGTTCATTATGTGAAATTGAGATTTAAAATATATTGATTTATATTTGATCAAGTCTCTGTTAGTGTAACATAGTCATTAATCAGTTTTGGCTACGGGCAAATTATAGCAAAAAATAATTATTCGAAAACTTGCTTTAAGATGTCTTTGTTGAAACAATAACCAGGTTTTGACTTATTCGCATCCTTTTCGATGAGAGTAAACATTTGGCAAGTTGATTCGTAAATCTAATCTTCGGCGTAGACAGATAGTTATGTTTTCCGCACTGTTAATGCTTTTTATTGATGATCAGAAGATTTTAGGTATTTATTTTTTGGAAGCACAGTTCTCACTTTAAAAATTAAAATGTATTATATATAGTGAAAAATCTTGACTTATTAAAAGTTGCCGAAATAAAATTATAAAATGAGAGATAAGGCATTTATTTTTCACGAGAAAAAATATGTAAAATTCGGATATGTACATCAAAAATACCTCAAATAGAAATGTACAATAAATTCAAGCTGCAACGCATTTTGATGTAAAAGAAACAAACATAATATTAAAAAAGCAGCTATTTTTCCAGTTTGGTCCCACAACTCACAGAACGCGTGCCCATATGACAATCGTGATGTTTTTTTTCATTTATTCACTTGTTTACTTCTTACTATAATTGAACACCGCATAGGGCTTTGATGTTTTCTTGAGCTATAAATACGCCTAAATCCCAAACTTTGCCATACAAAAACAAGTAAAATCGATAAGATATAATGACGGCTTTGGGCGGTTACGGCAACTTCCTTTTCGCAAATCCAATGCCAATCAATTAGAATAATTAGATGCTGAGTAAATCTTGTCGCCACATTTCTCGGCCGCATTTTTTTAATGCCAAAGTCACGGGCGAGAAAAACACGCCAATTTGTAACACCGGTAATTTTATGAGTTGAATAATATTATATTACCGGTTCATTGTCATGTAATATCTCGAAGGATGGCTGTTACAAACAAAATCCTACGATGTTCAAGATGCAGAATTCGGTTTTTTTATTACATAAATGTGCTGTTAACCTTTGGTAGAATGTTCTCTGTACGTCTCAAAACACATACCTACAATATGCTGTTATATCAAAAGTATATTTTTAGTATTCCAACTTTTACGTTCTACTACATTGAATCACTGTCTCAATAATATAACATTTCTATTTTCAATATAAATTTTAAATTGATAATTGTTTTTCCAGTGATTGTGTTAATAATTGTACAACTCGTTTGGCCTTTTACAGAAGTATCTTCAGATGTAATCTGCTAGCTAGCATGGCTACACTGGCTACCCTCATTTTATATATACTCATAAAATATAACTTTTTTTAAGAGGACTGGCTGTAATTCATTATCTAAACCTCTCTTTTCTGAAAGAGTAAGGATATAATAACGAAACTTAGACAGGATTAGTAGTTAGGTATTTGTCTAATCACCTTTTAATAGACCTAAATATATACGAATTATCTTTATCTGCCATGTGTTTTCATGGCAATACTAGATACTTAGTATACTACTATTTTAAGTGATAACCTAGATCAGTGTTTCCCAAACTGTGGACATGTTTATTAAATATATTAAATACAATTTCAAAAGAAGCTTTTGATAACAATTTTTTTTTGGGATAGAAGGGGACGTGGTTTTTTTTTGCAAAATTTATGGGCCGTGGAATGAAAAAGTTTCGCAAGCACTGCCCTACATTAAAGCTTAAATCAATTGTGCGAAGTAGTAAAGAAGAGCAAAATAGCACCTATTTGATTTCGGAAGAATTGTCAAAATGAGCTATTCATATATTTTTAGTGTGTCGGTATTTTGGCAGCAGTTATTTGTTTTTCTGTATGGCAATATCAAATTTAAAATCAGAATGAAAATTAAGCATTGATTAGAAAACAAAAGCACAATTAGACATTATAAGCTTAAGTTATAACAAACTAGCATAGTGGGAAGTGTGTTTATGAAAAGTGGGCAAATAGCATTTTATCCATTTGAATAAACGATTAACGATTCAAAATCCAATTTAATTAAATTATACATAATATTACTAATGTTATACATTCATGCTCTGCGGCTTATAAGATTAATGTTTTCGCCAGAAATGGACGCGTAATATCACGTATGGCTAAATACAAAAATAATAATTAAATCATGACTATAGATAGCTTAAGCCTAAGCCTAGATACAAAAAAGATTCAATTTGCTTAAAGCGCCGAGCAAAGTTAATTAATAAGCCGACTTATATAAAACAAAATTTACATTTAGGAAGCCACACATTAGTTATGTACCTGACATTTCAATAATATTGATTATGATATGTCAATTTGGTTTTACTTTGGCAGTTAGTTTTCCATTAAATATGAGAATTTGATTTGAATACTTACACGAGGTATTTTTTAAGAGTGCATAAAATATCGATATATAAAATAATATAAACCGAAATTCAATTAAAAACATGGTTATTTGTTAGTTAAAAACAGATCGGTGAATTATTGTTTTGAGCCGGAGACGTCGACGAAATGTCTGGAGATACCGAAATAGATCATGATTTGCATTGTACTGTGTGTCATCCAAATTGTAGGAAATATTGCGAGTAATCTATTTCGTCATACAAAAAATCCAAGAATTAGATTATCACTGTAACTCTTTTTTGACATTTCTGACAAGTTCTTAATATGGAATATTTTATGAGACTTAGTTTGAAAGTTTACTTCTATTAACACTCATGTTTTTACTCGTGCCATATTCGTTGCATGTATTGAGAATATGAAAACAAAAGCAGTTGTTTCATCTTTATTTTATTTGAAAATATTATAGGATCCTTTGCAGTGACTTGGTTGAACTCTATAATAACATGCCTATAATCAAGGCTACGATTGGGTGGCTAAAATTATACAAGAAGCTACTTACGCGTACTCAGCATGAATTGATATTCATTGAAGACTTTATAATAGGATATCAGTATTCGACTTACCTGAAACAAAATAAAAAATATTTATTAGAAATTTTAGAAATAATAATATATAAAATTCTATGTTTGCATAGTTTTTTCCCCGAGTCTCAGCTAGAAAAACACGGATGAACTGAAATCGAATATAATATTAATATTAAAAGATGCATAATATTAAATTCATCATCACTTATTTCACACATATTGTATTCGTATTAGGACAAACTTATTTATGACATCCATAATCTGTTACTAACTGTCCACTACCTAATAAAGAGGTAAAAAAGGCTTATCAATTACAATCATAAATATTGTGTCAATTTTTTATTTTGTTATTGCTTTCTTTAGATGTACTTTTACATTTCGTAAATATATAATGGGGGATTAAACGCCTCTAAATATTATATAAAAGTATAATAAATTTATAGTCTTTTATAATATTTATATACAAGTTAATGGGACATTCGCAAATTATTTCGCAGAAATTTTAGACCAATTATTTTAATATTCTATAAAAACCCATGCTTGAATTCATTTTACTTTACTTGAAAAAATTTGCGTACAAACACAGTATTTCATATTCAATAAATATGACATTTTATTGTTCATGGTAACAGAAATATTTCTAGTCGTGTGGACTCAGATTAAGGAGGATAAACATTCGAATGAATACACCTCGGATGCAATTTGAGACGATAAGCCGCATAAAAGAAAATTTATGGCAGCGTCACCTGTCCATTATATTATGCACCGGGCAGAGTGACAATGGCAAAATATACAATGCCAACCATATACTCGATCATTACGTAATCGATTGTTACATTAAAGATGTTGGCAATAAAAACCTAGCAATCGAGAGGAATGCAGAGAAATAAAATTGCAGAAAATAAAAACACATAATCCAACATGTATTATTGAAGGCTGTTATTAATGAAGAGTAAAGAAATGATAGCTGTCATGTACATTTTTATTTATTTGAATCTACGCGTGGTTTAAGCGTAAATTGATTCTTTATTTTCCACATGAACAACATTTTTTTTTATTATTATTCGATGAACTTGTTTGTATCACACCGAAGATCATGTCTCCTCAATTATACATTTAGTGTACATATTTATAATAAACAGTTACAATAAGGTATATTAATGTAACAAGTGAGTAAATAATTAAAGTCATAAAACAACAGTTAACTTAAATGTACAAATGGCGATAATATGGATTAAATGGTGAAGGGCAGGGAAGATAAACATTTTCTCCAAAGAAGGCGGCAAATTTTTTGATTTGATAAAAGTTTTCTGCGGAAGAAACTAGATCTGAATGTCCGACAGGATATCTCTTTCAATTGACATAATTGAGCAATCTCAGAAAATATGCTATGAATCTTGATTTATATTACCACACGGACAATATGGGTATGGTTAAATTTTAAACTCATATAACTTGGCATTAAGCGCACACTGACTAGACATAAATTGGGAGGTCCAGTGATCTGGAGATAACCAGGTTGCATTCTGACGAAAGAGAATATCTGAGAAAAATAGATACGTAACTCTTCCTCGAGGAGACATTGACCACCGTTTTTTCACAAGTTGTCAGAGCATTTTCTATACGTATGTTACTCATTTAGCTTTATAGCGAGAAGGGTTCAGAAAAACAATAAAACGAAGACAACCACTTTACCCAAACACGCCAGACAGGCCTTGCTATAATTATAATACGACATGTACGAAAAGAAATACGATATTCACACACATTTCAATCCTACATAACGCGAATACTTTTTGCAAAAAATAAAACAGTTATAATCGGGTTAATATGGTATTTCGTGGGAGTATGCCGTCGCTAGTTACGCCACTGCAGCAATTCAGACATAATGGCTGAAGAGTCATATATTGTTTGCACAAATCGAGGACTGACAATGCGAAATTACATATGCAAATAACACTCAACAGACGCGGATCCAACAATGGGCAACATAATTACCCACTTGTATGTAATGTTTGCACCGAGTGCTGGCGGAATTATCAAATAGGTACCTGGCGTACGAAATCACCGCTTTTGGAAGACGTGCTGATATTTATTCTGAGTGTCAGTCGGACGGCACGTGCGCAGTTTTTGATGTATAGTCATAACTTAAGGAGTGGCATAATACTTAATCCATTTGATATATTCCATCAAGATATGTAATAGGATTTTAATAAGAAGTCATACAATTATCATTTTGAAGCTGTGTTGCTATATCATAAATCACGACTCCGACTCCACAACCCTGATTTTTTTGACTAATTTTAAAACGACTGTCAACTTGCACAGTTACGTGGGAACACATTGCGTGACTCTACTTTTGCGGTACAACATTTTTAACTAAGATTCAAATACGTTTGTTTATTATTATATGAAACGTGATTAGTAGATTTGGTAACACCGTTTTCATTTCACAAAATGGCTCGGAATTTGTACACGAACTGACCAAGAGGAGTCTATATCGTGTTCGTAATTCTGACTGCCTTAGCCGAACTATCATATCGACAGAATCAATCAATCAAACGTGTGTATAAGGTTTTTAAAGTATACACGATGACGCGTTGATCACGTGCCTAGTACTATCGACAGAATTTGAGATATAATTAATAACTAATTGATGTTTCGGAAAAAAACAACTTCATATCTCATTAAATATATACGAAATTGGCAGACAACATTTGAGAAGACCCGAATCAAAGAGAGGTGAATGGTCGGTTATCGGCGTCCTGGAAGGTCTGGGATCTCATACAAACACCATTTCAAATTCGGTTCAACTCTTATTTATTTTTAATCGAAGATGCAGTGCTTTAAAATACACAAAAATAATTCCTAACACATATAATTGAGTCTACATTTACATTTACTTAACACATGAATTTACTTTTAAGTTATAATGCAAGTGACACGACAAACGATTTTAAATTAAGTCCAATTTCATAACAAACACAAACAATCCACAACGTCAACGGTGCCGGCTCGAAGGCTGGCAAAACGACTTTCCGCAAAAATCAAAAATCGGACTCCCGCACCGTCGGAGCCACTCCTTTCCGTCAAAAATGGATTCGTCCAGCGAACGTGTCCACCGGCTATTGACCGATCGCCCTTCACGACAAGAGTCGGATCAATTGTCATTAACGCTGTGCGTTCTCAGTTATGGACCCTAATAAAACTTAAACTTAACAACAAAACCAGGGTGTGTTACATTAAAGAAACTCCTCTCAAAGTATTCTACAACTATCAGAAATGTTAGGAATAACGATATTTTCGAAGTTATATTGTTTCCAATAAGTTATATCGGAAAAATAAGATTATTTCAACTCTATACTATTAAACAATAGACTAAAAAAGACGTTATTTCAAAGCGATTTCAGAATGCGCCGTCTTCCGAGGACTACACTAAAATAACTAAATACACAGAAAGAAAGAGGAGAAATTAACATATCGGCTGTAAGAAAAAGATAATAAAAGATCAAAGCAGCAATTCTGATCAGACTGTTGTTAGAGATAAATGATATTTTTAGAGCTCAGCAGACAAACGAACTAACTACACAGAAGATATTTTAATTGTTAATACATTTATAGTAAGAATGTAATAAATCAAAAAGAGTTTTTTTCGTACCTTTTGATGCGATTATTGTGCATGCACCACGAGCAAGAACACTAAAGTTTAACGGTCAACTTATAAATAAATACATATTTTTTAAATAATCGACACCACTGATGACAAACAAGGGAACGCAAATACATATTTTTTGTGGATTTATCGTGAGAGCCGTTGTCATCTTATACTAGATACCCCGCGTACATTTATTCTTTCAAATCTACTTTAGACGGCAAATAAAAAATCGTAAAATATTATTATAATCAATAATAACGGAAGTATAAGGAAAGTTTTGTTTCTTCATAGTATTTGTTCCAATTATCAAAGCGCGACATTCAATTTAAATATAAATTTGTAGGTACAAAATATCTTACAAATTCAGCATATCTTTTAAGTTTAATTAAATGCATATTTCGATATATTTAAAGAGAGCACAATTATAATACCAGTTCACGTCACAGACTCTAATATGATTTTATACTTAAAACCTCGTTCCCACAAGGATCAATAACTTTTGTAAATATGAAAAAAATATAAGTGATATTATATTTGAACTTCACGTAGGTTGCAGACACGGGCTCTAAATCAATGTGCAACGTGTCAAATAAAACTCCTTTAAAATAGCAAGACCACCTAAATAATAAATTGATATCCTCTATAAATTTGGTTATGTTATAATTCAGAACGAAGAACAGTGATATCAAAACCCGTGGGCAGACAGTTAGCAGTTATTCTTTGTGTTTTATTTCGGAAAGTAAATTATAAAATACGACATGATGGCCGATAGACAATAATTATTCGATCCAGCTAGTTTCTAAATTTATGAGTTTGCTCCGTGCAATTCTTGTATCCGGGACTTTTATAGTATTTTTGACACCACTGATTTAGTTAACCCATTTACGGATGTGGTGGGCGTTTAGCCAGCGAAACGACAGCGCCACATTTGGATGGCAATACAATAATTTATTAAAAAAAGAATAATTATTGGTGGTCAAAAAAATGTATATTAAAATATTTATTCAATAATGGATAGCGATTAAGACTTAAAATCAATTTCTCTTGTCAGCGGTGTGGTGTCTTTCGGTAATTTTTATTTTATTACTACTTATTTAGAAAAAGACAATTGGGGACAGATAATGTCAACTTTAAAAGAAAGTGTATGGATGATGAAAAAAATTGGAAACCTTCACGTCTAAAAATACTCTTTTATTTTAAATCACTCTCTAATGAACTGAATGCCTGTTTTCAGATGAGCTCAATGTATTTTCAACATACATTGAAAATGAGTTAATTAAGCATATACATATTAAGTACATATTAAGCAAGTCGAGTTTATTATGTAGGTGTATCAATATAATTATGACAACCATGAATTATCATCTAGGAAATCCAGAAATTGGGCACAAAAAATATGCTTATTTCGCATCATATGAATTATATATGTAATACGAAACATTTGTGTATGCAGAATATTGAATGCCACTAAAATAATAAACGTCAACAATCCAACATAGGATGTAGAGAAAATAACAATAACACTAAATCATAAAATAACTTAAGGAAAGAGAAAAGATTCCTGATCACACTTGTATACAATTAGAAAGAGTTAAATAGTCGATTATTAATAATTCCTTAAAGAAATTTAATTTTGCGTCAATTCAATTTATTAAAAAAAAGATTGTACGTATATTTTTAAACTTGAGCTTTGTACAAAATAACATGACACATAGAATAGCAATTAATTATTAATTACTGTTGGCAGGCTTAATTTGTACAAACCGAGATGCCCACGAGGCTCGGATTGTTGACCACCAAAATGTTGTGTATCACTCCATAATGCAGTTATGAAGGCGCAAAAAATTCACAGTCAGACTACATTAGACGCGATGATTTTAATAATAGATTTGTGTTCACAAACATACTTCATACTTATTAATTTAAATTTGCATAATACCAGATTATATCAAAAGCAAGTTAAGCATGATTGAAAACGCTTGTTCGATCGTGTATACGAAAATTGATCACGTAAAAAACAGCAAGGTACAAACTTTCATCTATAAAAGCCACATTATGTTTTTGCGTCTTCGACGCTCGATTACAACTAATAAGATGTAGTAATGCAATAATTATATAGCGACAGCTCGTCATAACTGTAAATATAAAATGTTCAAACTTTGAAACTTGTAAATCCAATTAATCAATTGCATAATTTATTATTGAAACAAAAACCATTATGATACATAGCGCATTATCTCGTATACAAACTTTGGATAAAGCAACACCGGAAGGAAAGATATGAAGTGAGGAAGGGACCGTAAGAAAGTGAACTGATGTTGAAACATAACTAATTAATATTATATGAAAAAAATGGGATAGCAATGATCAAGACATTTTTTTTTGTAAACCACGTCCGCTACTAATGTGGAATATATGACTTCCCGGTGGAGGTATCAAAATAGAAGTTTTTTCAAAAGAACTAACTGCTAGTTACACAGTTGCTCAACCTGTTATTCGAAAAGAGAAGAGATAGACGGATAGCTCTAGGACAGGAAAGGTAGTTAACTCTCGCCCCATTGGTCGGTAGGGAATTTTAGACATCACATACATTCAAGCTAGGGCTTCCAATCCCGGGATCCCGAGTAATGAGTGAATCCCGTAATCCCGGGATTGACTCAATACCAATATCGGGATTTCAGGATTCGCAAGAAGTTGAATTATGACCGGAACATAGCCCAAATTTTATTTTTCTTCTGAAAATTTAAATTCTTACCCGGCCCGCCGTGGAACGGACGCGTGAACGCCCAGGTGTCGCGGGAGCAAAAATTATTTTTTTCACAATAGAATTCCTTATCCGGCCCGCGGTGGCCTTATCCGGCCTGCCGTGTTCATAATCATTTTTTTTTGGAAACCTGTCTTTTGTTCAGAAAAAGGGCCCGGTATTGGATGCCCGAATTCATGCCGATGAACAAAAATTCATAAATCGATTGAAAAATCAATTTACGAAACTGTCCGTTTCGAACCTGTGAGATCCGTAACCAAAGGTCATTGACCACTGCACCACGGACCCGAACAAGGCATACATACATTTAATGTATTTATGTTGCTATAAATAATCTTATTTCATTGTATTTTTTTCATTCATTTTTATGTGAATGCGACTTTATTTGATAACATATAAATGAAATCGGCCTTGCAATATAAAAAGTTTCCCGACACTTAACGTAGAAGACACTCATTAGGTATCATGGGTGGTGTAGGATTCACTAAACAAAATGACGAAAACCATATAATAATACGAAAATGCCATTTTATTTGTGTTGTAATGAAAACCGGGAAACATTTGCAGCAAATAAAAATAATAAATTATCATTTAGATTCAATATATCTTGGGTAGTTGTGACAAATTTAGTGGAATTTCTTGTGGCACATACCTATGGCTTTGCTTTGTAATTGGAGCCGAGTGGTAATTTAGAGCTGACATATAACGCAATAAATTTCAATACAGACATCGAAAGAACCGAGTGTCAGTACGATTTGTAAAATCACACAAAGGCGATAACAAATTGTCATATTTGAATGAACCGAGTTACCAACGCATTGGTATAAGATGGCATTTTATTGAATAAGAATCCTTGAGAGATGTTTCTG
The DNA here is from genome assembly GCA_022494535.1 of Himalopsyche phryganea. Classification (NCBI taxonomy): domain Eukaryota; kingdom Metazoa; phylum Arthropoda; class Insecta; order Trichoptera; family Rhyacophilidae; genus Himalopsyche; species Himalopsyche phryganea. The sequence goes on along the minus strand of JAGVSL010000001.1, from coordinate 1,273,629 downwards.
GAGCAAGGAATAACAAATACCTCAATGCTGAGATTATTTGTTTGCTTGGTGTCGTTCATCCTTTTTGAGGTTCCGGGGCTAGCTCCTTTATTCGTTCAGTCTGCCGGGGTGTTTTGGTTTGGTCTGGTGAGGTCTTGAGGTTGACAAGATGCAGAAACAGATGCAATTTAAAATTGAAAAGACTTAAGAATGCTGCAGATGACATGGACGAAAGGCAAAATAGGAGCTGGTGTCAAGGGTTTCCATACTCAACTCTTTTTTTTCAGTCGGGCCAGATGCATGCGTTTGTTACGTTACGCGAGCCACAACATAGTAACTAGACCATAATCATTAAAATAATGAAAAAAATAATGCTCAAAAATAAATATATACGAGGGTTTATTTAAAAATATGTGTGATTTTTAATGTTGAGACAAAAATCAGATTTATAATTGCCACATACAGAAAATCTTGGTGGGCCGCATGTTGAGTATGGTTGATCAAGAGCATAATATATACAGTTCAAATCCGTGGGACTACTAAATATTTTAGTATACATTTTTTAAAAGCTTAACGTCAAAAAATTTCGAAATTATTAATTTAGTACGTAAGTAAGTTATTTCAGTAAAAATAACAAATAAATGACAAAATGATTTGTGTACATGCTCCATGTTACATTAAAACGGTACATATTAAAATCACTAAAATGATCATTCGGTACTGTTGAATATAAGTAGTGATGTCCTTAAGGGCAGAGTCACACTTTTGACCCTGCCGCGCCACTGTTCTGCCATAGACTATTATTTATCATATCATTGCATCGAGTGTTATCAAATCTTGCTATGCTGAATTGTCCTTTCGTTAATTCGGAATTCATTTAATTAATTTATGTAGCTTGAAAGTATTGCAAAATCGAAAGAACGTCTGCGAATAGAAAGGTATTAAAATATCGAATGAGTTTTCCTGTAAAAAAACAGTACTGGCAGAGTTCCACCAAATTCTTGTCCATACGTTTTATTCTAAAGATTCAGACTGCAATCGTAAATTGCAATGTTGCGTACGTTTGATATCAGTATAAGCTAATTGAAGGCAAATTTTTTATCATAATGCCGCCATTAAAATGAACGTGTAAATAAAAAAAGTCCAATTATGTTCTTATAGTCATGTAACAATGTTGTGAGTCTTGAATATTCATAATAACACTGCGACACTAAACCAGTTCAAATGAATTGTATATACCTAAATAACAAATTATACAGATTAAAATGCAGACAAAACATTCCACAATATCAAGTGTCAATAATTGATAGTAAGATTTTTTTAATCATTAGGATTTTTTAAATTTCTATTCTAGCGGTGTAAACATAAAAATATTCATAAATTAGTACAGTACTTCTCCACTAAATTTAAAAAAAATATACAAAAAAATATTGATTACTTTGAAAATAGCACAATTGTTTCCATTAACCTTCCCTATTTCAGTTTAGATGTGTGTAGTCGAATCACGATTATTAATTAAACAATAATAATCAAAACTTAGATATTTTTACGATTCCGTTGAAACTGAAGTTCGTAGGAAATTAGTGATGTTAGTGGATCTCATTACTTGCTTAAGAAGTAATTTGATATAATTTCTCCATAACCACGACGTTTATTAAAAGTATGTAGACAATAATCTATATTTGAAACAAGTTATACAGAAAAATCACAATTATTATACGTAACGAAAGATACTCCCGGCGAAATTTTGTAAATGGCACACCCTATTGCCTCATCCAAATAAAATCGTTAAACGTCTATAGATGAAGACGTAATTATGAGCCACGGTTTTCATAGAGATATATAGATGTCAAAATGTGGGAATGCTTTCATTAAACGTATAAAAAACAATTATATCAGTGAATATAGTCAAACTTCGATTTAGTGGAGACAATTTTAAAATTGATTAAAACGTCCTGTTCTGCTGTGCACATAATTATTAACACGTGATCGCACAGCTGCAAGCAGTTTAAACGCGTTCCGGCCGATGATTTACCACATCTCTTGCACATATTTTGAATTATACTTTAATAATTTTTTCTAAATTACATAACAATTTATATAAATAGATTTCTACGTATAATTACAATTTTCTCAATAAAATATGCACTCGGAAAACTGTATTTATAATAATATAATATTTGGTTATATAGAGGCTTTACTGTATATGTATGCATACATTTTGACATATAGTAAATAACATGTCGTTATATTAAACGATACTAGTCCACAGAAATTGGGCATAATATAAGACTTACAAGTATAATTAAACAATAAGTACACTCCAACAAAACATAAACAGCAACAATATTTCTTTAGTGTGTTGGCAACTTTACAGTAACAACTTCTTATAGTTTATTGACCTCATTACTCATGAGTTACATAAATTATAAAATAAAAAAATATTAAACTTGCGCCATTACATAATTTCCTTCCATCAATATTCAATGTTTAGTCTTGAACTTTACCACACCTAAATTCTAAGTAAATTATTATATATAGACCGACAAAGATATTTGTTTATAAATTGCATAAACAATTTCAAGAATAATAAGGCTTCGTCGATACCATTATATATGTAATTATTATTTGTGTCGCAGTATGAATCAAGACTATAGTCACCCTCATTCTAAGCAAAGATCATAATCATATATCGCAAACAATTTGTATCTTTTCGAAACAGTGTTCGTATGTACGAATACATTATATTCGACAGTGTTTTGGCCAATTGATGTATCCCTCAAAATTGAAATTGTTCAGGAGAGAGTAAAAACTGTTTTTATCGAAAACATTATATGGTAAGTTGTGTTATGAATCTATGAAATGTACTCCTGTAAATTCCCATGTTTGCAGATACAGGATTATACGAAGAGAGTGTCGATATAATAGTGGTCTACATCAAGTGGACGGGTCAGAATTGTCGATCCTAAAATCAATTTAAAATGATGTTTCCCTTCCAAAAAGTGGTCAATTTATTTTTCTAATTACCATCTTTTGACCGAGACCTGTTCTATCGTCTTTAATAAAGGAGGATGGCCCCCACGATTTTTTTTTTATTCCATTTAATTCAAAATATTAATACATTACATCCTTTTTTTAATCGGGGATACATTTCATGGATCACGGAACAATAAAGATGAAATTTGAATTATTGAGATTTTGATCATTTGGAAATGTACAAAATCTCAATAATTCAAATTTGATATTGAAATTCCATCAAGCACCCTCAGTCGATGTCTTAAATTATTTAAAAAAATGAAATTGTTGCCGTCACAAATGATTTCTAAAAATAAGTGTAATTTACGTACGTTTCGGGCAGGTTTCGATATCAATTAAAGATATATTATAATATAAAATATTCAATTTGAAATAAAAATCATGAGAGATCGATAAACCAAAGATTAAGTACCCCGGAGTCTGCCCGTTCCAAGATCATCATCAGCATCAGTATGCAGCGCTGATCGATTGACGGCTGGTGGAGTGGACCTCGGACGCCACTGAGTGGTGCCCAGTGCCCACTCATGACGTTATTATGTTAATCACACGTCTTCGTCTCTGGCCCCGGGCTACATATTCCGTGCCCCCCTCCCTTAGGTACGGTCACTGGGCAGGTGAGATCAATATTTTATAAGATGCAATAAGCCAATACTGATACGTTATATGATGATTCTTTAAATCTAATTCTACTTTAATATAAAATATTATTTAGAAATCGTTTTCATCCGATTATAAGATGCTTTTTACAATATGCTATTGTCAACGGAAAATATATCAATTTACGCATTTTAATAAAGGGAGATATGTATTCGACATTTTTTGATACAAATTGTCAATATTTTTTTTCCATGTCCGCTCTCAATGTGTATATGGTCTCCTAATGGAGGTATCTTAACAGAATTTTTCTATGAGAACTGCTTCTTTCTCAGTTGTTCAACCTCTCTTTTTTCGAAGAGAGTAGGGATAGAAGGATAAGCCTAGGACAGGACTAGTCATTAGCTAATAGCTCTCGCTACGCCCCGTGAGGATCGGATGGGTGAAAGGGGGGTTTATAGACATCACAAACTGTCTATAAATCGATTGAAAGATCTATTTATGAAAATAGTCCGCACCGGGAACTGAACCCGAGACATCCGTAACAGCCAACGACGCTACCAACTGCGCCACGGACGCCGACAAATGACAATATTTTCACATGTCTTAAAATTTCTGTTTCATTTAGAAAATTCAATGATTTATTAATATCAGTGTATTTGCTAAGCGAACTTCACATAGTCACAACTACAAAAATACATGTACAAGTGTTTTTAATTTTATTAAAGAAGAATCAGTTTAAATACTGGCTCACTAAGCAACACTGATCCTAGGTCGTAGAGTGTGTAAATAAAATACGGATTACGTAAATATTATATATGATTTTTTAAATTATTATTTCACTGAGTCAAGCATAAAAGTTAAATTGACAGTATTAATTAATCAATAATCCAAAATTATTTTCATCGCCTGTATAATATTTACTCCTCTATTAAATAAAGAGAATGGTAAGCTAAAATAACTTATTTAGATTATTTTAACTGTTGATTCATAGTGATGAGACATTAGCCGGCTTTATATACAAGCGTTTCCACGCGCGATTGGTTGGTTTGTGTGCTTTAAAGCGAGAAATAGTATGTCTGACATTGTAGTTTTAAGGTGAGTTCTCGTTTTAAAACACACCAACTACACGATCGCGCGTGAAATTGCTTGTATATAAAGTCGACTATTATTTATTATAATATACATTTGTCTTGATTTATTTGCATATATATACATATGTAACACACATCACACAGTGAGAGATGGAACTACCACGTGATTATTTCTAGTATGTATTATAATAAAACAGCACAATTTGAAGTACTCAATTTAATAATATGGCCAGGATCGGATTCTTTCAGCAAGTGAGAGATTTCGACTGATGATTCATAATTTTATTATACGATTAGAAACGGCATAGTTCAACTAATGGAAAATTGTGACATGAAATTTATTGTGAGACCTGAGTATGCTGTGTAGTTCATATACGAAATAAGAGGTCGCGAACCGCGCGTTGCAAAGCTCCGCCATAGATACATTCTGAGAGGAAACTAATACCTGGATGTATATTTATTGCGATCCGAGTGGAGGGCATTAATGCGTCGATATTCAGGTAGGCTGAATGATAGGAGACAGTGATACGTGTAATAAGTAACTGAAACTGAATAAGAACGGATTCGATTTACTATACATCCCAATACAAAATATTATTGATTATCTGAAAAATGCAAGTTTCGCTGTAATGATAACTACACTCTAATGAATATAAAACTAATCCCAAGTTGACAACATACAAAAAATTATATACATTCTACTTATATATAATACATTAGGTTGGAAAACATATTAGCAATCACCGTGGCCGAGTGACAACTCTCTATGCTTCTGTTGAACGATGCAGAATTATTTTTAGACCCGATTTTTCAATAACATATAATAGATAAGAGCATGGAAAGTTGAGAACTCGTACCGCCGAATTCAAATATTTATATATATTTTTTTAAATTTAGACATGCACATACTTAAATTTAATATGAATATGACATACTGCAAACAGTATTTGTCAGTGCATTTTAAAATTATTAATTATTTAGTGATTTTATTATTTATTTAATTAATTAAAAAAAGAATATCTGACTGAATGCGCCAAACATTTTGAAAATTGGGAAATCATACGAGATAAACTCTATGAGAATTTTTATAAGTCATATATGACCAAGATCACAAATTAAAATGGAAAAATCTAAATTTTATATTGAGCATCCTGGGAATTAAACCAGGACCAACCCGATCGCTAGGGCAAAGCTCTTACCACTTGACCACAGAGGTCGTCTTATAATAAATTGAAAATAATATGAAAAATTATATATTTAGAAATAAGAAGACACGTACGATTGAAACAAAACTAGCTTAGCGAAGATGTAATATTATTGGAAAAGTAAATGAACGAAATTGTGAAAATTCTTTGTCAATTTTTCACTTGATAAATCTATTTTGAACTTAATAGGTATATATTCGGAAATCGGAATTTCTTAGATTCATCCAAAACAATAATTTATCTTAGTTTTAGTTAAAACATACCTCAATTATGCAATGCGGACAAGAAATATTAAGTTATTTCTATCCTTTTATAACATTTTAGATTCAGTAGTTGTGAAATCTCATGTAACTAACTGAAATCGAAAATAACTCAACACTGCAATACCATGATGAGTTTAGCAGATTGGTAATGATCAATAAAAAGAAGTGACATCAATTAATTGGACTTTGAATTGAGATTAGACCCAAAAGGATATTAAAATCGGGTAGCGATCCGTATTTGTCAGATACAATGCCACTCGCCATCAATTATATGAAACGCCAACATCCACATAAACGAAATAAAACGAAATTTCAATAAAACAAAACCACTAACGAAAAGATAATTACAAAAGGTATTTTTTTTTATATATGGCAACATCAGCATAAAATGTATTATAACGAATGTTTATTTCTATCCATTCGCTGATTGATCCTTTAACCATAACTTTTTTTTATTCACTCAATGAAAGTTGAGTATTTACATATACTTTTAAATGCATCATGAAAGACTTATCAACAATCTCTTGAGCAAACAAAAATGGTTAATTATTTATCTCGGTATCGACATCAATGCATACAATTAATCCGAGGATTGAAAAATACTATCGATGGCAACTTCGGCATCACGCCATCGTCATAGTTGTACATTTAGAATCTTTGTTGGTTAACATAATGTAATATGGTAACGTAGAAAACACAAATGTACAATAATTATTATCTTACCTACCATGTAATGTTAATTAAAACCAGTTCAAGTTGGACCAGTAAGATCAAACGACATAACAAGTGATTCACTATTTTCTGTTTAATCTCATTCAATGATTTACAGCATAAATATAACATACCCTTTTTTACAATTTATAAGTTCTGTTTTTGTATTGAGTTTACCATTATCGCAATTAAAGTTTTCAAACAAGAACATCAGTACACTCACAGGTCTTTAGCTCAAAATAGATCCACAAGTTTAGTGGTGATTAAGCGAGAATCCTAAGGTCTAACAAGGGTCGCGAATCGTTCTCTGGCAGATTGACAAGGGTTCTTGTCAGAGGACGAAGGCTTGGCATATATTTTGAAACGTTTCAAAAAAGAAAAGACACACCAAAAATGATAATATGAGAGGCTCAAATGCAGCGCCAAGAGGTCAGAGCGGTCGGCTATTTAGAGGACCAAAGAAACGTACAAGTAAATGAATACTTGTCATTTGACCCTCCCAAACACAGCTAGCTATAACGAATAATTTTTCGCTTATATACCTAACTAAATAGTTATAAAATAACTGTATGTAATCGGTTGTTTGCCATGATTTGACGATCCAAAACTCACCTAGTATTTTTTAAAACGTATAAAACACTTCAAATTAAAAAGATACACGTTTTACAGTATTAATTGGTTAAAACCGGCCATTGGTTTCGTTAAATGAGTAAGCAATGGCTCATCGTGACCGTTTCTGGTCTTTTCCATTTTTTATGCTAAAAACACGCATTTCATAACGATTTTTTTAACGCAAGTTCATATAGATAGTAAAGGATGTTAGATTTAAATTTCTTTTCTCTGTTAACTCTTTGATTAGAGAGTAATTTTTTGTCAAATTAAGTCTTTTCTATATTATGATTATTTTTACTATTACTTCACACAAGGATATAAAAATATTTTTATTTATTATTGATCAATCTGGGAAGGATATTGCTTATTATTTCAAGTAGTGATTATTTTCAATCATCTACAACCCGTTTGACCACCTCATGTTAGGGGTTAAAAAATCTGGAAAATGACAGTCTCTTATATTTTTTTATCAGACTTTAAGTGATGCTTTAATATTTATTTTATACCCACATGTGACCTTTGGCGATCCCGCAATCTTTTTACAATATTCAGGTCGTAAATGCGCCACTTTTATGACCTGCCATACTTATGGTTAATTTTTTTAAGAGTATATGCCGCACGGAAACCAGTTGTGTGTCCACTTCCATGAATAAAGTAAGGAAATACTCGATGAGGAGACTTGCAGCTCGGAAATACAATGAAAGATAATACGCGGAGCTATATGAGGAGTTTGACATATGTGGCTTTTGGCTTCGTGTCATAAATGTCCAAAATTAGTGTGTGAGAGGTCGTAGCGCTATTAGCGAATGTAAATTCTATGACTACACCTAATCTAGTAATGCACAATTAACTTAAATAGCACAAGGCAACATGCACTACCGGAGAATACTGTTTTATTTAAACAAATTATCAAGCACCATATCTATTAACCTATCATACATAAGTGTAGTCATCTGGAACACTTGTATCGCCATTTATATAGTAATGATAATGCTCTCAAATTCTATTGTGTATTCCAGATTTCGATTTCCCAGATTATCGTTGTATGCGCAGGAACATCATTTGGAGAAGGTGTGCAGGGAAGGGCATTCGTCCACCACTGAATTAAATTAATCCCTTGCTACACTGGATTGCGCATAAAGGCAAAACAAAAAAAATACGGAACAACTAACAATTAATTGTTGTGACAACTATACTGCGATCTTCTTACTGCCATGCGGATATCATAACCTTTCCTAAAAATTGAACATTTATTGAAGGGTTATGAAAACGGGATCCGCGCATTTTTATTATGCGAGAAGTGTTAGTCAGCGAGGCCATTAATTGCATGACTAATTTAAAAAAACATTGTAGTAGGTATTATATAACAAAACAATTTGCTTAGATTCTATAGTGAACAGTACATTGTTTGCACCTGGGCGGTTACATCCGTGGGCAGCTCAATTCATTCTGATAGTTCGTTCATAATAATACAAGTTCAACATTATCCCACTATGACTATAAAGCAAACAGCCGTTCACACTTAGTATCAATGAATGCAGACCATTTTACAAATAAATAGTTATAATATAAATAGGTTTTTGACTATCTTTTATGATTAAAACTACGTTCAAGACAATTTATTTTACATACAATTTTCACCATGTAAATCTTGATATTTTCTATGGATTCGGCGATACTTTGTGGAAGTTCATTTTTGATATAAAATTCAAATTGATAACCTAGTTTATCACTAACGTGACGCGTTTCGCCTCTTTAAGAAGCATATTCAGACTAACTATATCGCAAGGTTATTTATTTCAAAGGTAGTCAATGATTCTAATTCTTACATTAAAAATAAAATGTTGGGTGGTTTTTATTCCATCCTACTGGACGTGGTAGGGGGGGTAAGACATAAACACTGATAGACTAATTACAAATCACTTACTAGTGTAATCCCATGTAATCTTGGCTTTGTCGCTGCGGCGTTAAAGTCATTCGAACAAAGCAATTGGCAACACAAGCTACAATCTATACGATCTTCTTGTCTTCTTCGTGCAGCATTAACAGCTCGTGATATTATGTTGTTAACATGACTAAACCGTTTACGTGAACTCGATGTGCGACTTATGAATTTATAGATGACCCCAAAATTTAAGCGAACTTCATGAACAACTCCTAAAACATTTTGCATTGATTATTTGATTATTCCAGAAAAGATTTTACATTGTAGAAACAAATCCGGGTCTATAAGGTCATTCAAGAGGAGGGCAGAGAATTGACGAGTCCGCCGATGATTGAGAACCTGTCTTTATCCTTAATCAGAAAATTTTAACGTAACCCCGCTAAAAAGCAAGCGTCAACTCGCAAATTCTTCATTTCTAAATCAGCGTGCAATTTTAGTTTTTGGGATAACCGTTACTTCTTCTTTTTTCAAATCCATTTTAATTTAAAATCTTTAAACATGTTGGATAAAAACGTACTTTGAATATCGTATAAGATTATCCTCATACGATTTACCGGGCCATACGTATTTTTTACATATTTTTTTCTGCTACACTCATGAACAGCAAACTAACTATGAGTGTGCGAGATATCACGTTCAAAATCGAAAAACGCCCCCGTGTGTCCTCCGTGTGACCTCAAGGGGCATTCCATAATCACATCGATTGCGTTCCACTGGGACAGAGCAATACCACGGAGAAAGGTTTTTAACTTCGAGCAAAACTGATCTCTTCTCACATAGAATTTTAGTCACCCATTGTGGTCTTTCAAGTCTTCATTATCAAACATTCACTCACTGAATATGTGGCTACTGTTAATGTTAATATTATGGCTTTACTGGGATAATCTAACTCTAACAATTTGTATATTATATTATAATACTTGATCCTTCGCAGTTGAATGGATTTAAAATATTTTATAATTTAAGACATCGACTGAGGGTGCTTGATGGAATTTCAATATCAAATTTGGATTATTGAGATTTTGTACACTTCCATGTATTTTGTCACTAACGACCCGGGTTTCGCCTTTCGGCATCTTCAGGCATTCGAGATGCCGAAAGGCGAAACCCGGGTAGTTAGTGACAAAATATATGGAAGTGTACAAAATCTCAATAATCCAAATTTGATGTGAGTTTTTGTTTAAAAATTCTTAACTTGTTTATACATAGCAATCGATAGGTTACGTTGACTGACGTCAGTTCGAGTCCATTCGTGTGCTCGAATGCCTGAAGATGCCGAAAGGCGAAACCCGGGTCGTTACAGACAAAATACATGGAAGTGTACAAAATCTCAATAATCCAAATTTAAAATATTTTGTTTTATAAATATGTTACTGATACAGCGGAAATTCGCTGATCGTCACTTAAATACGTGGACAGTTGAATCTTCTAGAGTTGGTAAACTATTATACATTTCTAATATCACATTCAACTTTCTTTAGAGTCACACAGTTAAAAGCTTCAAACTTTACTCACAGACGTAGGTATTTTAGTTGCTTTCCAGACACTAAAGCACTTACTTATACATATTCATCGACTATTACATATATAACAATATATTATATTTAAGAATCTTTGTAGAATTAAGTGCAGTGGTTGGCGGCTCGAGGGTATGACAGTAGAAAGATGAAATGTATTTTTTTAAAGCCAAAAATAATTTAACACCGTTTTAAACACGAGTGTATGCAATATTGATGTATACCATCCATAATTTAAAATCCATCATTGGATAAAATAGCAAATAAATTACGGAATACTAGTGTGCTACAATATTAATTAGAAGCATCATTTAAAAAATAATGAATTTTATATTTTGTAAATATATGATTATACATACATACGTAAATTATAATATAGACCCTTATGAAATAGAAAAGTTTTTTGTTTAAGAAATTTAACAGCAACTGGACTTTCTAGTTTGAAATATCATTATATTAACAGTTTCTAAAAGAAGGCTTTAGCTGTGTCTAACTCTCATCTTTCTTCACCTTTAATAGCCGTGTTTGCCAATGTGAGTTCCGCTTCACAATGCGGTGTTTTCTTTTTATTAAAAATAAAAATCTTCTAACGAGATTTCTGGAAATGGATTATTAAAACCTAGATGAAGACCCTGTTTCGTGAATTGGTCTGAAACCATATGGATCGGGCTTTTATAAATAGTAATTTTGAAACAAGAACATCGCGACAGACCGTACAGCTGATACGTGGAATTAACTATCTTGTATAATAAAAAAAAAGTAGAATCGATGTTTATTTAAATTAAAATCAGTTCTTTAATATCAAACAAATGTTGTATTATAACGGGAATGAGTATTATAGAGATTTATGAATACGTATAAATTACGCGAAAAACACTACTTTAATGTAAGTAGTAATGACAATAACCTAACAATCAGACGCCTTTAATTGAATTCAAAATTGTTATTCGCCATTTTAAAAAGCATTGAATCATATCTCATACAATACCGAAAGATACGTTTTCTTTAAAAAACAGATAAATAATAGTAAATGTATTCATAATTTAGGTGTCGCAATACATCGTAAAGAAATTTGACGGTATGTGAAATCTATATAACTTTTGCTTCTAAAATGCAAAAAACATGTTAATCTCCGCATGCGATCAATCAAAGTGACGTATGTACATATTTTGATTGTTGTGCGAATTCGCATAAATCCTCATTTAACGGAGTTTTTTTCTCGCAAGATTGATTGCCTACAAATCATTGCCATTATTGATATTTCGTGTTAGATAAAGCAGTCAAAATTGTTAACCAGTTTAGAAAACATTGAAAAATGGATAATCATATTTCATCAGATAACTAAACAAAAAATACCGTAAAAACATTCTTCGCAAAATAGTTCAACAATTATAGACATAATATCTCCGAGGAAATTAATGGCTTAGATTTTTTTGATAAAATTCAGAAGCTAACAGTGGATCAAATAAGACAAACGTTGATCACAGATATAAAGATATGATTATGTGGTACAGATGTGGTACCGGAGAAGAGCGACTTAATATTAATAGATGTCAGATGGGTATTAGTTTCTATATCAATTTACTGCTATCTCTTGGCAGGAGTTACATTGTTTTTTTTATCGTTAGTACTGAATTGTGAAAAAAAAATGTAAAAAGAACTATGATAAAATATCAGACACATCTATGGATATTCATAACGATACATACTTTTGTTGACAAATGTATTTATTATATATAGCGTGATTAAATATGAAACAAATTTTTTCAACTGCAGTTCTGTACACCCAATCCCTCTATCACTGCGGTTGTGTTAACATTTAAACAAACTTGCCGATGAAAAATTTAAACAAAATAGCTCAACTAGTAATTTAAGGTTAGACGGCGATAGCCATTTCAATGTTTGATTTGAAGCATCCCATTTATTACATATTGAATTAGTTATCGGTATTACTGCCTTGTAATTTGTCCTAGGTGCAACCAAGTCAGCATGACCGACAGGACCGACATATCCGACTGATTGTTCCTGTTTGCTGTCCACGTCTGGACATTTCCAAAGGATGTGATCGGAATCCTGAATCATATTGCCGCATTTACATGTTGAATTATCTACTAACTGGACAAGCTGGGAGTGACCATGGCCGGTTAGGGGTCGATGAAAACTTTGGTATCTCCATTCCACACTTTATATTCGGAAATAATTTGTAAGTTTGTTTGCCATTGAAAGAATTTTTCCATCGATTCTGCCAACTCGGCATTGAACCGTCTCTAATAAAGAACACAAATAACGATGTTACGCTACGGAATACACCATTTAATAAGAATGTGACGCTGTGATGGTGGTGGGCAAATAAATCAGAATTATTAAATAATACAATATCACCTATTGAAACTCATTTTTATTACACCAATGCGGAAGAATCATATTGAATTCTTCTACGTGTTTTATGTTTGCGGTAGCTTTCGCAGAGTAGTTGACAAAAAAGTCGCTCGGTGCGAACGGATCTTTATAATACCGATTTGTAGTCCTGGCTGTCTCAACTTAATGATATATATGCACAGCTCTCGATCGCGTTTTACCAATTATAATTATTATTATGATGTATTCAGTCGACACGCAAGGTTAGCTGGAGGCCCACGCGTCCGCCACTCCTCGGGAACATACAGCTTGCGACAAAATGAAACAAAATAATACCATCTAGGTACCCATTGCAAACGTTGCACCCGCGCACTATGCTATTTTCGAAGATGGCTCCCAGACCAAACAGCAACAGCTTAAAAAAACGGATTGGAGTAGAGACCACGAAAATATTTTGCATGTACTGATGTTAAATCGTAGATTTCAGCACTATATTTTCGAGTGATTTTTTGAGAATTTCTTTTTAAAGATACAAAAATGTTTGGTATTACAGTTAATATTTTCCAATGCGCAAAACTTTTCAAATCACTCGAGATCGACTTGAGAAGAAATGGCATCACAATCGCCCATGTTAAGACCAAATATTTAAAAATCTAAATTTTATATTGACCTTGAATCCAAAGCCACCTGATCGCTAGGTTGAAGCTGTCATCACCACAAGACCACAGATGACAACAAGTGTTATGTGAACTGTAATGAAGCGTAATGAAATTTATATAATTTAAGACATCGACTGAGGGTGCTTGATGGAATTTCAATATCAAATTGGGATTCATGAGATTTTGTACACTTCCATGTATTTTGTCACTAACGATCCGGGTTTCGGTCTTAAATTATATCAATATTGCTAGTACAGCAAGATTGACTGAACTCTACAGTAAATTAGTGTTAAAATTTAGACGCTGTTTACTGTCTGTCAGTTCGAGTCCATTCGTGCGCTCGAATGCCTGAAGATGCCGAAAGGCGAAACCCGGGTCGTTAGTGACAAAATACATGGAATTTACAAAATCTCAATAATCCAAATATGGTAATGATATTTTTTCGGAGATTACTGTACAAAAAAACCGGTGTTTTCATAATAATATTAAAATATATGTAGTATAAAGACATTGTTTTCATGATTGCGTGTTGATTTGTATATAATTACAAGATATACGATGAATGATAAATCAAATCCAAATACTACCAATATACTGACTATATAAGATTGAACGGCTAATGGAGAGGACACGTCGCTCGTATATGTGTACTCATACAGTCATCGTCTACAATAGAATGCTAGTCTTGGATCGTCAACGAGGAAATAAAGTACGAAGTAAGGATAAGACCACAACCAATTTGCTTTACGAAGCGTTTGTATTGTAAGTCAAGGCGTTCGTGTGGCGCGAGACTTATTGCCAAAAGTGCGTAATAGATTTTAATTTATAATACTATGACACACCCTGTTTTTTTTTTGTTAAGTTTAAGTTTCATTAGTGTCCATAACTGAAATCGCCCAGCGGCAATGACAATAATTCGGAGAATCGGCCGACTCTTGTTGCCAAGGATCGTTCAATAGCCAGCGGGCATGTCCGCTGGACGAGTCCATTTTTGACGGAAAGGGGTAGCTCCGACGCTGCAGGGAGTTTTTTTTAATTGTATGTATGCACAGTCGATTACGATCTTTCGAGTGGAGGTGAGCTGCCGACCTCGTGGTCGGCAACGTTGACATAATGAATTGTTTGTGTTTGTTTTGAAATTGGACGTAATTTAAAATCGTTTGTCGTGTCATTTGTATTATAACTTAAAATAAATTCAGTTGCTAAGTAAATGTAAATGTAGAATCAATTTTGTGTGTTAGGAATAGTATTTTGTATATTGTAAACCACTGCATCTTCGATGAAAAATAAATAAGTGTTGAACCGGATTTGAAATGGTGTTTGTTTGCGATCCCAGCCCTTGCAGGACGTTCGATAGCCAGCCATTCGCCTCTCTTCGATCCGGGTCTTCTTCTCAACTAATTGTCAGAATTAATTGACTTTTCTAATTGTCAATATTATGTTAGAATAATGCCATTTAAACTGTTTCATAAAATGTTTCATTAAAATCTAATAAATTAGCGAAGAATATTGAAGCGTGTGTAGGAAATGCTGTTACAACAAAAGTTACAACAAAAGGTGACACGAATAAAAGTCTCGGACCTGCAACGCTGGAACACGTGAGGCTAAAGATCTTATGCACCATAATATAATAATAGACTTCACATTTGCTCTTGAGAAGGAGCAATCAATCAAGGGTATGCGTGCGATACATCTGTAAGGTGTAAACAATTCGAAATCATGTGACGACGATCATTTGTTTTTATTAATTATGATATCGACAATACAGTTAAAAGCATAGTGGTTGAAAATACGTAGTATTTCTTTTTAATTTCAGAAGGTCGTTGAATTGATTTAATTATAAGCACAGTGTACACATACCAATTTTGATGAAATATATATTATTTTTATTTTTTGATAGAATAAAAAGATGTTCTTATTTAGAATAAAAATGCGTCACATTATCGACCGAAATATTGCGCCTCTTATATGGCAAATTCCAGCAATCATCGTCTATTAGTGACAATATCTACGGTTTCAAAACCTGACAACTATAAAAGATACACATACAAAATATATTCGAGGAATAAGCTAATTTATATATGTATACAACATTCATACAGAAACACAAAAATACGAAAACATTTGTGTATCAAATTCATAAAAAATCATGTTATATCTGGAAATTACACCGTGAGGGATTTTTCTACCAATGCTGATCGATCGCTGCTATAAAACGTGTTCACCGAAATCACGAAAAGGCCATACGTTAGTGCGGCGCGGACCACGATCTTGTTTACATCTTGCAACAGATATATCGACAAAACGCAACTAACTATGGATGCATAATGTATTTACCAAAGATCCGAGGTATTTATTTACTTATTCACACTTGTAACAATTTACGAAGAAAGTTTTCATACATAATTGTAAATTAAACCGACTGGCTAAGTATGTTATATTCAGACATTGATCAATTTAAAAAAAAACATTCGCTCCCTAAGTGACTCTTATTTAAACTAATTATTATTCAGTCGCTCAACCCCTTTTCTCGGAGAGATTATGGATAGAAAAGGATGTGTTTAGGAAAGAACTTGTAGTTAACCAATTGCTCCTGTTACATCGCGTTTTTATAATAGAATGGTTGGGAGGGAATGTAAACATCAAATACAAGTATATGCATTTTTGAAAGAAATCGATTAAAAAATCAGTTGATCAAAATTTCTGTAGAGAAATTGTGACAAAATCTCTGGATTTTGAACACTTTATCACTATCAAAAAATCTTTATTTATATATAAACACTAATACCAAACTCGCTTATAAATAATTAGATGTAGAATTTGTTATGTTAAAATGGAGTTGTCTATAAAATCTATATCAATTATAATGAGAAGTTTCGATGGAATGTTTAGATTTTAAAACAGAATTGTAAAGTCTTGAAACAAAACCAAGATTTTAAGATTAAGTTAGGGGAAGTTAAACATGTTTTTTTTTTATATTGATTGAATAGACGTTTCTTAGTAGAACTTTAGCATAATATGTATTTGCAAAATACTTTTATAAAATTCTTGTGAAACTCAATACTTGGCTATTTTTAACCATTTGACAATATGCATACTGCGACTTATGCTGTCGTGTTTATTCCCTCGAACTTGTATACGTATATTAAATAATAATATAACTACGGAAGAGTAATATGTACCTACGGTTACCTTTGTTACTTACAATTATAGCAATTATTAATGATCTCAATACGCATAAAACGTATAATAAAAATATATTACGTACTTTGGTTCCGGTAAAAAACTCGTATCCTAGTTTGTGGGAATTTCACGCAGCAATAAGGATGAACAATACAATCCATCAATACGATACCGTAAAATATCGTTACTTTTAATACTAGCAATAAAATTATCGGTCTTAATAGGAACGATATCGTGAGAAAGTTGAATAAAAGCGTAGAAAATAAGGCAGCACAAAACTACGCAAATAGTAGTTAAGACGCATGTTATGAAAAGTTTATACGATAATTATTTATTATAATGGTGCCTCCCTCTTTTTATAAAATAATACACACACTATTAAATGCAAACAGTGGTCTCATTACATATGTCGCAAATTTAATATACGAAGAAATACAGAATTAAATGGTTAAACTTTGAATAATTAAGTGCTCCCTAATTTATAAGACGTTGCTACAGAGGAAAGGGAGAGGTAGTAGAGAGACATATTTTATTAAAACATCCATAGTATCCGATAATTCCAAATAATTAATTTCAAAAAACTTGTAAACGACAATACTTATAGATAAATTAAGGTAAATAAAACTACCGCGATTAATTCGGTGAATTCCAATTAAGTAGGTTATTTATATCGTCATAGAAATTGGTTTCGCCCAACGGTTTTGGCTCCATGTTTTTTGAAGTGTTTACCGAATGACAAACAATCAGTCATCTTAAAATAAACAATGATAATCTTGATAATTGTAATGTCAACCACAATAAAATTAAATTAATGACGAATTTTTTTTATATTTAAATCGAATGCTCAATAATTTATTGTTCTTATAGATTTAGGGACACCATATTTATAGTAACGGTAGATATTTTTTTTAAATAAAAATTGTGGAAGATTTATTATAAATATAATATTTGTTTTATTATAATATATCTTATAATGTCATTATATCGAGGTTTACAGTAAATACATGATTAAATTAATTATACATTATGCATCTCAACCAAATCTTCTTAGACTACATAAAAAAAATCTGACAAAGTATATGACAATTAGGATCTGCGTAAATAAAGTCGATAATGAAATTAATTTTTGCCTTGGGCAAAACGGGAAGCCAGTCATTCAGTTTCGTGTTTTAATGTAAACCGTTTCCATAACACTTCGTGCATTTTAAACGTCGACTTTATCACTTTCTATTTTAAAGTAAAACCAGAATCACGCTTTTTTTTAAATAAAATTCACGATTGTATAATTTGGTTGTGTTACTAAGATGTATTCCGGCATTCAAGGAAACTATTTTAATATGACAACTAAAATTTGATAATTTGCTGTTTCCTGTTGGAGTATGCGCCAAGAATAGTCCTGAACATAATCGTATACCTATAAGATTTCAATAAGATCTCAGAAAAGCGCATTGCAATAATTGATCCACAATGGAGAATTGCAATTATTTTTCTTGATGTTGTTGGCATGGATTAAATCGCGTGTATGTGTATTTATTTGGTGAGATACACAATTTTGAAGTCAAATGACTTATATGAATAACGACACTAGAGATATAGTCTCTTTATTTTAATGATGAATGTTGATTTGACTTCAACATTTGGATGAATCTGTAGGTATATTATGTTCATTGTACTTGATAGTTTGAGATTCTTGTACGATGTATTAATTTTAGCATCCAAACACATCACAACACTGAATATTTTGTATCCACTTTTAATATTGTAATATATTGATCTGCTATTATAACATGGCTGCCGGAAAAATTCGGAACTTACATAGTCAACCTAGGTCTTGCAACTGACAAACGTAACCCCACGAATGTCATTAAAGTTGTTATTCTTAGTAATACAGAGGAAATAAATACGACAGGCAATGGCAAGTGTTAAGAAAACAATTCGCTGGAATGTACGTGAGGTTATAGACGCCATGGCAGGTAAAGTAGTATGATAAAATTACTCCAGTGACACTGGCACCCTCCCTAAATGGACAACTTGTGATGGTCGATCTGGACCAACAGTTGTCGAACGTTTGCATAAATTTTCATCTACCATACAATCGTTTTAGTATATCTCTCAAAGAGTCTAGAAAGACAAAATACAGTATTGTTAATAATTATATCGAAGCAATTTCTCAAAAGATAATCTACAGCTGCTAGCGATGCATACACTTTCGTTACGGTACAGTCTACCTACCGCCAAACTCCACCATCTCAGTGAATCTATTTCGGGCTGATGAATTCTCTTCGCGACTGGGCTTAGCAACATAACGCAACTTGCATTTCAACAGAAAGCATTAATTTTAACCGGTAGGGCACGAGCGAGATATGTTTATCATGGTGATTGATACCGGCCCTTTTGGTAATACACATATATATATATATACCTTGAAGATATTAATATTGGCAGATTTAGCTTAGATGAATAAGATAAAGAATTATCTTTCTATGGGAAATACAAGTAAAGGGCTGTCCATATAATAACAAGAAAAATAAAACAAAGTGAGTCGATTCATGACAAAGATGGAAGGGAGGCAGTAATAAATGTGACGTCACAAAAAAAAAAAATACAAATACGTCTTTTTGAGAATAAAATCGACCATTTTTAGAATATCGGAAAAAATATCACATTAAATCATACCCCTTTCATATCATTTAGACAGGGGGAGGAGATTTTGTGAAGAAATGTGATGATGGGGGTAGGGGGGTCAAAAAATGGATAAAGTAGTGTGACATCATTTATGGATGGACTGCCCCTTTGTAAATAGATAGGTATGTAAACTAATAATCAAGGAAAAAAATTTTGGCACTTTATACAGTTCACTTACAAAAGCTTGTAATGTGAAATGTCAACATGTAGTATGGTCGTAAGATTCAGAGATATTTTTAAAGGATAATACACAAATTACCAAGTTAATAATATTAAATCTTTTGTGGGTTTATCATATAGGAAGGCGGCATTCAAGAAATTTCAACTAGATACACTAAATTCGTGTAGATTATGTTGTGTATTTAAACAATTAAATGAAAAATTTTCATTTTGAGCTTGATGATCTAAAATCTAGAAAGCCGAAGGTTTCTCACATATTTAATAACATCTAGAGTCAAATAATATGAACATTGAGATTAGTAAATACAATTTATTCTGTGATATTTTCATATGAAAAATACAATCAAATGTAATACGTCTGGGACTCTGACAGTTTATTGATTTAAGTATCACAAACGTGTAACACAGTCAGCTCTTATCGATTGATATGAACATAGTCATATCACATTCACTATCGCTCACAATATTACTTAGTATAGGCGAGCAATACACCTGTTCAATAATAGCAGCATATTAATTTTACGTCAACGCACATTCTTACCAAACTAGATAATGTCAATAGAGGTGGACGCAAAATTCAGAACAGGTTAGATAATACCAAAAACCAGGTCACACACCGTTTCGTTTCGAAAATACCAAAAACGGTAGCCAATACAAAGTAAGCCAATGAACATTTAACGAGAACACATGCTAATGATTTATTTAGAATATTCATTACTCAACATCGGTCCATCAAAGTAAAACATGGCTGGGTTAAGAATAATTACATTATCTACATTTAAGAACACCACGAGACATCATTCACGTGAATTTTAAATATTTTATAAATTACGTCTACTACCATTTAGGGTTGCCAACCGTCCTAGATTGACCGGGATTGTCCCGGAATTGAAGTCGGTGTCCATAATCCCGACTGAATGTCAAACTTTCCTGGAATTTCAGAGAAAACTAACGACCAATATCTCATATACTTCAAAATGGTCCTTTCACCTCATATGACTTTCAGTAGTAAATATCTGTTATGAATCAGATTGAAAGTTACGGATTGCACTTGATGTGTTTGACCTGTCTTAAAATAAATGTTACAACAGTAACGAACGCCTCATATATCAGTTTTATAGTCCCACACCTCATTTCACGATATAAATCCATTATCGGTCGACTGGATTCATAGCAATTATTAATACGAGCATAATCTTTATCTTGTTGAAAGTTTTCAATTTCCGATTAAACATAAACACTTAAAATTATTTCTAAGCGATTGCAAGTATAAACATGCGATAAAGAAAAAACTGTAGGGTAATTACTTCAATGTGTGAAAGAGTAAACATTTTATGTTGGTATCTATGTATCAGATTAGCGCTTCAATCACAGGTTTATAAAACGACGAAAACATCGTAATAATTTAACCAAATACCCAAAATAACCAACGGGTAAGAAAAAGGTAAAAAAAGAGTCAGGAATGCATCGTGCGGGCGTCACTAACCCCCCTCACTCTCCGCTTCGGTCCATGGGATTTGATCCTTTTTTCCTTCGAATACAGAATCAAGTAAAGACCAAAATATTACTCACACGGTCAACTAAAATATAACGTGGGCATACCGGGGAAAAACTAATTTTATATTTTAGTATTAATGCTGAGGTCTTGGGCCGAAATTTGATGAAATTTGATGAGCCCGTTCACCTCAGGCCCGAGCCCATGTCTTAATACCACACTTGTTACCCGAGCCCGACCCGAAGCCTAAATTTATATATCTCGGCCCGAAAAAAGCCCGATTAAAAAAAATACAGTAGCATAAAATTCATTAACGTACCTACCTAACATTTTCAAATGTAGAAAAATCTATTATTTCACAGGATGGTTTCCACACATCACCACAGTCACAACTTTTCAAGATTTTCTTTATATCGTTGAAACTCATTTTTAACGAATCTTTTGTATTATTGTATAATGAATTTTTCGGCACACGGAACAGTCGAGTATCTAAAACGAATAGAAAGCAGATACTGAATAATATCACACTATTCATTTAGGAACTATTTAAACTTACTATCTGTGATGATTAAACGAACAAAGCATTGTTTCATGGGGCCAATACCAATTTTATGAGCACGGTTTCAGGTTACCAAAATATAAAATGATGTCTCCATACTTATCAAATAAAAGACTCTATTGTGTCCAATGCTATTCGAAACGTAATAAATTATTTCATTTATTTCCTTTTTGTTATCAACAGTATTTAGTTATCAAGAGTACTCATGATCCGAATATAGTCCGAAATATTATTCTGAAGAACAAATCCCTTACCCGGGCCCGGCCCGAGCCCGAATATCAATTGTCTCTACCCGCCCGAACCCGGCCCACGGGCCAAGCCCGGGCCCGTGCAGACCTCTATCTGACACTATCAAAACAACCCAAGAATACACCAACGGCCGTTTTAATAAATATTTTTACTGTAAATAATAAGACAAAACTATAAGGAAGAAAAGTACTATTCGCAAATTTTCAAACTTCATCATCTCAAAATCTAGGTGAGTTTACGTTAGTCAAAATTATTTTTGTGATGTCTGTTAAACTACCACTTGTAAAGCTCTAAGAAATACAAACATTAGTGCGCAGAAACATAATATCTTAAAATAATTGCACAAACATACATGGCCCATTATGTGTTAACAGTAATTATTGTCTAATGTTATATAGTGCTTCGAAAACAGTATCATTTTTAAATTAAAATTTCGTTTCTGTGGGATTAATTAGTTTTTATGTATTCATTTTACAAAATATGTAACGAAAAATCAGTTTGAATTCCATTTTGAATTTTATGAGTTATGAGCTTTGCTGCAGGCTATTGCATTTTCTGTACTACAGACTTAAAAGCAGTGCGTTACGCATAGGTGCAGAAAGCGTCTGTAGCAGCAAATTTATAAAGCCCACCGCGGTAATAATGTTCTTAACCTAACTACGGCGGGAAAATGCAGTCTTGCGTGGAGCGGCAAAACTACATGTATGTATTTTATTGGATAAAATGAAAAACATTCAGGTCAATAGATAAGCATTTCATATTTTACTTCGTGTGTTGGCACTTGCATGGAAACATGTTTTCCACAAATAAGAATTTTTAATAGCGAGTATAAAAAGAATGTTTTTCATTGATGCTTTGTTTATATGTATGTAGTTAACGTGGATTACGAAATATATGCGTTTGAGCGCGACAGCTTAATCTATAAGTTGCTGTCATTAAAGTAATTGTTCTGGATCGTTTGCCTACTTTACATACAAAATGGTTTTTACAGTGCAACATTGATGGGCGTGGTATGACGCGAGCAGCGAGACAGTCAGGCTATGGCCGTTTTTGAAACAATGCTTGGGTGTATTGTTTTCAATATTGTTCAGATGCCGATCGTGCAAACAGAAACTTTAAGCTAAGAAGATATTCATATAATATGTATAGGTACTTGCGCAACCTTCAGCTGTAAATTAAGATGCATTTTTTATTATTTTAGTAAGTAAGCGAGTACAATAGAACAGTGCTCCGCAACTTTTTCTCACCCACAGCATATGAACACTCATGAATATTTCGCGGCACACTACAAGCCAAAATATGTAA